>JAWMRA010000041.1:13577245-13601820 GCA_035584735.1 Pseudotriccus pelzelni | reverse complement strand
CAGAAGATTCAAGGAGGATGTCTTTGGTTTCCTTCCACTCTCTGAATTCTTCTGCAGTCCTGAGCCTATCCCCAACAACCACCTTCTCTAATACCTGGGAGAGAGACTGGCTCCTTCATTTCATCTTCCTTTTGGGACAGCAGAACATCTTACATATGGCTCTGCCTGCTTTTTCCCCCTCTCTTTTTTGCTGGGGTAGAGCAGGGTATGGCCATGTATACCATGTGAGGCACATTTGGCACGGAATGGGCTCCTACCTACCTCTCTTTGCAGAGGATCAGGACTCAGAGTTTTCCTCACGGGCATACATTCAGCTAGCTGACCTGGAAACATCAATATCTAATGATGAATTGAAAAACACTGGAAAAACCAAGACACAAGTGTCCTTAAAAGAATGTTTGCAGTTTTTGAGATCTCGTTAAATTATGGCTTTCCAGCCTTGGCCCCTGGCTTTGCAGCCACTGTGGTGCAGTGAGAGCAGCTTCCTAGGCTGTAAATCAAGCCTGGGCTGACACTGTGTTTAACGTAAAGGAACTTGGAAGCTCTACAGCTCCATCACAAACCAAACATGGAAAATGCATTTGGGCCACTTAATGGAGAGCTGAACCACTGTAAAATATTCCTGCAATGGAATTATGGCACAGAAAACAGTCTCTGGCTTAGACATGGAGTTACAGCAGTCTCTTGCCAGGTATTTTGTATTAGGAGCTAACTTTAAACTGTATATTGTTTCCAAGAATTACAAGATAAACAAATAGGCCTGATTCCACAAGATAACTAAACACTGTTCAACTTCAGTCAAAGCAAAATCAAGGGCTTTAGAGACTGAATCAAAGCACACAGGACTTGATCAGTGTCTTGTCATTGACTTCAACTAGTAACAGGAGTGAGTTACCAGTTTTGTCACTGCTGACAAAATCACTTCTGGCTGTGCACGTATTTCTGCCTAGGAATTTGGAGACAAATTTGGATTCTCTGGGAATCTGGGAAGCCTCAACAGCACCAGCAGATTTAAATTATGTGTTTTGCAAAAGGCTTGAGTCCTATCCTCAGGCTGTTAATCTGCAAAAAATGTAATATTCTCCAACCCTTTTGAGTCTACTTAAGGAAAAGCTTTTACTAAGCAAACAAGACTCTTGCTAGAAAGTATTTTTTGTCTGGCCTACGAGCTTATTGTGGAAGTACTTTTTTTTTTAATTGCATCAGTCCTGAAATTGGATTTTCCAGAGCCAAAACCCCCCTCATATATTCCCATTTGTAATCTAAATTTTGGCCTCATTTTAGCAGACCATTTAACTCTTGGGTGCTATGCTGAACAGAAAGGACAAATGTTTTCCTGACTCTCAGTGAGGGAGCTGATGATTTCGTAAGTTTAACAATTGGCAGAAACAGTTATCCTGCCTAAACTTCAAAAAAGCATAAATGACAGGAGCTTTTATCAAATCAACAATGGCAGCAATGCATGAGCTGCAGATGAATGCAGATCAGTAGCTGTTTGTGTTATTAATGTGATCTCCTTCATAGCTTTGTCTATTCCATTGACTTCTCACACACCTTGGACTCTGACAAATGACATAGGATCCACTATATTTTCATCTAGTTTAGCAGGTTTTATGAGCATCAATAACTATTCCTATTTAGCACTGGATGAGTAAAGGATTAAAAAGCTTGGCTAAGGAAACGACAGGTCATGTCCCTCACTGCTGTCCCAAATGAAACACCAGTGACAACAAAATGAATCACCTGTCACTCACCAATTGTCATGAATTCAAATAAATACATGAACTAAATGCAACCAAAATGCAGCTGGTACTAATCCCTATTTCTGTTGTTACAGAGGCCATCAGCAACATCAGGAAACACTTTGAAGTATCATTGCTGGCAGAACAGAGGACCAGGGGGACGACCCCTATTGTAAGATACTCAGAGTACACCAGGAACCATGTGCTCACTATGTTGGACCATGAGGTCTTAAAAGCAAGCAATGTGCTGCAACAGCTCAAAGTGATCAAAAGCCCTGACATCCAAAACTTGAATGAAAAGGTAGGCACTGTGGATTTTGAATGGGATCTACAGAAAAATCTCTTTTTTGCTGTTGTAGTAAGTTTTATTTTAAAAGGGTGCTTACATGCATTTTTAAATATGGAAAATGACACTTCCCTGGCAAAGCCATGCAGTCACGTCTGAAACAGCTGCACTTCTCAGCTGTACTTATTCAGCTACCTTCTGGAAGCCATTGTTCCCAGGGCAGACTCAGCACAAGGAAATGTTTAAGCACTCTCTAGTCTCAAGAGGACATCAATGTTATTTCAGAAAGATTAACCCAAACCTCCTCAGTGAATAATTTAAGCTAAGCAGAGCAATTTTGCTCTGAAGTGGATGGGGAATGCTCACATATCCTTTGCATCACCTATGGGAAAGGAGGGCATTTCTCTTCTTCCACAGGGCAGCAATAGTACCTTCAGCCAGTCCTGACAGATCTGGAAGAGGTCATCCATCTAAGCCTTTAATCTTAACATCTGTGACGAACTATATGGAAGGATAAACAAGGTAGCACGTTGTGTGAGAGGTGATCTGGATCCTGTAGAAGAAGCCATTGACCCATAGGCTGAATATGGCCAGAGGGTGGTTTTACCCATTTTGCCAAAGAAGGGTGAATCAAGGGTCAGTGCTGCACATGAGGCCTAACAAACGGGTCCCGCAAGGATGCTTAGGGCCTTGGGCTGCCATTGCATCCCTCAAATTAGGGGAGAGGGACCTGTGACTGACAGTGACACCCATCTGTAGAGAGACCAGACCACTGTGTCTTAGGGAAAATCCCACCCTATGTTAGTGTTCATATGATGTCAAACATCTTCCTTCCCTCAGGAATTTATCTCAGGCCCCCAGAGGAGTCCTGACATAAGCATCTTCCTTCTTTTAGATCTGTGGTGTGCCAGGAGACCAGCCCTGTGTCACAGCAGCCTGTGGTGGAGCTTTGTGCCGGGACAGTCATGGGCTCAGGCAGTGTGGTGGCCCAAACTGCAGTGGAGCTCTTCCTCTTTCCACTGAGGCCTTCAGGAAAGCCGAGGAGACTGCTGTGTTGCTAAATAACTTGACCACTCAGCTACAAGAACCTGAGAATCAGGTGCTGTATATGAAACCTACATTTGTTCAGTGAAATGGATGGAGGATGAGATTTGGGAGGTCACAAATCTACAAAACCTCACCTGCTCTTTGGACAAAGAGCAGTGACATAATGATGTCCCTATATCACAGACCTATCATGGTTCAGTACTGGGATTATTAGGTGCCAGCGCCCCAAAGAGACTGTGGCTCTAGCTATATCTTCTTCTTCCTCACAGCTGCCAAGATCTCACAGGTCATGGTGCCTTGTATCTATGGAAGTTGGTGGCTTCAGGCTAGTATTATCTATATTTTTATTGGGAAAGATTCAAATGGCACCATTTGTCAGTAGCCTGACATGCTTACTGCAGTGGGATTACTGCTGTGCATAGCATTAAGCTCTATTTATACAAATTCATATTACTCTTATGTTTGCCATTAAATAACTTTTGTAAATAATTTCAAGATGAAGCTTTTCTGTCCCCAGTGCTGCTTAGGAAGGCATCAATTAGTCGACTGTATTGCACAGTAGCAGTGAAAAATAATTCAAGCAAAGTGTGGCCAATGCAACATGTGCCAAGGAAATAAAACAGAGAAATCCCCAAACACCAGTAAAGAGTTCGTTCTTACTAACAGTCAGACATGATGCCTGTTACAGTTATAGGCAAAACACATTTTCCAACAGAAATGTCATTCTGCTGTGGCTTTGTCCTGTCCCTGCAGGGTGCCTGGGCATCCATTTCCTCTTTTTAAAATGCACACGACAGGGCATCAAAGCCAGTGGGTTCAGAAATGAGCAATCAGGGCACAGGCCTGGGGCCCCAGGACATGGAGGGGCGGCAGCAAAAGGCATCTGCTGATGTGGGCAGTGCCAGGCTGCTGGGACGTTGCCTCTGGTGCTCACAAGATTCAGGCAGCTCCATGAAAATATGAGTGAACTATTTTGAGACAACTCAGAGGTACAAACATTGCCATTTTTCTTGTTGCATGGGGAAAGATCGAATCTCTTCCCTCTGCAGACCACAGAGAGGCCTGTGCCTTTCCTTGAGGCAAAGCCCTTAGCAAAGCAAAATATTGTTGCAATTTGATAATTAATCTAAAGCTCCCACTTAAATTATCAAGAATACTAATTTATTGGCAAGATGTAACTTTTAGAGACTTGAACTTGAACTCTACCTTCCTTTTTTGTGTCCTCTTTAAGTGTTTTTTTAACAGCAAGTCCAATATGAAATGACAAATGAAGTTAGGTTTTCTGTAATCAGATCTGAATCTGATCAGATCTCCTCAGATCTGAATCTGATCACTGACATGCTGCAGTGCTGTAACAACTGTCAGCACTTTCTTTTGGAAACAGAATGGAGCTGTGGTTTAGCAATGGCTGCAGAGAGAAAAAAATACTTTTTTTGAGGCCAGATGAAGGCCAAGATGTAGCAGCTTCTGGAGTCCCCCAATGGGGGCTCCTACTGCTTTTCAAAGCCACATCAAGTGCTTACAGCTGAGGCTTGGATCAAAATTACTTTTATGTCAGAACTCAACTTGCCAAGCAATGACAGATAACCTCCAGAAAATGGCATGGCTATTTCTAATAATATTTCCAGATTGAAAGCATTAAAAAAATGGCAGAAGACAGCAAACTGAAAGGCTCACAATTAACTGGGCAACTGGAGACAGCCAGGAATCAAATTGAGGTTGATGGAGAGATCACTAAGGAGTTCATCCAAAAAGTGAAAGACTTCTTATTAGGTAAATATGCAATGTTCTTTCTGACTCATTTTTAAAATATATATTCCAATATAATATAGCATAATAGATATCCAGAAAATTATGTAGCTGTATACACATGAAATTTCTTATCTACCTTCTGATCTGTGCAACCTCTTTCAAACCCTTTTTTCTAGTGCTTCCTTCTCCCAGGTGACAGTGCTTCATATTCATTTTACAATAGATCTCTTACGTTCTGATTATTATAATTTATTACAGTGCTTGATTTGAATTCCCTCTGTTCCTGGTTTATCTGAGTAAGGGACTACTAAGATCATTTCATACAATATAGAATGGCCAGGCATGTCCAATGAATCCTCAAATTGTTATTCCACCCCCTTCCTCCAGGCCCATAAATAGAGGCTCTCCATGGGGAGCGTGGGAATTAGGACACATACCGCTCCGTCGTCTCCGTAAAGCTGTAACTTGAGGAATCAAAGGATTCTGGTAGAACTTCACAGCTCTCATAACAAAAATAACAAAATAACCATATATACCCTAAAAATTTCCCACCCTCGTGATTGCAGAATAATGCTGTAAGAAATGGACCCTAAATTTTACCAGATGCACATCAAAGAGGCTCAAATGTGGCAGGATTTCTTTTAATCTCTTGAATGTGGCTGATCTCATAAATTTCTATGGGTTGCATGTTGGCAGTCCTTTGGCATTCATACTTCTACATCCAAATGTGTGCGAGGGCAGATGACAGAGAACTCCTTTTGTTCAGGAACATTTAAATTATTTCACTGAATTGGAAGATTTCAGTCCATTTAATTCCTTAATATTCTCAGAGTCTTAATTGATAGCAACTGAAAATTCCACCTTTAGCTCTTTTATGTTTCTTAGTAGACATACAGCATTTACTAACAATTATAAAAACATTTTTTCAAATATTTGTTTTATTAAGTGAAGTTTAAGAACAATAACAGCTGAGATGCATAGAGTTACATTAAATTTGCTGTACTCTACATTGATGCAAATGGTGATTTTGGAAGAATATATTTCTACAGAAAGTACCTCTCAGGAATGCACTACTGTTTGCACAATAAATGTCTTCTATTTAATTGCTGCAGAGTTGCTCTGGAGCATTAGCACAAACCTTAACTATGTTTCAGTTGTTTATCACGCAAGGTCTGTTCTATAAATGGAAGTGAGCAGAAAACAGAACCGGTGAGGAGAATTCACAAGGCATTGACTGCTCTGTGTGTGCCTGTGCCTCTTAGCAAAGAGCTGGGACAAGCTCATTCATTTGCAATGGGAATTGTCAAATTATAGTTTTTTCTATTGTAAATTCCCATTCTATCCAAGTCTGACCCAGGTTCTCTCTGCAGCTTAGCCTTTCTCATTAACCAGGGAAGGAGCCACTTTCTCAATATTGTGGCGACTCCAGGGAAGGGATTACACCCACTGGCCAGCTTGGAAAGCTCCATTCACACCCCGGTCTTGCCAGCACCTCTTTGATCTGTGGGCCATGGGAGAAATGGGCTCTGACACATCTAGCTGTGCTGGGCACTGATTTAAAACCTTCCACGGGCTCGGTTCTGCATCAGAATTTTAATAACTCAGTTCAAAGTGGGTTCAAACCCTCATTTTATCCAGTTCTGACAACACTAACAGCAGTACCTGGAAGCATAATATTAAATTACAAAATGTTGGAGATAATTCTCTTACCCCCTTGCTGCGCCTGTCAGCTTTATTCTCCCACATAACTCAGAGGGTAGGCAGCCATAATGACCATTTATATTTCAGTGGAAGGAAAGAGACACTTCAGGATGCTCTCAGCTCCATTCCTGTTGCAGATGAGAGTGCACCTCCAGAAGACATTGAGAAGGTGGCAAATTACGTTCTGCAAATAAATCTTCCCCTGACTCCACGAGAGCTCACAAGAATGCTTGCCAAAATCAAGAGCATTAGGAACCACTGTGAGGAGTACCGACTGAACAATAAGGGAAATATAAAAATGGAGGATGCTCAGACGCTGCTGGTAGAGGCACAAGAAGCTGAGTAAGAAGGATATTCTCATACTGAAGTGCCAGCTCCAGCTGGGGTGGCACTGAGCACGGTAGGACTGTTCTACACCCCTGGCAGTATCCTAGTGACACTGGAGGGAAAGTTCAGATGACAGCAGATTTCACCTGGCCATTTCCACAGGGCCTCTAAGGCAGGAAGGAGCCATCACTGCTTGGCTGCAGGAGCTGACATGCTGCAAGGAAGCAGCTCCTGCCAGCTCTTGGCTCCTGTGCCTGCTGAGTCAGAGAGGCCAAAGCAGCTACTTACTTCCACCTTGGACCTGGTGGAGCATTACATCTGGTTCACTGGGTGGTTTAAATAAGGGTGAGAAAGAACAAACAAGAGAAAAAAACATGTTCACCCCTCAGTCTTCCCTACTAGCAGTGTACCACCAGGCAGCCCACAGCATCCAGCCTCACCTTGAATACAGCAGCTCAGGTGCTCCCACACAAAGTCCCTTACTGAGGCTTTACCAACCTCCAAATCACAATTTTATGGTTGTTGTTGAATTTGAGGAAACATTTTTGCATGTCAGCATGGGTGCATTTGAAACATGTTCTTGCTTTGTGTTCTACACCATGCTACTAAACAAGCTTCTATTTTTCCATTTTAGCAAAGCAGCTAAAGCTGTTCTGCCTGTGGATGAAATTAATAATAAACTAAAAAATCTTGTGAAGTCCCAAGGACACTCCAAAAACACCATGATAAAGTTAAATGAAGAGATACAAGGCATCAGAACGCAAATCTCACAGGTATCTTGCTGTAAATATTTCATTTGCTGCATATATTTTAGAAGAGAAACTTCATCCTGAAGTTTCCTTAATGTAAACTTAAATAAATAAAATGAGATTGTGGCACAGATATGACATAAATTCCATACTGGTTAAGGGTCTCTTCTTAATCCATTGACTATCTCCCTCATTACCACGCTCTGCAAGCTGGATGGACATTGCATAAGAATCCACAGCCTTCAACTGCTCTGTTTTAGGCTGAGAACCAAGTGAACAAGACCAACAATGAACTAAGTGACTTGTCAGACAAACAGACTGAGATGGAAGATGAAATTGCCACCTGGCAGGCAAAAACGCTGAGGAACAAGAATCAAGCTACAAAGGCAAAAGCAGAGGCAGAAGCAGCACACAGGCGAGCCCAGAGTATTGATAATGTAAGCCTTTCTGTCACATGTTAAGAGAAAAAAAAAAATCTCTTTTGCTTCATAAGTGTTACCCTGCTGCCCTCAAAACTATTAACATTTTCTTTATGCCATGCAGTGTAAAATATCACAGGTTAAGAATAATTGATGTTTTATTTTAAGGCTTCTGGCAAGCAACTTCTGGTTGCTTGAATGAAAGAAAACATATACATTTCTCCATGATATTTTTTCTTGCACTGTGTGTAAGACTCATAGTCACCATGGGCACCAATAAACACAACAGAACAAATCATAAAACCAGATACGAAAATATGTGAGTGATGGAAGCAGCCTGGCCATTCATCCTGTACTGTTCTCCTTCAAAGAAAATTGCTGTGGGAGTTACTTGGAATTTTTGGTTGGCCTGGTGCTTTCCAGTAGCTCCGTTTTTTGAGAATGCAGCTAGAAATTTTCTAACATTGCAAGAAGAACCAAGCACCCCCAGCACAAGCTTGGATCATGACTGCTTCCAAGTTACAAGAAACCAAGGTGAAATCTAAACTGCAGCCTCAATAGCAACCAAGATCATCAGGGAATGGATTAGCCAGTAAATATTACCACAACCAAAGATGTAAAAAACCCGACGTCACTACAGATAATTAAATTGAATTAAATTAATTGAGCCTTCAATAATTAATTAATTTGAATTAAGCTTTATGTCAAAATGAAATTCACAGAAAAGCCTTATCAACAGAGGTAAAAACTGCATAAGCTTTAAATATCTTAATATTTTCTTTATATTCTTGCCTCTCCCTTTTCTTGAGATTACTACACTGCCAGTTTGTTTTAATTGACTTCTATCAGGTTTTGCAAAGCATTTTTTGATGTAAATGCATTAAGGATTTACTTTTTTGATATTTAAGAGAATGAGAAAACTAAATTTGGGTTCAAAGACAATGTTAAAAAAAAAGTACAGAAATCTCCTTCTGTACACCAGATTAATTTTGAGATGCTCTTAAACTAAGCAATGGCATTTTGTTACAGGAATTTGCTGACATTAAAAGAAAGTACAGCGTGCTTCAAGAAAAGCTAAAAGCCCAAGGATCTCCAAAAGTAACACTAGAAAAAGTGAAGCAGCTGAAAGAAGAAGCAGAAAAACTGGCTGAAGAGACTGAAAAAAAGATTAAAAGAATAACAGGTGGTGTTCTTACTTCCATAGCAAGTGGTAAACATTGTGACAGTCATGAATTCAAGACTGAAGTCCTTGCCCACACTAACACTAACAAACTAGTGTTGCCTGAAATTGGGTTTAAAACAATTTAACTGGTGAGAATCTCTGCCTGAAGCTACTCAGTCTAAAAGTAGTTGAATTGATTTGACTTTTTCTAACATAAATTGGTTGCTATAAGCAGAGTTGAAGAACTGTCCACACAGGCACTTGCAGAGATTTTATTCAGACAGTTTAAAAACAGGAGAAATGCAAAATCTGCCTAAAACTTGGCTGCAGATTTAGCTGGAGGCCCTGATTTATGCACTTGCTTTGGGTATTTGGACCTGCAATCCTTCCTCTGCACTCTCTTTCCTTATATTACCCGAGTGATGGCTTGTGTTACAGAGTTGCAGGGTAGCTGTTTTCCATCAGTCCATACTTGTTCCCCTTCAGACATTATCTCTGAGCAATGGCAGAACAAACCAGGCACAATTACTGCCTTGTGGAGACTGAAGCTGACGTGCCCTGAACCTGGGGGGCCATGACTGGGAAGCAGAGGGATCGTGGGCAGTGGAGACTGTGACTGCTGTGGCCCTACCGGCACCAGTCCTCACACACCACCACACACCTCACTTGGGTGGGTTTAGAGGGTCACCAAAAAGGAAGAGCACATCTTATGTCACTGCACACAGGAAAACCTAATTGTGCTTGTAGCAAAGGTCTGGCCATTCCCACTAGCAATCCTTAGGCCTAGGATCCTGCCAGGCTCAACATCTGAAAATACCATGTAACATCAGCAAAACTGAAGCTGAAACTCCATCCCAGGAGCAAATTCTCCAGGGCAGGATCCGAATAAATATTTTGAGCATATACCTCGAAGAGAAGCATTAAGTGCTTCTCTCAGTTACCTCAAATGTCCATATGACAAGGGTGCTGGAAGCAGGTAGAGAATACTCATTACCAGTGTGCTTACACTGGTGTAGCTTCATGGGGATCAGCAGAAAACATTCCCATAAGTGAGGGAGACCTAAGCCCATTATGCCTGAATTGTCTAGGCTTTACACACATTAGTGGACACACTGTTCCTCTGAGTGTTTCCGTTTAAACCACGTCCTTTATGAGGTCTGTGTCCTGCCTCCTCCTAGCTGATGGACAAAAGCACATGCTGAGAAATTGATTTCTTTAAGCCTGTCATGCTTCTCTTACTATCCAGAAGCCAGTCTTTTCCCTCCAGTTGCATATATAAGGTTCCCCATTTGAAATGGGCTTATTGCCTCTAAAACTTCTGGGAAAAGAGATGCTGTTAATCCCTGCATTTTACTTATGCAAGAAATGTGAGCACCATTGCCTGTCTCTGCTCTTCCAGATTTGGAGAAGAAGCTTCAGGAACTGAATCAAACCAAACAAGACAAGGCAGAGCAACTGAGACAACTAGAGGAACAAGTGATAGCCATTAAAAATGAAATCATGGAGCAGGAAAGCAAGTATGCAACATGCAAAAGTTAGAGTCTGAGCAGACCATCAGGTAAAATGCAGCTGAAGTCTCTATGATTACCACCTCCTGAGTTTTCTGGTACAAGGGACTGTCCTCTGGAATTACATCTGAAGGAGCATATAGAATTTTGTAATATGATTAATGTAATTTTCTCTTTCTCCCCCTACCCTCCAGTTGAGTTTATATGGAAGTAGTAAATACATTTTAATAAACCAGCTGATTTAGTAATCATGCTGTAGTCTTTAAGGGAGGTCTGTAATACACTCCTGTGCACAGCTTAGGGCTTCTTGATGTAGAGATTTGGAAATGCAAAAGGAGGATTGCTCAGAGAGCTGCTGAAACTGCCTCAAAGACAGACTCCCAACACCCTGTGCCTTCTGCCAAACCCTAGATAACCTGTGGTTGTGCCATGACCCTGCACGGGGCTGCACAGACCAGGATGGGGCGATGCAAGTAACAGCCTGTGGACTTCTGCAGCCACTCCCAACAACCAGCAGCATCCCCAGGTACTGTCACTCCTTCATCCCCATCTCTTGACTGAGGCAGGGGAGCAGGGGAGCACCAGGAACCCTGACCATGTGAGACCATGTCCCCTAAAGAGCACCCAAAGGAGGGCCACGAGGATGGTGAAGGGTCTGGAGGGGAAGCCTGGAGAAGGCTGATAGGAGACCTCATTGCAATCTACAACTGCCTCATGAGGGGCAGTGGAGGGGCAGGTGCCAATCTCTTCACTCTTGTGACCAGTGAAAGGGCTAGAAGAAATGGCATGAAGCTGAGTCAGGGAAGTTTAGGTTGGATATCAGAAAAAAGGTTTTCACTCTGGGGGTGGTTGGGCACTGGAACAGGCTCCCCGGGGAAGTGGTTGCCAAGCCTGACAAAGTTCAAGACGCATTTGGACGATGCTTTCAGGCACACGGTGTGATTCTTGGAGTGTCCAGTGCAGGGCCAGGAGTTTGACTTGATGATCCTGATGGGTCCCTTCTAACTCACCATATTCTGTTATTCTATGAAAATGCAGCACAAACAGTGGGCAACAGAGAGCCAATTTCCCAGTGCCCACTGGATGGCAGTGCACAGATGCTTAACACCGAAAGCAACTGGAAAATCTTTCCTTTGTCAATGGCCCTCCTGCAATGCCTATTTTTTCTTATGCTTATAAGGGGTTTCCCACTTTTTTCATTAATGCAACCAACAACTGGAGAATAACTCCAGCTTTTCAGTTTAAGCAGTGGCTCTAAAGGGCCAGAAATGTTGATGAACAGTTTCTCCAGCTCTTCTCCCACATGCAGCACTTAACAGAAGTCAGGGTTTACTCAGCAGTTTTTTGTAGTGATAAATACCAAAGGAATTGGCTTAAATTTTAGTTTGTAATTCCTTTTTTTTATATAAATACAGAAGGAAACTGGGGCTAAGCAAATGCTACAGAAGTGCTAGAGTTGTAAAAAGACTGAAGTGAGCTATGCCTCTGTTTCAAAATCCTACCCTTGGTATACATATTCCTGCAGGACACAGAACAGACTAACGATGGCTTTTCCTCAGTTAAAAACAGTCGTGTCATTCCTGGCTGGACTGTCCCTCAGTGAGCATTCATCACGGACTTGGACTTCATTCAGCCCAGTGCTGCTTCAGAGCTCGGACACAGCCCAAACCACATCTATAAAACCAGGGATGCTCTGCAGGAACTCAGGGCTCTTAGCATTTACCCATCCTCATGCCAGCAGCACCCGTAAAACAATCCTTGTCGATCCCACGGAGATAAACACCGCATAGTTGTCACCCTGTGTTTACAAGAGCTAAAGTAGCACTGGTATGCGGTGGGGGGCTTGGGTGGGAAACGCTGGCACGGATGAGATTTCAGAGATAACTCCTCTAACTCAAACCAGCTGTGCTCCAGGGCAATGTGCAACGTGCATTCCACATATAATAGCTTCTATTGTGAAAATGATGGAATCAGATTATAATTTTGATATAATTTAACAAAGCCACGCGAATGCAAGAATGCATGGAATTTGCAGGTAAGCTTTTTCTGAATTTTAGCACTTTGAAAAATCATCTGTGAGGTGTGGGGCTTCTTTATAGTCAGATGCCTGTACTTAGACTGACTTTGCAGTAATGCAGTTGAACATCTCTGTTTTAGTTGGAGCACACACCAAGCTGCTCACACTCGGGTCTCCAGGTAACAACGGATTTTCTGCAGGTTTCAATGGATCCTTGCTGCACTGCACCTGGAAGAGGCAAACTGAAGCGCTTAGGCATAATTTCCCAGTTGCATATAAACCAAAATTATTTCATTCGTGGCTTTAAAAATCTGAATTCACAAGCAGAAAGTTGAAAGAGAACTTCCTTAAAATCCATTGTTGGCTGTGAGAGTTGCCATATGGCTTTCCACAAGCTGTACAGATGAGAAATCTGTAAACACAAGGCAGTTAGACAGGCCTGGAGGGGGGATGTATCCATGGGGGGAAACAGAAATCGCTGGAAGAAAAACGGAAACAGGAAGATGAAAGCCAGCGTGGAGTCTAACCTCCCCAGCCTTCCTCCAAGCATGCTCAGACACACAAAGGAAGCAAACCTGATGGGACCAGCGGGTATAGCACTCCAAATCCATCCTGTGGCTGCTTCTGAGGTTTAGAACTGTGCAGCATTCCCCATTGGAAGTGGCACAAAAACTTTTAAAGTGTTTTTTTTAAGTTAATTTGTGAGGAAAAATGCTGTCTCTAGATCAATAATATCTAGTTTTAGTTCCCCCTGGGCCTGTTCCTTGTGGGCAGAAGTGGATTCAAAAAACTGTTTCCTGAAAAAAAAGCTGAAATCAGTATCTTGCAGTAGAGCATTTTGACTTCAAAAGCACTAATCAAAATGCAAACAACACTCAACCAAACCCACATATAATCAAAGATATATTTAATCAAAATTATATCATCAGCTCTGTCTGCCAGGCATTTAACCACTGCAGTGTTGTAAGAAAACGAGTGATCAAGTGGATCCCACTGAGGTAAAATTCTGAAATTTTGTTCTTTGAGAAGACTTCCAACCCAGCACAAGCACAGACACTCCAGTGCCGTAAAGCTGCTTCACCAACCTCAAGAACAGAGCACGACACAAAACTGAATTTTTGTCATTTGAAGAAACAAATTAAAATACTCCCACTCACTATTTGTCATGAGCACTACAGAGAGGGACAGACACAAACAAGTTCCCTGCTCCTAATCACCCACACATTGAATGCTGGTAGTTCCAGCTACCTCTGAAAGGTGACCACAGTTATGAGTGACAGTGGCCATCCCAGTCTGTGGCTGCAACTCCAGCTCAATTCCTGATGCCACATGGCAGAGTCACCCCCAGGCTGGAACAAAGAGTATTTTCATGCTGTCTCTGGCAAGGCACGAAGGAGCCTAGGCACAGCAGTTATCAGGGAGCTTGGAGGGCAATTTTACTCCATTTTAGGTAGAGGAGAGGATAGGACTTCTACATGGCAGTGAAACAGAAAAAAATAAAAAAAGAGAAAACTTCAATAAAAGTTGAAAAAAAAACCGTGACCAAAAAAAAAGTCCAGTGACAATGAAACACTGTAACTCCTTTCACAGTTGGACATGGAGTGATGTTGCTGCCCATCTGCCATGGACCAGAGGAGGTTCTAACCACAGCAAAGTAAAACATTTTCTGTTAGTGGGACAAAAATATTTGTTTTACTGAAGCTGAAAAATATGACGGGATTATGAAACTGAATTAATTTTGTCAATTTAGAAGACCACATTGCAGAGGAAGTTTAAAATATTACAGTTCCTGTCAGCTTAGAGTGATTTCACTTCATGGATATCTTTAATGAAACAGCTCCACAAGTTCTTTAATCAGGAGTCTTGGGTTATGTTTCAGAGGTGGTGTTTAACCTTTAGGGCAAGTCACTTGGTATCTCTCTGTTTCTGCTTATCCATCTGTAAAATGAGAATGAGCATATTTACCTACCACGGCAGGGTTTGCTGGGACAGACAGACCGTGGTGTGTTTTCACTCTGGCACTGCAAATAGTGAGGGCAAAGTGTTCTTGGGGGACACTGGTACCTGGTAAAGATTTACACAAGTTCATGTGTTACATATGCGAAAGCAAACCTCGGCTATATAAACCCAGGCATCTGTCCCAGCCACACATCCATCCTTCATACCCGCTCCTCGGCATTTATTTACCAGTAAACCTTCCCCCTGGGTGCCAAGGGGACTCTGCCACCAGCCAACGAAGCTCCCGTGTCTGCCAGCAGAACTCAGGGAACCGACCCGGGAGGGTGGGAGCGCAGGGCAGCTCCAGCACAGCCATTCACTCCTTGCAGCTGCCCCAGCGCCCCTGGGAAGGCAGCACCACGTGCTCCCAGCAAACGAGAAACAGCCTGGCAGCAGCTGATCTCACGGGCCTCTCTGCCCGTGCCAGGGCCAGACCCGGCCATGTATGGCAGCACTGCCGCCACCCCCAGGAATGGCATAGGAACGGCATTCCTTAGCCACGTGTGCTGGCACCGCAGCACCGGGCAATGTGGGGCCACCGAGCATCACACGTGACAGCTGCCAACACCCTGGTTCTTTGCTGGGTTTTGGGCCTTACCACACAAACATCCATCCATCCATCCATCCATCCATCCATCCATCCATCCATCCATCCATCCATCCATCCCTCCATCCCTCCCTCCATCCCTCCCTCCTTTCATCCCTCCCTCCTTTCATCCCTCCATTCATCCCTCCCTCCATCCCTCCCTCCATCCATCCATCCCTTCCTCCATCCATCCCTCCATCCCTCCCTCCCTCCATCCATCCATCCCTCCCTCCCTCCATCCATCCATCTCTCCACTCATCCCTCCATCCAATTATCCATCCTTCTGCCCAGCCTGGCCTGTGCCAAGGGTAAGGAGGCCCTGCTGGGGTGGGACAGGGTGGGGGCTGTGAGGTGGCAGCAGCTGCAGTGGGCGGGTGGCAGCTGATAACTGGGGAGCATCCCAATGCGTGCGGGTCACCAGCTCGGGGTGGGAAGGGGGTGGTGGGGCTGCAGCCATCGTTATTCCAGCTGTGACACCGGTTAATTGGCTTCCCTCCTCCTTGGCACCGGCACAGCCAGGCATCCCTCCCAGGCAATCCCTCCTTTGCTGTTGGTTGTTGTAGCTAAGGCAGAAATAAAACAGCCTTCACTCACCTGGCCCTTGCGGCTCAGGTGGGATGAGGGATGAGGGCTGAGGGCTGGAGGGAGCAGCACTTTCATACAAGCTCTGGCAAAGTGACAGGAGTGATTTCCTGTTTTCATTTATTTAATAAATAACCCTGGCAATGGAAGCATTTGCCTGACTCGGTCTACCAGCATGAATTAAAACATTCAATTACACCAGTGGGGGAAATTTAAATATTTACTTATTCTTGAGGGGATTATAAATTAACCCTAAGGACCTCCATAAACCTCCACCACGACATTGACAAAAACCTTGAATCCAGACCTTAATTAATCCAGGGAAAACAGCACAGAGGTCCCAGGAGACGCTGGGTGGGAGAGCCCCAAGGGCCATGCGGGAACAGGCACACCCAGCTGGAATAATTCAGATTTAGTGGAAGTGTGTTATGGGGGTGATTAAAACCCCCTGTTCTTGATGCATTTCATGATGGTCCCTGAAGAGGGAGTCTCGGCTGCTGCCGTGGGCTCCGAAAGGTTTCAGGATTGGGATATGGAGCCCTTCCCCTCGGGATGTGGTGTGACTGCCCGTGCTGGAGCCCTGGGCAGGGGGTGCTGCAGGAACGCTCAGCTGGGAAAGTGCTCATGAACAGATTCGTGATCCCTGTGACGTGTCCTTTCTCTTGCCAAAGGAAAAATAGGAATTGAGACCTGCTTACCCAGTATATTCACTGCCATTCTCTGGGGAATTAAAGTAGTGCTGTCGGGGTGTGACAGATTAGCGAGAGGGAGTTTTGGTGAGTGCACAGCCATGTGGGGGCTGCAGCTCCAGGGAGGAGAGGTGGAAGGGACTTTGCATTTTGACCAGACCTCTGAAAGGGCTCATTTTTCATGGGCTGGAGGAGCGTTATCAAAATGATCTGCTCGCTGTGATTTGCCTTCCCGGTGATTGCTCCAAGCAGGGACATTTCTCCAAGGCGTGAAAAGGGGTCCTTTGGTGACATCCCTCCAGCGCGTTGCAGGAGGTCCTGACCACCCTCCCATCCCCTGTGCTCTGCTGTTCACATGGAACTGATGGCTACGTCCAGGGGAAAAGCAAAATTCTGCATGAGAAAAGGCTGCCCCACTTGGCCCTCATTTTTCTTTGAATTGACGCTGAAATCTCGCTTTGCTTTGTATTTATTTCCTTGAATTATATTAATATACAGCGAGGCTGTTTGACAATCCCCTGCCCTCCAAAGAATATCCTGTTCTCCAGACACCACTGGATGCCTGAAAGGACACATCACTTTCCTCAGGGCAGGTGAACCTCTAATGAAAGGGCTGCAAATTGGGCCAGACCCGGAGGGAAGCAATTCCAGGAATAAAAGCAGGTACTTCAATAACCCAATTTTCCCAGCCTTTACTTGCTGTGCAACACTCCCGTGCACCAGAAAAGCCACCCGTGTGTCACGTTCACATGAAAGGGCTGTTCAGCCTGAGCTGAAACTGTAAGTGAAAGACAGGCAGAGTCAGCGGAGCTGGGGAGGACAGGGAGGGTTTGGGACTGCCTGGGCACTTGTGTGGGGCTTTCACAGGATCACAGGACAGGGAGGGGTGGACGGGACCCCTGGAGATCATCCAGTCCCACCCCCCTGCCAAGGCAGGGTCACCTGGCGCAGGTGACACAGGTGGGCTTGGGATGTCTCCAGAGCCTCCCTGGGCAGCTGTTCCAGTGCTCTCCACCCTCCAGGTAAGGAAGTTCTCCCTCACCTCCCTGCCAAGGCCAGTGTTAGCCAGGGGCTGGGGCGTGAGGGGAGCTGCAAATCTGACACTGAGTCCTCATTTCCAGTAAGCATCTGCCTCCGCACTGAGAGCCCCAGGGCAGCCCCCAAACTCTGCCAGATCTGGCCCTGCAATATGAGTTTGTTGTCCAGGTCTGCAAAAACCAGCCCTGCCCGTATCTGAGGGCACAGCTCCGGCTCACTGAGCTCGAGGGAGAGGGTGGTTGTTGTTGTTAGAGCACACAGCCATTTATTAATTGAGCAGTTTCTCCTGACCTTGATGGAGACCATCACTAACAGTCAGATAAATAGATTAGTATCATAATTTTTCAAGGCCAGGCTTAGAAATTAATGGCATTTATCTGGTTGAGGCAGCTGTGCCATGGCAGTGGTTTGAATTTTTGCCACGTTTTCATTCCAGTTGCACAGGTGCATACATCACACCAGGGACAATGCTACACCTAATTTACTTCAGCAAATGAGACCAATTAAAAATAACTCTCTAAAAATGATACGGAATCTTGAATTACTTGGGGAAGATGAGGAGCAGGACATTCCATAATTGACTTGTTCGTCTTCTCGTCCTCTAAAACAAACCTCATCCAGGGTAACTCCCTTGCTGGTGGCCATTTGAGTATTTGTTCTACTCTCTGACCGCTATGAATCACACAGGTTATGGTTTTAGTTTCCAGGTTGGATGAAGGTTATTATCTGTATCTGTGGGAGAGTGGGAAGATGGGGCATTTTTTCCCATCAGAACTGCTGTTTTCTTCCAGCTCTGCTGTACATGGTGTGTTCTGACACACCTCCTGCTGGCACCACAGCCCCGGCTCTGGATGGGTTATTACGATAAAGGAAAAGCAGGTAATAGAACTGAAACACTGTACTTTCACTTCAGGGCTGGGAATTGTGGATGCTCTGCACATCACACGTGTTTTGCATGATTAGTAGGTAATCCCATGTTTCAAAACCAGCAAAAATAAAATGCTATGAAATGATTGAAATTCCTGCCTGGAAAATAAGTAGAATTGACTTGTTAAACTTGGAAAAGAACCCTGAGATTGTTGAATTCAACCATAAACCTGATGCTGCCACTAAACTGTGTCCCTAAGTGCCACATCGTTTAAATACCCCTGGAAATAAGATGCAACCAAACTCACTGTGGTAAATTCATTTCTACCAGTGAAACGAGCAGCTCAGGTGCCACTGGCCAGCAGGAGTTTATCAGAATGCACAGATTTAATTAGGGCCACCTCACACATGCCCCTCATTCACAGCTGAACTAGATTTGGTGAATTGTGAGCAGCAGCTGCTGGTAAAACCGACAGACGGCTCTGTCTTGGAGAGGTGGCTTTTGTGAAGCTTTTGAAGAGTATCAGCAAAGGTGTAAAGTCCCATTAGCGCTGTCTGAACTTCTGGAGAGGTAAGTCACGCTCAGCCCGTGTGTCAGGGCACCTTCTCTGCTCCAGCTGTTTGTGTTTTATCAGCCAAGCCCTGCTGCTTGTTGAGGAGGATCCTGCCTTCTCCCAGGGCCAGTGGAGTACTCTGCTCTTTCAGGCTCCCCTTTAGGAGAAGGTATTGCTGAATCTGTGTCTCAGTTGAGGGGAAGGTTTCTCTCTAACTGGAGGCTGTTTGAGGAACGTGCACTGCAAAACCACTGCCCGGGTCTGACTTTGAGAGCTGCCTTCCCTAGAGTGGTGTGTGCCCAGCTGGTTGGCATCTCTGCTCTTTTCTTCTGTCGTTTTTGTTTCATCCTTCCCCTGCCCTGTGAGATGTGAGGAAGTTTAATTGCTGAGAGGGTCTTTGAAATCCATGTGTGGAAAGCACCAAACACACGTGGGGGTCTGTGGCTGCTGGTTTGGCTGAGCGTGTTTACATCTTCCTTTTCTGTCCCCGAACTGATGTCCCTTTGTTCGCTTCTGAGGCAATATTTCAAGCTTTGCATAAAAATGAAAAGATTGCTTTCATATTTAATGGGCAATAAGATCATGTAATTAGAAGTGAGCCTTCATCATGATACATGCACAGTGTCAGTGCAGTCACCGTGGAGGGCTCTCTTCTCTCAGAGCAGCCAGTGTGTTCTTAAGGCCACTGTATGTATTTGCTTCCTTTGATCAATAATTCAGGGTAATCATTTTGTTCTGTAAAATTTCCAAAGTCCATACATATTGCATAAAATGCAGAATAGCCAACCCCAGAAAGGATTTTAAATAGCTTTTCATGAAAGGTTTGGGGGGGGTAACTCTGAGGAGAGGAAAGAAGCGGGCTGAGATATGTGAATAAATCTGTTTGTTTGGGGACTTTGATTCCTGAAGATTTATTTTCTTAATAGTCTGGAATAGCATTTAGACTGTTACCAGCTCCTCAGAGCTTATAGAAAAGCTATTTTTCTGTTTTATTTTAGCCTCTAGCCTTCCGTTCTCAGTCAGAGAAGGGAAGAGGGACTGAGTAGGGAGCGCGATGCTCCGAGAGCTGCCGTGTGAGCTCTGCCTCGTGCTCTGACGTTACTGTGTAGGTACCCTGAGAGCTGCTGCGTTGTAAATAGCTGCCAGCACGAATTCTCCACCTTGTGTAGCGTCAGGGGCAGAGGAGAATATTTATCTTGAGTTATTCTTTGGTGGCTGAGAATATGTGTGTGTGTGTGTGTGTGTGTGTGTAAAACAGCTGGGATGGTGAGAAACAGAGTTGTCCTCTTTGGAGCAGTGGAGAGCTGCGAAAGGAAAAAGCTGGGTGGAAGGAGGAGAAAAATCCATTCAGTGGGAATTTCTGTGCTGAACGTCAGGCAGAGATGAACGAGAGAAGGCAGTGAACAATTTTACAAGCTTTTTTTTGTTTTTATTTGAGGAGGGGGAGGCTGATTTATGGGCAGCATTGACTGAGGTCAGAGAAAACAGATGGGAGAGCTGCATTCGTGCCCTGAGAAGTCTCTGCAGCAGAAACAGTCTGAGGCTCTGCTTTATTTATGTATTTGTTTATTTTAAAAAGCAAGAAAAAATATCATTAAGCAGCAGTGGGGAGAACATTCACATGTTGTATCTGTTTATCCATCTCCACAAATAATGAGGCGTAGGATTAGAATAGGTGGGGAGTGAAACCTGACTTGAGTCTAATATTTGGGGACTTTCAGATTTTACTTCCAAGGAGCACCATTTAAAACGGCTCAGGCAGCATGAGCTGATGTGTTACTCCCTCAGGAAATGGAATGCAAAGTCATATTTATTGCTGCTGGTAGGAACCCTGAGCGCTTCTCCGTGCAAACATCTCCACCTCCAGAGGA
Organism: Pseudotriccus pelzelni; assembly: GCA_035584735.1. Taxonomy (NCBI): domain Eukaryota; kingdom Metazoa; phylum Chordata; class Aves; order Passeriformes; family Tyrannidae; genus Pseudotriccus; species Pseudotriccus pelzelni. The sequence continues at coordinate 13,580,925 of JAWMRA010000041.1, read as the reverse complement.
AAGAGGTTCCAGGCCGTGGTTTAACCTCCGTGTGCAGGAGATGAAGCCGCAGACCCTCTGGCTGCGGAGTCATTTTGAGAAGCAGCACCAAGGGGTTAATGAAATCCCTCTGGGCCACCGCGTGGGGTTGTCCTGGAGGCTCAGCAGAGCTGGCCACTTGGTGGATGGTGTGAGCAGTGTGGCATGAGGGTCTCCAGCCCCGGTGCCTTCCGTGTACCTGCCCTGGGGTGAAGCTGGTGCTCCCTGACAGGGTTCGGAGGGATCGTGTGACACCAGGATGCTGCAGGGCGTGTGGTGCTCTGGTCTTACAGAAGCTTTAAGAGTGGCTTTCAGTGGGGAAGACAGACCTACTCTGGTCCCTAAAGGGTTGTCCGTGTAAGCCCACCCTTCCTGATCCCTGAGATCCAAATTTCCGTCTGAACTGGGTTTGTGTGGCCAGATTTTGGTAACTGGGGGGGGCCACTGGGGTGGCTTCTTTAAGAAGCTGCTGGAAGCTTTCCTGGGGTCTGGTGGAGCCACAACTGGCTCCACAACGGGCCTGCCACTGGCCAAGGCCAAGCCCATCAGTGACCGTGGCAGCCACTAATTAAGATACATCTTACAATTAGGATAATATCCTAATTGCCAAGGCTTTTGTGCTTGTTTGACAAGTGATGGGCAGCCACCAGCTGAGAGGATGGTGCTGAGAGGTGACGAGCATCGCGCAAGCCTTGTGCTGCACAGGGACTGTGCCAGTTCCTCTGAGGAGGAATTGCTCATGTCCAGGACCTTCCCTTCTGCATTTTCACTGCCCACCAGCTCCCCCCACAGCTTGTATGTGACAAGAACATTGTGAGAGGCCAATTTGTCACCTGGATGTGAGTCAACTCCTCGTTACTTGGCTGGTTGTTTGTGGGACCGCTGGGTGGGCACGCACGTCAGCGGGGATGCTGCTGTCTCTGTAACACTCCTATTAAAGCTGAGTGTCTCAAAGAAGCTAAATAAAACAATGAAAAATTGGTTCCCAGGATAATTTAAAGCTTGGAAATATTTATGAGGTATTACAATTAAAATCAAAACATTTCTATGACACAAAAACGTACATTGCTTTGCTGCTGTAATTAAATCTGATGGCCATGTGTCATCTCTGGGAGAAAACTGGTTGCTAACAGGATATTTCCAGCTCTCTGAGGAGTGGAGATATTTCGTGCTGAAACATTAGGAAAGCTCTGTGTGAATTTCCTGGACAGTGAGGGCTCGCTGGGCAGCACTCGGGTCTGTGGCAGCGGCTGCTCTTACTCCGTAGTTTGTGTCCCATGGGTGTGCTCCATTTACCTGTGTGCTAGCCTGGGATCTTCCATGCTCCTGAAGTGACCCGAACATAAACCTCTGAAAGGAGATGATGAAAGGAGCCTTGAGAAGGTGGGAGAAGGGGGCAGAGGATAGCAAAGCCAGGGCAGGAAAACAACAGGGCTTTGCACGCCTTGGCCATACAGAAATGTGTATAATTATGACTTTTTACAGTGTACCACAGCCCAGAAAATCATCAATAATTAAGGGCAGCGCAGCCTCCACGTGTTAAAATTCCTTCCATGTGCAGAGCAAACGAAAGGACTAACGGTGGAGCAGGGATGGTGTGTAAGGGGCAGCTGAGCTTGTGCCTGGCCACGATCCATGCTCAGTACAGCCCCTCTGCGCTGGGGTCGGTGGGTTGGCAGCACTCCTGGAACACACACACAGCTCCATTCCCTGAACTTCAGGGAGGTGTTTTCCCTCACCTGTGTTTTTCATTCGGGAACCTAGGAGGAAAAATAATTGGATAGAGGGGAAAAATAAGAGCCTTCCAATGTGATGTTGCCGTAATGTGCTCTGGCAGCTCAGGCAACGTGCGCGTTGTTTTAATCCGGAGGTGCATGAATAAAGCATGACACGGAGCACAGCTGGAACCAGCTGGAAACGGAGCCGACTCTGGGCAGAGAGCACATAAAAGGTGCTGCCCATAAAGGCCATCCAAAGCTTTATCTTCCACAGCGCTGGGCTATAACCTTCCACCGCCTCTGGGGTGTCTGGCAGCTTCTCCTCGATGCAGTGTTGTCTTTCTGAGGTTTATTCCTTTGAAAGGTTTAGTTCGGTGCTAGAGTTGATAAAGATATCTTATTTTAGTGCCTGTTCGCAGAGCCCTGTGCACAAAGAAGCTTTGCAGCTTTGGCCTGGTCTTTAGGACTGCAAAACCAGATACCTACTATTTTAATATTACATCTGTGTGCGCGTGTTTGTAGATAGATAGATAAAGAGAGCACTGTTAGGTCTCTGTTGCAGAGTGGACTTGAGGGATTTACATGAATTAAATTCATATAAACATTATGAATGTTGAGTCCTTTTCTCTGCCACTTCTCTGGTTGCTACACACTAGTACCGAGATGACAAAAAATGACTTGGCTAATAAGCTGCAATAAGTAAACGATGTTGTATTGATCTAAGCATTCAGAGCAGACTGAGCAACCAATATGTTCATTACTGTTCTTCCAGGCTCCTTCCAAGTAACACTTACTGTTAAATATGAAATGTGCGTCTCCAGTGCTGGATCAGCCATTAAATTATGTTCATGGATATTAATAAAAGAGCCGAAGGCTTGTCTTTATGCAGACAGAAAAGGAGCACCAGTTACTTGGCAAATGGGATGAAAAATACATTTTTATGGTACACTTAAAATTAATTCCATTTTAAGCTCTGTAGCTGTGTGAGAAGGGAGCATTTTTAGATTCTGACCTTTCTACACATAGGTAGGCAGCTTGGGTTTATCTTTTTTTTTTTTTTTCCCATCCTAAGAATCACGATATCAGCTCTTGCTCCCTGTTTCCAGCAGATGAACAGCTTGCACTCTCAGAGCAGGAGTGATGAGGTTTGAGGGGTCCAGGGACCGTCCTGATGAGCTCATCAGTTTGTCAGCAGTGGCAGAGCTGAGGCTGAGCTGGGGCTGTGCTGCCTGTCCGGCCCTTCCACTTCCCCGGCAGGTGATGGACGGGGAAGGGGAGGCCTGGAGCTGTCATGTCTCCTCTGTAGACAGATAGCAGAACAAGGTATTCCTGGTGTAAATTATTCACACCAGAGCAGGAACATGAGCCCTTGCAGCCTCTGCCAGTGTGTCTGTAGTCGGGGATGTTGTGCAAAGTGACAGGTACGAGGTTCCTGCCTGTTGTGGGGGCTGAGCTGTGCTGTGGTGGGGCCGGGGGTGCTGCTGCTTCCCCCGCCTGTCACAAAGGACAGGTGATGTGGGCAAAGAGAGCCTTTTTTACTTGGCACAAAATAACAAGTGTCATTGCCTTGTCTGTGCAAGGATGGCAGAATTTTACCTGAAGCTGTAAAAGAAATCTATTGCAGTATTTGGAAAGAGGCATCATTTGTGTTAATACTGGATGTCCAACCTGAATGTCCTTCTGCTCTGAAACCCTTGGTGAGAGAAAGTACCAAAGTTCCAGGCTCACCATTCTCACAGCTTTGCTCCAAGTCTTGGCTGAGATTTGCTTTGGGATGAAAGACCAGGCACGTAAAGACATGGCTGAGCTGACCTGGTGCTGATAGGTCTGAAAAGGGAATCATGGAATCACAAAGCTGTTTGAGTTAGAAGGGACCTTAAAGTCCATCCAGTGCCACCCCTGCCACGGGCAGGGACACCTTCCACCAGCCCAGGTTGCTCCACG
>JAWMRA010000041.1:13464866-13577145 GCA_035584735.1 Pseudotriccus pelzelni | reverse complement strand
CATCCATACATCCATCCATCCATCCATCCATCCCTCCATCCCTCCCTCCCTCCATCCCCCCCTCCCTCCCTCCCTCCCTGGCTCGGCCCCATCAGCACTAACCCCATTCCTTGTTTCTCCATTGACAGAAGCGAGAGGAGGGGTCACCCGACCGGTGATTCCCCCCACTTAACCCCTCACCCCCACTTATCCCACCCTGCCCAGAGCCTGCTCCCGACCCTGGCGAGCAGCAGGAAGGGCACAACCCGTGGGCCAGGGGCTGGAGCCCGCCGTTCCCCCCTCGGGGCTCCCTGTTTGCAGCGGGCCGGCAGTTCCCCTCCCGGGCCGCTCTCTCCCTGCCTCCCACACCGACCGGGCTGCTCTTCCTCGACGGCACCCGCCCCTGCGCTGCTGCCCCGAACGAGCCTGGCTGCGGGGCCCCAGGCAGCCCCGGGGCGGGGGGCCGGGCGGGAGGGGCTCGGCCGGGCCCGGCCCCGCGGGGGCGGCGGGGCGGAGGAGGAGGAGGAGGAGGAGGACCGGGGGGCGCCCGACGGCGCGGGGCCAGTGCCCGGGAGCGGCGGGAGCTGCGGCGCCTGCGTGGAGCGGCCGGAGCGGCCGGAGCAGCGCTCGGCGGTGTGTGGAGGGGCAGCCCCGTCCCGCCCGTCCCGTCCCGCCGTGTCCCGTCCCGTCCCGTTTGTCCCGCCGGTGGCCGCCGCCCGCCATGGGCCGCCTCCCGCTGTACCTCTGCTGCTGCCTCGGTAACTCCCGCCCCGCTCCGCTCCGCTCCGCTCCTCTCCGCTCCGCTCTGCCCGTCGGGGCACGGCGGGCCGGGCGCGTCCCTGCAGCGCCCGCCGGGGCGGCTCGGGGCGCGCCGCCTGACCGCGCTGCCGCTGCCGGCTCTCACCCCCTGTCCCCCTCTCTCCCTCACCCTCTGTCCCGCTCTCTCCCTCCCTCCGCGGCCGCGCAGCGCTGTGGCCCGCGGCGGCACAGGAGCCCGAGTACAGCTACGGCTGCGCCGAGGGCAGCTGCTACCCGGCCACCGGCGACCTGCTCATCGGGCGCGCCGCCCGCCTCTCCGCCTCCTCCACCTGCGGCCTCCGCCAGCCCGAGCCCTACTGCATCGTCAGCCACCTCCAGGTGAGCGCCGGGGCGGGCGGGCGGGCAGCGCGCCCGGGGACCGCGCCGGCCGCCGCTCGGTGCAGGCGGCATCGCTTCCCGCGGCGCCCCCGGTGCGGGGGCATCGCTCGGGCCGGTGCGGGGGACCAGCCGCCGCCTGCGGTTGGGAGGCGCGGTCGGGGGGCTCCGGTGGGGCAGCGTCGTGGCCCGCGCGGGACCCCACACCCCGCGTCCAGGGAATCCCTCGCGGCTTTCGGCTCCTGACCCCCCTTTCCCGATCGAGGGACGGAAGCAGGAATGTGCCGCAGTAGGTTCAATTAATTCTTTATTTCCAGGCTCGCTCAGAGCCGTCTAGACAGTTTCCTGATGGAGAGTGGGCTGTAGGGCCCGGCAATGTTTTGGCCACAGTCCCCGTAATGTAATTACATGTGTATGGTCTGCGAGTGAAAGGATGCAAATAAGGTTGTCTCAGCACATCTGGTGGAAAATCCAGAGCTCGTTGCTATTTAAGCCAGAAGCAGCTCACCAAACTTAAAATCTCAGAGACAGAAGGGATGGTGGAGAAGAGTAAAATGCCAGTTATAAGTGGAACTCTGCTGAACTGAAAGTAAAGGGATAATCTCCGGACGAATTACTGTGGAGACAATAGGGCCGGATTCTGGCACTTGGAAGGAAAACCACGGGAAGCAGGAGGGACTATAGCACTTCACCCATTTGTGCCCTGAAGTTACCAAATCTCTCCCCTCCTTCGCTGCATTTAATTTTACCATAGGGCTCTGTCTACAAGAGTTAATACTTTACTTAACATGGGGTTTAGCTTCACTGAAACATTTTCAGAGTACGTTGGGATTGACTTCAGCTTAGCATCACTTGTACAACAGACTAACAATGGCACTTTGTTGTCTCAAAAAATGTTGCAGTGCCACAGAAAAAGCATCGCTTCAGAAGTTCTCCTCTGCCCTTATTCCTGATCTCACAGCCCCAGTTCAGCAGTTAGGATGTCCCTGGTTACTTCTGAACTATCATGGGTGGTACTGAAGAAATTGTGGGAAGGTGCCATTATCCTCTTAATAACATGAGACTTGGCCGTGTTGAGTGCTTTGCAGAATTATGTCTTCTAGAATTCAGTTTTGGTGGGAGAAGGAGTGAGTTGTGGCATGAGATGCTAGGGCAGAGGAACCTGGAGCCGGCAGTAGGGGACATCTTCCCAGGAACCCCTGCTCTTGCCATTTTCTCTGCTGGAGGAGTCTTTGAGGACTCGTAGTAGGTGAAGCTCTGAGCTTGGGAGGAGCTGCTGAAGCCCACATTGGTGAAATCAAAAGCCTATGTGGTGCAGACCTGCCAGCTCTCACATTCTTGGCTGATAAAGCACCACGTTTGTCTCTGTAAACATGCTCTAGGAATGAAGCCTGTGTAGCTCTTGACAGTGATGGGTTACTGGTGTGTTGGGGCTCCCTCAGTGCCATGCAATGAGCTTCCCTCCCTCATCTGCCTCCTCCAGTTGATTTGGGCAAGAACCCTCCCTTTCAGTTTGGTTTGCATCCTAGGTTACAAAATCATGAAGTGGTGGTTTAGGGCACTAAGACAATGCAAAAAAGGCACTGTTTGTAGTAATAACCATGATGGGGTTTTGTTGTCCCGGGGAATAAGCTTCTGGTTTTCCCAAGTAGCAGATGCCAGACTTGCTCTAAGCTGGGTTTCTATGGTCACACCTTGTAGTGTGTGCAGAGGGAGTGTATGTGCATAGCTTGGGGTTGCAATGGCAGGTGGAGATGCAAGGAGGACTTTGACAATCTGGATTCAGAGTCAGGTCAGCCCTGTGCTGAAAGGGCTCAGTCACTAAATCAGTGATGGCCTCTTGACATGCACTGAGCATTACAAGAGGTATCCCTAATGCAAACAACTTGCATTTCCAAGCTAGCTCCTAAAGCCAGTGTGATTTCACACAACTTGTTGAAGATGCAGTTTTGCTCATGTGCATTTTTACAGAAGCAATTCAGCAATTTTCTGTTGGTGCTGCCTTTGGTTCTGGCTTCTGCTGGAAGATACATGTGTTGGAAGAGATTTCCTGAAACTGCAATTTTGATAAAAAACATACTTCCCTAAAAATGAAGTTTATGGAATTCCTGGCATATTTTCCATTTGACAATTTGCATTAATTCATAAAGGTAAATACACTTGGTATTTCAACAAAAAAAATACCTTTGGTGACTCCTGCAGGCAAAATGAATGGAATGTGATATGGGTGGAAAATACTCTTATCTGCAGGAAGCAACTATTGCCCCACGGATAAAATCAGTAATGCTGATTACCGTGTTGTTTCAGGAGGACAAAAAATGTTTCATATGTGACTCTGAGGATCCCTTCCACGAGACTCAAAATCCTGACAGTCATCGCATTGAAAATGTCGTCACCACGTTCGCTCCAAATCGCCTGAAGCTCTGGTGGCAGTCGGAAAATGGTACGGGTTTTATCCGGAAAATGGTATGGGGTTTGTCTGGAAAATGCTATTGGGTTTGTCAGGAGCCATTTCCGGGGCTGGGAGCTGTTTTCCCTCCTTTTGTTTAAGGATACCTGTGGGTTTGCTGTTATCTCTGGCCTGGTAATTGCTGCCCTGTGAAGGATCATGCTGTGTGAGGAGGGATGAGTAAAACTGGCTGCTTTTGTGTGCTCAGGAGTGATCCTTAATCCATAATGAAAGCCCCTGAACCCCCCAGGAGTGTTGGAAACAGCCGTCCCAGCACTTCACAAGAATCCTTTCCTAAAGAAAAGAGTTTTCCACGCTAGCCTCAGATCTCACTCATGTTTGGGCAGCGGGAGCAGAGCAGCGTTCCAGGAGTAAATATCCCAGGCGGTGCTGCCAAGGAAGCACTGCAGGGCTTCCCTGTGCTGCTGGACTGGAGGGAGGTTGTGGAAGGAGGAGGTTTGGGTGCAGAGCCCGCGGCTGTCGCCCTGCTTTACAGACTCTCTGTTTCCCTTTCCTACCCCAGGAGAGTAAAGCCAGGAATGTCTCTTACCCTGCAAACTGCCTTGTCCCTCCTGGGCTCCCTGAATTCCCGTATCCATATGCCAAACAATAAAATGAACTCCATATAAAAGCCAGCCAGTTAAAAAACATATTGCACGTTAGTTTTGGGGGGGTTGTTTTTTGTTTTTTTTTTAAATCCTTCCTCTGTCTGGAAGGATTTCTGGTTATGCTTTTGGCATGCCTTCATACACAAAACAAGGCATTGAGGTTTCTCAGACAGCAGTCCTACCCTGAAGCTTTAAAGCCAGCTGGACAGGACAGGATTTCTGCAAGAGCACTGGCAGTAGCTGCCTTACTGTATATGAAATAAAGAAAAAAGTAATATTTATAACAGTATTGTTGCCTGTTATTGAAAGGTTTTCACAAAATCATGTTTGACCATGTAGATCAGCCTAGCAAGCCGCTTGCCTCCAGTGGCTCTCTTCTAGCATTCCAGATAATTCATGTTTCTTGCAACAGACTTGGCAGCATTCACACAGAAAAGTTCTTAGCTCATAAGGTCATGAAAATGTCCTTCAACAATAAAAAACAAATGATTCTTTCTGTCCAATTCATGTTTTCTTCTATTCAGGCATACAGCATAAGGGACCATTGCTGCGTGTTCGCATAATGTTACAGCTGGCTGAAAATTTAACTGCTTTATTGTTTTATTATTTTTATTTCTTACCCTTTCTCCTCTCTGTAAATCTTGATTTTATTTTTTTATTTTGAACTACAGTATAATTAGTATCCAGCTGTTTTGAGAGGTCTTTTCACAAGGCAGAATAATATTTGTAGCTGTTTTTCTTCCTTTCTGTGTAGAGTCCTTGACCGTAGGTAGTCGTACAGCAGAGTTTGGAAAACCTTTTGCTTCTCACCAGTTTCCTAGCTCTTGTGATTGCAAAGCAGGGCTGTGATAGTTGATTTAGGAATTTCTCAAAGCCAGGTTGTAAAGGAACTGTGGACAGGAGAGTCCAGACTGAGTGAAAAAGGGTGGGAAATGGCCTCCACCAGACGTGGGTGAGCCTTGGGGTGTTAGGTCTGCAGAAGCTCTGCTGCCAGATGGGCTCTAGTATGTGAGGACAGCCTGGGGTCATTGTGTAGGTCTGGGCTCAGCATCCCCAGTTGTACCAGCTGCTGGGTGCTTTGGTGCCAGGACCCAGCCCATTGCAGTCTGGTCTCTGCCCTACATCCAGTGATGCCAGCCACGATACGCAGTCAGAAGTAACGGCAGTGCAGGCTCATGCTTTGGGTATAGCATGTTTGGTGCCAGTGATGCACAGGAATCCCATGTGTGATGCACTCTTCAGCAGGTCCTTGGTGTCTTCCCTTGTACCTCAGGAATGCACTAACCCTCATACTCCTTTTTTACAACAGAGCACAGTGGTAACAAAAAGAGCCTCTGTGCCAACAGAGCAAAGAGTTTTGGCAAAATTTAGATGTAGAAACTGGTGGGTGTTATTATTTACTGCACGCCTTCTTTTCTCTGCCCCTGCAGGCTTGGAAAACGTGACTATCCAGCTGAACCTGGAGGCTGAGTTTCATTTCACTCATCTCATTATGACTTTCAAGGTAAGGAAGTCACAGCATTACCCTGAACACTGAAACACGGGGAAATGAGAGGTCTTGTAGTCCTTCAAATCTATTAGATACTTGGGAGTTGTCTGAGCTGTTTGACCTGGTTTTTTTAGAGCTGTCAACCATTAACCCTTGCAGGAGTCATGCAGAAAGGCTGAGTTGCGACTTGTGTTTGAGTCATACTGAAGCTGGGGTTTGTGTTGGTGTGTCTCCAGCAGTTGTGTTCTAGAAATCATATAGTAGCAAGGATTTTTTTTCCTAAAAAAAAGTTGGCCATGGTATCGGCTTTCATTTGGCAAATGGAAAGGTCTTCAGGAAGAAGGAACATCTGTACACAAAGTGTCTTTGTTTCTTTACAAACAGATGTCTTGGAATGGCAGATTATGTCCCGTACATCCTAAATCACAGGCAAGCGCTAGTGGCAACCTTCAGCTGAGATTTTGGGGGCTGCTGTTCCTGCAGGGCTAAATCCCTGCTTCTCCCACATGGGCAAATGAATCTCTTCGTTTTCACCCGTCAGCTTTCTAGGAAAGCTGGTTCCTCCTTCCTGTGGCATCAGTTAGGGTTTCTCCCCTTGCCTCAAGGTAGTGGCTGAGGTGGAAGATGGTCCTTCCTGCTGGACCCAGCAGCGAGGGACCCCCAGGCGACGTGATGAGGCTGCTGCAGCCATTGTGCCCCAGTGCTGGGACTTGGTCTGCTTTCAGGAGGAAGACAGTAAGGGAAAGATAGTTTTAATAATGATTTATTGACTTTGTTTGTGTGGTAGACACTTGAGCCGCCTTGCCTCTGGCTTGCTACGTTTGCTGTTGGGTGAGATACCAGTTTCTAAGTTGGGAGCTATTTTCAGCCAGGAAGCACAGAGAAAATTTCTTTCCAGCTGTGATTGAAATGCTTTTGTGCTTGGCTCTGGGAGGTCCCTCTCTGAATACATAAAACTAATGAATTGATGGTTGGTGTTTCTTTGTAGGTGCAAGCGAGGTGTTAATACCTGTTTTTTGTAAAGCAGCGTGTAAATTGAAACACGGTATTTTTTAGGTCAGAGGGATTAAAATCGTTCAAAAATCTCATAAACTATTTGTTCTAGAGTTGAATACATGAAGGTAAGAAGAACAGTGTTTTTTCAGTGGTGAAGCAAATGCAGCCTGCCAGAGTCTGGGCAAGGTGAGATGGAGGAGAGTCAGTGGAGAGTGGGGGTCAAATGCAGCAAGAGTGGATGAAGCTGAAACTCTCAACTTCCTTAAAGAAGAAGGTTTTCTTAGGGGAGCACGGAGGATGACTAGCACTGAATGTCAGAGACACTGCAAAAGGTCATATGGTCAGACAAAGAGAGGTGGGCAATCCCAGGTGTCAGCAAGAACTTCTGGTGTCACAGCTGGGTAGGAAGCACTGACAGTGGTGTCCCAATCCTTAGGGCAGGAGAGGAGTCCCATTAGGTCCTTTAAAAGAGATTAGGCAAGGAGATACAGCAGTGAAGAAGGCTATGCTGCTGTCCACAAGCAGTGGGAAGAATCTTTTTGTCTCCCTAAAGCCCTGCTTTAACACCCACTTTTCAGAAAGGATTTGGAATCCAAAAAGCTTACAAGTTTGCTTATTTATTGTAACTGTATTTAAACACTTGGCCACTGAGTGCCATCTTATGAAGATGGGACATCTGTGGTTTGATGTGTGTTACTTGAAGTATCTGGCCCTGAGCAGAAAGTGGGATATCATCAGAAAAATATTTGCAATATTTCCAAATATTGGAAACAGTGCAGGGAAAAAGATTAAAATTCAGATGTGTATTACTTGCGCTAAAAAGCGCTCAATGTAAATGTGAGTAATAATTAACTGAATAAAAATCTCTTTTGTTTTTCTTACTGTTAGACATTCCGTCCTGCTGCAATGCTGATTGAGAGGTCGTCTGACTTTGGAGAGACATGGCAAGTTTATAGGTACTTTGCATATGACTGTGAGAGCTCATTTCCTGGGATTTCAACTGGACCCATGAAGAAAGTGGATGACATAATTTGTGATTCCCGATACTCTGACATCGAACCTTCAACAGAGGGAGAGGTCAGAGTCTTTTTTTTCCAAAATGTTTATTGTGTAGACCTTTTCTCTCTTATTTTTAAAGCTGAGTCTTTTGTTATTTGATTTTTCCTGCAGGTAATATATCGTGTTTTAGATCCTGCTTTTCGAATTGAGGATCCATACAGTCCAAGGATTCAAAGTATGTATGCAGTTGCCTTTCAGGTTCATTTGAAAGCATTTCAAATGAGTGGTCATGAACCACAACTTACTGTAGTATTTGTATATGGTCATGGTAGTCCATGAATGCAAAGGCAGAGAGGTCTGTTGCTGATGTGGCTCAAAGAGAAACTTTGTGGGGCGCTTGGCCGGAGGGAACTGCGGTGCTTGGCCTTCAGCTTGACCTCCCATCGAATGTGCATTCTGAGTTTCAGTTCGTGTCTTTCAGTGCAAAGCTATCCGGGCAGCAGGAAATATCTGCAGTAGAGAAGCATCTGCTGGTTGCTCTATCAGTGTAACGTTAGGGTTTTTTAACTGACATTTTAAAGTAGAAACTGCTTTCGTGGGCTTGAAATACTCTTTCAAATGTAGTTCAAGGCTATAAGAAACCACACAGGATTCACAATATCAAAGTGAATATGTAGACTGAATTAAATACTGCAATATTGTCTTCCCATGGTTTATCCCTCAAGAACTTCTTTGTATTTGGTCAGTCATGAGGTGTTGCTTCTTTCCACAAAATGTAACTAATTGTATTTGCTAGCAAAGCTGGGCATATGCAAAACAAGAATTATTTGTGTCTTTTTTTCCAACTAAGACTTTTTCTAAAAGAGTCGTAACTCCTGAGGCTCTTGGTCCACTTGTCAGCAGTTTCTTAGTAACAAGTCCTTGCCCGTCTTCTATTTAAAGAACCAGTGTCTTTTTAGTGGTGCTGTTCTGTGTGTCTTTAATATTTGTGGTTGTGCCTGCCCATGTCTACAATAAAGTAGACTAGTATTTTTAATTAAACTTACTTATACAGTCATCAATATGTAGTAAAATAATGTAATTTCTTTTTTATTTAAATTGGGAGTCTGAAGTGATCTGTTGTATGTAAGTGCTGAAATTAAATCTGATCTAATCTGCCTGTAGGAAGCGTGCTTAGGAAGTCCCTCCTGGCTTCCTCCCATTCAATACAATATCTGGTAAATAATTCCAAAGTGGGTTTTGTGAGTTTTTGGGGATTTTTTTTTTGGTGTGTGTCCCCTGCAGACCTGTTAAAGATCACGAATCTGAGAGTCAAATTCGTCAAGCTGCACACGCTGGGAGACAATCTCTTGGACTCTAGGATGGAGATCCGAGAGAAGTACTACTATGCCATCTACGACATGGTGGTTCGTGGGAACTGTTTCTGCTACGGACACGCCAGTGAGTGTGCACCCGTGGAGGGCTTAGATGAAGAAGTGGAAGGAATGGTAAATATTCACACTCTTTTGCATAAAGCTCTTCCTGTCCGTGCCTCTTCGAAGGGATTTGTACACAAATGTTAAGATGACACTCTGTACCCCTTCTCTGCACTCTTGATTTTTAAACAACAAACTGTTCTAATTATTCTTTCTCAGCAAACTGTCATTATAGGTGTTAATCAAACACAGAGATCTCATATTAGGGGAAAAATGTTTTAACATTCATTTTCTAAATATGTTAAAGAGCTGATGAAATTCAAAGGGGAATGAAGAAAGGGAGTGTAGCTTTATGGGATCGGAGACAGGTGTTGACTGGGTTACCCTAAAATTGGAGCGAATAGAGACATCAGAGGATGTGAATGAAACATGTCCTGTGTTTGTATCAGTTGTTACCAGCTGAGAAGTGGAGACTGTAACTCTAATTACACACAGGCCCTGAAGGAAAATCCTGGTTGCCTGCTTGGTATGCTGCTGCACAAGTGCCACATCCCTTCTGGGGTCTGGTTTTCCAGATGATTTTTGCCTGACAAGCAGTAATAGCACCCCTGTTAATGAGTCAGTTATTAACTGAGTGGAAATGTGAAGCATACGGGGAAGTTGTGTGGGTTGTCCAGGGGTCACTGGATGCTGTCAAACCCATTATGCTCCTTTGCCCTGTGCTTTTGGTCGCTGTCTCCACCTGAGCTTTGCCTTTACCATGGTGGCTTCAGTGCTGGTAGTCCTGGTCATTCCAGGTCTAGTCTACTTAGTGCTTGTGTTGTACACATTGAAGGCAAAGTCTGGGGCTGATGGATAAACCCCATCCAAACTGTTTATCTTTGCCTTGAGAACCAAGGCAGATCTGGAAAATGGGGCTGGGCTAGTGGTGCTGATATAACTACATGCATGTTAATAGCTAATTAACAGCTAAGTTTTAGTTCCAAGAGGCTTTTGTGATTATTGAGGTGGAACTGTTCTCTCCTTGTTTATATCTGAAAGCATTTATTCCAGTAAGGAAAGAAGGACAAGTTTATATGAGGACATTCTTACCTTGGCAGGTAAAGGACACTCCTATGGCCCTTTATACCTAAGTGCCGTTACATAGATGACAGTCTGCAAAAGTCATCCATTATGTACTAGCTATATTTTGCATTAATTGGAGAATGTGTTTTTTTTTTCATTTTATAAGCAATCTTTTTTTTTTTTTCTTTTTTCCTTCTTTTTTTTTTTTTTCAATTACAGGTCCACGGGCACTGCATGTGCAGACATAATACCAAAGGATTAAACTGTGAACAGTGTTTGGATTTCTACCATGACTTACCCTGGCGCCCCGCTGAAGGTCGCAATAGTAATGCATGCAAAAGTGAGTTTGACTGAAACGCAGAACTGGATGCTGTGAGTGCTACGTGCTGTTACTTGGGCACTTGTGACCGTGTGTGAAATCCTGGATGTTCTTTGGTTGACAGTGGCGTGTCTTTTCTGCTGACTGTACCCCAGGAGCAGGCTCTTACTTTGCTTTCTGTCTTTGTCACAGAGTGCAACTGCAACGGCCACTCCAGCCAGTGCCACTTCGACATGGCTGTGTACATGACAACAGGGAACACCAGCGGAGGAGTGTGCGACGATTGCCAGCACAACACTATGGGACGCAGCTGCGAGCAGTGCAAGCCCTTCTACTTCCAGCACCCGGAGAGAGATCTGCGGGACCCCGACGTCTGTGAGCGTAAGTGCAGCCCCGCTCCTCGGGCTGGGAACGGCCTTGAGAGAAAGTGGTTGTCTTGGAGGTCTTGAGCGAGTCTGCCTGGGTTTCGTTTCCTCTTTGAGAATCTGGAAATTTACCTGGTCCTAACATGTTCAACCCATGCCGTGCCTAATACTTGCAGGAGTGATAGTCCCTCTAAGGCAGCAGCTGAGTTTAAATAACTTAGTGTGAGGCTTGGCCTTTTATTTTGTAGTAGTCAATAAAACACGTGCGACGCTTCCTTCTTAGCTTGCAACTGTGACCCAGCTGGCTCCCAAAATGGTGGCATCTGCGATCGCTACACTGATTTCTCCACTGGCCTCATTGCCGGACAGTGCCGTTGTAAATTGTTTGTTGAAGGGGAGCGCTGTGACCTCTGCAAAGAAGGTTTTTATGGCCTGAGTGCCGATGACCCAGCGGGTTGTCAGTGTGAGTAAAAACATATGTTCCTTTATGTGTGATCAAAAGCTCTTTGAGGAGCTGTTAGAGCTGGGAGAAATTGTTTTGTGGGATGGATTTTTTTTCCCCTTTGTTTCATGTTTTTGCTGAAGAAAAAGCATTATTGTAGATTTGCTGTAGCTTGGAGTTGACCAGCCCTTAAGACCCAGTTTGCCCACTGATCCTTCTTGTGTATCCAGTGGAAATATTGTCCTCCTCATTTGTTTTCAATTATAGTCTCTAAGCCAGGGAAGTTTCATTGGGACGGGTGGTGGGCAAAGTGTGCAATTAATTTCTGTCCTGGGGAATTCAGGGGAAGCTTTAATGTATATATTTAAGTTGAATACTCTCTAAAATATAACTCCAGTCCTGTCTTCTGACCTGTCTGTTTGTATTTCCCAATCTAGCTTGTGCATGTAATCCTCTGGGTACCCACCCTGGGGGGAATCCTTGTGATTCGGAGACAGGAAACTGCTATTGTAAGCGTCTGGTGACAGGAAAGCAGTGCAATCAATGCCTGGCAAGTAGTTTACCATAAAATAAATTAGGAGGCAGTGGTGTGAGGGAGGCTGGATTGTGGAAAGTGTGGAACATGGTGCTGGGCAGTGTCTCTGACTGCCTGCAAGCCCATGCCTGGCATTCAGGCTGGAGTGGGCGCCTCAGGATGTCAGCAGCATGCTGTGTTACGGGGAGCTGTGGTGCGTGTCAAGGGAGACAAGAGCATCCAGTTTAGTTCCTGGGACCATAAGGAGTGAGACATTAGGATACCTGTGGTTGCTCTGTGAAAGTGAGGAGTCTGGGGTAGTTCTGCTGAAGTCCTTGCTGGGGTGAAAGACAAAATGGTCAGGGAAGCAGTGTTATCAAAAAAATTGCTTCCTATATAGGCCATTATTTTAGTCAGGGTTTATTTCATGCACATGCATTTCCATGTAGTGTTTATGCATGCTGGAGTGTTATAGAAACAGACTATTAGATAACTGGACGTGTTTGTACAAACACTGACAGACTCTTATCTAGCAGTGGAAAAGCTAAACAAGTCTGTCTGCCTGTCCAGCAAGTAAGTTGCAGACTAGCAGCCCTGGAAGGGCAGTGCCCCACACAAGCAACCACCGTCCCACATTTGGCTCTCTCACCCTTGAAATGGTCAACAAGGTGAGAGGAGAGCAGGCGGGGGAGTGGTGGTGGTGGTTGTGGGGGTAGACCGACAGTAAAGGGAACAGGATTCATGGGTTGTGGGGGCAGTCTGGGATAGCTTATGCTGAGTATTTAAAAATTTGCCTTGGGGTATGTGGGTTTAAATCTACATCAGGTAACATTGCTGGTGATGTTTTTTCCTGCAGCCTGAGCACTGGGGTCTGAGCAACGACATGGACGGATGTCGGCCGTGCGACTGCGACCAGGGAGGAGCGCTGAACAACAAGTGAGTCTCAGCCAGTTACTCTCCTGTAATCATTCACCCAGTGAGTTGTGTGCTGTTTGCAGTCACAACATCCAGGGCTCAATGTGCCCTGGAGGAGGATGTTCCATTCCAGAAGGTGGCAGGTCTTGATTGTAGCAAGGGTGGCAGAGGCATCCATGTCTTTTCCATGCTGAACTATCTCTGTGCTACTGGTGCAAATGAAGATGTAAAACTGTTTTTAGTGTGGCTCTGTCTTTGGTCAGCCAGGGTAGGAGTCAGACATGGATTAATCTCTGCCTTGGCCATAATGTGGGGTATGGTCCATGTCAAAGCTTTGGTCTTACAGGATGAAAGCAGGAATCAGGCAGTGACATGGACAGTCAGGCTGGTTCTTGGTTTGTTCCCAAACTGGCCCTTTGACCAGTCTGTCTGCCCACCAGTGCTGGGGCAAGTGCACTAGCTGCACAGTATTGCTCCATTGCCCCAGTGGTGCTGCATGGGGTGGGATGTGGACCTTTATACCTGCTGAGGAGATGGAGATTTTTTTTTTAGAGAAAACTGTACATTTGGAATATGCATCCATCAGTATCATCATGGAAAGTCCTGGCTTAAATGCCTTGTCAGTAGAGTGCTGGGTAGGGAGGCTGCTCCTCTGACCAGAGCAATTTTCTGTGTGCTAGGTGTGTGTCTGACCCCAGGATTCTCAACAGCAGCATTTTCCTTCACTCCCTTTTTTTTTCCCTCCTCCCTTTCTTCCACAAACTGTTTGAAATGTCCTGCTTTTGTCTAAAGCCACAGAAGTTTCCCAAGGGGGTCAGTGAACTGTTTCCCACTGGATCCCATGGGACCACACTGGGGGAGTGTGGGATTGGTCTTGGTGTGACTCGTATAGGGCATCACAGCCTACAGACACACCATCTGCATCAGGGATTGCCGTGGGAATGTCCCACGGGCCGTCTCTCCCGTCTGCTCCTGGGTGAATTATTGGCCCTTGGCAGACAGCAGTGTGGATGTTAGGGATTATTTACTCCCCCGTGCTTGCTCCCTGCGCGCAGATGGGTTACACTGCACAGCCCATAACGGCTCCCCCGGCACAGCTGCTTCCAGGGATTTGGGGTAACAGCCCAGCCATGGCCCAGCCTGTTTCCCATGCGCTGAGCCCAGTGATTGCAAAACCATGTGGGGAGGGGACGTGCGGCATCCTGGCACAGGCAGGCAGCAGCTGTGCTCTCCTCCAACCGCAGGAGAGCCACAAAGCCCAGCTCTGGCTCCTGACTTTTCCCTCTAACGTCATCAGGAAGGGGGAGCTTTGCCCTTCTTGGGGCTCCTCTCTTCAGCTGCTGAATTGCTGCCTCCTGGCTCCTGCTCAGGGTGTGGGATGCAGCATCTGGGACAGCCGTGCCTCGCCTAAAATTCATCCCTATGATGTAATCCAGGTGGTGGAGTCATTGCCATCCCTGGAGAGGAAACTTCCCAGCTCCTCTTCTGGGACAGCTGAAGCACTTCTGGCATCTCAAAGTGAACATTTAAATGAATCTCTGCAATTTCAAGAACGGTTTAAGTTAAAAATTACTCTTTCAGTGGGGGATTGAGAAGCTTGGAGATTTTCCATGAAAACGAGAGGCATTTAACTTTCAACAATGTTTTGAAATCCCAC
Source organism: Pseudotriccus pelzelni (assembly GCA_035584735.1). Classification (NCBI taxonomy): domain Eukaryota; kingdom Metazoa; phylum Chordata; class Aves; order Passeriformes; family Tyrannidae; genus Pseudotriccus; species Pseudotriccus pelzelni. Next base: position 13,562,799 of record JAWMRA010000041.1, on the reverse strand, counting down.
TCAAATTTAAAGAAAGAGGTGTATTTTGGTGGACCAAAAAACCTTTCTATGGAAAAGTGACCAAGCATGTGCAAAATTGTGACATGCTCAAGGGTACTTCATAATGCAGGGCAGACATTCTGGGAACAATAAAACTACCAAAGGCAGTCTGGGGATAGAGCTGTATTGAGAAAAGAAAATGGCTCATTACGAAGGAAGAGAAGCTCTGTATGTCACCATGGACAGACCCTCTGTGTTCCTTTGTGATGGCCCTGTCCCACATCCCTGGCTGTGTCTGTCCCACTCTGAAGCAGCCAGGTATGGTTTTTCCCCCGTGTGTAGCTGCTGATGGGTGACCCCTCAGGATGTGTTTTGCAATGTGCAAGAGCAGCTTGACATCCTGGGGCACGCAGGGTCATGTGTGTTCTTGCTCTGCCTGAGCCCATACCAACAGATACGCTGCTTGCATGGCTTGCCAGCCTGGAGCCAAAGGCTGCCCTCAGTTTGCAGGACAGACATGCCTCTTGACTATGTCTGTGGTAGGAAGTGAAGCTCCCAGGACTGCTGTCTGGCTCCAAGGAACTACCTGCATCCACAGCACTAAATCCTCTCACTGTCCAAACAGAGGAAACCATGTGCAAATTGCATACTAGAAATGGTCTCTGGCCCATGCTTGCTCCCAGCCTGAGCCTAGATGTTTTGGAGAACGATAGTTGGGTTGAGCCAGGACTGTGCCCAGGACCACATTGCCATTTTAGTCGTGCAGATGGCCCCGCTGCACAGCCCAAGAACACCTCGTATCCAGGCTCAGCTGTGTTCAGAACTGCTTCTCCTCCTGTGTCACTTTAAAAGTAAAAGCAGAAGAAAGCTCTAGCACTTGTCTCAGCGCAGCCAAGATGTGTTGTAAATTCATTGCTCTTCCATTTTAGCTGCTCGAGTGAATCTGGCCAATGTGACTGTCGGCCCCACATGTTTGGACGTCAGTGCAACCAGGTGGAGCCTGGCTATTACTTCATTTCACTTGATCATTACATCTACGAGGCAGAGGAAGCCAACTTGGGTCCTGTGAGTAGCAGTTGTAGTGGTCTGGTGTGTCTGGAAAGGTGTGGGGAAGTTGTTCACCAGTTGGGGGTTGGAAGCATCTGTTTTATACCCTGAGTGTTTTGCAATTAAACTGTGGAAAACACAAAGCTGAGTTGTATCAGAAAACTGTTAATCTGTAGCTTTTCAATCTTATTATCAATAAATAATATAATAATTGGGGGGGAGGAACCGCCGTTTTTCTTTTTTAAACCTGTTTCCTTGGTCCTGACTGTACAGTTAGTTTCCTGTCACCATCCCTCTCTGTACCCCACTGCAGGCGCACACACCGCACCCACTTCCACTCCCCTTACCTCAGGAGTGGTGGGACACAGACACTGGCTCTTCTCTTTGGTGCCACTGAAATTGGGAGGGAACAAAGCATGCATTTAAGCTTTTATACTTTCGCTACATCAGTAACATTTCTTTTATTAATTACTAACACCGCAGTTGATTGTGCAAAAAACTGGTTTTGTAATTGAGGTTGCCTCTAGCTTGTTTTGCCTGCTGGCATGGTACAGCAGAGTCTCTAGCTCTTTCTGTTGCCCACCACACAACCTTGCTTTCAATACATAAACAGCAGCTAGGTTGATTACATCTGTTACTTTTGCCTCTAGCAACAAATCAGGGAGATGGAAATAATGGTTTCTCTAAAGCAGCGGGTCCTTGTCTGCCTGCATTTGGGGCACTTGGTCCTAATTTATTTATTTCAGGGAAAATGTAGCCACTTTGCAGTTTCAGCCAAGGCTGAGGATTTTTTTTCTCAGATAACTGCAGAGAAGGAAGACACTGCAGAGCAGAAGTTAAACCACAGCAGAGGGCACCTGAGCTGGCACAGGATTTTTGGTGCATTTGTGTCTGCCCAGCTGGAGAGGTAGTACCTGAGGTAGAATAAAACTCTGAATTCCCAGCGTAAGACAAAATGAAGTGGCACAGAGTTGCAGGGATTTAGAGTGGTGCCAAGCCGCTGTGTTCCTTATAGCTGCACATCCTTGCTCAATTCTCGCCTGCCATCCTTTCTGGGGAGCTCTGACCTTTGTGCAAAGCCAAAGGGTAATAACTTATAGCCAGGCTCTGTTCAAAGAGTGTGAGAATACATGAGGGGACATCCTGAAGTGATATGTATATATATAGACATTTCCTTGCATTTTATCCCTTTCTACTGAAGCAGCTTCCTTAGGAATGCACAGGATGTTGTTCTATGGAGAGAACTATTTGTGGATACAAATACATTTGAAACAGGAAATTTGAGTACCGCACGTTTCCATTTTCTGTTACCCTTTTCCTCTTCTTTGCTTTATATAAAAGGTAGCAGATAAAAACATGCCGCCTCAGACTGAGAGGAGTTGACCATGTGTTGATTTGGCTATTAAACATCTGTCATGACTAGGCTCTGTTATTTAGTGACACCTTACTCATAGTGACACCTTTCTCATAGCTGCTGTGATCTGCTTTTCAAAAGTTATTTTGAGCAGTGGTTTGGTTTGGAGCAGCCCGTTGTAGTTAGGAAGCAATTAGCACTCAGCTTGGGTGGTTAATGGAACAGTGAAGTGCCACTGCAGTGAATCCTACTGTAGTTACAAGTATGGTGTGGAAGTCCGTACAGTGAACGAGATGTTGTAGCTGGTGGATTAGTTATTCCCAGCAAGTTTTTTAATTTAATTCTATACCACCATAGCAGAGAAATATATGAAGAGTTGTGCAGTCTTGTTTTATTTTTCTTGCTTTTTGTATGTTAAGTGGAAGGGCAACGGTGAGCACGTGTGCACAAAGAGAATTTGTGTTGTCTGGGATGCAAACAGTGGTTACTGCCATCCAGAAGTCATCTATCAGCAGAACTCGCCACTTTGCATGGCCCCACGGGGTTTGCAAATTTAATGTATCAGTATTGAAATTCCATGTTTTGTAGGGAGTGAGCATAATAGAGCGCCAGTACACACCAGACCGCACACCGTCATGGACAGGCATAGGATTTGTGAGGGTCCCTGAGGGGGCATACTTGGAATTCTACGTCGACAACATCCCCTACTCCATGGAGTACGATGTTCTGATCCGCTACGAGCCGCAGGTAGGTCTATGAATTATGGCATTGCTGCCTTCCAGCGGGTGCTGGCTGTCCTGGTACCCAACTGACTGGAGCCCGACACTTTCGGGACTGATCAGGGCTCAAAGACAAGGATGGACGCTCAATTAGATATCTGAGATATGTGAAAATCATAGAATCATAGAATTAACTGAGTTGGAAGAGACCTCCGAGATCATCAAGTCCAACCCTTGATCCAACATCCAAGCTGATGTTGACTATTTCTAGTATTATTTGCTTTACAGTTTCTCTCATTATTACATTGTTTCAGCACCTGTTTAATGAGCAAATTAATAAGTGACAAGTCTTATCAGGAAGATGAGAATATAAATTTGGCATAGGCCAGATGGCCTTCTAACGGGTGGCAATGCTGTTGTGTGCCTTAGGAAACAAATTGCCTATTGGATGTTGAATGCCTGCAGCCAAGAGTTTGCAAGCTGTTGGCTTTGGCTTGCAGAGTGAAGGGAAAGAAAGATCCCCCCAGCGCCTTACTTTAGAGCTTGGCAGCAACTGGAGCGAATGCTGAGGTGCAGTACCCAGAGGCGAGGGAAGAGGAGGTCACCAAACTCCCTGGTGATGCCGTGACACAGATGGGGCTGCTGGCCACCTAATCCTAGTCATGTTATTTCGGGAGGGAAGGAGAGAAGCCATCATGCTGGAGGATGTCCAGGGGCACTTGCCTTGTCACGTGTCAGGCCATGCCTGCAGCTGATAGATGCCCAATTGATACTGGAGTTGCAGCCCTGTCATCCCCAAAGCACAGCTGACCACCCTGTCTGGGCACATGCTTTTCCTGGCCTGAGCTCTGGATCATTCCAGGAGTTTTTGATCATTGCTTGATGCTGATCAGGCTTTTTTTTTTTTCCCAGTTGCCTGATCAGTGGGAAAAAGCTGTGGTCAACATCTCTCGCCCAGGCAAGATTCCCACAGGTAGCCGGTGTGGCAACACAGTTCCTGATGATGATAATCAGGTCGTCTCACTGTCACCTGGGTCCAGGTTGGTATAACTGGATGAACCAAAAGGAGGAAAAAAATAAAAATTTGTGAAATTTGATTTTCAGTGGGTTATAAAAATGTAGGGTGACTGTAGACTCAAAGCTTTTAATTATTCTTATTTTCTAATATGGTTTGTTCACTGAGTAAATGGAGGGGGAGGTGTTTGCACAGGCTGTGAGTGAATATCAGTGTGACTCTTTACCTTGCCGATAACCTTTTCCGGTTCTGACTTGCACAACCCTCCAAACCACCTTTCTCACATTGTAGCTTTTGTTCTGTCTGGTCTTGGCTGCTTTCCGTTATCTCGATTGCTTTATAGGGGCACCTGAAACGCTTTATGGTGCTGTACCTTTGAAGTGAGAATTGTTTCCTGTTCCCAATCCAGATACGTAGTGCTCCCGCGGCCTGTCTGCTTTGAGAAGGGGCTGAACTACACCATCCGCCTGGAGTTGCCCCAGTACTCCTCAGTGGATACGGAGACAGAGAACCCATACACGCTTATTGACTCTGTGAGCGGAATTTATTTCAGGGATGCTCTTAAAAGCCTGAAAGTTTGCATCTCCTCTGGCATGTGTCTGTGTAAATTCAGTGTGGTGTCTTGCAGCATTGTTCCTTACAGCTGAAGTCAGATTTTAACTGAACAATGTAAAGCAGCATGGGTTTCTTCAGTCTCGAAGTATGTGGGTTGTTTTTCTGCTAAGAGGCTTTTGAAGTATTTTACAGGCCTGCAGCTAGTTCCACAGACCTTTAGTTGTTTGGGAGAGGCTAGTGTGTGTCATGCATGTCATAAATATCAATGTCATCGTCCATCTTTTTCTTTTGACTGTTTAGAATATGGTAGATTGGATACGAATTTGTCAAGATACCAGAACTATTCCACCAAAACTAAAGAAATACTGTCATTTCCCTTCCAAATTCTGTCTGGCTGTTGCTTTTTAGCTAAAAAAGGATGTTAGAAACTGGGATAATGCTGAATTTGCACAATGTTGGTGGAGGCTATTTATTAATAGTGACACTTTGTCATTGTAAAATTGCTTTGTAGCTTGTTCTCATGCCATACTGCAAATCGCTGGACATATTCACAGTGGGAGGCTCAGGCGAAGACGTGGTCACGAACAGCGCTTGGGAAACCTTCCAAAGATACCGGTGTCTGGAAAACAGCAGGAGTGTTGTGAAAACCCCCATGACGGACGTCTGCAAGAACATAATATTCAGCATTTCTGCACTGTTGCACGAGACCGCATTATGTGCGTAACCATCTGCTTGTAGGGCAAACTGCGCCGGGAAGCTGGATGGCACTTGCGGGCAGAGCAGTTTTGCACGGGAAAGGGCTGTACGTGGGATGAGGCAGAGGGTGCATGTCATGTGCCACAGTACTCAACTCTCACCAATGCTTTTCTCCGCTCAGCGTGCCAGTGTGACCCCCAGGGCTCCCTGAGTTCGGTGTGCGACCCCAACGGAGGACAGTGCCAGTGTCGTCCCAACGTTGTTGGAAGACAGTGCGACAGATGCGCCCCTGGCACCTTTGGGTTTGGGCCAGGCGGATGCCGACGTATGTTGAACCCTTGGCTCTGGGCTGTGCTGTGGTTAGGGCCCTGATTTTGTGACTTGTCATGGAAACTCAGCCCCTCTCCCCCTCTCCTTGCAGCGTGCGAGTGCCATCTCCGAGGCTCTTACAACGCCTTCTGCGATGTGGAGACGGGCCAGTGCCATTGCTTCCCTGGGGTGTACGGGCGGCAGTGCGACCGCTGCCTGCCCGGCTTCTGGGGCTTCCCCAGCTGCCAGCCCTGCCACTGCAACGGCCACGCCGACGACTGCAACCCCTACACCGGGGAGTGCCTGAGCTGCCGGGACCACACAGCGGGACACAACTGCGAGAGGTACGGCGCGTGTGCCCTTTCCCTGGCCCTTCTCCTTCCCCACCGCAGGATGGGTGCAGCAGCTGTTCCCCTCTCGTGCTAGTGCTCAGGGAAGTGTGAAGCCACAGGGGAAGCGCCTGGACCCTGGGAGCCAGAGCAGCACTGGTGGTCCTGGAGGATGATGGGAGTGGGGACCCCCTCTTACCTGCCTGCAGCCTGGCACCTCACAGCAAAGTGGCTGAGAGCATGTTGCAGAATGCCAGGCTTTTAGAAAGCCATTGCAAGCCTTCTGAGAGGCCTTGCAGTGGCAGGGCTGACATTCAGCCTCAGTCCTCCTGCTCTTACATTGGTGTAAGCCAGACAGATTTGCCTCTGTGGGCACAGCTGCTAGGAGGGTGAGTGGCAAGGGAGAGCCATAAGGATGTTTCTGCCTTTTGGTTCTTCACAGTGGTGGAAAATCCTGAGCTTAGTTATGGCAAGGCTGCGATGTGTTTGTGTGCGATCCCCCCTGTGTATACTCTGTTGTGTAGGTGCCAGGCTGGGTACTATGGAGACCCTGTCCTGGGCTCAGGTGATCATTGCCGCCCCTGCCCGTGCCCTGACGGCCCTGAGAGCGGACGCCAGTTTGCCAGTGGCTGTTACCAGGACCCGGTCACACTGCAAGTCGTGTGTGTCTGCAGCGTGGGATACATAGGTACTTGGTGGTGCATGGAGCGGGGCTGGTTGGGCTGAACCTCTCAGTGAGAAGGGTATGCTCATATGGGTTGGGTGTGACCACAGCACCAGCACCAATGGGTTGCTGCTGGAGGTCGCCTCGCTTGGTGCCAGGGAAGAGAGGCTTGTGCAGGCCATGCCAGCACCACCATGAGCCTTATCTCTGACAGCATGGTGAGAGATAACCAGTGGTCAGCACGGGGGGGACAGGACAGCACTGGAACCGAAGGGATAAGTGTGCCATAAGGCACCATGCCTTGGTGCCCTGGGCGGTACCATCCGTGCTGCACCAAGTTGCTATGGTCTCACCAAGCGCTGCCTCAGTTGCTTTGAGCATGATCCAGTTAATGGCCTTTATGGCCTTGCCTCAGTCTTGCCGATGACGGGGCTGCATGCTAGCGAGCCGTGAAGGTAATTCCCACTGTGCCTGTTTGTTCAAACAGGCAGTCGATGTGATGAATGCGCGTCTGGCTTCTTTGGGAGCCCCGATGAGGTTGGCGGCGCCTGCCAGCCGTGCCAGTGCAACAACAACATCGACACCACTGACCCGGAGTCCTGTGACAAGAGAACCGGGGCGTGCGTGAAGTGCCTGTATCACACGGAGGGTGCAAACTGCCACCTCTGCAAAGAGGGCTACTACGGGAGCGCCCTGCAGCAGGACTGCAGAAGTGAGTGGGGAGGGACGGCTGCAGCCCCTGCACCAGACATGTCAGCAGCAGTGACCACCTGAACTCTTTTACCTGGGAGCATTTGGGGTGGAGGGAAACCTCATTACCTCCAGCTGGAGTTGCCTGCAGCTACCCTGCAGCTCAGTGGAGGGGGGGTCCTTTACATTTGGCAGGGAGAAAAGAGGCAGCATTTACATGTGCTGAAAGGAAGAGCATTTTGTGGGAGAGCAGTTTCTCTTCCCTCTTGATACTGGTCTCTGTTCATCTCTTTTCCAGAGATAGGGTGGTGGGGTGAGGGTTTGGTTTTTGTTTACACTGGGTCCCTGCAGGTGTGTCTGGGCAGTGGGAATGAGGGCTGTGGTGGGGAGGGAGACCCTCCTCTCCTGTGGCACCAGGCACAGCCCAGCAGCACAGGTGGTCACGGGGTGGGAGAGCACACCATCAGCTGCTTCTAGCAGATCTGCCACCCTAGCTGGCTGACAGGAGTCCTGGGCAGACTGGAGGTTTGGTTGTGTACAGAGAGGGGAAAGGAGAAGAGCATGGAGGGCTGGGCTGCTCAAATGAAGGGCTCCTGTGACCTTCTGTGTGGTGGGGCAGAAGCTGTAGAGGTGGCCAGCCTGAGACATGAAGAGGGCTCTTGGTCAGTGCAGAGTTGTTCAGCACTGGATCAGCCCAGCCTGGCCACAGGCATTGGGATGTGTCAGCATCTGCCCGCACCTCTGGAGACTCAGAGAACAAACAGATGTGAACTCGGAGCAGTCTGGTAGCAAGAGGGCAGGCTGACACCAAGGTGCTGTGCTCTTTTCCTCAGAGTGCGTCTGCAACTACCTGGGCACCGTGCGGGAGGACTGCGAGGGCTCGGAGAGCTGCCGGTGCGAGGCGGCCACGGGGCAGTGCCGGTGCCTGCCCAACGTGGTGGGGCAGACCTGCGACCGCTGTGCCCCCCACACGTGGAGACTGGCCAGCGGCACCGGCTGCGAGCAGTGCGACTGCGACCCCACGCGCGCCCTCGGCCCTGCCTGCAACGAGGTGAGGGAGCGCGGGCACGAGCCGGCGGCTGGGGCTCCGCTCCGCTGCAGGGGTGGGCTGCTGAGGTGCTCACGTCTCCTCACGGGTTGCTTTTCTGGCAGTTCACGGGACAGTGCCAGTGCATGCCAGGCTTCGGAGGCCGCACCTGCCGGGAGTGCCAGGAGCTCTTCTGGGGTGACCCAAGCGTGGAGTGCCGAGGTGAGTTCAACCCTGATGCCTGCTCCACTTGCACCTTTGGGAAATGTCTGTGCGGTCCTGTTGCATTGGGACACCCCTGCCAGGAGCAGGCTGCTCAAGCCTTGGAAATGAAAGAGGAGAAGACATGGTGGGGTCTGTCCCGTGGTTTTGGTGCCTTGGGGGACCAGATGTGAGGCAGAAGCCCAGCCCTGGGCTTGCCTGTATTTTTCTTGTCTGACCCCTATTTAGAAACAAACCTCTTTGTTTAGAAGGGTAAGCTTGCAATGCTGTCAGGTAGGCCAGTGTGGTAAGAAAACATAGCACAGGCATTAGGGATTGAAAATTGGTCTAGAAACCAGTTTCCTTTGTCTTTCGGTTGTATGTAGCTGAAGAGCACTTTCTTCTCTTGTGTCTTCTTATGGAAACTGGGCCTGAATAAATAAGGTTTTTTTATTTAGTACGAGACTTTCCTTGTATTTCAGATGAAAGTAAAGGAGTGAGCAGAAATCATGCAGTGGGTTAGCCATAGCTACATGCTGTAAAACTGAGCGCCATGAAGTTGCTTGTTTAGAAAACTGGATGCTCTTTGGCCTTTCATTGTAAACAAGTGTTCATTAGCTGGAAAAGAAACTTCAGACATTGTCCAGACCAGAACAAACTTGTGTCTCTGATCTGTTCAAATAGGAGCATTTGGCAGGAGGGTTTGCAGTAGATTAAGGTATTTTTTCCTGCAGGAAGGAATGTGCTTGCTATGGTCTTTAATAAATCTCTTACAATAGAGATACCTTAGAGCCCATTATCTTGGCAGATAGGCAGGTCACAGCTACTTGGTTACTGCAGCAGATGAAAGGACTGGGGAATTGTCCCAGTTTCTGAGTACATATTAGGTTTCTTGGGGGGTGAAGCAGCTTTTCTAGGGAGGCTGTGTGTGTTCTGGCGTGGTGAGGGGTGTGCTGACCCTGCTGGCTCCAGGGCAGGGATTGTCTCTTGGTATCAGTTGTCTCCATCAGGGTTTATTGATGGTGTCCATCTGTATATCTTATCAACAAGATTTTGCGGCATACCAGCGTTTTGTGGTCTCTCATGGAGTTTCTGCTGCCTTTCAAACATGTAAAAACCTGCTTTTTAATGTTTCTGAAGTAAAGAGAGAATATATTCTTCAGAGCCTGTTTTTACCACACAAGATCTACATTCTCCCATCGTACTTTCTCACCCCAGGTGATGCAGAAGACTCACTCAGGTGGAAATGAAGATTTTCCTCCATGATTAGATCTAACAGAGGTCTCTGTGACAGATGGGGAAAGCGGGTGCCCAGGGCCTGTGGTGCTGCAGTCTCCCTGGTGTGATGGGGTCAGTGCCTCCTGCCCGTCACCTATCCTTCCTTGGCAAGGAGACAATCGACTTCTCAGCCCTCATTTAGCCTTGGGGAGTCAGTGGTGATGTTCAGGCTGGCAGACTGCAGCTGCCGCGTGGGCAGGTAGCAGATCTCAGTGGTAGGTGGTTTGCAGGCAAACTGGAAAACTGTGCTGTTTAAGGAGTTGCAGAGCAGTGTCCCCAGGAAATAGCTGAAATCTGGCCTGTGGCCAAGGTGAAGCAGGAACTGAGATGAGGCTTTGTCACAAAGATGTTGGCTCCGGTTGCAGGGGGACACGTGGGCTCCTGGCCATGGCGTTTGCCACCTGCCCTTGGTGACATGCTCATGTTGGCCCAAACAGCCAGTATGGGCACATTTTGTGCTGCATTTGGGAAGAAAATAGAAACCAATCTTGATGGGGAACAGCAAGAGGCCTGAACCCCGTGAGTGTGGACAGTCAGCCTTCAGTGCAGGCACCGAGCTGATGCAGAGGTGTGGACATCAATCCCAGCAACTCCAAGGTGGGATCCTCCACTGTTTAGGGCAAGTGGCTTCTGCTCAAGGTTGGAAATCAGAGGGTGAATCAATCACTCCAGGGACAGTGATGTATGCTCTGTTCACAAGAGGTCTTCAGGTTGTTGGCACCAAGAGACACAAGCTCCCGATGAGAAATGGGGACTGTACCGGTCATGTTGCTGTGACACCCTTTACAATATTAAAAAACCCAAGTGCCTGCAAGTAAGCTCTGGACACAGCTGTGTGGAGATGTACAAAATTGCATATGTAGGACAGGCCGGGGGCTGAGGTGGGTTTACAGGCACTTGCAGCAGCAGTGAGTTGTGAATGCTCTGCTAGAAACAAGGCTCTAGGGCACACTTCCCTGCCACCCCCATCGATGGCAGTGACCACTGACAGCTGCTGCTGTGACTTGTATTCTAGAAACCTTGGTAAGATTAGAGCTGATGAAGTGGAAGCTGAGGGGGGGGCAGGTTTTTGCACCTGATCTGGATGCTTTATTTGCAGTCTGTGTATCCTTCTGGCTCCTTCTTGCATGTCTACAGAGATCACACTGGGGACCAGGCTGCTGGGGCAAGCTGAGGTAGGTGCCTGCATTTGGGCAGCATCTCAAGCCCTTGGTACTGGGTGAGGTCCCAGCACCCACAGACGTCCATTGGGGATTATACACTCTCTGAGAGCCTGTAGGACTGGGTCTTCAGAGACTGCTTACTCCCTGTTCTTGGGAAAAGAACAGTATTTTCTCACTAAATTTGGCACATCAGAGGCACAGAGGATGGGGAACAGCCCAGGCAAGGTGTGTCTCTCGGCCTTGTGTGGGTCGCTGTGAGGATGACAGTGAGCAGGAGCCGTGCTGTGACGTGGCCTGCTCGGGGGGACTCTGCCAGCCCCTCTGCAGGACTCTTCTGCCCGTTGCTGCAGTTCTGAGCAGCTCTGCGTGAGCCTGCGCATGAACGCGCGTGTGTGTGCGTGGAGTCCTTGCTGAGGTAGTAAATAATGGGATTACAAAATTGAGTCTCCCAGGCGTTCTGCTGGAGCTTTTCCAAAGCCTGGCAACTGAAGTGCAGGACTCTGCATGCCGAGTTCCATGCTGACTTCAGCCTGCAAAGCACATTTCGAGCAGGGGGCTCCAGGCTCCCAGGAAGCCTCTGAGATACAGTGTGGCAGCAGATGCAGCTCAAACAATGCCCTTGCACAGTAGATGCTATAAGTTTGTTTCATGTCATATAAATGAGATGACAATTTTACTATCATTACTGTTTTAATAAGCTGAAAAACGGAGTAGGGCGCAGTTGGTGAGATTGGAAGTTAGATGGTGTTGCTATATCCCCTTCACAAGAAACACACCTGTGTTGATGTTTTCCTGTGTTGGACAAGAGTATCAAACCCTACTGTAAAACCACAGAACTGAATTGAACTGGAATGAAAAAATCATGGTTTTAATCAAATACTCACTGCAGACATTGCCATTTAAGAATTAGCTTTGTAGTCTTAATTTAACACCTGGCTCTTAAACTATTCACATAGGCTTCTTTTATAGGAGGTGTTTATGGTGTTGAGTGAAGACTAGCAGATATTTCTTTTCCTTCTGTGATAAAGATCTAAAAGAAGTTAGACAAATTTTACACTTAAGAAAATACAATTTCCACTTTGAGTTTCATCATTTCAATTGACCTGTGGTCATAAAATATTGTAATGTATATTGTTTCCAGAAAACTGCCCTTTTGTTAAGGTCTTCTAACATGCTAACATGCAGCACAACTCCAGTAGTTCTGGGCTGGGATCTTATCGTGACATTCCTACTGAAAATCGTAACACTGAGGGGTTAGCACTGTGCTTACAGGGTAATTTGAATCAATAGCTGATAATTCAGAAGAAATTTGCTAGCTCTGCAAAACTTTCAACCTTACAAATTGCTGAATGGTTTTCTTATCTCAGTGCCTCACTACCACTGGGAAACGATGCCAGGAAATCATGTTTGAACAAAACCTTTGTGTTTTCTCTGCGGAGGAGTTAAACATTTGATACTGGCTGTCCTCACTCTCAAGCAGTAAGGAAAATATTTCTACAAAAATGATTTCTACATCATCCTACACAGAACAGTTGCTGCAGGATGCTAGGAACGAGGAAGGAATTGAACACTGAGACTGGTCTTCATACAGCCCATTCAGTATCGATTGTATCATCTCCACTGTAGTATTAACACTGTAGTTTACATTAAGTGATATGCAAATATGCCACATAGTAAATTACAGTAGTTTAAATGGAAGTGAGCTCTAAATATTTAAAATCTGAAGGAAAGGTAGCAAAGCTGTCAGAGTAGGTGAAAGATAAAGCAATTCATAGGTCCTTGTGAGCTTAAAGCAAACCTCTTGAGCTAGTCATTTGCTTCTTTTGGATTTCTGCCTTTGGGTTTCTACAGTACTTCAATATACCTGTATGAGTGTTACTTCTGTTTTTAGGATAAGGGAAAGGGAGGAGAAGAAATGCATTGATCAAGGTGATACAAAAATTACACATTTATACTCTATGCGTGCATGCATGTATGTGCACATGCATTTGTGGACAGACACAGCTACAGTCTTTTAATCTGCTAATCAGCAGGTCCTGACTGGCTAAAAATTTTTCATGTCAAAAATGTTATTTCACTTAAGTTGGAATATGCCATAGAAGAATCTCTGATGTAAACACTCAATTAAAGAAAACAATATGTCCAGTTCCAAAATGACAGTTCAAAACAGAAACCTATTATTTATACTGCTTTGAAAATCGTTAAATTTTTGGCCAACTATTTCAAAAGGCTTCTTTTCCTCCACTATGTTTTCCATGGGAGGTACTGCAGTGTCCTGCTCTGCTTACCCAGGGACAGATTTGAATCCTGTCTAACAGTGACTTCAAAGCAAGCAGCCCCGTCTGTATTAACTTGCAGCCCTTCACCTTGGCCTCAGTCCTCCCGTCTGCATGAAAGGAGAGTAATCAATCATTTGCCTTGAAGGCATTTCCAACTCAAGATGGTCAAGCCATATCTTGTAGTAAACTCAACATCTGTGTGATTTTGCAATGCAAAATGGACTACTTTTCCCCATTTCCAGTCACATAGGCATAGACAAGACTTTTAAAAGGAACTTGCAGGACTTTGCCTTTCCCCATTCCACATATACTTTGCTAAATGGAGTATAAAGCCATCAGTAGCTACTGAGTAGTCTTGGAAACACTTCTGCATCCCTAGATGTGCCTGTGTGTTTCTTGTTCTTCTGGAAAAAAATAGATTATCCAGGCATATGCTAACATTAGATGTGGTATAGCTACTCAGGTGTTACATCAGACTTATGAGCATGCTGGGTAGAGCCAAAATCTCCTGAGCCAAACAGTACTTTAAAGACTGTGTTTGAGTTAACCTGTTTGGGTACATCAGAAACAAAACTTCAGTAACAGAGAGCACTCTTAGCACTGGCCTTCATGGGAGTTGACTCACGTGGTGGCCACAGGAATAGTTGGACATTAACAAAGAAGGTGTTGGAGGTCAAAGAACTCCGCAAGGCTAGAAGTGATGATGGGGTACTTTGGTTGAGCACCGATCCAGCGCATCATGACCAGTTTATTCTGACATGGTGTTGGAGTCAAGGCATCTCTTCTATTCAAATGCCAGTTCCTTGGCAGTGATAATCAAATGTCACAGGGATCCTTTTGGGGGATGTGCACCCCCAATTACGAATGACAGATGTGGAACTCAGTTATTCTTCCATGAGTTATTTGCCAAGCCTGTCCAGCTTGGAGGCTCTCCTTTCCTTTCCTGTGGAAACCTGCCAGTCACTGTGCCTTTTGTCCTGAAGTGACCAAAAAGCAACTTTGCCTGAAAGGGACAAAATTGTGCTCTGCAGTCTCACAGAGACTGAAGCCAGTGAGTTCTTGGCAGGCAGGCATTGCCTGAGGCCGAGGTAAAACCTGTGCACTGAGCTATTTGTCTGGTGGCCCAGCAGGGTTCAAGGTGCTCCTCACACCCTGGAAGGCTCTGTATGATCTTGGCCTGTGCTCACTTTCCTTCTCTTGAGAGATGGCCACACTGAAGTCAGTGGAGGGTTTGATCCCTGCTATGGTGTAGACGCACTTTTCAACGGCCTTGGACCATATGATCTTTGCTGGGGTGTAAAAGCCTGATGATGGTGTCCAGGGCACAAGGTACAGGACTTGTCCCCTAAAGGTGTAAGAGATGCGTAAGGTTTGAAAGCTGGAGTGGTACTGTACATGGTTAATGACGTGGGAAGATCATGAAGAAAAGAAGGAGCAAGTGTGAAAGAAGCACTTTTGAAAGCTGTTTTATGTATGTTGGAATCACGCTCTGAGGTAATTCAGAGCCAGCATTGCCTGCTTGTAGACTTGATAGACAATCCTAAAAAGGAGAAATAACCCACAATAATGTTTCTAGCTGCCTTGTACAGTTTTCTCATGGGTCCCGCAAAGCTTAATTTGGGAGTTTTGTAGGACTCGAAATGTGATGATTCTTCCAACTGTTGTGTGTTGCATTAGAATAAATTACTTCTTTGTTCTTTATCATCTCCCAACAGGCAGCTGCAGAGTTTGGGGTTTTGCTTTGCAAACAAGTCAGTACCTAAATTCTTTTCTTCCCTTTCCCAGCATTTTCTGGCTCCAGAGATTTTTGGAATCCACATTACCATGTAAATGCTACTAAAGCCATGTCATCTGCTTTTTGTGAACATGCAGGTATTCAGGAGTAGAATTACCAACATGGGGTTGTTTTTGGTGGTGGTTTTTTTTTTTGCACGTTAAGCTTTTTAAATCCTCAAGTAAATATAGTGATCTGATTTGCCAGAAGCAAGTATTCCTGTAACTTGATCAGACCTCAGGATCTTTGAGAAAAACCACATGCTATTTAGCTTCCTTCTATACAGAGGAATTTGGACAATTCATCATTATACTCAGGGCCTTATTAGTTGACAGAAGGGTTAACTGACCTTCAAACAGGAACTCAACGGTTTGCCTGCAGGGAACATATTCCGTGGTGAGTTGACTACTTAAGCACTTTCGATGTAAAGTAAAAACAATCTCTTGTGTCAGGGTATAATTCAAAGAACAAAGGACCGTTTTGCTCAATTGTCCAAGCAGCAGAAGTTATTTTTGTCTCTTGCCTATCATATTCACATTGTACAAGAAAGTCGTTTTGTTGAAGAGCGATTTGTTCTGCTGAGGCTCTTTGTGTGATTTTTGAACTGAAGACCACCACTGTGTTCTGGCATTGAAGCAAACAATGTACAATCTTGAAAACGGCTTTGTGTTTTGCCCCTTTTTCAAGGGGGCATGTGCTTGGGGTGTGTGAATCGATTTATGGGCCTTTTTGAGCCATTTAACCTTCTTCAAGGATGCCTGGTAAATGGATATGTCAGTGAAGTATCACAGCCCTTTTCCTGTTTAAAGAATGTGTGCTTGATCTGCTTTGGGTGTCCTCTGCCATGATGGTAGTTAGAAAACGTGCATGTATTCAAAGGCTGTCTTTCTGTTGTTTGCTGCCATCTCTTTATTAAAAGCTTTGCATGTGGGTGGTGCCCTCTGCCGCTGCTGCCTTCTGTGTAATTAAAGAAGAGAGGTCAAGTGGCACCCCTGCTGCAGGGAAAAGCTTCTCCTGATAGCGTTGTTGTGTACAAAGCACATCTGTGCTTCTAGAAATGACAGTGCATCAGTACGTTAATTGAGTAACTTCTCTCCATGGCGGGTTAGTGCCAAAGAAGTGAATTTCAGGGTGTGAATACCAACTCCCAAGATGTTGCTCTAAGTGTGCAATAATTAAAAAAAAACACCCAACAAAAAACAAAACCAAAACCACAAACAAACAAAAAAAAAAAAAAAAAGAAAAAATTAATACGTTAATCGTCCTCATTCCCATTTGAGGGTAGTTTAGGCTCTTGGTCGTTAGGACCTCAGGGCTAACAGGGCTGCCTGTGACCACATTCTTTATTCTATTCTACTTTTCACTGCCAGATTTTTTTCTCATTTTCTGTGTACCCAAAATGTCAGCCCAGGGCCAGATTCTTTGATGTATGTTGTGAATGTTTTCCCACCCTCCGCGGCAGTCCTGAGCCAGTCCTGAAGATCTCTCAAGGGCTGTTGCTCCATAGATTTGCCCTGTTCTTTGAAGCCACCTCAGCTTTAGCACCCACAGTGTCTAGTGGAAGGAAGCTCCACCATTTAAGTAAGTGCTGTGTAATCAATTATCTATCTCCTTTTAGTGTGCTGTTTGTGGGAGGTGCAGGGGAAGGTGGTTGGGTTTTGATCTGCTGGGTTCCTCAGTTATCCTTACTCCTGTGCTGGAGGAGACAGCAAATGGTTGTTCCTAGTTCACTTTTCCCATTTCACTCATGTTTTGTGCACAGACTCTCTGCTGTGTGCCTGCCTGTTGTTTCTTTTCCTGTCTGGAGAGTCTTGCTCTACTCACTCTTCATTGTAGGAGTGAAACTGGGATCTTTGTCTTTAGTTGCTATCCAGTTGACGTCCAAAGATTAATGGGACAAGGATGGACACCAGTTCTTTCATTGTTCTTGTTTCTGAGATGTCCAAATCCTGGTCTCTTTCCCCTTTCACACTCAAATCTGCTTCCCCTGTACCCAAGTGATACATCCATAATTAGCTTTTTATAGTCCAGACGCTGACCACTTCTGCATTCATTTCACAACTTTATTTATGACCGTGGGTTTTTTTCTCCACCCTGCCAACGTCACTGTCACTTCCCTCTCCGTAGCCTTCACGTGTGCCTTTTTCTCCTTCCAGCATGTGATTGCAACCCCCACGGCATCCAGACCCCGCAGTGTGACCGCGCCACCGGGCAGTGCATTTGCAGTGAGGGGGTGGAAGGGCCGCGCTGCGACAAGTGCTCCCGGGGCTACTCTGGCTTCTTCCCCAATTGCGTGCCCTGCCACCAGTGCTTCGCCCTCTGGGACGTGATCATCAGCGAGCTGGCAAATAAGACCCAGCAGTTCCTGGACAGGGCTAATACCCTCAGAATCACTGGAGTCACTGGCCCGTACCAGCAGACACTCACCACGCTGGAGGAGAAGCTCAGTGAAATTAAAACCATCGTCACTCAAAATCCAGCAGCTGAGCCCCTGAAGAACATTGGGAATCTCTTTGAGGAAGCAGAGTGAGTACAGTTGTAATTACATGGATAAGTCTAGCATGGGAAGGAGTGGGAGTTCCAGTGAGCTGGAATTTACTTGAGTGACTGATGTCTCCATGCTGGGCTGAGGACACTCCAGCTCCGCTCCTTTAGCTGGGCGAGCTGCACTGTGCCAGTGTGCCCTGGCGCTGGTGCAGCTCCTGGCTGTGCTCAGCACTGGCAGTGAGCAGCCATCCCACAGAATAAACCCAGAAACGTGGCTGGGGCAGGCAGGAGCAGTGCAGCTGCCACGTGCTGGGCAGGGGTTGTCCCGCTCCCACTGCTCTCCAGGCAGTTAATTACCAGGGAGCCACTCATGCTTGCCTTGCGCTGCCCTGGGGCAAAGGACAAACACTGCTATTATGTGAGAGAATGAAGAGAGGGAGAGATTAAATTCCTGGATTTCCATGTGTAGCTGATGAGTTGGAAACCTGGGCTCCTTTCCGCACTCTGAGCATGTGCAGGGGGAAGTATCAGCTTTATAATAAGGATTGTTTCCATTTTTCTCAGGGTTAGGAGCCTTGTATTTTGTTTTAGGGCTAAGCATACAAAAGATAGTTGTCTATGCTTTTGGAGATGGATCAGTCTAACGTTAAGTAGGATTACAGATGCTTTCTAGCCCTGTCTACAACTGCTCCAACTTGCTTGTGCATTATAAAGGGGACTGCACAAAGCCGAGGATTAAAGCACAAATGTCTCAATTAGGGATAGCTTGTGCCCTACAGCTCCCTCCCTTCAGCTGGAGAGCTGGAGGTCGCTGCTGCTTTTGGACTCTGTGTTTACTGAGGTAGGTCAGAGCAGCTGAGGAGCTGCTTTTCCTTAACACACATGTATGTGCATCTGTTCTTGCTCCTCTCTGGCTGTTTAGAAAAATACTGGGCTTAGGAGGAGTCCTGGAAAACAGAAGGCTGTTGGGTTATTGAGGCCGGTAAATTTGTCTTATGGCTTAAATACTGCCTGATTCTTTCAGAATGAGGAAATGCTGGGTTTGGTGGGATCACCATGGATGGGAATAGCTTCCTATGCCCACTTCTGTTCTGCAGCAGTCTTGACACGTAACATTCACTTGCTTTTCCTTTTAGGGTTTATCCCACTAGCTAAAGCCTGCTCCGTGGCTCACTGAGGCCATGTTGAATGCTGAGGGCGGGATCTTTACAGACAAGTTAAAAGAATCCATTGTGTTAAGACTCAGGCTCTCCCCCGGCCCTTGCCTGCTTCTTGAAGTTCAAATCTGTCTCATGAGCTCGTAGTAATCAAAACTGCATTTGTAGCTGTGTGGGATGGGAAGCAAATTATGTATGGATCATAGTAGTCAACTCTGACCTATGCAAGTTGCCATGATACAAGACCATTACACCAGGCCTCTGGAATCTGCCTCCAGTTAATCTTACACAAAGCAGCTGTTTTCTGACCAATTTGGTGCTTTGAGTTTATAAATGTGGTGTAGATTAAAAAGTAGTTTTGTATGATAAAGGAAACAAAACAGTATTTGAGGTAGGCAAGTTGTTACAAATCACTTAGAGCTCCAGTGAGGGAGTACAGGTCCAGCCCTGGCAGAATCTAGGTACAGCTCTAGCCACCACTCTTCAGTGAAGCATCAAGGCTTACAACCCTTCCTCCTCTGAGTCCTGTGCTGTTCTACAGAAAGCTGACAGCAGATGTTACAGTTAAGATAGCTGACATAGAAGAAAACCTGTCAGCGTTAGCAGAGAAGAGCAACAGCACAGACACCGCCCTGAGCGCGCTGGAGACAGATGCCAAAAGCCTCGACCACGTCGTGAAGGAACTTGCAGAACAGCTCGAGTTCATCAAGATCTCTGATGTTCGGGGTGAGTGTCACAGCAAGGGGCAGAAAGCAGTGAGGTGGCCAAAGACTTCATTAGTGCATGGTTTCAAATACCAGGTTAATTTTCTAACTTGTAATAAGTTCCTAGGAAGGCAGCTTCTTTCTGTGCATTAGCAGACTTGCTGATACAGCAGGAATTTTTGCCCCCTCACCCTGTCTTTCTCACTCTGCACACTGCAAAGCTGGCTCATTCTTGGGGCACAGAATTACCTTAAAGTATGTTGCTTGACACACTGTAGACGAGACACAACAGCAGAAAGTGCACCGCAGGTTCCAAGATACGCCTGGACATCACCCTGCTCTCCCTGGTCTGTTAAATGGCTGCTTCTGGTTGAAAAAAATGTGTCTTTGTGACTAAGAGCATACTGTAAAGGGACCAGTTCTTCTAAGCCACCCAAGCCTTGCATGCCTTGACACACTGAAACGTGCCAGGAATCAAAATTTGTTGGAGAAAGAGGAATGTCACCAAATTATTTGGAAATTCGGAAAGCTGACTTCAAAGAAATGATTTGCCAATTTTTCTTTTAAATTTCCTAGTTTGTAGGAAGTCTGAAATGGTTTCCAGTGAACATGGGATATTGCAGAGTGAGTCAAGTGGGATGTAGAACAGGGGAGTCCCTGACCTTTGGCATTCTGCAAGGGAAAGCTGCCCTGAGGTGCAGAGTATGGCCATCCCTACAGGGTCCCTCACACCCGCTCAAAGCCTCTCCAGGAGCTGTCCCAAACTAACAGTTCTGTACATCAGCATGTTTCATCAAGCAGTTGTTTCTTGAGAAAGCTCTGACCAGTTTCCAGGCAGTGACTCCATAAGCCAGACATCCCAGAGCATGCAATAAGAATTAATGGGATAAGTGAATCCTTAGAAAACAGACTGTTCTCTATAAAAGCTAAAAAGATCTGCATCTCCTTTTGACCTTAAGGCAAGCTGAATTCAGTCACTAGGGTCAGAGAAAGGCTTAACTTCAAAGTCCAGCTTGACACACTGTCCACCAAGAGAAAAAGGAAGCTTTTTTTTTTTTTTACAACAGGCCAAATTCCGTCAACCTAGCAATGGCACTGAACACAGCTGCAAAAGTCAGTGTTTCATTTAATGTGATGTGAGATATCGTAACCCTGATGTGTCATCTCTTAACATCTATAATTCACATTACTTTGGGTTACTAACAGATTTCTCATCAGCTCCATCTGATTTCTACAGGAGCCTTGGATAGTATCACCAAGTATTTCCAGATGTCCCTGGAGGCAGAGGAGAGGGTCAATGCCTCCACTGTTGATCCCGATAGCGCTGTGGAGCTGTCAGCACAAACGCGGCAGGAAGTGGAAGACTTAATCAATGAGAAGGAGGCCCAGTTCAAGGCTAAACAAGAGGAGCAGTCGCGCCTTCTGGATGAACTCGCAGGCAAGCTCCAGAGCCTGGATCTCTCCGAGCTGGCTGAGAAGGTACACAGCTGAACACAGCTGAGAATCGCTGCGATAAAACCTGCAGCAAAAATAAAGCTGGGTTTGTGAGGGCGTGACAGCATGAGGTACGCAGTTTGTTCATGAAAAATGCACGTTGCTTGGTTGATGGGGTAGTCTCTGGGCTAGAACTGGGCTTCTAATCAGTGGGCTCTGAGACCTACTGGCTTTCAAGCACCAGCCTTTCTTGTGGGTCTCTCCGCTACCACCTTTGTATCACCTGCCTTTGTACCACCCCTGCCCTAATCCAGTGCCCTTTGCTGTTGACAGAGTTCCCACCTGCAGAAAAGCATAGCAAATCTGCTGGCCTGAGAGCCATCTGATGGGGCTCTTGAGCACTGAACTCAGGATGGGTTTTCTTTCTCTAGGCTTCCCTCTTCCTTCCTGCAGCTCTCCAGGGAACATGCTGGGCCTGTACAGTGCCCAGCCAGGCAGCATTTCTGCTTGCACTGACAGGCTGCCCACCTCAGCATCACCACAGGCTCATCCTCGTGCTTGAGACAAAGCAGAACTTACAGGGAGCTGGAGTCAAAAGGGCATTTTTTCTGTTGAAGCTGCCTACTCATCTGTAAATACGATCAAGAGTGGCTTTTTCTTGGGAGAGGCTGGGTGTTCCCTCAGTTTCACTTTGAAGTTGTCCAGCTTCGTTCAGAGAACAATCCCTGAACAGTCCCGGGTTCAGGCAGGCTGCAGGAGACCACTCAGTAAATCCCCAGGGAAGGCCAGGCCTGTGTTGTTAGAGGGTGAGTTCTTCACACACTGAATTGTCCCTTCTTTAACAACTAGCCATCCCTCCCACTCCCTCAGTCCTCTGTTTTTCTCTGAAGTCGAAAGATCTTTTTGTTTAGCTTCCCTTCCCCTACATTCCTGCCTGACTGTTCTTGAGGACTGAAAATCTTGGGTAGATGTTTATCAAGGCAGTAAACACCGAGTTGCTTGGAGGTGTAATCCTGAGACACACACAGACACACACAAAAAAAAAATCTTTCTGCTTTCTAGCTACTGCTGGGTTGCATGCCAAACAGGTAAGAGGGACTCATTTACACTTCACAGGAGACAGCTGCAGTTAACTTGGCATAGCCCCTAGGTTTTCCCAGGGAGATTTTTTGGCTGCAAAACCTCAGTTAGTGACTGTCATTTAGCAAAAAGGGAGTGGGGGCTTGAAAAGCGAAAAGAACCTCACAAGAATGGGGAGTTTTCTCATATTGCCTCCTCTGTTATGTCATTGCCAAACACTAACCAAGTAGGGGATAATTTTCCATATAACATTGCTGATAGAAATAGATTTGCTTTTTTTTTTTTAAAAAAAACAAACCACCTCTGAAATTTTCTGATAGAGCAAGCGTCCTACTGCAGTTCAGCAGTGGAAATCAGGCTGTGACTGCTTCCCTTGTGTGATGTGTCCCTGCAGACATGTGGCACTGCTCCGGGAGCCTCCTGTGCCGAGTCCGAGTGCGGCGGCTTGAACTGTCGGACGGAGGAAGGGAAGAAGAAGTGTGGAGGCCCCGGCTGCGAGGGGCTGGTGACCGTAGCTCACAACGCCTGGCAGAAAGCTATGGACTTTGACAGAGACATCCTCAGCGCATTAGCAGAAGTTGAGCAACTCTCTAGAATGGTAATACGCCAAATCAATTGTTAGATAGTAAAAAAGAAAAAAAACCCTTTCGCGTGTAACACAAATTTAGAGGCTAATTGACAAAGTATGTGCTGGCTTACTTTGGAATACTTTGAGTTGCGTAACCTCATCGTGCTTGTAAAAATCCTCAGCAAGGGAGCTTGCTAAAGTGAAGCTTCATGGATAACTAAACATCAGCCTGAGCTGTTTAAACTAGCACTGGGGGTATGGATCAGGGCCAGCTTCTAAGTGTTCTGTGCGTTTTTTTATGAGAAAAAGCTTTCCTCATTACTGTTACCTCTGACTCCAACAGAATTGTTTTAAAACAGGCCTTAAAGCATGAGAAGATATGAAATCAACCCTTCCATTTTCCTCTCTTTAGGTTTCTGAGGCAAAACAGAGAGCTGATGAAGCAAAGCAAAATGCACAAGCAGTTTTGCTCAAAACCAATGCTACAAAAGAGCAAGTGGACAGAAGCAATGAAGATCTGAGAAATCTTATTAAGCAGATTAGAGACTTCCTAATGCGTAAAAACCTTACATTTTGATTATATTTTGATTCTGGGTTTGTGAAAACTATTTTTACATCTGTATCATCTTCCAAGGGTTAATGCAATAGTCGTGTTGTTGTTCCCCCTGCTTCCTCCCCCAGACAGACTTAGTGTCTATGATGAAATCTGGAAACATGAGAAAACGAAGACAATAGGAACGTGAGAGCAAACTGTGACATGTTCTTGTGTGCGTTTCAGCCGAGGCTGTTGTAGTGCTGTGCTTAGTCAAGTATGTTCACCAGTGCTGGCTAGAAAGACAAAGTACTATTAAAGGGGAAGAAAGTCAGAAACTGTGAGTTTATCTCTCTGTAAGAAAGCACGTAAAGGTTAAATGAAAGCCTTGTCTGCCAGCAAGCAGCAGCATGGCAAACCCATTCCTTCCCTGTTTGCACAGGGCTGAGTATGCTGTTAGCACAAATACATTTACGTGCAGCTGTTGGCTTTGTTTCCTCGCCCTCGAGTCCCCCCCAGCTATCACCAAGATCTTCAAATGGCTTCCAAGAGGGCTATGCCAGCAGGGCCTCCACACCTGCTGGGCCTCTCCCAAGAGGGAATTTCCACCCTAAGGAAGCACTTTTAACACCTTGATTTTCCATAAGTCTGTGGGAAGAAGTTTTGCTGTGATTTTCCTGCTTTAGGGAGTAGCAGGACAAGAACTTGAGTACTGAGACTTGACAGAGGGAAGCTTTTACTCACATCTTTGTCATTTGTGTCCATTTACTAGAAGACAGCGCTGACCTGGATAGCATTGAGGCAGTGGCTAATGAAGTGCTGAACATGGAGATGCCAAGCACTCCCCAGCAGCTGCAAGCCCTGACAGAAGATATTCGTGAGCGTGTGGAAAGCCTTTCTGATGTTGAGGTCATTCTGCAGCAGAGCGCTGGAGACATTGCCAGAGCAGAAATGCTACTGGAGGAAGCTAAAAAAGCAAGGTATGCAGCCTGTTTCATCTCATTGTATGAGAAAATGCAGTTTAACTTTCCCTGATGTAGATTTTCATTCCTTCACTAAGGGGCAAAAATGTTCCTTTGCAGTGTGGGGTTTTTTCCAGTTCCAAAGTAAAAGCATTTTTAGCATTACCAGAGTCTTTCTTGCTCCACAGCAAAGGTGCGACAGATGTTAAAGTCACTGCAGACATGGTGAAAGCAGCACTGGAAGAAGCTGAAAAAGCTCAAAATGCAGCTGAAAAAGCCATCAAACAAGCTGATGAAGATATTAAAGGAACTCAAGACCTGCTGACCTCAGTGAGTTTTTTATGACTTTCTTATGATATAGAAACAGCACCAAGTCTGATCCATGGAAACTGATGTAAGCTTTGGAAGGCTCTCAGGTACTGCAAAGCAAAAAATGCACTTAAAATGAATCTAAACCCTTCCTGCCTTCACATCAACTTTTGAGTGAGTATGACAAATGCTAGGGGACTATTTGCTCACAAAAAAACCCAATCAGACAACAACAACCAACCAAAGAAAACTTCAAACCCAACCAAAAACCAAAAGGCTTTTCTCACCCCATATCCTCCACCATCCAAGTAAAATGAGCAGGACTGTTGCCTTCTAACGCTAAGGCAAGCCACACTGGTCGTGTATTGTATAGCCGTGCTCAGTGTCATCCACCACTGTGCCGTCAGACTGAAATAAACAAATGCTGGATTGAAGTGGCAAGTCCTGTAATAATTTGTCAAATAAAGTATTTTCAAACTTCATCTCAAAGCCCTCATGACACCACAGTGCTTGGCCAGTTTAGAAGCTTCACAAGTCCATTATCACATGCTGGAGTCAAACGCCTGAAGTTTTCTCAGCAGATTAGGCAACTCTTGCATGTATAATGCAATCAAATACTTTTTAACCATGTTCATTAATGCTTTTGCAGCCCCATGTGTACTGTTTTCAAGCAGTGGGCTTTTTCACCCTGACTGCAATTGGCCATTTTTAGCAAAACTGAAACACTGTTTTTTAAATCAGATCTATGGACATGAACTAATTAGTTGAGCAGAGTATATCCAGAAAGTTTAGTATTATATCTGGTGTCTTTTGAAAGTGTAACTCTCATCCTTCTTTCTGTTAGATTGAATCTGAAAACGCAGCATCTGCAGAAACACTGAACAATGCTACCTTACGTCTGTTTGAACTAGAGAGGAGTGTTGAAGACCTTAAACAAAAGGCTGCTACAAATTCAGAGAATGTGGACAACGTAGAAGACAAAATTATTTCTGCAAAACAAAATGCTGAAGAAGTTAAAGAGGTGAGAAGGTCAGGAAAGATACTAAGGGAAAGCCAACAAAACTCCCACCCCAGCTTTGGCTAAAGGAACATCAGTGAATGCATGTGATCCATCACATTTATTGGTCAAGTACTGGGGGTAAAAAAAATCCCAACATCTACACACTTACCCAATATAGCTGCTTTTTACTTTGGGTCCAGATACAGAGAAAGAGAAGTATTGGGAGGTTTTCAGGTTCCAAAATAGCTGCAGGAAACCTGTCACAGTGTCAGCCTTTCATAGGTAACGTCTCTGTCCTTCAGCTTTACTATCTGCCACGGGAGAACTGGCAATTTCTTTTTTTCACTTGTATAGAGTATTTATGGTTTCATGTCAATGAAAGGTTCAGGACAAACAACCCAGAATTTGGCATACATGGAATCAAGCAACAAGAATCATGATCTTAATATAAAACCAAAGTAATTTTTAATTATCAGAGAAGCAAGATTTTTTTCTCTGACCACATGGCTCTGCTCCCAGTGTCTGCTAAACACCTTTGTAATAGCAAAAGAATGCTCATGAACAAAACAATTGACCGATTTGGAAGTTTCATTACTCCCATCTCTTGTCTCGTTAGCCCACCAGTCTCCAGAGAGGCATTTTCTGCCAGGAGAGCTGTATTATCCATCAAATCAACAATATCCAAACACTAAGTAATATCTCAGATGCTGTCACGTAAACACAAGATACTTTCCGCAGTACTGCTGCAGTCTGTTAACTTGCTTAATGATTGAATTCCATTGGGCCATAGGACTTCTCAGTCTTAACCCCAAAGTGAAAAGGACAGCTGAGAAACCAACCCTGTGACTTCTCCAGCATCTTCGCCTGCACAGACTAGGCAGCTGTCTCATTACTGAAAGGGTAACAAGAGTATTGTTACTCCCCAAATGCAAGCACTCAACCTGAAGCAGTGCCAGTTCCTTACCATGTGTAGCTTTCCAGCTGTACATTAGTTACCGAACTGTGTAACTAATTAGTCACAGAACTGTGTAAATGAATCCCATAAATCCCTGCCAAGTGACCGTACAGAAGCTATAAAACAGCCACAGATCTGCAAAAGAGCAACTTATGAGTCTTCACCCCAGCTCTTAAAGTCTTGAATAGTAAGCAGGAAATACCCTGAAACTGTTCCTGCTTTTGTTAACTGAGCTAACAGCTTAGTCTCTCCTTGCACCCCATTAGTAAGGATAGAGGGAGGAAGTGCCAACAGCCGCTGTATTGGGTGTCCCATGAGCTCCATCTTGTGCTTGAACTTGGAACAGGTCCTCAACACGGAGCTGAGCGGCAAGTACAGAACCCTGGAAGAACTCATTGCCAAGAAGACAGAGGAGTCAGCCGAGGCCAGGAGGAAAGCTGGCATGTTGCAAGATGAAGCTAAAGCCTTGCTGGCTCAAGCAAACAGCAAACTCCAGCTGCTCAAAGGTAAGGCCGTTCTGAGGAGGTAAGCTGACACCTAAGCATATAAAGCAATTTCCCACTGTTACTGTATTCATCAGAAGGCTGAGGGGGGAAGGAACTTAATTGTTACTGAGGCTTGATCTGCTTTCCTTATATACCGTTTTTTGAATCAGAGATTTCTATAAAAGAAGCTGAAACATACAGGTGAGACACAAACTTATGGTATGGTACCCATCACTGCTCCCAGAACCACTACAGGGAAGGAAGGTAACTACTGTGCTTAGGATGAGGACTAACCTGTGCAAGCAAGATCTCCATCTTCAAACAGTACTGCCCCCACCCCACGCTGGCAAACTGTTAAAACAAAAGCTAATCAAGACACAAGTTCCCATTTACAGATTAATGTTTACTGTTGACAGTTAAGGTTGAGTGAAACAGGAGGAGGCAATCTGCCCATAGCTACCAGGGAGGGAACTAAGTTTTCCTTCTGGTTTTGCCAGGCCAGGAACTCACTTCTTCCCCTCTTAGCTATTCCTGCAGTTAGTCACTTGCTGAATAGTCTTAATCACCACAAGCCAAAACATATCCCTGTTCTGTAAAAGGCACCATAGAGCAAAGAATGACAGTTCAGAATCAAAGTATACTTTTGAGTTGCCACCTCTAGAAAATAACTTCCTTGTTGCTTTACATCCTAGTGTTAAGGAAACAAAAAGGTGCCATTCCAGCCTTTGCCCTCCCCCCCGTCAGATTATCTTTCACAATAAAAATAAACATGAATAGCAGCTTATCCATAACTATAACAATTGATGTTTCACTGCATTTAAACACCCCAAGTTAAGCTGGTTTTTCCTTTCCTTTGCTTACAGATCTGGAAAATACATATGAAAACAATCAAAAAGTTCTGGAAGACAAAGCAAAGCAGTTGGTGGAGCTGGAAGAGACAGTTCGCTCCCTCTTACAGACAATCAGCCAGAAAGTTGCTGTTTACAGCACTTGCCTATAAATGGGAGTGGGAAATGCTTGTGTTCAGGATGGGTTTTACAAGTATTATACTAGTTCTTTTTGACATTACACGAAGACCTGATAAGCTGAATAGGTTTTATATTGACTTTAAAGTCACAGAACCAAAGACAAATAACTTTTTGATGTTGAAAATAAACAGTACTTTTGTATCTCTGTACATACCTAGTATGACTCATTAAGTTCCTTCCTATTTTCAGTAGCTGCAATGGTACATCAGTTAAACCTTTAGCAAGTCTTGTTTTTAAACTGGTTAGAGATCTAATAAAATACTGGCTTGAACTATGTAATTCTAAACAAGGGTTCCTATTACTGTGAAATACAGGGTGGTGACTTAGCCCAAATTACCAGTGTATGAAGAAATACCATCCATGTGTGGTTACAGCTACTTACACCAAAGTATTCAGAAAGGATTATTTACCCTCTGCATGATATCCTTTTAGGCTTGACACTAGTTTTGTGTCACTGATTATAGAACACTTGATATGTGAAGTGGAAACAAGAGGTCAGTACTGAAGGGGTGAATGCACCAAATTCATGTGACAAACCAAGCTTGGAAGATTAACCCTCTCTGGAAAAGGAACTACAAAAGTTCACAGGGCACTTAGTGTGAACCGGTTAAGAAGCTGCATGCAGACAGCTCTCTAAGAACAGCCTGTACTTAACACAAGTAGTGAGATTTTTTACGAAGTGCAAGGCCGGCATCCAGTTCACTATACTTTATCTCAAAGTCATCTGTACAACAGTGCACCTTCAGACAACCACACAGGACAGCACAAACCGATTTACAACATCCATCAGCTACACAAAGCAGCACCAAAAAGTGCAACATGTTTACGCGCTCTGACTACTAACTCTGACCCGACGATTGCATCTTTGTACATACTTTGATTGGCACTTCATCTGACCTTCCCTACACAGCATCCAAAGCCAGGACAACTGTGGAAAGATACATCACTTACTAAGCAAACTGATGTTTAAATACGTAATTACCCCTAAGCTCCATAGGTTGCCACAACAAAAAAATCCATTACAGGAACTGATTATCATGCCAGCTTCATACAGAAGTTTACTGCCAGTACACTTAACAGCTGCTAAAAAATTTGTCAACTTTGCAACACTCAGGTTTTAACAGCCATCAGATCACTGACAGGTGGCTCAGTAGATCCTCTTACTTTCACAAACACTCTTGTACACTTAGCTAGAATGGGAATGACAGTGAGAGAAGTAACTAACAATTTTAAGGCCTTGATTTTAAGTGTCTGGAAAAATACAGTCTTCAGTATAGTCTTAGCAGTATTCTTGATTAAAAATTTCCACGACTTCCTAAATTTCATTCAACATGAACAAAATGAGACACAAGAATTTGTAACTGGTGAACCTCAGGGATGAACTGCAGTAAGACTACCACAAGTATTCAGGGAAATGGAGGGAGTGGACACAAAGCTCTTTGTGAAATAGCAGGGCTTCTAGAAGTTATAAAGCACACAATTAACACTTAACATCTACCTGTACCAGCTAGAAGTGATTCTGAAATGCCAAGATCCATTGGAATAATCAAGCTTCTCTTCCCTCACTGTTGTCTCACCTTTGCTTTCCCTTCAGCAGCTCCCTACTGACACCTGAAAGCAGATCCACATTAACTCACTAACCCAGAATATCCACAAATAACCTTAGTGAGCTGTCATGGTTTAACCTCATCTACATTTAAAAAAATAAGCCACAATAAAGAAGAGTAGCACTGGTGTTTCATTGACGAACTGGTATCTTCAGAAAATGGTAATGCTGGCATACATTTCCATCACTCTGGATAATGGATTGATACTTGAATAAGAAGGTATAAAGAAAAGTAGGAAAGATGTAACTATCTTGTCTATACACAAAACCAAGTATTGTTGCACCATTTTCTGAAGGTACGCTTCTCGTTCCACTGGCATAACTTAAAAGGACATGCACAATACCAGCAGATATTAAGGTTCTCTTCAAGGCAGAACAGCCTAACAAAAAAAGAAGTGGCACCCTGGAAAACTAAAGTCAGCTACTGGAACTGGGTATGTTCCATATGCATTAAGCGTCTTCCAAAGATGCTATTTGTTTGTGAGTTTCTTCACATTTAACAACCTAGACACTAAAAGGCAAACAAAACCCAAGAAGACCCTCCAGCCATGTCAAATATTTATTAAGCTCTCTTGCTACAGAAGAGTCAGAAAGAGAGAACAAAATAGAAAACAGAAGAGAAGAATGTATATGTTGTGTGGAGAGCTGACACTGCAGCCCTTATGTGTGGAAGGTGCAGAATAACCCTCATGTCACAGCACTTAAGAGTGCTGCTTCACTACCCAATTTTAGCATTTCAAGTTTAAGAGAGTTGGACAGTGGAAGCTTTAAAAACAGAAAAGATGAGGTTGCAGTACGATGAATTTGTCTTCAATCTTTCATTTCTCAATCAGCACTCGATTTTTCCCCTTTGAGTTTTCAATATGAAAACATGACATCTGGAGAATCACACACAAAAGTAATTTTCTCTTTAAAAAGTCAATATAATTTTAATTGATCTATACAAGCCCCTCTTCTCCCAACATCCTAACACTACTAGGTCAAAACAAGTTCTGGTACTCATATGTAGGAAGTAGGTTAAATACTAAAGTTAATCCTTTCAGAAGGAAACACATTTTTGTGCGGAAGTGACAGTGGCATTTTAAGTGCCAGTGGCATTACAAGTGCCAGCATTCAACTGGTTTGTTGTATCACTACTTCAAATAAGAAAACATAAGGTATGCTGGACAGTTACCCAGAGTTCTGACCAGCACACCTGATAATCCCATGCAGCAGCAAAATGTTTGGTTTGAAAAAGTGAGTTCTGTCAGGCTGCTTTTCTGCAACATTCATCATGTAAATAAACATGTAATTTTAAGTATTTAGTTTACAGAGACTGGATAATTCCACTTGTTCCAAACTCTACTTGTTTAAATATCTGATGTTTAAAATTAAGAGATTCACTTATTTCAGTCCTAAATTCCTCAGACTCAGCCTTCCATAAGGGCCCACAGTCCGTTTTCAGAGATGTATTACACATGTACAAAGATCTGCTCTTCCATTTTAGAAGTTGATAGCTTTGCCAAAGGACGCTGCTAGGTTTGCTTCCCTGAAGGCTTCCGACACTGTCTGTAGAGAGCAAACACAAAAAGTTACAGGTCATTAATAATTATATGTAATAACAGCATGTCCGTGTAATGGCGTTCAACAGTCACTTTGGGAAAGACTTACTGGATGGGCATGACAAACTCTGGCTACATCCTCACATGATGCTCCGTATTCCATAGCAAGGGCAGCTTCATTGACCATTTCACCAGCACCCTGTAATTTAATGGTACTTGCAATTAGCACAAATCCTTATGCAGTTGCCCAGGTCCTCCTGAATCAGTAACAGCTTGTAAATAAGCATTTTTTGTGAAACAAGAAAAGTTGTGTTTTAACTAGCACTTCTGCTGCACTCTAATATAAGTTGTAAGTACCTAAATATTTTTGGTGACTGTTCTCAAACCTAGTTCGAAACTAAATATAATTCTTAACGAGGGTACATGTTCTGTCCTTGCTGAGAGTTGTACAAAAGCTGGGCATTTTTCCACTACAGGTAATACACACAATCTCAAAATTACAGTGTAAATCATTGCTGAAACATACCCAAAACTTCAGTGTCCCCCTGGAAACTGAAACATAACTAGATAAGCAAAAGTATGTTACTACATCTCCACCCTCCTTTTTATTTGTTGTATGTAAGTGTATTTACTCAGGTAACATTTCTTTCAGAAGTCAAAAATAGCAAAGTCTCCTGTTACATTTTTAGCACTTAGATTCACAACTGTATGATTTTCCTCCAGCCTTTTCCAATGAAGAAAGTTATATTTATTGGTGTGAGACAGACTTAAGTTGTGCTCCCATTAAGTCTTGGTGATTTCTAAATTACTGGAATTGCAAGAGAAAATAACTGGCATAATGTTTTACTGAGACCAGTTTTGTGTTTCTTTTAAAGAAAGGTGTACACAAAGATGTATGGAAGTGTTCCTGCATAGCATTTTTGGAAAAAAACCCACAATTTAAAGCTAAGAAATGTAACAGAAAGATTAGGGTCTAACGAGGGGGGTGGGGGGAAGATATTTTTCCCAAACAGGGAATATCCCAAAGGTTTTTTTATGCAAAGTTCCGTAAGTTACTGACTCCAGAGCTGGTGACTGCAAGACAAGGATACCAGCTTCGCTGATGTATGAAGTCAGAGAGAGGAGAAAAAAGCAAACACCAACAAGAAAGCCACAGTCTTTTCAGCTCCCTCAACTTCCAAAACTTGAGCCAGTAATTTCTGCTGTTCTCTCAATGTTTGGCAGTATTCACTAAAAAAACCCAAACCAAAAAACCAAACAAACCTGCCCCCTCCCCAAACCAAACCAACCAACCAAAAAACAAGACACCCCAACACCAACAACAAAAAAATCCCCCCCAAAAAACCAAAAAACCCCACTCCACAAAACTGGTCAGGGAAACAAACAGTGCTTCTCCTAACTGAACCACTACTCTGAAACTGTGCAACACTAAATAAGAAGACCCTTACAAGGCCAAGAGGACACAATGTACAACACTTACTGAGCCTAAAATGTGAGCACCCAACATCCTGTCTGTTGATTTTTGACTCAGAATCTTCACCATGCCATCTGTGTCAGCATTTGTCTTTGCTCTACTGTTTGCAGCAAATGGAAATTTCCCGATTTTGTATTCTACACCCTACAAAACAGATGTTACTGAGTTAATGACCAACAAGAACAATGTAACCAGACAGAAAATTTGCTAAGTACACGAACAGAAGTAATACAGAAATAAAACACAGGAGACACACAGAGCAATGTTAAAGAACAACCACCAAAAGTGGCATAAGGAGTTATTAAAAATTAATTTGCAAATGAACAATATTACTGTCACAGAATGGAAGTCACTAAAGCGAGCTGTGATTCTTGGGAGAGTGGCATGCTGAAGGGAATCACATACCCTGAGCAATAAATTCAGATGCAGAAATTCTGGATAAAGTAGCTAGATAAACTACTAGATAGTGAAACCACACCCAAGGTGGAAAACCAGTTTTGTCTGAAAAAACAAAAGGTACCTCTTCTTTCAGCTGTTCTTCTGATTTGCCAACCCAGGCCACTTCAGGGTGAGTGTATATCACAGAGGGAACACAGTTGTAGTCAATGTGAACTGCTCCCCCAGCCATGCCTTCCACACAAAGAATGCCTTCATCCTCAGCTTTGTGGGCCAGCATAGGTCCAGCAACTACATCACCAATAGCATAGATGCTATCAGACCAATGAAACAGAATAAGACACTGTTTAAAAACATCCTAGCACACCTGGGCTACCTTATATAACAGTCTGCTTGAAACATGTTACTGAAAACTCTAATCAAAATAGATTAAAATAGTACATTTTTATAGTTTTCACAAAAGGAACACACTTCAAGAAGTACTTAGTGACATGAAATACACAGTGACTTCTAAATTACAAAATTTCAAAGGCTGAGTAAAAATTTTTAGTTCCTGAAATAAAACATATCTGGAGTTTTCCATCAGAACATATATATATATTCTGCCATTAAAAATATAAAGTGCTTTTAGTAAGTTAAACTTTAAATATAAGTGTTCTGCTTAAAAAAAAAAAAGAGTAAGAAAAAAAATTAGTCATACTTACTTTGGAATTTTGGTTTGGAATCTGTTATTGACTGGGATTCTCCCCCTCTTATCAAGTTCAATTCCAAGATCCTCAAGACCTAGATTTTTTGTAAAAGGACGTCTACCGATGCAAACCAGGAGCACATCACAAGTTATTACTTCTGCCTTGCCACCAGCAGCAGCTTCAACACTATAGAAAAATGAGGAGAAAACCCACTAAGCTGTAATCCTGCAGCATTGCCTCTGTCTGATTAGTAACTGCTCTGACCCAGGTGGTGACCTGCTGGCTGGATGTGACACCCAAAGCACTTGCATCCAGCCTGCCCATCCTTCCTCCTGGCAAGAGTTCAGGAGTGGAAGAGGAAGAAAGGGACAACACCTCTTACTACGTTTCTTAACAACTGTTAGAGAAATTTAGGGTGTATTTTCACTAGCAAGTGGCGTGACCTGTACACCAAAATAATTGGTGCTGAGTACCTGCCATCCAAAGTAGTTACATTTTGAGGTAGGATAGGGCCATGTATGCTGAGCAAGCTTTCTTTAGGCCTGAGAACCAAACACTTATCAGCAGGTGCCCTGCATCACATGCATCCCTCAAGTGCCTCTTGTGCTTAACTACGCTCAGAACAAATTCAGTTAATGTGCTCTCGGAGTGCAAGAACCAAAGCATGGTAAGTGAAGATCAGTAGGAAATGTGTTTCAGAGGCACAGTCCTGAAACTAAATGTAGAAGCAGACGACATGAGAGATCCAACCAGCACCAGCATGGCCTGTAAAGAAGCCCAAATCCTGAACTTCTACAGTGGTGGACAGATCTCTCAAGCTTGAAAGTGACTGTATGAACAATCATGATATTTATGCTAATTATACCAGAAGCAAATATCTTCCATGAAAAGAACGATTTAGAGTTCTATTTTCATTAGTGATCTCATTATAACAACATTGGTTCTACCCCAGCACACCTTCAACTCAAGTCAATGGACTCTCTCCTGTATAAGCAACGTAGGACTCAATAAATCCAAAATTATGAGCTCTGTAACTTATAATAGAGGATAAAAATTAAATGTTACTAAAGAATTAAGTTTCTTTCTAAATCCATTTTTGCCTTTCAGATAAAATCAGACTGTATTTTTAAAGAGGTCTGATGTATTGGGAGGAAGAATATATATGGCATTGCCCTAGTTTTATATTAAACACTTACGCTACATCGATTTTTCCGTCTGGTC
The DNA here is from genome assembly GCA_035584735.1 of Pseudotriccus pelzelni. Taxonomy (NCBI): domain Eukaryota; kingdom Metazoa; phylum Chordata; class Aves; order Passeriformes; family Tyrannidae; genus Pseudotriccus; species Pseudotriccus pelzelni. The sequence goes on along the minus strand of JAWMRA010000041.1, from coordinate 13,528,092 downwards.
TCTTGGTAGCACCAGTAACTTTGGTGTTCAGTTTAAACTTAAATCCCTGCTTCTGTAGAATACGTTGGAAGTTTTTAGAGATCTCCATGTCAATTCCCATTCCACCAACATGGCCCATGAACTCAACTGCTGTGACATCTGCACCGAGGCGCTGCCAAACTGACCCCTGTAGTCACAACAACACAGGTAAAGAGAGTTTTTAAAAATCAAACTTCAGATTCTTTTACTCTAATACTTACCACAGACTGCAGACTTTTTAAAAGCAGGACAACACATAGCAGCACTGATCAGTTTCTATAAATGTTAACAGCGTAAAATTTCCCAGCCATTCCATCAAAAAAAAAAAAAAAGTATCACTGCTTATTGGCATCCCCAAAACTTCAATGACTGAATTTAATGAATTAGGCTTTTAAAGAAATTGTTAACAAAATAACTAGGTATAACTCATGTATGTTTTACAGTACAGGTATGGAATTCAAAATCAAAGTATTTGAAAGCAAAACCCAAAGGAAATTACTTGTGCTGTAACAGCACTGGAAATTAATCAAAACAAAGCACATTAAGGAAATTTTATTCAATAAAATGGAACCACTGCTACTTCTGAATGTATTTAAACACATAACCATAACCACAATCATCAGCTTCTCCAACAAAACCCATATACATCCTACTTATCTGCAGTCACCTCTATTCATCCAACACAGAATTTCACTTTGCTTTCTCCTTCCCTGCTTAATGGTCAGTAGGCTAAGCAGATGTGCAACGTTTCAAGCAGTTGCAAGACTAACAAATATAAATTCTTTTTTAATTGTGTGAGGCAAAAGGGCTCAGACCAAGGTGAACTACAAAGTCCCCACTCCTTTGACTGTACGTATTCTGTCAAACAATCACATCACATTAAAAATTTATTGGAATTAACTCCTAAACACAACAATTCATCCTGAGTTAAAGTGAACTTCCCTTAAAATAGAGAGCTGTCTCATCTATACATAGAGCAGGTATAAACCTCAGCAGAAGTTAAACACCACTCCTCCACCCCCCCAAGAAAGAAAAATAAACATGTGAGGCCCTGTATGTTCCTCTCTCATCTCTCTGTTTATCTAACCAGCTGCACAAGTACCGATCCTACAAGCACTTATCCCAGCTTTTCTGGTTAAAAAGGGAGCTAGCAGGTTACAAAGTCTGAGCAGATTCATTACAACCCACTGTTAAATCACAGCAAATACAGCAAAAAGCAACATCCTGTTCCTTTATAAATTTAAGACCAAGTAGTTTAAATATCCTCTCACCAGTTCCACACCAATGACTCCTGCACCAATGACCACCATCTTTTCAGGAACTTTTTTCAGTGACAGAGCACCAGTGGATGACACGATATTATCTTCATCAATCTAATGACAAAGAAGTGCACAAATGGAGGTTTACCATCTCTTTTACATGCTATACAGAAAACACACAGATCAGAAAAATTGTACACACGAAATTATGTGGCTATAAGACACTGCAAAAAAGCACAATTAACATTTCAAATACGTACAGTTATTCCAGGGAAGGGTGCAACTTCTGAGCCTGTGGCTATAAGTATGTTCTTTGTATTGATAACCTGTGTGCTGCCATCTTCTTTAGTTGCAGTGACTTGGTTTTTGCCAGTTATTTTTCCAAACCCAGATACATGTACAACCTTCAGTAATCAGAACACAGTAAAGTCAGATTCAAATTCCTTATGTAAGTTTGGCTACACTTCATCCAAACCTCACTCATGTTTAGAGGTGCTGCTCACACGTATCTTTACATCACTATCTGGTCCAAATCACAAAGTAATTGTATACTATTCTTTTAAGTAGATTAAGAATGAAGGAACTGGTCATTTTCAAAGTCTTCTAGAAGAGAATTATTCAAATTCTACCCTTGTCGAGTCAGCCACTCAAATTTATGTGGCAATATGAAAGTGTAAAAAGCAAGAAATTCAGATCAGAAAAATGGATATACCTTAGTTTATAATCCAAACTAACCTTGTTTTGTTTAAATAAATGAGCAATTCCACCTGTTAATGCCTTCACTGCACTACTCTTCTGTTCCATCATCTTCTCTAGATTCAAACGGATTCCTGAAACTAAGGTTAAAAAAAAAACAAAAAAACTTACATCAAGCATTGCTGTGTTTTAATCTTAAAGGACCTAAGATCAACACAATTAACAGCTCTGATGTGTTGAATGGCCCTACTAAATGCTAAAGGTTACATTTAACAACACTATGTTAAAAATCAGTATCACACTTTGCAAATATAACTTATCTATTCATGATTCAGGGTTCAAGGAGCAAACACATGTCCCTAAACCTCCAAATGACAGATAAAGGACATTATTTATAAAGTCTAAAAAGTTCTCTGATCAGAAAACCACAGTAGTCAGATTTGAAAGATTAAATTTGCTTCTTGGTGGAAACCATTTATATTGGCAGTCACTGACAGTTGCTGTTCACACTCACTTTCAATTCCTCTATTAGCGAAATCTTTCCCATGGGCCAAGTGATACAGATGTGAGTTGTTCAGCAAGGCCTAAAAAAGACACAAAAATATGAACTGGGACATACATCACAAGGATGAGTTCTTTATTATACTACCAAAAAAAAATAATCTGATATTATGTGCAAAACATTCTCAGTATTAAGAAAAAGTCTGGCGTACGTATTAAAAAATGTGTACTTCAAACCCAGAAATTGTACACAGTAACTCTGAGTGTTTTATAAAGCTACATCGTTAACACAAAAATAGAAAATTGTTAAATCCACACCTACCCGTTCTGCACATTTCAACCAGAGAAACTGATAATTACTCCATAGGGATTTTAAAAAGTAGAGCAAAAGAAAGATGATTCTGAGCGCCAAAGAGAAGATACAGAAAACCTGGATGAGGAAAATCTACACTGAAATGCTTGTTAAGAATTTTGCTGTGTGGACACACATGAGTTCAATTTTCAGCTGTTGTGCTGAAGTTACTACAACTGCACAGACAGTTGAGCTGAAGTTGGATGGCTTGGAGCTAGCTCAGGTACTTGAGTTTCCAGAATTCACAGATAAAATTAGCACAGTTTTCATAAGGATGGCTATAAATCAGCAGCTTGAAATGCAGAACGTTAATAATTGTATTTTGATTAGAAATAACAATATAGTTGGGGAAGGATCTTACTATGAAAACTGATTCTTTCACTAGAGCCATCCCTAAGATGAAATCATCAGTATCTTTGCAAGAAGGTCAACAGTGCAAGTCTGCACAGACTGAAATCGAAAGCAGGCACAGTAAAGGATTCAAAGGACATTTTGAGACACCCTATACAGATATGCTTGAGTAAAATTAATACTGTCAAACAAAGATCATTCCATTTTTATGACTAAGTATTATCAACTGCCTAAAAATTAATTTCTCCATTTCACATAACTGTCACCACCCCAAACCTGTAACATCCACATTACTTAAAGACACAGCCATCGCTTAAGACCTCAGCAATTAGGAAAAAAAAAATCCACGCCCAATGTATTATTTTGGGTGGCTTTCCAGAAACACATATTTGAATAATCTCTTGTTGCCTAAGTGTATGCAGCCTACATATCCATTTCTTAAGAAGCTTATTGCCATTCACACAGATTCTGGATAGCATTCAAGTTTAACCATGGGTTCAGTAGTATTTTTGTAAGAACTTCAACAGACAAAAAACAAAAAGGTGCTCAAGAAGTCAAACAGATCCTGGTAGAGTTCCAAACCTTCAAGGTAACATTGCGTAGATTAAATTTTTTGAGTGGTGCTTCAGTATACTACAATATTATGAACTTCATTAGAATTATTATTTAAATATTTAGAAAAATTAATATATAATTTAAAGAATTTGGTACTTATATTATATTTTCTCTTCCCATGCTAATGGAACTTCTTGAACAAACAGATTGGAAACAGCAATACAGTTAGGAGAGATCTTGTTAAGAATATTATGTTTTTTACTACAGCCATTACAAACCTGGCATCACCAGTGTCTTCCTTCACCTGGTGCAATTGAGGCAGACTCCTTTCACCAGCAACAGCACTATTCTTACAAGGGCCTAGGTCTGAAATTACTTAAAACTGGATTGACAGTGTCAAATATTAGGTTTTTCTGAACTATTTTTTCCTTCTCTTTTCTTTCAGAGTGCATGCCTTGGACTCACCCTTTCCCCACCTGCACGACTCGACAGGAGCACCACCAGCCCCACGCTCTAGGCCACCTCTGGGGCTGGTGACAATACTGATATAGTTTAGATGAGTATTTCAAGAGCTAATCAACTAGGCTCTTGCTACAGTCAGTGGAGAGAGAAAGGACTCTTCCAAGCTTGGTGCAGTCAAAGAAAACCAGAGTTCTCTCCCTCTAATTTAGATTTCCTTTCTCTTTATCTAGTGACACAGTTCAGCATTCCTTTAACATAAGAACATCACTGTAGACAAAGCTAGAGGTTTATTCTGAAGAAACTGATAGGAAATCAAGAACTTCACATGGTATAAGAGGTACAACCATCTGACAGTTCAGGTAGACAAGAGGTAACAGTCTGAAACAACAGTCATTACTGGTTACAACAGAGACTCAATAGCTCAGAGTGAGGAGATAAAACCAGAGATACATCTGTGTGTCACACCTTTCCTCTCTTCCTCTTTCCTTTGCGGGAAGGACCACAAAGCAAAACTTGCAAACAAAACTACTGAGTAACAGAAATAGCAAATAAACTTTTCACCCTTTATGTTCCTTATGTTTATTTGTATCCTCAGCTCCCTTACTTTACAGTCTTGATTTTTTAATAATGTATGTCTGTCTTTAGAAACTCCTTAATCTTATTCCAAATGCATATAATGTCTGATGGTTTTAATGCAGTTATGACAAACTACGTATACTTACCTTGGACGGAATACATCCAACATTCAAACAGGTTCCACCTAATGTTGCATTTTTTTCTACACATACAGTCTGAGGAAAAAAGAACAGGGGGGGGAAAAGAATTGTTTAGCAATATTATGCTACCATTTCCTTATAGGACATATCACAATTTAGAATTAATGACAGATCAGGCAATTATCTAGTAATCCTACCTCTGCAAATGTCTCATCAATTTAATTGCTAAATTTATTTTGCAGCTCAGATTTCCCTTCCCTCATTTTTTTCCTAACTTAAACCCATGAAATAGTTCTTTGCAACAAAATTGTCTACCAGAAGACAGCCATATTCCCCACTGCATCATTCATCCTTTCATACAAGTTTAAGTGCTGTCCTACTTAAAAAATCTACAAAGTTGCCTCAAATAAATACAACACTCAGATCAATGAAAAATGTTCTCCTTACAATTACAGAAAAAAAATGCAAAAAGCAAAAAATATAAATCATGCAAAAGATGCATAAAAACATGCAAACAACAGATTAAGTGAACCAGCACAGAGTTAAATCCCATGAAGTAATAATTTCTTTGTAGAAAACTAAACAGAACCCCCAAGCTACAAACAACATTTCCCCCTCTGAACACACTATCCTTTAAGACCCATTCCTATAAAGTTATGCCACTAGCTATAAGGAAAGAAAAAAACAAAGTAAAGCAAAACCCAACAAAAATAAGGTCAATACCAAGAGTTATGGAAAATATTCCAACTCCTCATCAACTTACCAACACCAAAGTGTGCAAAGGACAAAAACAACTGCCAAAACTTCACATAATAAGGGGGAGAGAATATCGTAAAACATTTTTACAGAAGCAAAAGAATTGGCATCTCCTTCTTTGCAAGGTGCATACATATTCAAAATAATCATTCCTTAGTTTATACTCTAAGGGCACCAGTCTGCTGAGAAGCAACTACCCAAGTGAAAGCCTTTCATGATTTCTTTAAACTGCTGTTTTTGTGCTAAGGTAGGGGTGACGTTCACAGCAAGAGCAGAATTCAACCAAATCAAATTACTGGAATACAGTGAGATGTGATCATCTACCTGCCCCTTCCTCTTGTTTCAAGCACACAAATACATAAAACACAATGCAAGAGCTTTGAAAGCTGCACTGTGGACCAAACAGCACCAGACTGCTCCTACCTTTACCCAACAAGGACGTTCTGCCTCATCCGCTTTACATCAACTTCCCTGACAGGGCCAGGCAAAGCTGTTGGAAAGCCAGAGCCCAGAGAACACTGTTGACAATAACACGGGATGCTGTGTTGGTGACACAAGGACTTAATGCTTCTGCTAGCAGACACAGGACTGAAATTGAAAGCTAAAGTTCAGGAGTTCCACTAGAGCAGACTCAGGTTCTTCCACGGATGGTGTAACTATAGAATCTATCTTTTTGCCAGTCTCAGAAAACATCTTACATTCCTCAAGGATGCCGAAAATATTGTCCATGTTTATTCAGTGCTACAGGTGACACACACAAGTATGTCCAAAAAATTTTGCCCTTTCTGACTAGCTGTAAAGCAGTGTGACATGATTATTTTTTACTATGATGAAAAACAGAATCCAGGGCACTTTTTAACCTCCTTGAGTGGTATCTTATTGTTAATTACAGATTTGAAGGACTCAAGGACAGCCTTGTTCCAAGAAAAATGGCATATAGCCAGCCACAAAAATATCTTTAGGCTAATCAAACATGAACTTCCGTGGCTGAAGGCCTTAATTAAAACCTGTAGCATGTAGCAGTTTTTCCTCAGCTACCAATAGCTCAGTAACGACACACACCTCAAAGCAAGAGTATTTATTATGATTTAAAAAAATAATTTACAGACATGGATAAAGACAACTCAGTTATCTGCACTAGGTCACAGACATGTATAACTTAATGGAAACTCATATATTAATATTTTGGTACAGTTACACATCAGAAGGCTTAAAGATACCCAAAGATACACACTTGTAAGAGTACTGACCACTGAGGGACAACACTCAGAACTACAGATTAGTTCAGTTTGAAGGGACCTGCTCTGGTGGCCTTCTAGTCAAACCTTCAGCTCCAAACAGTCAACACCAAAGACATTGAGGGAGGTCATTCTCCCCCTTTGCTTTGCTTGGAGTGTTGTGTCCACTCTGACAAGACAGATGTGGATCTGTTGGAGTGAGTCCAGGGGAGGCCACTAAGTTGATCACAGGGCTGGAGCACATCTCCTATGAAGACAGGCTGGGAGAGATGGGGATTCTCAGCCTGGAGAAGGCTCCAGGGAGACCTTAAATCAGCCTTCCAGTCCCTGAAGGGGACTAACAACAAGGCTGGAGAGGGACTTTTCACAAGGGCATATAGGGACAGAAATGGCCTTAAGCTGAAGGCAGGTAGATTTAGATTAGCTATTAGGAAGATATTCTTTACTGTGAGGGAATGAGGCACTGGAAAAGGTTGCCCAGATATGCTGTGGTTTACTCATCCCTGGAAGTGTTCAAGGCTGGGCTGGATGGGGCCCTGAGTAACATGGTCTAGTGGAAGGTATCCCTGGCCATGCCAGGGGGGTTGGAATTAGATGATCTTTAAAGCTTCTTCCATCCCAAACCATTCTGTGATGTATCAGGTGACTCAGGGCCTTGTACAGCCAAGTTCTGAAAATACTGAAAGATGAAGACTACACGCTGTCTGGGGCCCTGTTCCAGGAATGGAACTCCATTCATCAACAGCAGTTCCTGTCCTTACCAGCCGGTCAAACCAGCTCATTTTGGTCATGAAGTCTATTCTTCATAATTCAGAAATATTGGGACATATCAGCCAGCACAAACACGTTCAAGACTGCTAGCACTGCCTTCTCAGATTTCCAAATAATTAAGACCAGAACAATGCAGTGCCAAGAGAGTCAGCTGGTCTCATATTAAGGAATGAAGGCAAAAACATATCCTGCTGAAATCACACTCTGTATACGTGCAGTGCATTATGCACATATAACTCTCACAGTAACGACACATCATTAGTACACATCAGACACAAGCTGCCTCTTCCAAAAGGCACTTAAAGACAACAAGCAGAAGTGAACATAAATGTAAATAAGATACTACAGTATTTCTATATACATATTTTGCCTCTTAAATTCTCACATGGAAATGGAATTTCTCTGCTCACACTCAAAAAGCCTATCAGTTGAATAGCGCTTTTCCCCCTTTTGAGTTCCCTCAGTCTGTTCTTCAGGACTTTTCCAGTGGCCTTTTTGTCAGTCATTGTCTTGTCTTTTTTTTTTTTTACTTTGTTGAGAGAAAAATTCCTTCCTATCATTGCTTTCCCCACTTCTCTTTCACAGGAGTATAAGCCCACCTCAATTATCACTTCCAATCAAAAGCAAGCTGTCCTGAGCAGCTCTGTCAGTAGCAGGGCTATAGACAGAGATACCATCACGTCTCCATTTCAAATTCTGCATAATCTGGGTAAGCAAGGTAACAAAAGATTAACGAAAGACGTCAACAGCATCTGGTGGCCCAAGATGTGACAGAAGAATTTCAGTATCACGCAAACACCCTTCAAGTTCACTTGGATGACTATTCTGCTATCTGAGTGATGTTTCATCTTACCTTAAACCCAAGCTGAGCTGCTTTGATAGCAGCAACATACCCTCCAGGACCAGAGCCGATAACCGTGACATCGGCATCAACTGAAACGGAGAACGCTTGAGTTACTTTTGTTTCAGCAGGTAAAATTTTACCGCAGGAACACTACTTTTTAATTTTTTTAATAACTCACTTTTGAAATTTGGGTTTTTTTAAAAAGCAAAATAGCTATCAAACATTATGCATGTTCATAAACTAGGTTTAGATCAGGAAGTTACATCTCATACCTGAAAGTAACCTTCTGGACAAACGGAAAGGTCATGTGGAGGTATTGATTCCGCAGTAAAAACAACCAGTCTTAAATTTCACAAGGAAAATAATGTAAAATGACATAAAGAAACTGAATTCCCCATCCCTCCTGCTACAAATCCTTTAAGAACTTAACCCAGGATGTCTCAATAGTTTATTTTTCCAGCATAGCTTCTACTGATGTTTAGAGCAAAAGATAAATGATTACTGAACACCACAAAATCAGTTTATAAAGGGGAATATATGGCTGCAATAGGTATCTATGCAACCTCTATTGATTATAAAGCAGCAGAAACTATGAACTTTGTACCTCGTTCATATCTTGTAACCACAGTCTCCTTTGGAATATTAATTATATAAGAGATGAACAGTGATGGTAAAGCTCAACTTCTATTTATAGGTTTAGCTTGGCATTAAATAACACAAATAAGCCACTATTTTCATCCAAATCTCCACACTGACATCGATTCCACTGTCATCTGGAAGACTGATTTCTGAGTTTGAAGTATTGCTTGGTTTTTTTAGGGGGTCTGGGTTGGTTTTGTCAAAAAAAAAATGTTCACAATTAATTACCTTGATCAGCATATGACCTTTGTGACACTGCACAAATTCCCTGGAGACCATGATGAACTCGATCAAAATGGCTTCTCTAGAAAGGGAAACAAACTTAGTTTTAAAAGCTGATGTCTACCTCTGAGGAAAAATAAGCAGTCAGCCACACAGAGGCGAACACAGTTACTGTCACCAATTAACGAAAGCAGGAACTGCATGAATAAAGCAGACTGACTGGAACAAGAGGTAGAAGTTGCTCTGCCACCTCTGTGCCTGTCACCATACCTGCTCTCAGGTCAGCCTCGCCTAAGGCTGCCTCTACCCCCACAAATTTTTAACCCTTCACATGGGACTCTCAAACCATTTAGTGACATAAATTAGACATCTACAGGAGTTTGAGTCTTGTTGTTCTGTAACCATCCCCTTCAGCCACTTCCTATGAACATCCCAGCGGAGGTTCTGGAGGGCAAGGTTTTTTATCCTTTACAAAAAGGTAACGGGACAACACAGAACGGCTGCTACAAGCATCTCAAAGGCGGATGACCCTGTAACTGGAGCAGAGCACGTCCCTGGAAGCATTTGCGAAGCCCCCGGTCCCGCAGCGCAAGGGCCGGGGATCGCCCCGCTGACAGCGGCGCTTTCCGCAGCCCCCGCGGCCTGTGGCGGGCCGGGCACCAGCACCGGCACCCACACGGCAGCAGGGAGGCTGTTCCCTGCCGCCCAGGGGCCGCCAGGCGCCCGCGGCCGCCGCGTCCTCTCCGCCCGGCCGAGCCGCGAGGGGAGGCACAGCGGAGCGGGGAGGGGAGCGCGGCCAAGGCCCGCACCCGCCGCGGCTCCGCCCGTCCTCACGGCCGCTCCCGGCGCGGTGCGGGGCCCGAGCACATCCCGTGGCCGACCTGCCCTGCCCTGCCCGGCCCGGCCCGGCCCGGCGCGGCCCCCGTCCCCTGCCCGTCCCCGGCCGCCCCTCCGCCGCCGCCGTACCCGAGCGAGCGCGCAGGAGACGCGGCCCCAGCGCTGCATGTCGGCGGTGCCGCCCCGGCCTCAAGGACTCCGCGGACGCGCGCAGGCGCAGGCGCAGTGCCGGCCGGGAGGGGGCGGGGCCAGGCGGGGCGCGGAGCCCTCAGGGCTGGGCGGGAATGGTGGGGATCGGCCCGGCGGGAATGGCGGGGATCGTCCCGTTCCAGCCTTTGGGACTGCGGGAGCGGGGCGCGTCCCGGCGGCGTTGGACTGTTTCCAGAGAGGGGCAGCGCACGACCGTCCTGCTCCCGTGCTGTGCCACCCGCGACATAAAGGAGGTCTCCCTCAGGTTGAGGTGAAACTTCTTGGGTTTCAGTTTATGCCCGTTGCTCCTCGTCCTGCATCCGGGCACCACTGAAAAGAGCCCGGCACCATCTTTTTGGCACCCACCTTTGAGATATTTATAGATTCATAGAATATGCAGCGTTGGAAAGGACCCACTAGGATCCTTGAGTACAATTCCTGGCCCTGCACAAGACACTCCAAGAATCACGCCATGTGCCTCAGAGCATTGTCCAAATGCTTCTTGGACTCAGGCAGGCTTGGTGCTGTGACCACTGCCCTGGGGAGCCTGTTCTGGTGCCCAAACACCTCCTGGGAGAAAAACCTTTTTCCTAATATCCAACCTAAACCTCCCCTCAGTTTCATGCCGTGTCCTCAAATTCTGTCTCTGGTCACAAGGGTGAAGAGATCAGCACCTGCCCCTCCTCTTCCCCAGTACCCTAATAATCTTTCCGGCCCTCCACGGGACCCTCTGCAATAGCTCCATGTCTTTCTTGTGTTGAGGAGCCCAAAACCGGACCCAGTACTCTGGATGTGGCCTCACCCTGGACGAGTGGAGAGGGAGCATCACCTCCCTCGACCTGCTTCCCCATGCACCCCAGAATACTATTGGCCTTCCTGGCTGCGAGGGCACACTGCCAGCTCATAGTCAGCGTGTCATCCACCAAGGTCCTTCTCAGCAGAGCTACTCACTAGCAGGTCACCCCTCAACCTGTGCTGGTACCTGGGTACTCGTGGCCCCACCTGGCACCAAAGGGAACATTGGGATGAGCAAAGCAGCCCCCAGACCCACATTGACTGCATCAGAACAACACCTGGACACAGGCAGAGAAAGGGAAACTTCACATGTTTCGGAAGGAAACCTCTTCCATCTAATTTACACTGAAATGTACATAAATTCAGCTTGTAAAATATTCAAAAATATAAAATCTAAGATATTTAATTTTGGAAAGACTTTCAAGTGACTTGGAATAATTGCTCTCAATTTATTTAATCAGGAAAAAAATGAACTACGGTAATGAGACATTATAACTAACACGGTTTAATTTAATGCTATTTATATTTTTCCAGAATAGGTATTTTCTTCTAGAAAATAGGTTATATTTTCTTCTAGAATAATAGATTGCACACTCTGCAATCCTCTGTTAGTTGCACTTCAGCACATTGCTATTTGAAAACTTCAATCCTTCGTTGCCTGTGGGAAGAAAGCAATGGGCCAAGATCATTTTCTTTCTATACCAAATTCCACATAGTTTAGAATATGGAAAATATTCTGTTCAATTTATGCTAAAAACTCCCAAATGTGGCTTTAGGTAAATAATATGCAACATAAATCGTTAATATTGATTCCCCATCTCACCTGAAATTGAAAATATTTTCTGTGAAAAAGAGTTCTCAAGTTTTCTAGATGTGCTTTCTTATTTCTTTCATAAAATAAGTATTTCCATAAGGTGGCAGTGTTCTGCTATTTCCCACACAGACAGGGAAAAATGAAAGGCCATTTTCAATGGCTGGAATTCCTCTTCTGTCTTTCTACATAAGGATTTCCCTGATTGCCCCTCCAGGAACACTGGAGGCTGTACGTGCCCAGTATTTTCTCATTTAAACCCCTAACTCTTAGTCTGGCTAATAAGAAAGCATCCCAGAGTCCTCAGTGCTTGCAAGTTTCAAATCCCCATCGTTTCCTCCCATCCTCACTAACCGAAGAGAATAAAACCCCAAAATGCTCCATCTGTAGCTTACTAAAAGTACTAAGGCAACACATTTTAGTTCTCCCAGTCCTGGTGCACAATGGGGTACTGGAGCTCTCCTCTCTGCATTGGCAGTGCATGAGTATTTCTAAGGAGATTACTTTTTTTTTCAGATATGAATCTGAATGCCATGAGCAGGTTGTTATTGCTAGCAGTGAACAAGACCATATTCTGCAACAAGAAATGACTGGAGCCTCTGAAGGATGTGCTTCGGGCAAGTCATGTCTGGCTGAGAGAGCAATGTCTGGGTAGCCAGTGCAAGATCAGGACAGGGCAGAGAGCGTGGCTGCCCATCCCAGTCTCCCTCCAAAAGCAAAGCTGAGGCCCCAGCAGAGGTGCTGGAAAGCCCCATGGGGCAATCTCTGCAGAGATGCAGCAGCTCTTTGCACTCCCTGTGTGCCGGTGGAGGGCTCAGCTGTGGGTTTGTGCTGCACAATTTAGAGAAAACGCTGCTGATTACCCTGGCCACTGAAGGGAAGACTGTGTGGTGATTGCTACTCATGGCAAAAAGGCACAAAAAAAGAGTTATCAGTGGTTCAGCTGGTATACCTTGTCCTGTTTGCTCTACCTGTTTTGCTAGAAGAATGTTTTAGGAGCACTGGTTAATATCATGTTCTGTTCTGCTCACCAGACCAAAGTCCTTATTATAGAATGAATAGGAGTAGTATACACAAGGTAGTAAATTAAGTAAACTAGACATTTGAATAAAATATAGAAGGCCCGGAGCCAGGATTTTGCAAGCTTGAAGATTTCAGGTCACCTAATTGAAGAGGTCAAATCGAGGAAGACATCCATGGCGACCACCAGAGGGACGAAGGCTTGAGGAAAAGACCCCCACAGTAGAAGAATGTGCATGTCTGGAAAGGCTCTGCCCAGAGACTAGCCAACTTATTAATATGGATGTTAGATCATGTAACCATGTATCTAAAGTGCATGAAATGTCTTGCTTTTGCACTTTCAAGTCGAGAAAGTTTATCCAGCTGGCTTGCTCCCAACGTTGAATAAACAAATACCTTGCTGCTTACAGATGAAAAAGTCACTGAGCAGTTAATCATTCTGAGGTTTCTCACCATCAGTACAGCACCCAGGAGTAGCATGAGGGTGTAGGAGATATGGGGGAATGCAGGAGGCATCAAAGTGTGTCTCAGTGGAAGGCAAAGGGACACAGGGGGAATGTAGGGCTAGACCCCTCCATCCTGTTCACCTCAGCCCTGACAGTCACCTCTGAACAGCCTTGCCCATTATCCGCCTGTGCTTTGGGGTCATGGTGGCTGGGACCAATGTTCTGAACCTTCCTGGGAACTCTGCTGAAGGTCGGTGCCTGTAAAATACTTTTTTGAGGTTTTACATCTCTGAGTAATAAAGATCATAAAGACCAGTGACTTGACTGTAGGACTGTGGTACTTGTAAACCACAGACACCTGAGTACTTTTTGTTCTCTTGCTCCTGGCATGACTATTTCACCTTTCTTTGAGGCCACTCCTTTCATGGACACTCAGGTTACGATACCTGGGTACACTACAACTTTTTATTGCATCCATGAGTTCTCATGAAACGTCCCCTTGCAGCTGCAGGATCCAGGATCCCAGCTGCATGAGGAAGAGTCTTGCCAGCAGGAGGAAGGAGGTGATCCTTCCTCTCCACTCAGCACTGGGGAGACACAGCTGAGGTGCTGGATCCAGTTCTGGGCTCTCCAGTACAGGAGAGACACGGACATACAGAAGAGATCCTAGCAAAGAGCCAGGGAGATGGGCTGAAGCATCTCCTGTGAGGAAAGGCTGAGTCAGCTGGGACTGTTCAGCCTGGAGAAGGGAAGCTCAGGGGGATCTCATCAGTGTATACAGATGCCTGAAGGGAGGGGGCAGAGAGGATGAAGCCGGGCTCTTCTCAGCAGTGCCCAGTGACAGGACCGGAGGCAATGGGCAGAAAGTGAAACACAAGAGATTCCCTCCAAATATCAGGAAACACTTATTTTACTGTGAGTGTGACTGAGCACTGGCATGGATTACCCAGAGAGGTTGGGGGATCTCCCTTCTTGGAGATACTCAAAAGCCATCCAGACACAGTGCTGGGACACTGGCTCTAGGCAGCTCTGCTTGAGCAGAGCATTGGATCAGATACCTCCAGATGTCCCTTCTAAGCTCAACCATTCTGTGATTCTGTTTAATGAAAAAAACTGCCTCATGAAGTCTCCTGGTTATCTGCCCTGAGAACAAGAGTCAGCTCTGACTTGGAGCCAGAGGAAGGATGCTAGCACAGGCTGAAGTCAGCAGAGGGCAACGTGGCTGCATAGACTAACAGAGATGAAAGGATGTGTTAGAGAGCAGTAGAGCATTCTATTTCTTTGAAATACTGAATATTTTCTTCCATTACAAATTGGATTTTTACATATATACCTATGCACACATGTTTATTTTTACACATCAATATTATCAGTCTAGATAGACTATTATACTGGATGTGACTTGAGAAAACAAAATTAAAATATCTACCACACTCCATCCAAGGATTGGATGGTGGCCATGAGTGTCTTGTACCTTACAAAGCTGTAATTAACAAAACACATTTGCAGATGGGGCACCATGGCAGGATGAAGTATATCCTGAGGCAGGGGTCGCATTTTGTTTTGCATCCTGGCATACCCTGCCAAAGCAGGGTACTGTATTGCTTTCCAGACTGCTCAGCTTACTGCTCTGCTTAGAAAAGCTTCCTATCACTATGGCAGTAAAGCAAGATGAGAAGTGCAGCGAAAGCTACTGCAAGTCCATGGCCTCTGTTTGAGGTTCTGCACCAATATGTGAGCAATGTGAAACAAATAGGAAGGATGACAGAAAGTGAAACTGGGCCAGATGCAAAATGGCAGCATATCTCAGATTCACTGAAAAGGACAAAGCATATCAGGAGACCTGGTATGTACTTTGTTCTACAGGTATTTTAAAAAGATCTGTGGCTCCCAGATGCTAGCAGGACAGTTAAGTGTTCAGGACATTCCTCTGCTAGTTGGAGCTCTGGAGGAGCACACGTAGGCAAGTAAGGGTTGGGGACGTTGAAGTATTTTTGAGCCAAAGGGAAGATAAAAAGGAGCCTCAGACCCAACAAAGGGCACCGGAGCCGGTGCTGGTGGCAGAATCCATTTGGGTTCTCTTGAACAACACAGTGACTGCAGAAAAGGGCACTGGTCCAAGCTGAACCATTACATACCTAAGACCTTGCCACATACCATGGTTAAACACCCAGCACCCTGCCCCCAGCAGTAGCTTGTGACTGAGGTGGAATCCAGCTGCCTCACCTGAGGGAGTGACACTTCTTTGCATTTAAATGTTAGGCACCTAGAGAAGCCATCCTCCTAAAGCAAGTATCTAAATTCCCTGAGTGGTCAGCAGATGTCTTTGAAAATAAGCACCCAGGAGATCCTATCTGCCTAGCCTACCTGTCCTATATACCCGCACCAAGGCCAACACAGTCTTCCTTGGGGCCTTCAAGGATTCCTGCCTCTGCTTTTATTTTACAGGGAAAGCGAGCAATCAACATAGGACTCATCCCACTGCAGCTGTCTTGGTCAGACATCTGGTTTACCAGGTCTAATAGAAAGCCAGTCTTCTGGGCTCCTGTGGGAAATGCAGAAAGACTGGCAAGTTGAGAGGGTTGTTCATCCTGTCCCAAGGTGGGTGTCAAGGATTTTCCTCCAATGTAGCACTCTCTGCCGTTCGCTGAGCAGAGAGGGGACCCAGGTGATCTATGTTACACATCAAACTTTGATACAGTCAAAGCTGATGAGAAAAAAGGTCACTCCCTTTATGAAGGAGGGTCTCCATAGGCCTGGGGAACGCGGGCGCTGGTTGGGCATTTCAGGCTGTTCAACTGGGTCCTGCCTTTGGCATCCCTGGGTACAACTGCGCTGCTGCCGCTCAAGGGAGGCAGGGATGAATCTCCCTTCAGTCATTAGCTTGTTTAACTTTATCGAGTCTGTGCTGCAGAAAGACAGAGGGAGCCCTGAGTCTGATGTCCTTCCCTCCAACTTCCTTCCATCTGACTTCCTTCTGGGTATCATTTATTTTGCAATAGCAGTGAGTGCCTCTGCATATCAGTAGCTTGATGTACCTTGTAAAAATCTGTTTCCTGCACATTACACTTCTGAAAAGCTGTGACCTAATTAGAAAAGAGATTATGAATGAGGCCAATGCAGTGTATGAAAGCCTGGTTTGCTCATCGGAAAAACTGTGTTATTTCTAGTAGGTCACGCAAAAAAATGATTCACTGCAGGATAAAATTGTGCAATGCCTATCATTCAAGGTCTTTACAATGAGAATTAGGGTTATGTATGATTGTTGTGTCCCTTTTTCTGCATTTAATTTATCATTCCCATTTAAACTTCTAAATAAGCATTCATACCAGAGCTGATCATAAAGTGCCAGTCAATTTTCACATGTAAAACAAAACACCCCACCAATTTCATTTGTTTTAAGTTTCCAGTTACATTTTCAGGTTTGCAATAAAAATAAAACCCAAAATTACAAATATTCTGTATTTCTTAAACACTTGCAAAATCAGTTTTTTCTATTGTTGTTGTAAAACACACAAATCTAAACTGAGGTGGAAAGTTTCCATAAAAGTTTTCATGTTAATTAAAATCTCAGTTTTGTCCTCAAAAAAAACATTAAAAATGCAGCTTCTTCTATGCCAAAAGTTCTGTCAAACAAGCAATTTACTCACAGGTAAACTTCAAGAGATACGTATTACATCAAGAAAATGGCACACTTCTGCTCAGGGGATGGGTTTTCTCATGCTCTGCTCTCCTAGTCCAGGACCCGACCTTTAAAGCCCCTGAGCAAGGGCCGGAAGTTGTAGCTAACAGGAAATTTTGCAACAGAAACCAATGACACTTTCTTCATTCCTACAGAAAATCTTTGAAGTAATAAATTTTCATTGTTAAGTCATCTTAACTTTATGAAAGTCAAAGTTCTCCCGGAAGCACAATGATATTGTGCAGCTTGGAGGTTTCTCAGTGATAACAGGGAGATAAACACAGTGCAATTCCTGCATCCTAGTTCACTGCAGTGTTGAGGTTGTAAGCACTGCACAGCACCTGGATGGGAGAACGTTATGATCTGGCACAGCAAACCACCTGACGCTGTGAAAATCAAAGTGCAAACCCCATGCTAATCTGCAGTTTGCCCTTTAAGAACTGTAATTGATATAGATTAGTTATATTGACAGTACCATTTCCTTGTGATATTTTGTGCCAGTCTGTTAATATAGTACTTTATAACAAAGTTGTGCTCCTGGGAGGCATTAACCCTGGGCCACAGTGTGGGCTGAGTTCCAGCTGGAGAGAAAGTGATCTTTTTCCGGAGAAATGGGTCTGGTGGACACAAAGCTGACCATGAGCCAACAGTGTGCCCTGGAAGCAATGAAGGCCAACAGCTGCATGAGCCAGCAGGTCAAGGAGTGATTCCTTCCCTCTGTTCCGTGCTTGTAGGACTATGTCTGAAGCTCTGCGTCCTCAATGGCTCCTCAATGCAAGAAAACACAGGGATAGAGGCAACAGGCACAAGTTGGAGGACAGATGCTGTACCCTTGTTCTGGGCATCTCCCCAACCATCCCCAAGGCTATCTAACCTGTTCTTTAGGAGTTCCAAGGTGATTTTAGAATGCTGTTGGCTACCTATTCCTCTGCTCTAATATCATCATCATTAGAAAATTTCACACCTACCTTGGATCTACCCTGGGCTGGTTACTCTATCAAAAAGAACATTTTATCAGTTGGGTACAGTTTGTTCTTGTAAAATGTCTGTTCATCCTTGCTTATCTCTTTATTGTCTTCAAGGTGCTAAAATTTATAGAAGTGTTGAAATAATCTTGTGTTCTCTTGATTGTCCTTTCTCCTTCAGCTTAAAATAAAATAAATTCTTTCACACTCAGCAAGACTGAATCCTATCTTTCTCCAGTCTCTGAAGACAGTCAGAGGTTGCTTCTCTGAGTCCAGGATGAATTTCATCAAGTCCTGTCAGCCTGTGGGCCTTTACCTGTGGTCTGTAAGCAAAAACTTTATATATGCATTTTTATTAGTCTATGTAGGATAGAGAAAGAAGAGGTTAGATAATATTCAGACAATCTAGAATGATATATGATCCGTTTTTACACTAAGGGTTGGTGTTTCAGCAATAAAGAAATGTAATTTTGCAGATAGTAAAACAATACCAAGCCAAGTGTTGCCTGAAACTTCTTGTACGTAAGTATAAGAAAATGAAGGATAGACAAAGAAACATACAGGGAAAAAATGACGGCTAAATCAAATCAAACCATCATTACTTGCATCATGAAGTGAAGAAGCACAGAGGCAAGAGTTACCCCTACTTTAACATGTAGTACTGTGTAGCGGTTTTGGCTGGAATAGAGTTAAATTTCTTCATGGTAGCTTATATGGGGCTATATTTTGTATTTGTGCTCAAAACAGCCCAGATAACACAAGGATGTTTTCTTTACTGCTGAGCAGTGCTTGCACAGTGCCAAGGCCTTTTCTGTTTCTCGCAGGACCCCACCAGCCATGAGGCTGAGGGTGCACAGGAGTTGGAAGGAGACACAGCTGGGACAGCTGAGCCCAGCTGACCAAAGGAATCCTCCATACCATCCAGGGTTGTGTTCAATAATAAAAGCTGGCGAAAGAAGGAGAGAAGTGGGACGTTGAAGTGATGACATTTGTCTTCCCCAGTAACGAGTGATGGGGCCCTGCTCTCCAGGTGATGGCTGAACACCTGCCTGCCCACGGGAAGGGGTGACTGAATCCCTTGTTCTGCTTTGCTTGCATGTGCAGCTTTTGCTTCACCTATTAATCTGTCTATCTCAACCCACAAGTTTTCACACTTTTACCCTCCGAACATCCCACTAGAGGAAGGAGCCATCAAGTGGCTGAGTGGGGCTGAGCTGCTGGCTGGGTTTAAACCACAGCATACTACAAACAGGAGTGGATTTGTACAGCAAACCAGTTGGTGCTGAGGACCTGAAATCCACATTTCTGTGCTACCACGGTGACTTCTCCTTGTCTCCTTGTATCCAGGTTCATGGGCTTGCAGGCAACTTTTTAGCACTGGAGGAAGTCTAAAGCATAGTCAGAAGTGTGCCAGGGAGCCAGTAAAATGAAAAAAAATACCAAAAAAAATGGGATACAAGCACTCAGCAGAAAAGAAAAGAGGATCTGGAGCAGTTCATAGGCAACCAGGCACAAGTCAGACTGGAGTGTTTTCTGCTATCAGCATTCTAAATTAACCAGTTTTATCCAGTTCAGGTGTGTCTACGTGAGTGAGAGTGAAGTGCTGCCATACTCCTAAACATAGTGTCAGGTGATAGGAGTGCCCGGATAAGCTCAGCAAGATTCCGCTTCTTTGGAAGAGGATTTATGTAGATCTTTGAGGATCTTTGAGACTGATTTCAGCTAGAATCAAAGAAGCAGTACCCAGAAACTTAATGCTCCTGTGGGCAGATTTGTCCTCACTGCCCTGTTGGGTCACCAGATGTTTCAATATCTCAGTGTAGCAGTAGCCTAAAGTACATTGTCAGCCCCTGTGAGGACTCCAGAACTAGTCCTCCTGCAGGATTAAGGAACCTTTATTTCAGAGCTTTTTGCTCCCTCTAATGCCCTTATTGACTTGTCCATATTCAGTCATTATTTCAGCAACACCCTAAAACATGGCTTAAAAATCAATCTGCTTTCTCTATCAGTTAGTTCTAGAGGGGTGTTTTCATGGCTCACTGGAGGTATTACTACAACCATTTCTCTTGCAGCGGCAGCTAACTAAGGTGACTTGCCTCTTCAAGCATCCCTATGCGGTAGCTCAACTCCAGGTTGCCCATGCCCATGGCTGAAACATATTTACCAGGCCTCACCCTAAAATTACTTCTCTCCCTGCAGTGGGAGCTGAGGGAACTTGAAAACTCCAGAAAGCACCAGAGCTGGGAAAGGATTGGGGTTATTGGCTGTGAGCTGTAGCCCACTTACAGTGCTGTTGCAGGAAGTCTAGTAGTAGAGATTCATTTCAAAGCTTGTGCTTTGCTGTTGCTCCTCCATCCTGATTTACACTCTAGAAATGTGATCTCACTATGCCAAGGGGAGATCTAGTAGGTTGACTTGCAAAACCACACGATGGATTCAGTGTCTTCACCGGTAGTTGGCAAGTTTCCACTCATCTTTCCCCTCTTCTCCTCCCAGTTCCTTTTCCACCCGTTCCTCAGTCAAGTTCAAGTTCCAAACTTTCTGTAGTGGCACCTTCTGTTACACACCAAGGATAGGAGTCAAATTACTGGACTTTAAACATCTGCAAAGGCGACACCTGCATATGGGAGACTCCCATGGAGTGGCTTTGCAGACAGGAGGAGGGCAGACACGCAAAAGGCACCTTCCGTAGACAGCACCATGGGAAGATGGGCTAATCACACCCTGGAAGTGCCTGTTTTTTCCATAAACTGACTGTTACCAATTCAGCTATGGGCATCCACATCAGCCTTCTTCCATGAGCCATCCAATCCATTTCCAGTAGAGACTTTGATCTAGAAGAGGCAAGGCCCCTGTGAGGCAGAGCTGTAAGGTCCTGCAGTTACTGTTTCTGTCCAACACATATGCACATAAGCAATCAGAATTCTGTCATGTCCTAATTTGGGATGCTTTAGTTTGCAATCTTAACAGTTTGCTTTAACCAGTGTTTGTTAACAAAGAAGTTTGTTTCTGGGCTCTTTTACAAAGTGATAAGAGGATTCAGGAGACCCAATGCCTGGCTTCCCTCTCGGCAGGTCTGCAGACTTGAGGCTCACAGCATAGAGCAAGTGGAGTAAGTTGGAGTGTCAGTGAGCAGAGTTGGACATCTCACAGATAAAAGCTGGCAGGAAAGGAAGGCACTCTTCCTTAGTCATATGCTTAGAAATATCTGAACTGTTTAGACTGAAGCCATCCCAGAGCTCATCCTAAAGCAGATTTTTTGTGTGGGAGCTTTTTGTGAAGACCCTCAACACAGCACGGAGCAGTGCAGCTGCGAAGTGGGGCAGTCAATGCTCGCTTGCTAAATTCCTGTTGGAATGCTGGCCTCAACGACACTGTATGGCAGGAACATCACCTTGAGTTGGACACTCAGGGAAAAAGGATTCCACTTGTGGGTTTGGATTGGGTTCTCTCTAGTTTCATTTACATTTTTTTGTTTCTGATAGTGAGGGCCAGGGAGATCAGGAACTCCTCCTTGGAATGTCCTTTGCACAGAGATACATGAGCCTTTTGTATAGCTGCATTCTTAACATATTTGCAGAGCACAGTCATATTAATGTCTAACAGGCTAATAACAAATACCTGGAATGCCCCTCACAGACCTCCCAAACAATGTACACGGCAGTTCTTGCAGTTCTGGTATACTTGCTGGTGGCCTCGTCGATAACTAAAATGGATTAAAGAGACATTGTTGGAAAACAATTAAGGAAGACATCTGACAAGGCTCCTTTGTGAATGGCAGCACACAAACAACAGGACCTGAACACCCAGGTCACACAGGTGAGGCACAACCCACTCAAGGACAGGGCTGTCTGCCCCGTGCGAGCTAATCAGTCATGGAGCAAATCAGTGTGGGCTCCTTAGGGACACGGTGATGATTTTGAGCTGCCTGGTAGCGAGGAAGATGGAAAATCATGTCGGTAATCCAGCCCCACTCTGACTGTGACACAAGAGCAATAGTTCTGCCAGACACATCCCCATTCTTTTCACAGCTTGTTTCCCTGCCTGAAGGCAGGAGCAGATTTCTAGGGCGGGGTTTTTCAATCCAGGGATTTTAAGACCTGGAATAGTCTCAAGGACCTGCCACGGACTCAAGGCACAAGTAAGAGAGAACGTAAG
Source organism: Pseudotriccus pelzelni (assembly GCA_035584735.1). Lineage (NCBI taxonomy): Eukaryota > Metazoa > Chordata > Aves > Passeriformes > Tyrannidae > Pseudotriccus > Pseudotriccus pelzelni. Next base: position 13,505,809 of record JAWMRA010000041.1, on the reverse strand, counting down.
GATGGTATTTTTCCCTCTTGAGGAAATTCAAAGTTTGGTTGGACTTTCAAAAGGCTTCTCTCAGTCAAGATCATTTTAACTCCAGAACAGTGAAGAACATCAATTGCCATGAGCTAATATCTGCCTCTAACAGGGGCTGTACTGGGCTGTCTGGGCTATCCCAGGACAAGATATCCCTGCAAAGGAAGTTTTCAAAGTATTTATCAATAAAACATCCTTTAATATGGCACTGAGTAAATTTTACATGCTTCAGTTTATTTTAAGTAAAGCAAATATCAGATGTTTATCTACTAAGGAAAGTTGTTATGAAGTCACACTAACAGTCATAAAGCAATTAAAGAATCTTGAGTGGAAGGTCCTAAAAAGCGACAGTGCTCTTACACCATTAATACATTAATAGTGATATAACTCAGGTAATGTTTAACCATAGAATGAGGCAACGGTAATAAAAATGACACTTAAGAAAGCATTAATTATTCTTCTAATCAAGGTAATGTTCCTCTAATTGAAGTATTATCTTAAAAAAAAAAAAGGAGTGATTAAATAAGAGGCATATTTACAAACATTTTGTCTTCAGACAGACTGTAAATGTTATAGGTACAGATTTATGTTATTAAATAATGATTGAGTAAAAATTATATTTTGGATCAGTTTTCAAATGCTAACCAGGAATAAAGGAGTTCAATGACATTTCACATGCTTAGACTGTCAGGGCAAAATACTTTATATACATATATATAAAGAGTAATATCAAAAAATATCAATTTGTATAAAAAGAGTGGTTTATAGTGGTCACAAGAGCCCCAGATCATTTTCCAGTGTGATCAGACCAGTCTAATGGTTGTGTTTGCATTGTTGTTCATTATGTTTAATGGTTGGTTTGGAGTTATTATTAATATTCATTTTGGTACACATGTACATGAAAACCAGCACAGGCAGTCACAGATAGATGTGTGTCTAGGAAGTGAGGAGAGAGTTTTACATATTGATTCTTAAGAAAAACGTGTTTTTATAGATGCATCAGTCAGGAGCAGGGTGCCTGGGGTAGTCATCCTCAATTTCTCCAGCTGAAAATTAGACATGAATTTGTTGATGCCCTTAAGAGACAGCCCCTGCTCTGCACACGTCATTTATTCTTTCTACACATTTGGCTTGCACCTCCTTCCTCTGCCACAGACATGATGCTCTTATCCTCTCCATCCTGCCTTCAGAATATTAAAACTATCCAAGGTTTTATTGCCTCCTGAGAGCACAGGGCATGTGAGGTCATAGGATGTCATGGATGGTCTTCCACAACCACCTGTAATCTTAGTGCTCCATCAAAGCCTCTCTTCTCTGCACCCCCTGCTGAGTGTCTGGCCCCCCATGCTACTCCCAGTGCTCCCTGAGCATGGGGACAAAGACAAACAGGTTACAGCCGTGGTACGGCATGTGCTGGGCTCCTGTTTGCACAGCAGCACTCCTGGCACGGCTCTCGTCCCTCTCCTGGGGACGCTGTGAGGGTTAGCTCTCATGTGACAGCTTCACCAGACTGCTGCACTGACCGCAGCTCCCTGGGATGAGCCTGGTTCATCTGCTGTGATTTCAGCCCAGGCACCTTATGAGCACTGCTGTTCAGCTGCTCAGACCCACCAGGGTTTTGCTTACACAGCCTGCCTAAACCACAATCACCTGCCACAACTTCTGGGATAAGAGTCAAAAGACGGAGTTTAACTATTAACAAAATGCTCTGCGGTGCACTAGGCAGTCAAGGCTGAGCATAATGTTCTGCAGTTGGGTTACACCAGTTTGGAAAAATCTCACCTTTCAGTGGCCTCATGTATACACAACAGAGTTTTATTTTCCAATGTGTAGGCAGCTAGCAAGTGAAGACATGTCTGCTGTCCTGAAGAAATTTTTTTTTTAGCTCATGTGGCTAAATCAGGTCCAAAATTGTCTCTTTATGGACCAGAATGAGTGCTCAGGTCTTTCTGCTCTCCTGTGGGTTAACAGGAGTACAGGAAAGGCTGGGAGCAGGGCAGTGGGGACATCTCCCTGCTTCTCTTCCTCAGTGGGGCTGACTGCTGAGCCCTCCAAAGTAGCCTTGCAGAAGGGTCACCCTTCCACAAGAGCATGCTGGCAGCCCTCTGTGCAAGGCTGAGACCTCAGCTTTGGGTGCAAGGAAAGCAGTCAGGCTGTCTTCTCTGGCCATGGTCCCCTGTGCCCTTCTTGCACAAATTTCAGGAACATCTTAAAAGTACACAAGGCAGGTAGTAGGTCTTTTGTGGAGGTGGAAATCCTCCTGGCAAAGCCTCCCTTCACACCCAATAGATGAGGCAGGATACTTTCCAGGCCTGGAGGTCTCTTCCCACAGTGGACTCCTCGAAGCCCAGCAGGACCCAGGCTGGCCTGGGTAGTGCAGCCTTTCCAAACCAAACTGCAGCAACAGAGCACTTTAGAATATCGTGAGTGACAACAAAATTTCATGTGTATAATTTATTTGTTGTGATTGCTAATGAGGAGCTGGCAGCGATGGGAACAACAGTGCTGCACCATACCTTGCATGCATAACTCAGGCAGCAATCTCTGCCCTCCTTGTCCTGACAATGATCCTGCAGATCCAAAACAAGCTGCAATCTGACTCCTCAGTGCTGTTTAAATCAGGCTCTGAGAACACAGCTGAGTAAATAAACGGCTGGATTGGCTAGTCAAACAGAATGATTTAACAAAATGAAGGAATACACGTGTTTGTGTGGTTGCTTTTCCAGGACACAGGATATTTAACTGGGGCTTGTACTGATAATGACATTAGACTGCAACCAACTCATTGTACAACTCATCTGATAAGTACAACTTATCAGATGTCTTTACATACATGGGTTTTATTTTAGGTACATCCCAAGTCATAAATAAAAGTCTCTCCTGAAGGCCTTGGAAAATATTATATAGTGCAAGTGTAGACAGTAGATAAACTATGATTAACTTTTGATCATAAAGGCAGACAATAAATAGTTGATAATACATATTTTAACGCATTTTTCATGAAAGCCACTGTCATATGAAAGGGCACTACAGTATTTATAATGATAAAACTTTAAAATTAGGTGTAATTAATGCCTTCGTAAGGATATGATGATAAGGAATTTCCTCAAACTCTGTGATACTTTGTAATATTGTTTCAGGATTGAGCTCTAAGCCCCAGGAACACGAGGGTTTATGGCATCACAAAGAGCAAGCATTTAATTTTTATTGACAACCAGGCTGCATCACCCAAACAAACTCACATCAAGCACGTGGACTGCGTGACCATTTTTTGCACACAAACATCTTGGGAAAGGAGACAGGGAAGACATTTTTGAGATGTTAAGGAGAGTCTGATAAGGACTGCTTACTTGTCTGTCCTTTCTTTGTAAAATCACCTCCCCAGAGCTCCAGCTACAGATTTCTACCTGGCAGGCCCTGTTTTTCCCTGCCTGGATAACCACATGTTTGTGCTTGTGGAGATCCTCAAGTGCTGGTGGCCCCATTCCAAGAAGAATTTGCCTTCTCCCCTTTCTAGAAAAAGCCCTGCTGAAAATCCCACTTTTATTTTATCCTCCTTTTGTTTGCTCTAAATTACCTCCTTTGTAGACTTTGATAATTGGCTGTTAAGAGTGGACAGCTCTCCTTCCCCTTGCTTTGATTCCCTAAATGCTTTTTTTTCAAGAGACTTGTGCCCAGGATTACGGTTGTTTTCCCCAATCCCAGAGATGCCTTTCAGGCTGACCAGTTTCTTAATGCCTTGTTTTTAGGTGTTCTTGCATGAGGCTCAGCATGGGGGAGATTCCCTCTTTATTTTCATCCAAAGGACTTTTTTGTTTCACTCCTGTAGCACAGTGCTCCAAGCCCCGTTGGTGATTCACTGGGAATGATGCCAGCTATTGAGAAGGAAGCTCATTTCCTGGAGCAACTATCTTTTCCAAGGTGGCCTTTATCCTAAACTGATTAGTTGCAGTATTTTTAGCTTGTTTGACCTGGCTTGATTACAACCTGGAGCAGCCTGCTGAGGAGCGAAGGGGGGCACCAGCCCTGGCAGTGGGTGCTGTGGCCAGGATCTGCTCCCCAGAGGTTGCTGCAAAAGAAGGTGTCAACACTCCAGCACTGGAGGGTTTTCCATCACTGTTACTCCCTGCTGGTTGCAAAATGGCTTGCACACCTGGCTTTGGGATTTGGGGCTTTGTGTATTTTTATACCAGCTGGAGAAAGTGCAGCCCTTTTTATCAATTATGTTGTGGATAGGAACAGCAGTAGTGGCCACTTTGGGATCCAGGCCTGATTACAGCCCTGGGTGGCCAGTTTTCCTTTAGGTTAGGCACAGAGAGGAAATAAGCCTCTCTACTTACTGGAAAAAAAACAGCTAAAAAAAAAATAAATGGACTGAAACCATATGCAAGTCCCAGCTAAGCCCCATGAACACTGAGGCTTCTCCCTGTACAAGCAGAGGCCAAAGTATCACCTACAAGCATCATGTGGGGCAAGAAAAAAATAGAAGTCAAGGCTGGACTGAATGAGAGATGCTGTGGATGAGCCCAGGAGCCCCAGAGCTGGTGGGTCTGGTACTGTGAACACAAAAATGCAGATATTGCTGCTGCTCTTTGCTTCAATGAGTTGCAAATGAAAATTCTTTCAAATTCTTCATTTGTGTTTGTTTGTTTTGTTGGGGGTTTTGGGTGTTTTTGGTTGATTAGTTTGGTTTGGTTTTTTTCTGGATCTCTCAGTAGTCATTCTTGTGAACTTCCTCAAATTAGCCATGCTAATAAGGAGTGCTACAGCTGGGATTATATTACATATAAACACTTTCCTACTTCTGCCCTCTCCTGAGCAGACAGCATGCCAGGTCAGGCCACCTGCAGATCCTCATAAAGATTTCCTCATTTTCCTGTGTCAGTCTGCAAACAAGCAGATAGAAAGGATATTTAGGGTGTCAGTGCAACAGAGGGGCTTTCAATAGCATGAGAGAGATCTCAGTTGTACATTAAGAATGCAAGGGATTAACAGAATTGTGTTTTATTTCTGCTTGCAACTGAACTCAGCTCTTGAATATTACCTTTAATTTGCCCTACTTGTATTTATTACAGTAGTATTTTTAAAAGATTTTTAACATTTTATTTACTGTTTAATATATTTTAATATTTATTAAAGTTTGCTAGCACTCATCTAAAAAATTAATCTAAACTACTGAATGTGGTCTTTGAACCTACTGCTTCACTTCTAAAAATATTTGTGACATGAGTAAGAAGAGCAGACTTTTCTGTGCAAGATTTCAATGTATACTTGGGAGATCTGTATGGAAATGTTTATAAGCCAACAAATGGAAGAAGTAAAGTATGCTAACAGTAAGTTGAAAAATAACAAAAATTTCAAGGAATATCACTGATAAATCATTGCAATGTGGGAACTGGAATTCTCTCTCTTAAGAATTACCAAAATATTCAGGAAAGTAAGGCTCCTTAAATAATCTGAAACTATCCTGATGTAAGTTCAAAAGACAAAATACTCCATATCCCATGACTATTTCATTTGTGCAATTCCAGGGGAAGAGCAGGCTGGTAATAAAAGTGAGTTAAGGTTAAAATTCCCAAATCCAGATGTGATTTCAAAGGGGCTGTACACACCTGGATGGCTCTGGAACCAACACTTTGTGATGATGTAGGGGATTGTAGACACCAGACCTATTGAGCCATGGAGCCTGCAGTTAAGTGAGTCCCTCTGCTAGATGAACACAGCAATGTTGCTCCATGAGCAAAAGCCCAGATCATTTAATTTTGCACATTCTTGCGAAACAAACTGAAGCTGATAAGAACGCAAGAACTGATAAGAGACCTGGTGAAATATTGGGAAATACATTTATCCATGTCACTGTTACCTGAGGGAAACTCCAGGCATAATTCACACAGTTTAAGGAATGGCAAGTCTAAAGTATCTGGAGATAGTGGAGTATTTTATTGCACTGCTATCTGCAAAGGTACATCACATAGGGAGACCTAAAGCACAAACAGAAATGGTTACAAGGAGCTGGCTCTGACTTAATGTTTGAATATATTCAAATGTTCTACACGCTACATAGAAATACATTATTTGTTTAGGTTATTTTAACAGTTTATTTTAAGATTGTTTCAAAATAGATAAGTAAGTAAAAGTGTGCTCAGCTGAACTTTGAGGAGGAAATTGGGAGCAGTGACTGGAGCTTGCCTGGGAAATACGGTGCTGGTATCCATTAGTAGAAGCTCCTTGTTATACTCTGCCAGGCAGTGTTTTGGGTATTTATAGTTAGTTTGGTTTTGGTTTCCCTTTCATGATGGTTTGACTTGGTTCCTGTTTAATAGAACTGTTTTGGGATTAATTGAAATTCAGGCAAGTGCTGTTGTGGTCTTCAAGGACCATTATCTTAACTGTCATCTGCGGAGACGCAAGCGAGAGAGAGAAAGGCATGATTTGGTGATGGACTCACAGGCAAATTGTCCAGCAGTGCTGAGGGGTAGGAAAAGGGACTTTTCTGGCTCAGCAGTGCTGGACAGAGACTCCAATATCAGGCCCCATCCAACGCATGCCACAGCTCCCAGGCTTCATCTGACCAACTTCAGCCAAGGGAGGAATAAACTAGTCCTCCCTCTGCCATCTGCTCCTGCTTGCCAGAAGAGAAAAACGTCTACAGAAACCCAGTGGATCACAGGATGTTTTTACACTCTCATATGTCTGAAAACCTCTTGCAAATGGGGATCCCACAAGCATCTCTGGGGCAGGTGTCCTTGGAGCAGGCAGGAAGGACCTCAGGGTGAAGAGCCTTCCATTCCAGCACAGCCAAACAAGGCTGTCTACGTCTCTGCTCTATTTTCAGATATCTAAACACTCATTACTATCTGTGTTTTAAACGTAACTCCATGAACAATTAGCAGTATCAGTACCAAAGGACACAACATATCTGGCTGTGACATGCAGATTCTCTGATTCACCCATTGCCAGCCAGGAGAAGCTCCTCGGGGCTCTGTGGTTGTGCATCCTCCCATTGCTGAGATTCCCAGCCTGGCTGAGTCTCAAATAATGTATTGGTAGATTCAGCAACTGTAAAAATGCAGGGAAATGCTGAATCAGCAAATCTAATCTAGTTGGTTGTCTGTGAGGTGAGAGGTTGCTTAAGAAATCAATTTGCTTCATGAAATTAAAAGAGACAGACAGCTTTAAATGAAAACAAAGTAACTACTTTTTGCCTTAAGCAAAATATGGAAAATTCTTAAGAGGGAAAGTAAAATTAACATTAGATAAAAATATGATACTTTTGTCTTGAATAACAAAGGACAATTCTTAATGTTGGCAGAGAAGTATGTCAAAACTCTCCCTGTTTTGAAAGGTAATGTGCAGGATTTTGGTTTTGTGCTCTTCTTTATGGTGCAATGTGATCCTGTAAATACCCATCATTCAGGCCACAGTTGTTGGTTTTCAGGGCACAGTAACTCTAAAGCCCATAAAAAAAGGGAATTAAATTACATAGGTGTAATAAAAGAAGTGTGAATAAAAAGTGAGAGGGATGTGAACATGGCACCAATCCTTTCGCTGGAAATTCCTAGCTCCTCTGCACCACACACTGCACTGGGTGTTCCTGCTTATTGTGTGCTCTATACAAAGGAGTGATAACTTCCAATGACCCACCCCCTAGCAGGGCGTCAGCTCTTCCTGAGTCATTAAGCAAAATTCAGACCCCCTTTTTCTGCGAATCTCAATAAATCTGAGCCACCCAGAAATATCATTATTAATGGAACTGATCTCTTTCCAACCCGATCTCACTGCCCTTTCCAATCTTCTTGTTGCTGCCTGAAACTTGCTTCTTAACTAAACTTACTCATTTTCATCCTCATTTTATGCATCACCACTGAATTCAGCCCAGTAACGTGACTGATTTGAACTGGGCTACAGGGTGCTAGAAAGAGAAACTTGCTGTAAAAAAACCTGAAGTATTAGAGAGTATAAGAATCTGGAAGTGAAATGACATTTTGCTTCCTTCTGGCATCAGTTTGTGAGTACAAGGGACACCTCTACCTGCCATAAAAGCCTCTCAGGGTCAACCACTTTTTGTTTTCTTTCTTAGATGTCCCTAGTGGGGGTTTTACATCTTCCTGAGGATGCCATTCACAGGCTGTGGTCCCTGTACTTCCTCCAAACAGCAGCGAGGAACTGGCACCTGGCAGCAGTGCATCCCAAACTGCCTGCCACACTTACTGCTGACTGAAATATATTTCTTTCACCCGTTGAGCTGCCCAAATAGAGACGAGTGTCATTTTTGAAAGGGTTGGAAGATCTTGAGTTTGGGGTGTTTTGCACTTCTAAACATCATAGCAGATGATATTGTGAGCGATCTTTTGCTTCAAGGTTTTGGGCAGAACCTGACAGCAGGGTGACCAGCAGAAGACAGGGTGTTGCCAGAAAGCTACACAGGACAACAGAAGCTTTATATAGCACATGGTGAAGGAAAATATTGGGAAACACTAGAAATCTGGATAAGCTGATGCTGTTATCCACATTCTCAGCCAGCTAATCTCCCAATATCAATACTGGTGTTTATTTAACACTAAAGAAAGACGTGAAGCTCTTCACAAGGCGAGTAAAATGCATCACCGGCAGAACTGTTTTCTTCTTTCTCTGTGAAAAATAGCTTCTTTCTGCAGCTGTAAGCCACTCCATTTATGCACTGCTTTATTTCCCTCCAGTCACTTGTTCTTCCCTCTCTGTCCTGGCTGGGATGGGAGACAGCACAAGTGAAGCCCTTCAGAGCTCAACTCACCATGTGGCTTTCAACAGCTGTGGGTCGTTTTCAGCTCCCATGAAAACACAGGGAAGCTGAAAGTGCTTGAGACTCGACAAAGGATCAGGCTGTGACTGATTTACATCTCTGAACTCTCTATGTTTATGGGCCTGCCTGAGAGACAGAGCAATCAGAAATTTTCATTTCCTGCTCTGCCTCGGCAGAAAAGCCCACGCTTTCCCAGCTGGTTTGAATTTAGCTAGTGTTTGAATACCTGGTATAAAGACATCATGGGTTTGCACAGCTGAACTTCCACAGTATGGGACAGAGTCGACTTGTCTCCTATATGACCCTTGTGCATGAAACCTTTTCTGCACCATCAGGAGAAAATCATGTTCTTAACATTACTGCTGCAAACAAAAAGGCTAAAAGGTTTATTCCCTTCATTACTCCATGTAGAGCCTTATTGCTTCCTTGAATTAGTGGAAATAATCCAAGACTAAAGCACTTACAAGTGGACATGATGAAGCCAAAGACTCTACTGACTTTATTAGAGCCTAGAGTCCCTCCCGTATTTAAACCTCGTCCTTAAAAAACTGCTCTAGTGTTTTATGTTGCAGGTTCTTGTGACATACCTTTAATACAAAGAATTAAAAGTTTTAAAGCATTTCTATGATCACACCATGCCTGCCCTTTGAGGAGGGAGGCCAAAAGTTGTTTAACTGTTTTATGGCTTTTATGGGTTTTTTATGGTTTATGGTTCTATATCTTTTTAAGTGTTTGTTATTTTAATGGTAAAAGTAGTTACTGTGTCAGTTTTGCAAACTGCAGTAAATCCCTTAAGCCTGACAGCAGTTACCAAAACCAGGGGCTTGCTGTCACAGAGAAGGAACTCTCAACAGTTTAGGAAGTGACCTGGGATCTTTACTGACTAGAGAAGCTTATGGTCTTGGTTAGAAGTGTAGCTCCAAATTTCAAAAGCACCTAAAATCTGCACTCTTGGAACTCAGAGCCATGGGCTAAAGAAATCCTGGTTGAATGGTCTAATAGAGCTCTCACTTCATTATTTCTTGGTCTAACAATTGACTGAAATATAGGCAAACCATGTGAGAGCAGAATCCCTCTTCTCCTCCAAACCTATGTGTGTGACCGACCCTCCAGAGCACGAACGGTGCCCACCCTCATGCCATGCCCTTTTCACCACATGAAGAAAATGTCCTTCAGGGTCAGGGTCTGGGACTTCAAATCACCAAAGGCTAAGTCAAGCTCTGACCTCCAGGGCAGAAGAGTGACCTAAGGAGCCTGGCAGATCATAGTCTTCCTGATAACATGGATATCAACAACCGAAGCACTTCTAGGTGCAGCCTGGCAGTGTGACCTGAGGAATGGGTTGTAAGGACACTTTTCATCAGGAAACTTTGATGCTATGGTGTCCTCAGCATCTCAGCACTGAAGGTTCACAGCTCTCCTGAACACAGGCACCTGCAGCTGAAGTTGCAGGCTGAGGCCTCAGAATGTCATTTCAGGTATCTCTTTAGGTGGTTTTAGGTATCTCAGGCAAATGTTTACAAAAGCTCACTTTGTCCTAGGGAGGGTGATCCCCCTTGTTCCTCTACAGACAGTGGAGGGGGGCAGGAAACTGGGGGACAGTCCAACCCACCCACACCACGTTCGTGGTTAGAAGTACCTGGCCACACATATGATCTGTGCCTTCCATTGTCTGTCAGGGGATGCCACAGCTGTCAGCTCCACCAAATCACAGCTGGCCTTCCAAAATCACTGCAAAGACTGCTTTTGACAATGATCTGAGAATTCAGGAATTGTTTCTGGAAAGACAATTTAGGGATTATTAAAGATGCTTCAGAGGAAGGTTCAGGAAGGCACACTTCTCTTAGAGCTGGGCAGGCCCAGAAGTCCACCTCCCTCATCAATGACACGTGCTCCTTCAGAAGTGAAGGGTACTATGTCTGAGCTCTGGCCATCTCAGCTCAACAGAAACCTGTCAGATGCACAGCACAGGATTGCAACAGAGAGTCCTTCTTATTCATCTCTATTTTCCCATAATGAGTCTCTGCAGACCAATCAGAAACAGTTCACCAAACGAAGTTAAGCAATATCACAGAGAACTTTAAGAAATTACTCTTATCATCCCTCCTGAGGATAAGCTCAATGGTCAAGGCCACAGTGAAATCTTCCTTTTCTTGTAAAAGTTAACTGAAGTTAGTTATTAAAGTGCTGCCAGTATTTAGGGACGTTCTGAAGTGAAGAACAGCACAAGATACCTGCAGTACCTCTGAAAATGTCAGGATATCTTTATCCATAAAATCTTGCTGTGATTGCTTCTGAAGAGCTTCCTGGAAGACATACCAGGTACTATTTTAACTTGTCATTCTAGGTACAGGATATGTGAAGTAATGCTTATAAATTAAATGCTTCTAGTTATGGGTTGTATTTCTTGTAAAATGTAAAAGTTTCCCTTGTGGAATTTCTTTGTATTTTTCCAAATGTTTATATTGCAGAGAAGTGGTATTTGTTAGTGGGTATACTCAGATTGAAAAGTGGGATAGAGCATGTTAATATTTAATTATTCCATAGAAGTTACCAGATTTTTGTGTACTTCTTAGTCAATATTTAGGATAAATTAATACATTGGAAAAAGTATCCCATTGTTAATCCCCTCAATAAAATGACTCACATCAAAATATGTGCTACCAAAGGTTCACAGTGCTGGAGGATTAGCAGTGGAGTAGGAGTTTTCAGATGTGAGGGACGGCAATGCTGTTAATTGCTGGCTATTAGAACAGAATCAGAGGCTATACAGAATAAAACCAAACCACAATGTTATTTCTGGGGTTTTAGGTCAGACCTTGTGTTGGTCGATAGTGAAAGTTGTTACCACTCGATAGCTGTGCAGTGTCAGCTCAGTCTGTGCTCTTGTTTCCTGTGGGTGGGTGGGCACGTTGTAGAAGTCATCAGAAGAATTAGTCATGTCCCGTGAGGAGCCCAAGGACTTAATGATGGGGGCACTCTGGACGGGCAGTTTGGGTTACTGGAGTACAGACCTCTCTTTTGGGGATTGTGGGGGATGTTTGCCTTCACCATGCTGGTACTCTTCACAATGTCCTCATTTTCTTTAAAACACCTAAAACAAGTAACTTTAGCGATAGCTGAAAAAAACCTCTCCCTACGCCGAGGGCATCCTATCTTTCTAGATATATATGGGAAGAAAATGGGGGCGAGCAAGAGGAGGGCTGGAGTCATGGTAGCTGACATGCTGGCTGCAGTCATGGCAGCTGACAGCTGCCAACAGAGCCCATGGAAGAGGGAAGGAGACAAAAAGAGCTCAGCTAGTGGGGGTGACTAGCAGCTAGTGGTCATACAGCTGCAGGTGGAGTCTGTTTACCTGCCAGGAAACAGACTGAAGGGACCTTCCACTGCACTTCAGGTACTCAGGCTGGCTTCCTTCAACTTCAGTTGGCTATGTATGTGTGTTAACTATGTGGCACTGCAGTCTTTAATGAAGACTCTTGCTTGCTTGGTTCAGCTTGACAGGACTCATGGGATGAGGCTCCTGGTCTCCTTCTGCAGCTCTAAGCCATCAGCCCAAAGCTCACCTGCAAGAGAGTCTGTAAATTGGGGGTTCAGTCAGGAGGTAAAAAACTCGTGAGAAACACTTACAGCCTTCAGTAAGACTAGGACCAATAAACCAAAGGAGATTCACAAAGTTGTAGAGAAGCTTGTTGTATATTCCCTGAGACTGAGGCAGTAAATTTGGCCTGAGGAAAGAAGAACGGCTGGGCGAGGGGCACCAGGGACAACTGAAATATTCACAAAAACTACAGCAGCTGAGGAAAGTTTGAAATGAGTCACCCACACACTTCTTTAATTTTTATAGCTTGTGAGCATTTCAAAGGGTACAAATAGTACATCTCGTGCCCTACAATTTAATGAACAAAACTAGTCAACGGGACTTCCAGCAATATTCCTCTTAGTGACAGGAAGTCTAAAAGGCAGAAATACAGACTAGAAAACAGAGCATTTTTAAAATCTTTAATAGATAAAACTGCTTTCTGCAAATATAAGTAACTAAGATTTGTCACAGAATGAACTAAATCAACCAATTTTTTCACTGAAATTTTATCAGCCTCAGGTTTGGAGCTCCGATCCCAACAGAGGCAGGGACAGCAGTGTACAGCTACAGGATCAGAGTATGATTTTAACTGATTTTGGATCAGTGTCTTGAATGAGCTTAGATTTTGAGCATTGGCCTGTTAGAATAATTACCTGCCAGTTTTTGGAAAATACTACAGATCTCATTTTCTAGATTAAAACAGATAGTAAAAATGTTTAATCCATTGCCAAAATAGTGAATCCTTCGTCAAAAAAATAGTATGTCAACAAAACCTGCATATCTAAGAGGCACGTCTGACATTATTTGGACTTCTACACTTATTTATGAATTTCCCCAGAATGAACAATAAGGAAACTGAAATGAAATCACTTGACATAAGTCAGTAATAGGCTCTGACCTGTAGCAAAGTTTCAGGATGGGATTCACATTTTAATGCCAAAACTGTCATAGATTAAAAGTTTTTCCTCTGTTCATAACTATACAAACAGCTTTGTGCTACATTCAAATCTGTCCTGTGATATCTCCAAATATTGAATACACACCAGTCTGAATTAGAAATACAAGCAGGGTATTTCAGTGAGAGTCAGGTGATAGACCTGGGTGAGGAAATAGTGTTAGTTGGGCATCTGTCATGAGACCACCAGCAAGCAAGTTCCACAGCTTCTGTCTAGGACTACTACTGTACTAAATATTTAATGGTGGCTTCAACTGAGAGAAATGTTTTTAGATGGTACATTTGTTTAGGTGAATTTGATGTGGGAACAATTTGAGGCATAGTGGGCAGCACAGTGATGGCATCACTTAATTGCTGCAAAATACTCAGTGGTATCAATTGAAACAAATCTTGAATCTTCTCAAGTGTGTTGAGGGCTCCAGGGGTCATTTCTGGACTGACTAAGAACAGTTTCTATTCAGTACAAACAGGCAAATGTGGGTTGGGATAAGGCAGAAAATAGTATTTAGGGAACATATTGGAACAACTGTTTGTGAACATGAAGCAGAGGAGAATCAGTCCAGACAACCCATGGAAGTAAATCTTACAAATAACAAGCAGCAATACTGTGCTTTTTAACTACTGAGCCTGATCTCACTGTCACACAGGGAGACCTTACCCAAAAGATTCTGCCCTGTCTCTGAATCCGAGAGGATGTCTGAGCCCTGCCTTGGTTCTGCCTTTCCCCTCATGTGTCAGCGGCTTTCAGTGAGCTCCCAGCCCTCCCAATGGTGCCACAAAGGGAAACTGCTTGGGATCTGCTTGTTTATTCTTTAGGAAATTAATCTCCATTGAGGGAGGAAGTTCTTGGTCGTAGATGGCTGACTCGGAGATAAATTACCTCAAAAACCATCTCCACTTTTTGGCTGCATCCTTAGAAAGAAATAATTCATGCTCCAGTGAAACACTGCTCTGAAGCAGGAGGAGGAGCAGGGCAGGAGATCACCTTGGCAAAGTGAAGTAGGTGTCTCAACCACCTCTCTTTTGATCTTCAAAGGTGGTAACGCTCAGTTTGGAGTTCACTCAGCTATGCTATGACTACTCTCCCCACAGTACATAAGGAGCTAACCCTGCTCTTCATTTCAGGTTTTTAAGTGCCTAAGCCAGAGAGAAGCACACACAAGTCGCCCTCCTTGCCTGCCATTTCAGAAGAAATGGTTGAACCTGTGGGCAATCACTATGTTGTAGCCAGACCTGTGTACTCAGAGAATTCATTCAATGAAGAGCATGAGAAATTGCACAGATACCATAAAACCTTTTGGGACCACCTGAAACTCTATTTCTGGTAAGGAGATTTATTTTTTTTTTAAATATGGATCTAAGAAACAGCTTGAACTGCTCTTGGACAGCATGAACTCCAGCCTGACAACATCCATCTCAGATTCCAGCATAGCAAGTGAAAATTCATTAACTAAATTCAGTGCCAGATCTTTCTAATGAGTTTTAGCTGTTACTACCCTTCAAAGTCTTCCTACAGTTGTGTCTCGGGTACCTTCTCTTTTTCTGGGCATTTGGCAGCACAAACTCTGGAGAGACTTTATTGCAGCCTTTCAGTACTTAAAGGGGGCTTACGCTTTACCAAGGCCTGTTGTGACAGGACAAGGGATGATGGTTTCAAACTGAAAGAGGTAGATTTGGACTGGATATAAGGGAGAAATTTTTTATGATGAGGGTGGTGAGGCACTGGTAGGGGTTGCCCAGAGAGGTGGTGGATGCCCCATCCCCAGAAATGTTCAAGATCAGGTTCGATGGGGCTCTGAGCAATCTGACCTAATGGGTGGCATCACTGCTTACTTTGAGGGGGTTGGACTAGATGACCTTCAGAGGTTCCTTCCAACCAAAACCATTGTATGATTTTATGAGAATTTTGGTTGGGAAGGGCCTCTAAAGGCCACCGGGTCCGCCTTGAAGCACAGCTGGCAGTGCAGGTTGGTCAGGGCTGTATCTGGGTGAGATTTTGACCTCTGGCAGCCAGAACCTGAATAATTTTCTCTTTGATTCCCCTCTGAAAACAGTCTGCAATTCAGCTGAGCTGTTCACTGACAGAATTCTGTCCTCTTATGCCTGTACAGCTGCTCCCCACAAAAGGCCAAAAAAATTGCTCTGCGCTTGTTTCCCATCGTCTCATGGCTGCCAGAGTACCGTTTCAGGGAGTGGATCCTGAGTGACATCGTCTCTGGCATCAACACAGGGCTCGTGGCTGTGCTACAAGGTATATTCAGGACACGGCACAGCCTGCTAGGCCAGATGCCAAAGCACTGCTGGCTGCAGCCTGCAACACACACATCACCTTCCCCGGCCTCTGTCTTCACAGGTCTCGCCTTTGCTTTGCTGGTGAATGTCCCCCCCGGTTATGGACTCTATGCAGCATTTTTCCCTGTCCTGGTCTATTTTATCTTTGGCACATCCAGACATATCTCAGTGGGTAAGTTCAGGCAAACAACTTACCCTCCTCACTGATGAAGAAGTGCGTGCTGCCCCTTTGGATCTCTTAACGAGTGCCTTGTGCTGCTCAGGTCCCTTCCCCGTCCTGAGCCTGATGGTGGGAGGAGTCGTCACCAGGCTGGTCCCTGATGACATCACTGGAAATGGCAATTCCACAAATATCTCAGCAATAAATGAAGAGAGGGTGATGGTGGCTGCATCTGTAACTTTTCTTTCTGGGATTTTTCAGGTTGGTAAATTATGTGTGTGCGTCTACACGTATCTATATGCACGTATATGAATAGCTGGATGATGGGCTGACCTTCCTCTTTGGTTTCTGCTGTTGTAGTCACCAAAATAATCCTCTTCCCCTTCCTATGTAACTGACCTCAGCTCGCTGATTAGGAAACATCTATTCCTTGGTCTTGCACAGACCTGAGCCTACAGCCCACACAGCTGTAACCTGCACCTACAGCAAAAAGCAACCTGCTGGATAGAAAAAAAGTAGCTGTGAAAATAAAATTAATGATGCAGATGTACCAAGCAGATCTGCCTCATAATAGTAAAATATTTGGATTTGTCTTTAAAAAAAACCCAAACCAACAAAATTATCCTTATGTCCTAATAAAGAATTCCTACATTTTCTCCCTTCCTAACAATATATTTGTACTTTGTGAAACACTGGTACCGTGTAAAAATATAAGTACTGAAAATCCTAAAACTAAGGAGGTTTATTTTAGCTATAAAATAAAAAGAATGGATTTGAATTGCTCTAGCAATTACTCTTACTAGTAATTACTAGTGTTATGCCCCCTGTTGCTAAATCTCAACTTTCATTGCAAATCTGATGATAGTATATTCCTCAGTCTCTGGATGAATAGGGTTAGGTGAAAATACTTGCTTCCATTAAATACTGTTCTCTTTATTGCAGAGATTGCTTAAAAACTTAAATGAATCCCACTGATGTCTGCTTATTTTGCATTTCAGTTGCTTCTGGGAATTTTCCAGTTTGGATTCATTGTTATTTATCTATCACAATCATTAATCAGTGGTTTCACGACTGCTGCAGCTATCCATGTTGTGGTATCTCAGCTGAAATTCATGTTTCAGCTACCTGTCCCTGGATTTAATAAACCATTTGGCATCATCTATGTAAGTGCTAACTGTTCATTATTTGCTAATGTTATTGATGTACCTGTGTCTGTGTATCACAAGGCAGTAATAACAGAACTCAGCATAAAACAGCCAAGCAGGAGGAAACACAAGAGAAACGTAAGAGAGATGTATCAGCAGTATTTGACCAATCTTTAAATTTATTACCAAGCCCCAAGTTACACTCCATTGTCTAATTAGATAATATTACTGTTGTGTGGTGGCATATTTCAATTAAGCATTCAACTCCGCCTTAAGCAATTAATTATTCATTTTTACTGGACTGATATTATACATATTTTATTTGCATATGACTCTGTGAGGGCGGTTGGATGAGAAGGAGGGAGGAGAAGGACAGGAAGGCAGGAAAGGAGAGAGGCACCTGCTCTTCAATGCCACTGCTCACATTTCCTCTCACGCACACACGTGTGTGTTGCTCCAACCCTCCCTCAGGGGAAAGCCAGGAGGGGAGGGTCACAAATCAGTGAAAAGGTCCTTTTGTGGATGCTTTCATCATTTGGCTGATGCATATACATTCATGGGGGCTTGCAGTCCACATCGTGCCACGGGGAATAAATCCCAACCATCATAATCCTTAGAGCAATTCAGATAATGGCTCTTCTGGAAGGGATAGTGCTACTGTGCCAGGGCACTACTGTTTCTAAGGCACTTCTTGTTTCGTTCTGATTCTGCAGACTCTGGAGAGCGTTTTCAGCCAGATTACAAAAGCAAACGTTGCTGACCTTGTCACATCCCTGCTTGTCTTGCTTATCGTGTTCGTGGTGAAAGAAATGAACGATCGATACAAAGAAAAATTACCCACTCCCATCCCGGTCGAACTCCTTGTGGTAAGTCACTTCCTCTTGATTTCGCAATTGATCCATGTAACGACACAGGAAGTAGAGTTTTAACTATTTCTTCTCCTGTTCTCCATTAAGTGATGCATTATCATTCTACCTATAAGGAAAAATTGACAGCATCGGTGAGCTATTGTGAGATATTTTACCTCTACTTAACTCTTCTTAATTGAACATATCTATGGTGCTATAAACTATGAATTCTTTAGTTGGACAAGATTGGCTCTGACATCAGCCAGCTGCAGTCTCACAGCTGGGGCCCCTCTGCACCACACTTGCAAGCAGCCACTGAAGTCCCAGCCATCCAGGGCCAAGCACAAAATTATTTTGCCCTCCTGCAGCAGAAGATTTTGCCCATTCCAAGCAGCAGAGGGGTAGGGGAAGCTTCTAAAATCCTGGAGGATGTTGTATAGGCTTAAGTAGCACCTTTTTCCTCCCAGAGTTATTACAGCACCTTGTTAGAACATACCTGATTTATTGGGTAGGATTACTTACTACTCTGCTGTTAGTAAGATGTTCTGTAATAATCTGTGGGATTTATGAATGTAAACTCATACCTGTAAGGTCCTTCAGGAGTGACATCTGAATAGCAAATGGATGTGCAGACTTGGGGAATAATTCTGCCACTAGTGATGAGACTGGAGGGTGTGTGGGAGAGGGAAGCTAATGGTGTTTAATAGTTTCTTCACACTCTTGTGTGAATATGCCCAATGGAGGTGTGGTTTATTATCTTTCAGACGATCTTAGCAGCACTGATTTCCCATTTTCTTAACTTGGAAGAAAAATTTAATGTAGCTGTTGTTGGAAAACTAGAGGAAGGGTAAGTGATTTACCTACAATTCACCAGTGGAACAAAATGTTCTGTCTAGTTTGGCAGTGTTAAATCAGTTTAGCTATGTTTCTGATTAAAATTATCTGCTTCATCTTCTTTCAGTAGGTAAATAAATATTTTTCTCTCAACAGTATGACACACTCTCAATATGTAAAAGTTACTCACTAGAGCACATCTCCTACTCATCAAGTAATATACTGAGACATGAATTAATTGCGTCCTTCACTTTCTAAGACAGCTGTTGAACAGGAGGTTGATATTTGTCCCTTTTATTGGGCTACTCACTTCTGAACCCCTTGGTTTCCCTCAAAGTCCTTGCACAGTTCAGCAGCCACCAGCAGCCCTGGGAAGCCACCAGGACGCTGCACAGTTCTCCTGCCTGGCCCTGTGACTGACCACCAGCATTTCCTCAGGCACCATTATCCTCCAGAGGCCTCAGTATCTGCTCCTCCAGTAGTATATCCACTTACAGAGTATCTATCCATATATAAAGTACATCTGGCTACGACAGAATTTTGGCATAAAGAATTAATAGGCATGTGTTAATTTAAAAAGAAGGAGGAGGACCTTTACTAGGGCAGCATTGCTCTGTGTAGCCTCAGGGGTGTTAGCAGATGAATTTTGCAGAGGAACAGCTATTTCTGCGTAAGAGTCTCTTTTCTTCAGATTTTAGTTCATTGAAAAAATTAAAGGGAAAAAAAAAAGCCCAGAAGGGAATTCTCCCTAGGAGAAAACCAAGCATTCTCCCTAGCAAAAGACCCCAAACAAACCCAGCAGAAAATAGTAAAGCTAAAGTTTCTAGGAAATAGATAGCCTGACAGACCAGTCAATATTACCTGATATTGTAAAAGAGCCTCAGTGAATCACATGGTGGGGAAGGGGTACCACTGTAATTAAGTGAAATCTTTCCATGTGCAAATTGCCCTTGCAAGGGCCTCAGTGCAGTATCAGATCCTACATCCATGTGTAACCAGAAGGAAGAACTGTGTGTGCACCTCAGATGAAATAAGCTGTGACTGGAACTGGCCAAGTAAATGAGAACATGCTGAAACTCAAACTGAGTTGAATGCAGATAAAGAGAGTCCCTGTCCTGATTAAGGATTCCCCAAAGTTTTATAGGGTTCAGGCCCACAGCTCTGTGTCGCATCTCCCCAAAGTGCTCAGGACGAGCTTGACCACTCCCTTGCTCTCTTGGCTGACAGCTTGTCTCCTTAGGCATATTCTTAATGAAGAGTTTTTTGTCTTTCAGGTTTCAAGCTCCTGTTGCACCTGATGTAGGTGTCCTCCAGAAGTGTATCGGTGACGGCTTTTCCATCGCAATCGTTGGGTTTGCAGTAGCCTTCTCTGTGGCTAAAGTGTATTCCATCAAGCATGACTACCCAATAGATGGCAACCAGGTAGGCAAATAACAGAGATCAATACAGCGCATTTGTCAGTGGAAAATAAATCACTTTAGGAATGCTTTACCTTGTGAATAACTGTCATGAACCAGCTTTTAAGAACAACCTTTTCTGTTTTTATTTCAGGAACTAATTGCTTTTGGTCTGGGTAATATAGTTGGTGGATCATTCAAAGGATTTGCCTCCAGCACTGCTCTGTCACGATCAGGTGTGCAGGAGAGCACAGGAGGCAAAACACAGGTATAGAAGAGAACAAATCACCATGGTATTTAATGAAACACAGCTCTTTTTTTATCTAGCTGATCATAATGCCTGCAGGCACTCATGGTGGAATTGTTCTCTCATGCAGATTGCTGGTATTGTCTCATCTGTCATCGTCTTGGTTGTGATCTTGGCCATCGGGTTTCTCCTGGCACCATTACAGAAGGTATTCACTGGTTTCACTTAGTGCTTCCTCCTGCTTGCCAAAGACAGGGCTGCTCTAGGAGTCACTGTGAGTGATCACAGACTTCATGGGGAGCAAAGCAGGGGTTTGGAAAACTTGGTTCTTTTTCCCACATCATGCCAGAGAGGACCACTACATCTGGTACTTAAAAAGGAACACAAGTACCCACACACCAACCACCACAGCACCAGCTTTCAGCTGCCATAAATAAGTGGGATTTGCAGCCTCAAGTCAGACACCTGCACTGCCCCACAGCTGGGGAGGTTCCAGCTGCTGTGATGGACCAGGAGCCTTTCAGCTGCACTTTGGCCCTATTAGTGTGATCTTTGAAATCCTAACATTCAGCATGTTCTTTGCTTGCTTAAATATTCAGCTTCCTTTTTGGTCTTTTTAACAGTCAGTCCTTGCATCTTTGGCCCTTGGCAACCTGAAAGGAATGCTCATGCAGTTCAAGGAAGTAGGCATCCTGTGGAGGAAAGACAAGTTTGACTGTGTAAGTTGAGTCTCACAGGCATTATTATCACAAGTGAAGTGCTCTGAAAAAGTCACCTATTATGCAAATTTTCTTACAGGTTATATTTTCTTTATATACCTGTCTTACTTCACTAAACAGAAAATACAATAGTGGCATGCCTTTTTTACTCCTATACCCTTTGTTTATATTTCCCATTTTGCCCCACCTATCTTGAGTTGATTCTCTCTCTTAACTTCATTTTCATCCATTTCATCAAAATCTATTAAAATAGCACATTATACAAAGTCAAATATAGAAGGCAGTTACAGAAAATGCCTAAATAAGAGAAAATGTCTAAATGCCTAATGCATTGACTACACATTCAGGGACACTCATGCAACATGTTATATGGAAGATACACAGCAAAAAGCAAATGACAACCATGACTTGAAGGGTTTACTCCAAATGGTAAAACTCATGGCTCCAGGGAAGGACTGGTTACCTCTAACATTCAGAAAATTTAGGCTTTTGCCTTTCTTATATGCCAGTCCCTTGTATTCACAAATGATTCCAGGCCTCAGTTTTCCCAACTGTCAAACAGATATTTTTATACCATGAAAATGCTTTGAGCTCTGAGGCTAAAAATCATTCAGTATTACCTAGTCATTTATCAGTCATGTACATCCACAGCACCTATATTTGCACAGTTACTACTCTCAGATTTACAGGATCCTGATTTACTTGTAACCTTGCCTTTCTGCTGGATTTTTATTGAGCATTTAGCGAACCACCTGTTGAACAGCCACACCCCTATCATTCTAGGCTTTGTTGTCTAGAAATGGTCATCCCTGAAAACACTCCTAGGTGCTGGTTGGTGACTCTGGTCCTCTTTTACAAGAAAAAAGCTCTCACCAAAGGCAGATGTACGTCCTGGACCACATCTGAGATCTGTTGCTGCTCCCACCCTGAGCTCATGACCCCAGTTCTTGACATGCTCATAACCATTGCCATCTACCTGCTCGTTACAGATTATATGGGTGGCGACTTTCTTATCTGCTGTCTTTCTTGGCCTGGATATTGGACTAGCAACAGCTGTGGCATTCCAGCTGCTGACGGTGGTGATCCGCTCCCAGATGTGAGTACTTGTTGGATGCGATGATATCTCAGGAGCTCCTGTTATAAATTAACTCCCTCTGTACAGAGAAGGACAACAGCCCCATGCCTCAGTCTGTCCAGGAACCACATACGGAAAAATAATTTACAAGCATAAACCTTTGGCTGTGGGGACCTGCTTCAGCCTGCCACTGCAGCTGAGATTGTTTTATTTGATCCTTCCCATCCATCAACTTTTTATATGGGATACTAATAATTTTGTATGTGTTTTTATTCACAGTCCAAGCTGCACTGTTTTGGCTAATGTTGGGAGAAGTAACATCTACAGAAACAGGAAGGATTACACTGATGTAAGAAATGTCTTGTTTCTTTCATCATCTGCTGCACTGGTGTTTCTGTAACAGACGTTGTTCCTGACACTTTTGCCTCATTGTGCAGATCTATGAGCCAGAGGGAGTGAAGATTTTCAGATGCTCCTCTCCGATCTTCTTTGCTAATATTGAATTCTTCAGAGAGAAACTCATCACTGCTGTAAGTGCCTGGGGCTGTCATTCTGAACATATGAGTTGCATGGCACATTAAGGTGAATACAATTTCCCAATAATATATGCAGTTGGTCCACAGTTCAAAGGTGAAATTTTCATGGTTAATTCAAATATTATTGCCATTACCCTCTAATCTCACACATATGCACACAGACCTGAGAAAGAGAACAGCCTGACTCATGCTGAACTTACATCATAACAATGTTTATACTATATATACACGTATATATAAACGTATATGCCATAATTGTGCCATAACACTACATATTTTAAGTCATTTACTAGAAAGTAGTGCAAACGTGGATAATATAAAGGGAAATAATTTTATTTTACTGGCATCTATATTATTTACACCAAATAAAGGCTAGTTTACTTTATATTGCCCCAAAGAACATAACCACAAAAGTCAGAAGAATGCCAAATGAAGTCACTCTATCAAAGAGATCTTAATGTGTTCCATAACAAACCGGTGAAGGCAGCCAGTCTTTCCATAACCAGCACAGAGACCCAGGACCCCTGAGCTCTCACCATGCCAGTGAGGCCCACCATCCCCAGACTGAATGCAATTTGCTCTTATAACCCTCCCTTCCTGCTGCTCTTAGCGGGGAGTTGACTACCCTGAGCACTGCTAATGAGCATTTCATTCCTCATGTGAGGGACTGAAACTGGCAGAGGAACAGGGGAATCCAACACATGTGGTTCTCCATGTGGTTGGCTTTCACCTCACAAATACTGGTACTTCTAACACCTCTCTCCTCTACCCACAAGACGGGTGAGGCAGAAGACTTGAAGAAATCTAGTGTTCTCATAACCCTTACTAGCCTAATTTACCTGCCATCTAATTTTGTTAAAACCAGCCAAGATGTTCAAGGGACATACGCAGCCAACATGATCAGATTTGGTTTTCTTCCTGAGGAAAAACAGTGTGTGAGTGACCCACGCTGTGGTCGGGTGGCACAGAGCAGATACAACCTGTGAGCTCTCTAGTCTTGGTCACCTGGGTGTCCATCTCACAATGAAGATGAGTAGGACATGCCAGCACTGTGCCAGCCTGCTGGAGTTAGTGGCCTGTGCTGCAGCACTGCCACTGCTATAATGCTGTCCACACTGCTGTCCTAAAGCTAGCATAGATGGCCCTGCCTGGTTTGTAGCAATACCTGTAAACATCTTTCCAACCAAGAAAGAGCCCTTGTTTGAACTGAAGAAAAGTGGTAGGCAATAGGCAACATCAAGTTCAAACCACGACTGTAAAGAAGAGCAACATGAGATGCCTTGTCCTTACCTCGCTGTCACTGAGGTGTTTCTACTTTTAATTATTCAAAGTGCTGTTTTTGCAGGTTGGCTTCAACCCACTGAGAGTCCTGAGGAAACGCAATAAAGCTCTGAGGAAGATCAGGAAGATGCTGAAGAAAGGAGAGCTGCAAGTGACGCCTGTATGTAAGACAACTCTATCCCCAGCAGAGGGGAGCTCAGCAACCAGCTCCCTGGCTTTACATGGCACAGAAGTACCTCATAGCCTCCTGTCCTAATTAGATATGCTACTCTCCAAGTTTTCTCTCCACTACCTAAACACATTTTAAAAATAAGATTTTAAATTGCTCTCACAGTTAGAGACCCACGGATTTACCATGGGCAGAGCTTGTATGTGTCCACTAGGGCTTTGGCATCAAAGGGCAGGATCAGATCCCACAGAGGTGACGATCATGCTCCATTAATGGCAGGATAAAGCTGGTTTTCTCCCAGCCCAAATCCTGCATGCTTTTTGTTGACTAGTTCCAAAATTACTGAATTGAAGCGTATCTGACAATTGACTTCAAGGAACAATAAACAGCCACCATTAAGTGATTATGATGATGATTAAATGATTTCCAGACTTCTCCAGGCAAGGGAGAGGCAAAACCTTTTCTAGTTGAAGGTGCAGGTGGGTCCTGCTCCTTCTCATGGGAACATCAGTTTTGCACTGCCACCACTCTTGCCCTTGCATAAGAAGCACCACTACCCTGGCCGGGTCTTAAATATGATACTAATTTTGACACTTTTCTCTGTCAACACAGAAAGGCTTGATTTCCATGGCTAACAATACATATGAGTCAGATGAAGAATTAGACAACAACAGAATAGAGGAGCTGGACCAGCCCACCAACATGACAGACTTGCCCATTCAGATCAACTGGAGCACTGACCTCCCCCCTGGCATCACCGTGCCCCAGGTCAACATCCACAGCATCATTCTGGATTTCTCATCAGTGTCCTTCCTTGATTTTTCTGCCATGACAGTCCTCAAAAAGGTAATCATAACTCACAAGACAAACAGTGATCATACGAAAGGAAAACTTACGAATGCAGTTAATGCTTGAGGGATACAAGAGGGAAGAGATGGTGCCCAGAGGGACATGGACAAGCTTGAGGTGTGGGCCCATGTGAAACTCATGAAGTTCAACAAGCCAAGTGCAAGGTGCTGCATGTCAATCATTGCAATCCCCAGTATCAATACAGGTTGGGGAATAAATGGATTGAGACCAGCCCGGCAGAGAAGGAGATGGGGATACTGGTGGACAAAATATTGGACATGACCCAGCAATGTGCACTCTCAGGCCAGAAAGTCAATCATATCCTGTGCTGCATCAAAAGAAGTGTGACCAGCAGGTCAAGGGAGCTGATTCTGCCACTCTACTCCACTCTCGTGAGACCCCACCTGGAGTACCCTGTCCATCTGTGGTGTCCTCAAGCAAGACATAGATACATTAGAACAGGTCAAGAGGAGAGCCATGAAAAGGATCAGAGGGCTGGAGCGCCTCTCCTATGAGGACAGGATGAGCGAACTGGGGTTGTTCAGCCTAGAGAAGAGAAGACTGTGAGGAGATCTTGGTATACGACTTTTCCATACTTAAAGGGGGCCTGTAAAAAAGCTTGGAGAGGGACTTCTTACAAGGGCATGTAGTGATAGGACAAGGGGCAATGGCTTTAAACTGAAAGAGGGCAGGTCTAGATTAGATATTAGGAAGAATTCTTTACTGTGAGGGTGGTGAGGCACTGGAACAGGTTGCCCAGAGAAGCTGTGACTGCCCGATCCCTGGAAGTGTTCAAGGCTAGGTTGGACAGAATTCTGAGCAACCTGCTCCAGTGGGAAGTGTCCCTGTCCATGGCAGGGAGGCAGTATCTCACAGGTCCTTTCCAACCGAGATGATTCTATGATTCTATTCTGTCTTTGTAGCCTGCTTTTCAAAAGCATTCCTCTATGGATTGGAAGGTCAGTGGCAACCTTTGAGTTCATGTGAATTTCAACGTACATTTTCCATAGAAAATGTTTTAGAAATGGTTTAAGTAACCAATATAAATTGTCTTGGAATTAAAGTGTTTGCTATGGCAGCCTTTCTTCACCTGGTAAGATTTTGGCAAGCTTTACAGAAATGTAGATATGAAATATGTCTTTAAACACCCAGCTGGGAGTTGAAACATTGGAGTTCAATTTCTGCTCTTGCTTCCCCAGATGATCTTAAACAAAGCAAAAGGCACAACATTTTCAAACAGTAGCAGCTACAGTTAGCTGTCTAGAGACACATGGGGTGTGTAAATCTATTTCCATAGGAACTAAAACCCACTGTGTCAGTGGAAACTGTAGTTCTGCTCAAATTCCGGTTACAAAAATCTCCACAGAAGATTTTGAAGTCTTTTTTTTTTAAAGTTTCATCATGAGTCATGTATGTACAATAAAGTCATACAGCTCATGAAAGATCACCTTTGTCTCTGTCAGCTAAACATTTTCAGTCCTGCCCCTTTTCAAAAGGATTGGCCATCGCTGTCTGCAGCCATGTGAAAGGTGCAGCAAAGTTCGAGTTCAAAGCCACTTGACATCATAGATCTTAAATGTCTTTAAGAGGTCTGTATATTTGCTGTAGCTAATCACCATAAGGGTTGTTATCACACTGCAAAAAACCCAGCAATATCTAAATGGTGCCTCCTTCTGGTTTAACAGACTTTGAAAGAATTCGTCCGGCTGGACATCGACATTTACATTACTGGGTCCCACGGTGAGTACTGACCTTTCTGTTGGCATCATCACGGGCATTGCCTCATCCCACTGCCTGCCCTGTTGGCCACCGAGCATGGTTTTGGAGGACCACCCCAGTTTTACCTTCCAGTCTTGGATAACAAACAGAACCAGCTGAATGGAGGTGTCATCCCTCCCGTGCTGTCCCCAGAAGACTGGGACCATGTGTAACAGCTCATTGTACCCACGGCCACTGGGACCATGTGTAAAAGCTCATTGTACCCACGGCCACTGCAGCTCTGGGCTGCGAGACCTGCGAGCGGGCACCCTGCGTTGGGCATTAAATAAGCAAAGGGGTTCAGACTCCCTCCTGTTGGCATTGAGCAGGGCACTACTGATGGGCATTTGTGTTCTGCCCTCTCCACATCCGTAAAGATGAAACCATCAGCTCTAATAAATAAAACAGTGCATTATACCAGGAATTCCTATGTTCACTTATGCTCAGGATAGGCTATTCCTTTTTAAGGCCTGCAGATCACTTTGTGCTTTGATTTTGTTCCCTCACAGAGGGCCTCCTGGAAAAACTGGAGAGAAGTGCATTTTTTGATGAGGAGATTAAGTCATCCATGTTTTTCCTCACCATCCATGATGCAGTCTTACACATTTTGCTGAAGAAGGACACAGCCAGCTCCCCAAAATTAAAGCTCACAAAGGTAACACTACAATCTCTATCTTTCATTATTTTAGTGCCTTTCCAGTACTGCTAGGCACTCAGCAATGCGTGCTATACTGTCTCTATATTTGAAAAGTTAATGACTAAACCTCAGCTGGTCTTCAGTAAATTTAGAGAGCAAGAGTGGCCCCTGTTCCAGGTGCCTGGCAAACCACTAGTGAAATGAGTGAATCCCTACTGGTGACTGGCCTGGCCATAGACTTCACCTGAAGTCACCTCTTTGGGAAGACCACAGTGTGGGTGAGATCCCAGCCCATCCATCAGCATCCTCTGTCCCCACCCATGCAGCAGAGACTGCTCCTTTCGCTGCAGTGGCTCCTGCAAGTCAGAATTTATGCTTCATGTAGGCATGTAGGCTTTCCAGCCCAGTCTACCTTCAAAAGGAGTGCTAAAGTAGTGCACATAAATTAGTACAGCCAAATTTGGTGATAGCCTTTCTGGGAGTGTTCTTAAATCAAGAGCAAGAAAGAATCCCACATACATTAAATCTGTTTAACTGTACCTGACCCAGAATGCTGCTCACCTGGAAGCTAATTCCACTTAGCTGAACTGGCCCAGCCTTTCTGCACTGACCCAGAGACCTGTCAGGGGTCATAAGGGACTGACAAGTGAGATCTTCCTTCCTTCTAGGTCAATTTCCTAGGCATTATGTCAACTTCTAGAGATTTAGAAAGCAAAACCTTCTCTAACGTGAAAAAGGAAAAGCAGAAGAAAAGAGAAGCAATCCATTTCCTAACCCACAACTTCCTGTGCTCTTTACAGGAGAACTGTAGAAGCAATGACTATGTCATCATCCCCAGGAATGGACTGCGCAGCCGGGAGTGCACGGTAAGGCTTTGTCTGTGGCACTCCAGACACAGAAAACATAGCCCAAAAAGCTGCTCATGGGAACCTGCTAGGTCAGATAACAAAAGCATCTTCATCCCTGAGTGCTTGTGTCAGCCCAGGGCAGAAAGCATCCAGACAGCTTACTGATGGGATTTGACTTAAAGCAAAGCCTTCCCGCAGTAGGAGGCCCGGGCTCGGCTCACCAGCCCTGCTGTGTGCACAGAGAGGCTGCAGAGGGAAAGCAGGCAAAGGCTGTCTCCCCAGCCTGCCCCCCCCGGGCCTCCTGGCCTATCCACCACAGCTCCCCCGTGAGGACCTCACTGGTAGAATGCCCTTGTGGCGCAGAAGTCAACAACAGTCCAGTTTATCGACATTTCTCAGGCAGAAGGGGAGTCTGGAGACAGGGGTGAGAAAGGGATCCATGCAGCCTTTCATCACAGAGTTCAAGAGAAAAGCAGTATCCAGGTACAGAGCAACCCCCTGAGGAGAAAATGTCAGACCACAATCTTCTCACCCAAATGCTTTAGAGAGGCAGATTCTTATGCATCATTCCCCAGAGGAAACTTAACCTGGCTATTCCTTCCAAAAGATGAAATTTATTTCATTTCCCACAGATTCCAACAGAAACAAAATTTTAGATTTAATTTTCTAAATATAATATCCTCCGATGTCACAATGTCACAGAAGATGAATGAGGATGCTATGATGAGCATGAAGACATGAAGGATACTTTTGAATACCTTAAGAAGGATTTACTACATGTGGTTATGTTCCAAGTTTTGGAATGTGCTTGTTAGTCTTTATGTGTCCCTGTATATATATAAATATATTTATGTACATATATGGAGGCTAAAATCACACATTTTCTTATTTCACACCATAGTTTGTAGACAACTTGTACAGTTACTAAAGAATATATAAATATTTGAAATCTTGTATTTTATAGCACAGACTAATAGGAGTGATATTTTATCTTCTACTTGTATATAACTTGTATAATGTTTTCTTGATGGTTTGTAAGATATTTAGTACGCTGAATTATTAAACTTGTTCTCAGCTCAGTACTATGCACATAGTGTACACAGTGACTAAGGTATCTACTGTAAAACATGAAGGTTGTTCAGGAAAGACACAGGATGCTCAGATCCAAACATTACTCATTGATTTGGACTGGGCTGGTGTTAAAATGCACACAAGAGGATACGTTTACAGTGAACATCCGTAAGTAATGACTGCAGTAACTCTGTATGTCTGGCTGCATGTGTCAAACACACCAGCGAGGCAGCTCCTGATCAGTGAGACCCCACGTGCGGACAGAGGCGCTGGCCCCAGAGCTGGGCTCGGAGGAGCTGGGGGTGCAGAGCTGCCAGGCTGGACTGCCTGGGTCTATGGACAGATGCTTTAGCTTGAAGAGTCTGCTATGACACTCTGCACAACCCAGTCTGCATGACTGCCATCAATTAACTCCCGCTGGAAGTCTAAAGCTTGAAGATGAACTACATCACAACTTCCAGAGGGGAAAAAACCAACCCCCAAAACAACAGAACTTTTAATTTTGAATAACAAGTGCTGGAGGTATAAAAATCTTCAGCCTAAAGGGAAATGTAACCATCCTTGGAGTCTTAAAGAAATAGCAGTGCGAAATCACACAAGTTTTTAGGTTTTTAAGCCTAGTTTTAACTTTCAATCAAGCTGGGGTGACCAGAAGTGTGCATTTGGACTTGAAGTGAAGAAGGGCTGAAGGGAAGGAGAACGTGTTCTGGGTAAACCAGAAGCACAGTTTTTATGTCCATAGTGTGCAGATCTTAAAAGTTGAAGAAAACCAGACAGACATAAATGGGGGGAAATGCTGCTTGTTTTTTAAAAAGGTACATATACATATATCACGTTCAACTGGTACCTTCATTTAGACAAACTACCTTCCAAAGGTAGATTATATCAGAACAGATTTCCCAGCAGAACAGGAAAGATATTAATGCTACTGTGCAATGCACAGGGGAGATTTCACTCTAAATACTCTGAACTTCAAGACAGAGCTCTCCAGCTCAAGAAAGATGATCCCAAACTGCAACTAATGAGGAAAATTGTTACGAGGATCTTTGTGGAATGGAGAACATGTATCTACAGATTGGAAAAAAAAAATAGATCCAGGGATTTAACCTAAAAGAGAGGAAAAGCTATGCAAGGTAAAAAATAGTATTGTCCTGTGAGGGGAAAAAATAAACTGGCCAAAATGACACATTAGCAAGATATTAGAAGATGGTTCCTCATTTTTACAATGGTGAGATGATTCTGCAACATTCTTTCCGGCTAGAACAAGAGGAGCAAAATACTAAACTACTTTTAAGATGAGGCTTAAACATATTTATGAAAATCATGACACCACATCACACCAGTTTAATCTGAACTGTCTCACTCACACTGTTCTTCCCAGTCCTGTGGTCACATGTCCCTGTACAGACCCAGGCAAACCTCCCTATCAAAAGCAAGTCAGCAACATATGAAGTGAAGTACGTGGTGGAATACCACATGTTGCACTTCAAAACCATATGGGATTTGTTGACAGGTTTAAGAAAAAATATTCTTTTCTAAATTGCCCTTCTCAGAACAATTTATTCCAATACTAATGACACTTCCGACACAGCACAGTGCCCCCCCAGAGGATAAATCCCCCTTCTGAAACTATTCATCATTTCTTGAATGGACATGATACTTTGACAGCCTTGACCAGAGATCTTTGCACTCCCATGCCACCTATCTCTACCACCTACTTGCCATCCTCTTAAATCATTTCAATTTGGCACCAGCAGCATTGTATTTCTGATGCTTTATGTGATTTTCCCTCCAGATACTGGTTATTTCTGCTTCAGCTCTCTGTTATTCTAATACCAACATTCCTCTGGGCAGTTTACCCTCATGGAGATTATAGCACAGACCTCTTCATGTGGGATGTCATGGAGATGCACATTTACTGCTTTATTCTTAAGACAGGGACCTTCAGAAACCTGGGTATTTAGGTTTCTAAATGTCCTCTATCAGGCACTGCTGCTGCTCAGTTAGAGCACTACCATATATCACTTCTCCATATTTTACTCACAAATTAAGCTAAATGTCATACCTGCTTTCTTTTCAGTAAGCTGACAGGCATCGTGTTAATTCATCAGGACATATCCTGAGCCTATCTGTCCTCAGCACAATGCAGATGCTTCATAACTAAACAACAAGCATCTTGCAGCCAGCGAGAGGGATGGAAAATAAGACAAGCCACAGAGCCCGCGATGCTCAAGCCTACTCTCAAGCCTGGTTTTCACTTCGTCTTGCAGAAGAGACTGCCTGTGTGAAATACAGAAACAAAAGATTAAAAGTGTTTATTCGAGGTCTTGGGCCCAATGGAGAGAATCATAACATGCAAATTGCAATTTTTTCAATTTCAAATTGAGTTTCTATCAAGAAGTATCTTTAAGCACTTCACTGAAATGTCACTCACAGTTCTCTATTCCTCATCCCCGTGCTGAATGCAGTTTTCTCACTTTTATGCATCTTCTCCCTTCTGCTTCCTAAAATGCCTCAAAGTTTACCTGGCACAGAAACGGCTGAAGTTCTTCCATTAAACATTATTACATAAAAATGGAAACATTCCTGCTCACTTGCAGACATTATCATTCTTCCCTTACCAGAATTGTATTACAATGAGTCCTGGCACTCGAAAATCACTTGCATTCTATTACCAAAATTGCTTATTAAGGTTTCATAATCACCAAACTAACTCACCAGCTTCCTGCTGCTATTCCACTCATACCTTTCCGGATGTATGTTGCATTTTTTAATATTTTAATCTCTTGCACTCATGAAAAAAACGCCACAAACAAATTAATGCCTCATACTTAGAGAATAAGAAGATCCAATTCAGAGTAGCAAAAGTTTCTAAAGTTGCTGTCTTATGGCTAAGGCAAGACTGAAAGGAGCTCTAAACTTCATTATTCTCATTCACACTGCCCTAACAAATGCAGCCAGTTCAGTTTACAAACTTGTCAGTATGAATCACTAGTATGTGAACGTAGTGAAAAACCTCACAATTGTGAAGGCACAATTACTACATCAAGATGATTTATGAATTGCTAAGAACTGTTTTTAACACCATAAAATCCAGGGAAAATACCATTTGTAGGATACTGATATTTACTTCAGAAATGTAATCAGGATGAAAATGAGCCCAATCCTTGCACATTTCTCTGCTGTGTTGGACCCTGTGTTATATATATGAAAAGTTCAAACTTATTTCCCATACATTCAATATTAATTGGCAGCTGCAATCCACTGTGCTCCTCCAGTTTCCCAGGCTTGAGAGGACTTTGCATGTGAACCTGTGCCTGCTTTTGTCAGCAGCCCAGCAATGCACAGAGACAGCAACAACACGAAATCAGGCACAAGTTTTACAGAGGGGTGTGTTCAGACTTGATCCATAGGGAAAGTGTATTCACAAATGTCCTTTTGAGAACACCCGACTTCACGTAACACAGGAGACAGTTTTTCTCCCTTGCTACGTGTGCAAATTCTAACATGGAATGAATAGCGAAGTTACTTACACTTCAGTTTTTAGCAAACAGAATTTGACACTCCTTTGAGAGCAGGAAGTGAAAGGAAGAGGAAACTCCATTCAGTAAGGTTTTCTAATTCTCTTGGACCATATTCTTAAAAAATAATTCACACTTTTAATTTTCCTTTCTTAAAAGGCATCAAAAATATCACTTATCAGATCTGGGTAACCAATCTTTACGTTAATACTATTAAAAAAATATCACCACAAGGTATATGTTCCCACAATTAGCTTATTGTAAAGTATGCATGGCTGCAGGCAATCCTTTAGGCAAAGTTATGGATGGAATCACGGATAAAGTGTAAGGAGACAAGCATCTAAAGCACCGATGTTTTCAGGCCATCTGCTGGTGCCCTTTCTTGCATTCCTTGGGAGACACAAGCCACCACCAAACTCCTTTTCGTTTACCTACGTGACATTGTTACAGGAACTTACAATGGCTCAAAAATGTAAAGGTTGTCAGAGTTCTCTTCAGAACTTGAGATCCGCTTGGCAATGCCTTGGGAGGGAGATCACTGTCCCAGACAGGGATATTTATTCAAAATAAACATAATTAATTCAAATGGTTTTCTTTACAATAAACTTAAGAACGAATCCAAAGAAATCGCAAGTACATGCCACCATTTCTAAGACTGTCAATTATACAATTAAATACAATATATGAATCTTGGAACTTCGCACTAAAATGACCAGGTATTTTGCAAAAAAACCCCAACCAACTAACCAAGAAAAAAAACACGCCAAAACACAGCCCAAACCCATAAAAAAAAATTAAAAAGACAGTTAACACAAGTTTTCAACCAAAGGAGGCATCTTTAAAATTTGTAAATATGAAAACACCAACAGTGCCCTTGGTTACATAGGTATACTTATGACTTAATAATTAAAAAAACATATTTAGGTCTTCCTCTTATAAGCAAGATACAGAAACTTGACCTAAGTCCAAGTCCTGCCTGTATAGGATGACTTTTCGATTAAGTCCTCTATTGCAAAGATTTTTGGTCCACAGTCACTAAACAATTTGAGGGATCCCACCGATTTTTTGGGAGATATGTCACTGTCCATATGACATATGTCACCTTTGCCTTAAATAGAGAAAAAAATTCTCACACATTGCCTGCAGTGAAATACATTCAACTTTTGTGCTTTTTGATAGAGTAAAAGCTGCCGTTTTCTTTATCAATTAAACTGCCTCAGCCTTTTCAGAAAAGCACTTTGTCAGTAACTCCAGCAACAGCTTTGGACACAGAAATACTGAGTTTGAACCCTTCATCTGCTTCACAACAGACTCATATATAACAGAAGTATGCAACCTGACTTACTTCTAAAAACCAGCATGATGGAAAGAGTTGCCTTATTTCCTCACCACCTGCCATGGCCAGGTAGGAGCTCATTTCAGAAGGTGCGATGAGTGGATGCACCGCCCTGCACAAACACCTGCCATGCAGCGCCCTCAGGAGCCACCAGCGTGTGCCCTAGCACAGAACCACCAGCAAGGCCCCGTAACATAGGTATGTCAGGCCTGAGTTTGGCTTTGCAGAGTCAAAGGACATTAACCAGACATGCAGATTTCCTCCAGGATGAAGTTACGTGCTGTAACATAAACGCGCCTGCCTCCTCCCAGTCAACAGTGACAGAAGGGGATCCTTAAAAGTTCCTCATGTGTTTGTTGTTTGTTGCTGAAAGAAAATAATGCTGGCAGTGCCATTTTTGCCTTCACATGCATACAAGATTTCACACACAGGATTTCAGACCACATTATCCAAATGTGAAGTTTTCCTACTGCATAAAGTGAGAGACGCAAACACCCCTTCCCTACCTAAAATAAGCTACTTCTCACAGACACAGCAAGCCAATTCACAGACACTTCCACACACAGCCATAGGTAAATACAATAGTTTGAATTCAGCTCATGTTTACATGTAAGCAGAGCCTTCTGAATCAAAACTAGGTTTAAAACAAACTCCAAAAGCCCAAACAAAACCAAATAAAACCCCCACAATACATCTTTTTGTGTCATGCCCAAAGCTGTATCTTGGATAGATTCATCTTGCTGCATAAATTTAAAGACAAAAAGAAATGAAAAGTTGAAATGCAGTAAATGCAGAAATCTGCATGTCTGATTTCTAGTGCCATGAATTCACTATAGCATGAATGAGTAATGGTGAAAGGTAGCAGGAGAAATAATAAAGTTCCCTTAATATTTCACTATGCTACCCATTTGGAAAGTATTAGTGCTGAAATGGTGTCCCAGAAAACTATGTGAGTGTTAATGTCATATAAAAACTCACCACGTTTACAACCATATTTCAATTTAATTATTGTACACAGGTTAACAAAAACACTGGATTTAACAAAAACAATATTCAGAATGGTACAACACGTGTTCATTTTCTCCAGGAAATAATATTACAAGTGATCATCTTAGAACAATTTAGCCACACTAGCAACAGAAGTTCTGTTAAAATGCAACTGTGGTCTACTAAGCCACTTATTTTAGCACTACAGAATATTTGAAGTCAGAGTTCTACGGCCAAGGCTTAAAAGTCATTTAAGATTCAAACCTCAAAATGCCTTACAGTCAAAATGACAGTTTATTTTAAAAAAACCACAACAAAATAACCCCAAAACAATTAAAAGGCTGCTGTATATAGTTTTATCCTCTTCATAGCACTCTCTATTCATATAATTGCTTGTATCATTGGTAATAGGGTCTGTATCTGGCTTGATCAGGGTGGTGTGGTCCAGGAAGGGGGGCCTGAGCAGGAGGCCCCTGCATCCTTGGAGGTGGAGGCGGCCCCCTGGGAGCTGGCCATATCCCTGGACTCATTCCCCCGGGCTGTGTGAAAGGGGGACTCAGAGTTCCTTGATCTTCACTGAACTGTGGCAAAGAGTTAGGATTATAGTGATGGGGAGGGGGTGCATTTACATTTACGGGAGGGCCTCCGTGCTGAGGAGGGGGAGGTCCCGGAGGAGGATGGTTCATGTATGGCGGCATCTGGGCAATGATATGTCCGGGCGGCGGGGTTATTGGAGGAGGAGCAGAGGTCATTGGTGGTGGAGGAGCTTGGCTATACACCATGTGAGGAGTACCTGCTGCCTGGGGAGGGTGCTGCAGCGGGTGGCTAATCGGTGGCGGTGGCGGCGGGGGCGGCGCGTAGTGCTGCTGTGGAGGCATTATATGATGAGGGTGAGATACCACGGGTTGGCCCTGGTACTCAGGATGGTGGTGAGCAGGTGCAGGGGCCGGTGGAGGTGGTTCTCGAGCACCTGAATTCGAATCATCCTGAATAGGGACGGTTATCAAGTTGCTGTGTTTCCTCGTCGAAATGCGGAAGGTATCCTGGCTGACGGGGCGAGGGGGCGGCGGAGCCATGGACATCTCTGCAGGGGGAGCACGGATGTCTTCATGGGGCTGGTTATAGTGCTCATGTGGCACATGCTGCAAAGGAGGTGGTGGCATCATGATGTGCTGCTTTGGCGGAATGTGGCTCATGTGATGTTTCTCGGGCGGCATTATGAAACGCTCGGGAATTTCGGCAGGTGGTGGGGCAATAGGAGGATGCACAGGTTCAATGGGAGGACGAGTAACAGGCTTGCCAGCTCTCATATGACGGTGGTTGATGTGAGCTTGTAAGTCCCTCTGTGACAGGTAAGTTCTCTTGCACCCTTGAACAATGCTACACATGAAGAGAGACCCTCGTACACACTGCTCGATTCGCTGCACGGGCTCGTTACAGCTAAATCAAAAGAGAGTATTGGTTTATTCTCATCACAGAGAGCTCAATATGCATTTTTTCTTGTTAAAAGTCAACCAGTTTACCATAATTAGCCAAATTAGAACTGACCATTTTCCTCCACTTTTCAGTGATTTTTAAGGTTTTCCTAGTTTTTAAGTACCTAAACATAACTATGAAAGAACATAAAAATTTCCCGAGGAAGAATTTTGTGTGTAGCACCTCCCCCTTGCACAAATTCCTTCTGTGCATTAAGACTCAACAAGGGTCACTCTCACTAAGTAAATTAAACTGCTGTTTATTCCTTTTCAAATTAGAGCAGTAACAGGTTACCTACCTAAATACTTGAACAGCACAGTAAACACTGATCTCTTACAATCCCAAAATATGGGACTTGAAACTAGAGAGAAGTGTACTCTACTGCCTCTGTTAAATGTAGATAAATAAGAGCCATGCTAATAACAGCATCTGAAATAAGATATTTACTTTCCTACATTGTGCTTAAGAACAAATCTTGAGATAACTTACCCTGGACACATCTTGTCTCCCTTTTTCTCATGTAGTATAGCACAGTCATAGCAGAAAACATGCTTGCAAGGTATCTAGAGACAAAAAATTGCTCTGTTAAGACAGTGTATATAAATATCTCTGTCATTTGCAGAATACTGTTCCTCCCTCCATCACACAACTTATAATAATAAAAGTAACTAAGTTATCTATGCAGTGAACAAGCATAGAGCTGGCAAACAGGTTACACCATATTTACATAAAAACCTTTTAGAACAGTTAATGTCAGAGTTTGGGGTTTTCTGGGTAGTGTTGTTTGGGGTTTTTAAGTGTTGGCAAAACATCAGCAAAAGTTTGTGTCTTGCACTAATGCCAACACTGAACATTCACAGAAGCTGCACATGCAATCTGATTACACTTGTACTGCTGGCAGGAAAGGAAAATTTTAAAAGCATTAACTGTCATTAAGTCAGATCCTGAAGCCTGTTACATCACACTTAGAAATCTAAATTAATCTCAGGGATTTTTAAAGGGACATAAAAGTGAGCAGTATTTTCTAACTGCACTGCAGGTCTTCAATTGAGATAAAAAGCTTATTTTTAAACTTAAGGGGTGCAAGGTCAAAACCCATGGAACTTGAAGGTTTTTTTGTTGGTGAGCGTTCTGATTTTTTATTTAACGTTTTCAAGCTTACTTTATTAAATGAGGGGGTAAAGCAAAATCAGTCACACAGATGGAACAAAAATACTTCAGCAATGAAGCCTCCCCGTTCCATCCTGATACTATTCTGATGTTTATTCAGATGCCTGCTGAAGTCAGTAACCTCTAGAAGCCTCACACAGACACAGAAAAGCCTAATTTTACCTAAAGGGAAACCATGGCTGCATCTTCCACTGGTCATTTTACTTACCATGCGTCCATACATTTTGATAGGCAATCCACACTTATCACAAAAATGGACCGGTGTATCATCCTTTTCCCCCAGCAAGTTTATCTGGCAGGATAGAGAAGGGGGTGGGAAAACAGACCCCAACATTACTAAAGCTTCTCATTTCAATTATCATTAACATACCCCTTATTTCTGAATTAGCTGAGAAGGAAGCAAGACCACCACAAACAGGACAAAGCAGAGAATATACTTTTAATCAGTCAAAAATAATGGGAAACACTTTTAATAAACAAAGTATCTACCAGGACTACCTACAGCTTGGTATGACACACAGGCAAAGATTCATGACTTCACCTTATAGTCCCAAAAGATGGGTCCTGGAAATCTCCTTTGATTGCCAAACATTTCACCTCCTTTGCATTCGTATCGTTCCTCTTTGTTATAATCAAATTCTTCTGTGGAAAGGAGAAAGAGAAGAAAGACACGAGCCAACCACAACACTGTTCTAATTGACACCAGCTGCTATTAAGGGCATGGGTCATTTATACTGAAAACATCAAATAATGCCACAGAACTTCCAATTTGCTGAGACCATTCTAAAGAAAACACAGAGTCAAAACAGCAAGACAGTCTGTTTTGCAAATGGGCACTATTTAAGCCCTAAAGTGCAGCAGTACCTGAAAATTTGAAACTTGTTTTGCACTTGGACAGAACCCTGGACGCTAAGTCTGCAAGACTGAATAAAGTCTTGAACAAGCTGCAGAATAATATGATTCCCTACTATGGGGAATTTATATTAATTTACCTTCATCACCAGCTTGTGTCTTCGAAGGCATCCTGTTCATATTTCTTGGAGTTCGAGGTGCAGGTTTGGTTTTATTGGTCTGTTTCGAAATAAGCTTTATAGGGATTCTTCTACGGACATCAAGACCACCCAATGATCCCGAACTATTTGTTCCTTGCAAATCATTGTCTATGAAAGAAATTTAAAAAAAAAATCTAATTTTTCAGTAATCTCATAGTTTCTAAAGAGGCTAAATATTAACAGAAAGTTGCAGGAAAAGTAACACTTAAAGCTTGTTTAAGAGTCATACAACATATCAAAATTTAATCACTAGAAAATAAGTATCTTCACATACAAATTCGTCCAGAAGTCAAGTCACAAAACTGTTCTGGGAACAGCTGTGATTTTAGGAATTCTAGTTCTAAAGATAAAGCCACTTAAATAAGCAGGCTGGTCTGTCATTTCTCCACAACAGGAAAAAAAAATCGACTGTATAGTTCCTTTCACAGTATGAATAGCACTGAAGAGTCAATTTGTTGTACAACCTTGACAACACAGAATTTCTGAGAAAATTTTTGCAATTTATCTAAATTGTTTATTAAAGTAGGAAGGAAACTAGTTTCTATAGTAACTCAGCATCTTGACATATCACTTAGAAGTTTATGACACAATTTCACAAAAATATGAGTACTTAGGAGTACGTGGCTGTATCCTGCCTACACTGAAAATTGTTCCCCACTATGCACAGAGTTCTCTTTAACCAGATTTAAATCTGAGTACCAGGGCGAAGGAAGCAAGAAACAGTCTAACACGTGCATCAGCAGCTACAGGCTTCAATCAGTAACCCAGAGCAGGTATTGCAACCAGCAACACTAACAAGGCGGGTATAACTCCCTCAGCCCCCACTGAGTTTTCCTGAAACCACTGCACTGCATCTCGGTCACACAAAACCAAAGTTATGCCCTTCGCAAATCTTCCCAGCTCACTTAGATTTTAACTGAAATTGCTATTTTGGCAGCTGTCTGGAAGCAAGGCATGCTCAGCCTGGAAGGGGTGAGCCACAAGCTGTTCGAGCCCTGCCATTCCGAGGGTACGGCACTGCAGCCCCGGGATGACTGCTGAGGCCCCAAGGGATTGCAGCACAGCAGCACCTGGACACTGAAATTCGGGCCCTTTAGTGATATGCCTCACCAACTACTGTCCCTCAAAGCCTACAATCATCCCACACAATGCAACAAGTAGAACGAAAAACAAGGGAAAAGGGATTGCTCTGCGTTATTCAGCAGCCACCGCGAGAGCTGGGAAACGTGTTTCAAACTGGGACTGTGCCCTGTCAGTCACTTCACCTCAAAACCCAAAGCCTTCAACTTCCAAACACTCAACTACGACACTGGGCTTCCCTGGGGCCTGCTGGACCACAACATCAGAGGTAAAGCTGTTTTCCACCAGATTACACAAAACCACACCACCATAAAACAGAAAAAGTCCCTACAGAACCGCAGTCCCTTTGCAAATAGGGACAACTAAACCAAATTTTAAAAATCCAAAACTTCTGTATTATTTAGTCCATTGAACTACCAAAAGTTCTGATGCTTTCCTTCGAGATACCCTTGCAAGCCAGGAATATTTACATGAGTTAGCCACTCAACCAATCCAAACTAGCATGTTCATTAGTCATTCATGTCTCACAGAGGGATAATAAATTCCAGTCTGCGTGAGCATAACTAGCAGGATTATGTCAAGAAAAGAAACACAACAAACATCCCAAGGTTGTTAAGACTACTTAGAGAAGCTCTAATTAGAGGCGATGCCCTCTCCTCAAATGTTACTTTCATCAACTTCGGTTTCGTTTCTGCATTTCAAGCTTTATTAAAATCCATTGATATATGCCAGATACCTTACACGTACAGGTTTATAACGTAACCTTTGCTAAGAGAATGGTAAAACCCCCCTCCAGAATACCCTAGCAAAAAGCCGACGTCCTCTCTATACACTGTACTCCACCAGCGAAGGTCCACAATACGAAACCAAATTTCAGCACAGGAGGGGGTTTCCTCTCAGGCCACAACTACGGCACCAGAAAACACGCTGCGGGCCCCGATCCCTGGAAACGCCGCGGCCAAACGAGCGTCTCCCCGGCACCTCCGGAGCGCCCCCGGCTGCGGCCGG
Organism: Pseudotriccus pelzelni; assembly: GCA_035584735.1. Lineage (NCBI taxonomy): Eukaryota > Metazoa > Chordata > Aves > Passeriformes > Tyrannidae > Pseudotriccus > Pseudotriccus pelzelni. The sequence goes on along the minus strand of JAWMRA010000041.1, from coordinate 13,464,972 downwards.
GCCGGGGCACTCGGCCGGGTCAGCGCAGCCCGCGGGGCCCGCAGGACGCAGCCCCGCCCGCCGCGGGGGTCCCGCCGGCAGCGGCCCCGCAGCCCGGCCGAGCCCC
>JAWMRA010000041.1:13299385-13464458 GCA_035584735.1 Pseudotriccus pelzelni | reverse complement strand
CCCGGCACAGGATGGAACGGAACGGAACGGCAGGGCATGGCGGGGCAGGGCACGGCGGGGCACGGCAGGGCAGGGCAGGGCAGGGCACGGCGGGGCACGGCGGGGCACGGCACGGCACGGCAGGGCACGGCACGGCACGGCAGGGCACGGCACGGCAGGGCACGGCACGGCACGGCACGGCACGGCACGGCACGGCTGGGGCCGCCTCACACCGGGAGCCGCTCCCGGCAGCCGCGGCGGACCCACGGTGCCTGCCGGGACCGCGGCCTCGGGGGTGCAGCGCCGCGGGTAGTTGGGAGCAGGGATCGTGACCCTGTGTGTTCCTGGAGAAGGGTGAAATTACAAAACGAGAGGGGTCTCTCAGTGCAGGAGCCGCGGCGGGCCCCCCGCCCCGGTTTGTGGTGCATACCGGAGAGGTCTGACACTGCACGGTCAGCGCTGAGTTTTAGCCTGGGAACGGCAGATTCCTGACAGTCAGGCTGTAAGAAACGATGGAACGGTGAATATCCAGAGCACTCAAAAGCTTCATGGCAATAGAGCTCAGGAGAGGACTGAACGTGATTTCCATAAACTCGGCGTTTTGTAATTCCTATGTAACTCGGTGGGATAGTCTTTATAGAGTGCTTCCACAGCACTGAAGAAAGAAAAGAAATATAAATAGAACTGAATCGTGGATTATGAGTAGAAAGTGGTGACCCTAAAGTAGGGGTAACTCCACACACTTCATGTTGGTGATTGTCTCAGTAAAAGCCGCCTGGACTGAGATCTTGTGTCCCTACAGATAATGTCTCTCATTTCCTTAACATTTAAAAGCTGCCATTTAAGGCTGTAAAGTCTAACATTTCCTGTCTTACCCCCACAAGGCAGACAGGTTTTCCCTTTTGTCTTTGTTCCTCACACCTAAGTGAAGCATGACACTGAACCCTTCATAATATTCTTTATCTCCCCAAAATAAGAATTAGTAAGAAGACTTTAAAGAACCCCAAACCAAACAAGAAGCCCCCAAACACGCAGATGCAAGGAGCATGTTTACAGTGTGCACAACTTTATTTTCTAGTTAATGGATACACTTATTTTTCAAATGCAGATTTTTAAAAGGGTAAAAAACCTTAAAAATACATCTCCGGATTTAATACCTGACATGCAAAGACAGAACATTAATACTCAAAATGCATACAAAAATACCGCTTCTTCATCCGACTGGAAAAAGATAAGCACACCTAGTTGTATTACAGATGTTTGAATTAGTACAAAACTGTGGCGAATTTTAGCTTTGTTGCAAAATCCATTATTTTGGTATCCTTCATTTTGATGAATACACAGAAAATAAAGCACATACTCCCTGACCCACTGAAAAAGGGATTTGAATGCGTTCTGCATATTACCCTCTTACCCTTCTATGTCACTGTAGGCTTTGTGTGAAATGCTGTTTTTCAGAAGAAGTTTAATATTTTGTTAAATTAAGAACAGATACAGCCATGCCTGGAAGAACTTTGCAAGCCAAAGATAAGTGCATTTCATCATACTTTATCACAGTCACAGCTGAAATGTCATATTTGGAAAGGAACTGGAAGACTGTTGAATATTTAATTGATTTTTAAATACCTGTACGGTCAGGAAATAGAGAAAGTTCAAAAAACAGTGTAAGCCCACATGTCTGTCAAGTAAGAATCTATACTCAAACTTCACAGTGCATATGTTCCCTTGAGGAAAAAAAAAATCACTGCTACCATTTTTTTACCATTTTTTCCATAGTGTGTGTCCTGCATAACAATTAACTGAAAGCTCATTTACCAGTCCCAGGTAGAAAATTTTACTTTTTACATAAAATGTACATCTGTTTTAGAAAAGCAGTACAGCTTCTAAGAAACATGTCACTGGCCTTGTCCTTCTGTTACTGGCCTTGTGCACTGGCAACAGCTCCCTCTAGTCAGGTTTATAGAAGCTGGGGCCATGGTCTGAAAGGAACTTCAGGTCAGTAAAGGGGGCAGAAGTGCCACCCAGCCGGCAAACGGGAGAGGAGGAGGGCAGGTAGCATTAAAAGTGTGAATTGTCAAATCACAGCCTGGGCCGAAGCATTAGTGTGAATAGAAATTATTAGTACCATCCGAACAGGTGCAGATTGGTCTGATTTGCCTCCTTCTTAGGTGGTTGTGATGTCCATCTGACATACAAATGGCCTAGGTCCATTATGAATACAATCCTGCATTTTGCTGGCTTGGACATCACCTAAGTCCAAGCCTGTATTGCGTTTGAAATGAGAAATTTCACTGACTGTTGTGAAGGCTGAATTTTTTGCCTTCATTAAGAGAATAAAGATGTCAGTCTGGTGCTGTTACCTGCTATGTAAGATACTCCTCTACTAACTGAAGTTTACAGGATTTTTTCCCCACTGATTTTGATGGAGTTCATTCAGGTCCTTAGGACAGAATAATTTATTTAGTGCTTAGCTTTTCACCTGAGATTTTCCACTAACATTAACCTGCAGCAGAAATCTTCTCTGAGCAGTGTGATGTACGACAATTTCTCTAATGTAATCAAATAAGGAGGCTTAAATATGTGAAGATACTGAAGCTTATTAGCCCCCATTGTTAAACTTAAAGACATTTTATACCAGGGCATTTCTTACACTGTTGTTTTTATCGGTTTCCTCATCATGAAGGGTTTTCTTCCATTTAAAAAAATTAATGTAGTGCTAAGAAATTTAAAGTAGCAGTCTATTTTACATCAAAATACATTTCTTCTTCATGAAAATTAGGAACATTAATTTCCTGCATATCTACTTTATATAATCTGAAAGTAAGAATTAAAGTGTTGCAGGTCAAATCCTTTATCTTTTGTAAAATAATTGCACTTGTGCATTATGGACTTTCAAATGTAAAAGAACAGCAGCAGTTTGATGTAAAATATTAAAAGAAAATCTGCTATATAAAAAATATAACTATTCATTAAACAAAAAAATACTCCTATATTCCATTTTAAAACCCATAAACCTCTATACTAGGTGACATTCTGACTTTCTTCCTTGCACTCAGTAGCAGCTTGTTCTACAGATTCCATTAAGCACTTGGGCACTAAGGTTTTCCTTAATTTATGTCAGGATCTGCCTCTTGAGGAAGGTTATGTAACCTAGCCAAAATAATCTGTGTGTACTTCATTTTAGGTACAATCATAAGTAGTAGTGCATGATTTGCCACAATGGGATTAATACAGAGCTAATGAGCCCATATCCAAGCATCTTTTGAAACTTATCCTATTTAAAATTTTATAGTAGGTCAGTGCTATTTTCTCTTCATGTGACTGTTTCACCTGCCGCCTGTTTCAGTGATCTAACAACCTGCAGCAATTCAAGGAATTGCTTGGAAAAAATGATTGTGACACAGCACACATTCTCACACTAATATTCTAGAATTCAAAGCCTTGGCCAGCTAGAACTCCTGCCCTTTCTCTAGGCATTGTACAAATACTGAACGAAAGGCTTGCCATCCAAAGATTTTGGTCTCTTCAACTCTCCTGGGCAGACCACAAAGGAACTTTTCATCCTGTACACAGTGATAAAAGTGTAGTGCATCTTCTGCTTGACTAGTCCCAAAACTCAGTACATCTTTCATAATAGTCTTCTGATTTTCTTTTCTATTAAAATGTATCATAGTGGAAAGTGCTTGCTGAATTGAGGTCCAGAATATTTCCAGGACAATGCTAGCTAAAATTTGGAGAGTTACAGAGATCTGTATCATTCAGAAAAACAATCAGGGTTTTCTTCAAGTGCAAAGATTGGTTTCATTGCATAAAACGTTTATATAGTACCGGTGCGTAAATATTGCTGTGCGTTCACAGGCAGGACAGTACCAGCAGCCCATCTTCATGAAGCAAGTCTGCGCATAGCCTACAGAAATGGTTTTTAAAAGGTGGAGAGAAACAGGCTGTGGTTAGTTTCGAGTATAGACCACCTGGGAAAATAACACGTTCGTGTATGTGTTAACTAAAAACTCAGTGAAAGTACAGAGAAAGCAAGTTCTGTTAAAAAAAGCAGATTGTGCAAGAAGATGTCTGCTGTGTTAAAAGGAGGAATGAAAGAGGAATGTTGGCCATAATTTTGGACTCTGGTGCCTCAAGCCTTACCAAGTCTTCTTTTAGGCACCTAACGTGTGTTTGGATCTATTTATAAGCATGTGTAAGGCAGAAGTAGCCCTGAAGTGGCAGAGATGAGATGTTTATGCAGATATAATCTAGTACCATCTCAACGCTGACATCCAGGTATCAGAGAGGGTATTTATGGAGAAGATAACAGTTGAGGGCCATACTCTCACAGCATGACTCAGAGCTACAGGCAGAGGGACAGACACATTCAGTTCTAAAGTGCATACCTCTTCCTGAACATCAAGTTCATCATCAGGCCGGCTTGTTTCTGTGAACTCTATGGGTTCTTTAGACTCCTGCATGAGTGAAATCTTGGAAAGAAATTGAGAAACATGATGAGTTACATGTTGTTCATATCACTGAAATTCATTTTTTACTCTGAAGTACCTTAAAATAACTTCCACAACTTACAAGAACTGTTGTTTACTATTTCTTGGCAAAGATGTTGACATAGTTCAGCTGAGAGGAACTTAAAAATTGCAGAGCTTTTGGTCTTATCTCTGCTCATGTCTAGTTACAGCTTTGTAAAAGTAATAAAAACAGTCTATCTCTAAAATGCCGTGTAGACTGTATAAACTGCATTCACAAAATGTTAATCTGTACTATAAAACAGTAGTATGTAAAAATTATAAAAAATAAAGTCCTGTCCTAGCTATTTATCAGTAATATTAATTGTGATTGCTAAGTATTCATAATATTGTAATAGTGATTGCAAGGAAGGGAATTGTGGTGGAAAAAAAGGAGGACATTATATGACCATTTTCCTACTGTGGGCCCAGATCTTTACATGCGACAGAGTTTTCTGGTTATGTGAAAAATCACAGAATACAATCAGGAAATGCACAGAAAAGGGCAGTAGGAATGAACACTAGCTTGGAATAGCTTCTGTACACATCCACAGCAAGTAGAATGAGATCATAGCTTTGATCAGGGGTCTATGAAATATGAATTGTATTGGGAAAGGGAGCAGGGAATGATTATTCATTGCAGCTAACAATCACCAGGTCCAGCAGGCTTAAACCAAACAAGAAATATTTGTCATATAACACATTTAAAAGTAGAGAACCCATCTCCACAGGACAGTGTCAAGCTAAAATGTGTGAAGAGGTTCCAAAAGGAATATGACAGACGCACTGAAGAAAACTCCATCTGTGACAATTAAATACAATTTTCCAAATGCAACCCTCCAGCTGAGGAAGTTCTTAAGCTGCCACTTGTCAGAAGCTAGGAAATGTGTCTTAGGATGAAGTGTTCTCCTTATGTCCTGTTTCTCCTGTTCTTTTCACAAACAAGCTCCTGGAGTATATGGACCCTTCCTTTGATCTAGAAAAATATTAATGTATTACAGAAACTGCCCGACTTACTACAGTTTCACTTTTTTTTTGTACTACAGTTCTATGTCTAGTTTTCAAATGTGCCATTCTCTGACGGAAATTGCAGGAATGAGTGCTGGATGAGAGAAGGACGGGAAGTGTACTACAGGATATTCTTACCTTCTCAAATATAGGATCTTGGTTGTCACTGTATGTCATCTGATTCCTTATGTAGAGCACAGCATCGTGGACAGTCAAAAAGAACATGTCTTTTCTGACAGTGTCATCAAAGAAGGCACTCCGTTCCAGCTGAGATATAAGGTTGTCTGAATAAAAGAAAGCAATAATAGGTTTATACAATCTGCAAGTAACTTAAAAAATAAATGTCAAAATGGTTGCAACAATCAAAAATCAAACATACAGCCAAATGAATCCATCAATCATATCTTTGGCTTGACTTTTACTTTCCGTATTTCCTTTAAACCCCACCATTCTTTGTGTCCCACAAGAGTCCAAAGTGTTTATCGGTGTGATAATTCACATATTTAGTAACACAAGTGCTCCCATAGACACTTCTAGTGATCTCTTCTCATCTTCACTTTATTCTTTACATGAGTGATAGTGGCAATGTTTGGGTATTTACCTTGATATGAAGCAAAGTATACTCTCACATCAATTCTCTCAAACTCTTTGATTATCTAAAAAAGAAATAAAAGTTTGCAACAAGTACATAAATAAATTAAGTCTGTAAGGAGAAAATACAGACATGTATATATGTCTGTATAAGTAATGTGTAGGCACACACACTTCATTTTTTATTGAGTGTCTTCCTTCTGAATTGTACATTCTGTTTCTTCATTGTAAATCCAGTACTGCTGTAATTTGCTGTATTAATGATCCAATTGTTAAGTGCCTGCATGCTGGAGTGGCCTATCTTTGACTATGTAAGTGGAACTATCCATATTACACACATAAACTTTTGTCTCAGGAGCCAGAAATTAGTTGAAACTATGCAGAAGGCTGAAGCAAAGCATACACCACTCCTGTATTTCACTGAGTTAAAAGGTGGGAGACTGGAATCTACCCCTGGCTGCCTGGTGTCAGGCAAGTCTCTCAGAATAGTGTATTCAGAGATGATTACCAATTCCAGTCCCTTCTGTTAATTGATAAACTAGAGTCTGATTTATAGATAGGCTAAGCAGTCCCAATTGCAAAATTAAGTTAGTGAAAGCAGCAATCTGAACATACAAAATATCATAAAATTCTGAAGGCTGAACAATCTGATCCTACACATTTGTAACTGGCCACCAAAAAATAATGGAGATACTTGGCCTTAATCTCTGCGCCTCATTTCCCTCTCCCTAAACCAGGAATATTATTTCCTTACTATGTAGTGTGGTGTTTGAAGATGAATTAATGACTGTTGATGAAGCCCTTGATACTAGCCACAGAAAATACAAAGAAATGAGTCATTCTTCCCTCCTTCATAATTTATTAATGAATAAATAAATCAGTGGATAAATACTGAACAGGGATGGTAAGATGAAATTTTTACTACCTCTGTGTTGAGTGAGCATCATCCTGTGCCCAGATTAAAGTAGGAGGCATGTGGAAAGAAAATATATAACCAAAATATTTCATAACATATGCATGTAAGGGGAGCACATTTTGCAGTTAAAATTTTTGAGTACTTGACTATGCAACCTTCATATAATTTTTTAATGCGTTTTTTTCCCACCTAAAATACCTACACACCAATATTCTACCTTTTGCTGTATAAATTTTGAAAGTATCTTTCAACAACAGACTTTTAAAACAACAGAAATTAACTTCAGCTAACAGCTCTTGATTTACACACTACTGACTACTTTCCTTTTCATGAGACATCAGTAGAAAATGCCCTTACCGTTTTTATTGATCTCACAGCTACGATATCCAAGAAGGTTACTGCTCCAAAATCAAGAATGAGACTGTGGATGGGCACCTTGGGGATGTTTACTTTGACTGGAAGTTCTGAATTCCAGTCCACCTGGATCTCTACTTCTTTGGTGGGAACTTGAAGATCTTGGTTGTCTTCAGGATCCTCATCAGTCTCAAAAGCTTCATTATTAATACCAGGCTCACTGATGATGCCATTCTGATGTGCAGAAAATATATGTGGAATATAGAATTTAATCATGGAGAAAGTTTTGGAGTTACAGAAAATACTTCCCTGTGATACCTTCTGTTTCAAGAATGAACAAGACAGATACTTGTATACAGTACCCCCTGCTCCCAATCCTGCTAATGTGGTTAGCATAACTGATGCCATTTTATGAGGCAGGAAGCCATTCTTTATGGCTGAGCAGGTCATGTATTTGTTCCCTTTTCCCCTATCATCAGGCCTTGAAGTCCTGTGAACCAAGCAGACAAACCAAACAGATTTCTTCTTCCCCTCCCTACTGGCCTCAAGATTCCTGGGGCACCAGACTGATTACTCCCTTCCTTACCAGCCTTGAAGGTCCCAGACACCTGGTTATTCCTGACGACCCCATCCCAGAGGAGGGAAGTGTAACAGCATAGAGCACTGTCTATGACAAGTCCTAAGTGGGAAATTTGGACCAAAACTGCTGCTGGAGAGTGAGACCTGTGACCCCCCAGTGACCTGGGATGCCTCCACTGTTTTCTGTTTTCTCTGAGTATTGGGGTCTCATCTTCTTGTATGTCATTTTAAAGCCTAGATTATGATTGTTACACTGATACATCAGACCATCTGACCTGATCTGCAGAGAAACCCTAAGGTAAGTTAGGGTCTAGGTGATCAGAGACTGTAAGTTAAGTTATATTAGAAATTCTTATATTATAAATTCTATATTACACCATTTATTATATATATATAATCCATATTACACCATTATTAATTCTGTTTGTGGAAATCCTGTGCCGTTCCAATCATAAATTCTGCGCTATACTAGTCACAAAATCCTGTTGAGAAAAAGAAAGTTCTAATTGTAGCTATAATTTAGTGCCATCACCATTCTGCAAGGATCGCTAAAAGAACCTGTCTGTCTCCTGTTGTGTGACACAAAAGAATTTAAAGAAAAACAAAGTAGAGCACATAATTACTTCCTTTTCTCTTATTTCTTTATTAAAAGAGCATCTTCCTGCAAACAGGCCATTATCTGGAATAAGTACCTCAGAGTGATTCCCTCCCTCAACAGCTTCATTTCTAGGAGATATCTAAGACCAGTATTTTCAACTCTGAATAAGATTTACTATATATAATTCTGTGGTAAAATTACCAGATCAAAAGCTGGAATGTCACATAAACTGAGCATTTAACTGCATCACAGATTGAAATATATACAGGAAATACTGCACCCTTCACTGAGAACATTTCTAACTTCCAGTTCTGGAAATTTACTATATTGGCCACAGTTGTCCTGTAAACATTTAATTATTGAAAAGCACAGTCCATACTCAGAGAAGCATATGCCACTTTCTCTAAAGAGGATGTAGAAGGCTGTGTCTACCAGCCAGCTGATACAGCTCACCTGTGCATAGGGAGATGGATAACAGGAGCATGGACACACTCAGGAGCCAGCACAGAGACAGTCTGAGGTGGTGAGGGGTAGAGGTGAGATCAGGGTATCTCTTGCTTCCATTCCTGCTAACACTATGACTGTCACAGCTGCCTGAATCTGTGGGGTCTTTGGCAATAGGTGCACTGCTCTGCTAAGTCTCCTGCAGGTCACAGACTTCCTACTGTAGTAGTAAGTCACACTTTTCATCTTCATTGTAAAGATGAGTACAGAGAAATTAATAATTAAGGCTAAAGTAATAAACTCCAATAGTAATCCTTTGAGAAAGAATCAAAAGGAAAAAAAAAAAAAGACTTACCTTAGTAGCTTTTAATTTTCCCTTCTTGATTAGCTTTTGTATTTTTCTCAGAGCTTTGAGTCTCTTATTATATACCTTGACTGCATCAAATCCCACCTAAGAAAAGGAACCAAAATTATTTAACTTAACATAGATATAATTCTGAGGAAATCTCAGGGTTAGTTAAGAGGCTTCCAAACCCATCACATATCACTTACTGTGGATTTGAGGCTGCTTTTCAGTCCATCAATGTTAGCATAAAAAATTGGACTTGCAAACTTGAGAATCTTCACACCTTCTGGTTCAATAACCTGTTGCCAAAGAATACAAGGTTTAGCAGCAACAACTATATTTTGACTAATAAGAAGCAGTTTAACTATTTCAACAGTTCAACTACTTATCTAATTCACAGAAATCGCATGTATTTGCTGATAATTTAGTGGATTCAGTTTTCAGAAGCTTACAGCCCCAGCATCAATATGGACCAACCATCTGGATCAAGATGAGTTCAATGCTGAAACTTGTTATCTTCAAGGACTGCACTTCCAAATTCAAGTCCACAATGTGCAAAGCACAACTTTTTCTTACACTGACATGTGGACTGAAGGGAAATAACTCAGCAACTACTTACATTTTTGTAGTCCTTGACCTTCTTGTAGATGTCTGTGCCAGGAATGTTTCCAAAGCCTCCCCATGAAGGACTAACAGAAACAAAAAGAAAAGATACTGAAGATAAACATCATACATGGGCAGTCACAGAATTGTAGAGATTGCTGCATACAAACTGTCTTAGACTCTCATAGTTTCTTTTCTAATGCCAAACTAACAGACTCATTGCAAAACTGTTGGATCTATTTTGTGTCACTGGAGTGAATGGGCCTTTGAAAGACAAGGTACTTTGGTCTCAACCTACTTGCTGCACCATTTTGATTTAGAGCTGAGGGAATAACTTGTTCAATTTGTTTCCCAGACCAGAAAAATATTTCAAAATCAGGTTAGTTTGGTTTGAATTAAAAAAAAACAACAAACCCCAAACAATTTTTCTACTCAAAAAAAAAAACCCAGTAATGTTTTTCAATTCAAATCAACTGAAACAATACATGTACATTCTTTTCAGGTTATGTAAATCTTTTTGTTGTCCAACCTTTTTCATTTTTATTTCAGTCAGTATTAAACTCAAAATATTTTGCAGTCTCCAGATATAAATTTAACAGCTGAAGCAAATTGATTTGAAGTTTGTAAAACCTCATCTCCCTTTTATATTTTGATTACATATATCTGAATTGAATTTGGGAATTTTTTTTGAGGTTCTTCAAATTCAATTTTTCATAATCTACTACTGTGTAACAACTTTTGCAAGGCTTTATTTTTATGCATTTGCTGACAGGGCAGCTATCCATTGTTAATGCTAGTAACCCTATTGTGGATTTCAGGCTGAAGGTAAGGAGTTATGTTGTATTTTCAAATAAAAGATCAATGAAAAGTAACAAGATGGTCAAATAAGGTCATTCAAATCTAACTTTTCTCACTGTTCTACTATTATATGTTCTTTAAGCAGCAACAAATCAGCCACAAGCACAATTTTTTTTCTTACTCTCGTGTTTTCTCTTGCTCTTCTTTTACAGGCAGACAATCTTGCATAAGCACTAAGTGAAAAAGTTATTGGCATGTGCAACATAATGGAGTACTATTACCTGCTAAGAGTTACTATAATGATCAATTAATTACAGAAGCCATACATCTGTTTATATTTTATCTGGAATGTTCCTGTCCTTTTCCAGAACTCAGCTATGTGGCTACAAAGATAACATATGGCTAAGTACCACCAGAGTGGCCAACATGATATGAAGTAAATACTGATAAAATAATGCAGCTTCTCTTTTGTCAATTTAATTAAATGATAGCATACAAAGAGTGGTTTTTTCTAAAAAAATAGATTTTTTCATTTCAATATTTTTGTAAACCCAAGAAGATTTTCTGTCATAAATCATCTTGCTTTTCAGCATATTGTATTCCTTTTTCATAATATAACACTAAGAATTACTTCTGATCTTGTGTTACTTACAACTGAACTCTCAGCACAACTGTGAGCAATCCAAACAAAAGGCCAGCAAGTAATCCCAAATCAAGTCCCAGAATGATGGATGCTATACATGTAAAAACCCAGATCATCTGGAAAGGAAATAACAAATGTAAAGTCTCATAATTATAACATATGACTCCTGGTCACACTAAAGAATCACTAGACCAGACAACATGAGTAGCAGAAGAATTTCACTTTGGAGATGATCGCAGCACACTGGCAATTAGCTGACTTCCATATAGAAATCTTCCTCTTCCTTCAAGATGCTCCTGTCCACCACTATCTTATTAGGCATAGCTAGCTTTTTAGGAAATAAGGGGTTTTTTTAACATAACATTTTTCAAGGATCCAGTTACTCCAGTGAAATTTAAGGAGATGCAGTTAACTACTGCATTTACTTCTTTCTGATGGTGGCAATATTTGTTAATCTTTCTTTAGAAATTGGGAAGAATTTATTTTACCAAGATGTAAAATACTGTAAGATGCCCCCACCTGCAGATATTTAGGGAGGGAAGGGGATTCCTCAGTGATATCTAAGAATCGGAACTCTTGCAAAGAGAGGTACTTCATATTAACAGTTTGATGGCAGTCTCTAAACTCTCCACTGAATATTCAGGCAGAACAGTTGAAGTGCACTCCTCAATTCCTTCCTACGTCACTGCCTAGGCAGAACACGCAGTAGACTCAGTCTTTCAAAAAGCTGAGTGCTCGCAATTCTGAAGTCAGTGGGATTTTTTGCCTATAAACTAGTAAATGATTGACTAAAATACCTCAGATCTGTCTAAGACAGATACTGCTTAATAACACTAATAGTAAAACCTAAGCACAGTAAGGACTGCATGGAGAAAATGTCTTCCATGCAATCTTTTCCTGCCCTAACAGCCACAGTGAAGGTCTATTCCACGGAAAACACAGTGGGATATGCAAGCAAGTACCCTGAGATATGGTTATAGTGGTTCATAAGAAAAGTCTGTTAATACATCCCTTAGCATGCCAAATGAATCCACACTGTAGCTTGGATTAGTCTTGCTACAAGAAGAGAACATATTTTCTGAGGACTACCTGAGATTATCCAGGCAAATAGGATGCTAATGTGGTAACAATATATGTACATGAAGTCAGGAAAGGTCAGCTTTTTTGACTCACTTAAACTGTGCAAAAGATAAAATCAGAATGGTAAAGGTGGCAACTGATAATCTTTATTCTGCTTTTAAAGCCATATCAACACAAGCTTGCTGTGTCATTGTTGCACACAAATACCCTGATTTGCACCCTTACTTGGGGTATAGGGAATAAAGAAGACTAGCAGAATACTATGTAAAACTCTAAAATGGGGAATTTTTAACTGACTTCATGGCACTTGCATTTCGAGGACGCGCATTAAAGTTTTCTGATGTGAACTCTACAAAATCCTGTTTATGTGGTAGTTAGAGGAAGCTTGATGGCATTAAAAAGCTAAAGAAAACCACCACCCCCACCAAAACAAAAGCAAAACAAACCAACCAGAACCAGAAAACAACCTCCTGGAGAAAAGAAAAATTAGGCTACTTACAGCATCCACTTTATTCTGTCTCCACAAACGGGGAACATCAAACACTTGCATGAACATGCCTTTCAAGTTAGCTATGACTACAGCTGCCAACACAGACTGTGAAGAAAAATGATGAAAAAGTGGTATTCGGAATCAAAGGTGCATATTAAGATGGTGTTCAACATTATACACTATAAACCACAGCCTTGTCTGCAGTCAGTCGCCGTAGTTTATAGAGGGATATTAATCTTGCCCATCACAGTTGAGCATCTGCATCTGATGTGGCTGTGCTGCAGAGGAAGAGTACAGTACCTTTTGTAAGGGCTCTAGCAATTTCCCCAGGGCAACAATAGAAATCAAAACAATCCCAGCTGAGATTATACCAGCAACCTGCAAAGAACAGAGTGTTTGTAGGATATGAACTGATTAAGACTCTATCGTATGTTTCTAGGATTACAAAGACAAAAGTACGAGTAGTTGCACTTTCATTTATTTAGGAACAAGGAGACCCTCCAAAATGTCATTGTGTTTAGGCATATGTGGGCAATCATGATAGGCACTTCAGCTAACAGGAAATTCAATCAAGCAGGTACTCTAAACAACTACGTGCAAGGTAGTAGCTCTCGGAGGGGTTACGTTACACAGACAGATGAATGGAGCAGTCTGTGTGTCTGCTGGAAAAGGGGTTGCTGGTTCTCCAATGTTCTCCAGTGTCAAAAAATGCAAAACTGTAGTACTGCTAAACAAAGTAGCTTACTCAACATGAGAAAGATGGCACAAGGGCTGATGGTGAATGGCAAACGGCAGTGCTGCTCAGGCCAGCACGTGGGAGCTTCAATATAGCATAGCCAGCTGGGAGAGATTTCCTCCCTCATTCTGAATTCCCACTGTGACAAACTCAGTCCTTTAACTGGGAATGAAATTCTGGGGAACTGGAGTTGAAGGATTTCTGACCCCTAAGGTAAGTCATGCTATGTAAAACTTGATTGCCCTCTTCTGACAGAGCTACAAAAATGATTCACTACCAGAGCACGAGCTGCTAGCTAAGGTACCTGTGCCTTTCCATGTGCCAGCAACATAGTCATTTTAGGACTATTTCATCCCTCTGTGAAATCTGTGCGCTATACAAAATTAAATTTACCCGTGCACAGTAGTAGTAAGAAGAGGTCATTACCTGAGTCTTTCCACCAGTACTTTCTTGGACTGCAGTCCGTGAAAGAGCAGTAGTTGCAACAAAACAAGAAAAGGCACCTGAAAAAATGTTGCTGAACCCAAAGGCAATAAATTCCTGAAAGATAATTGGATGATGCTGTAAATACAGATGCCTGAAGATAGTTCTGCAATGGAGAATGACAATAGCTTCTGCAGTAGTTGATAAAGTAGGTAGCATAATAATATTGAGAAGAGTACGCACTAGTAATAGCTGTTAAACGTTTACACAAATTCCTTTTGTGCCACTGCAGCTACCTCTGTTTGAAAACCCATAGAAAGAAGTCAGTATACTACCCTGACATGGACATACTTGTCTGAGTATAAAGGCCTTTAAAGCTTGTATAATTGCATCAAGAAATGGTAGTAGTATAAATTTAACTTCCAGGTATCATCAGATAAACAAATTATTTTGATCAGTACAACAGGCTGAGTTTAGACAAGCATTTAACTAATGCAAAACATTGTATTATTAGTAGAACTAATGCAGAACTTTGCAATGAATCACAATTTCACTGAAAACTTCTAGGTTGTTGAGCCAGAAGTTTTTCACTCTAAACATCCCAATGAACTCATGCTGAGTCCCAAGCAGAATTCTCATATATTTGTCCCAGAGTGACAGATGCTGGTGCCTACTGATGCTCGTTGTTGTGCTCAAATGACAAGGGCCATGGGAGCTTTATGTCCTGGGATCTGGGCCACTCCTTTGCTGGGAAACAAGGAATTTGGGAGCTGTCTGCAACCAAGCCCATATAATTGACAGAAACATTGTTTTCACCAAGCTGACGCAGGCACAGTAGCTTTTCCCTCACTGCAAACTTTAAAAAAATATAATTTAAGATTTGAATTTTACTGTGTCCCTTCTTTTCTCCAAAATTAAATTTCCTGCAAGTTTTTCATTAAGCTCCATTTAAAAGAGCAGGAATTTGAAGTCATGTTCTTTAATAGAACAGACATAGATGGTTCATGCCTATTCCCATGTAACAGTGGTGATCTGTGAGAAAATGTTGGAATTACAGTTCCTACTGTTCTTAGGTCTTAATAATCTATGAATCTGTGAAGACAATATAAACACTGGCAGATAATAATATTGATCCATCCTTCAAAGTTGTTTTACTACCTGCTTTTATGATGTTATTTTAATTTCTCCTGATCAAGTAAACTATTTTCCCATCATTTGGGGCTGCATTTAACCTTTGCTACATGTAAAATTCATAGTATTGAAAGGAAGGTGATTTTCTTTTATAGACTAATTCTTCTACTACAATATTTAATCAGTGTTGTTGAATCATATGAGTGCTGGCAGAACATATTCAAAAACAGAACAGCATAAACAGCACTTCCAGGATCATGTATTATTCTTTCAGAATTGTTTTTGGGCAACTTTAAGACAAAGTGTTACCAGATATGAACTTTGTGGATTGCAAGCTGACGAACAGAAGCATTGTTTTCTTACGTACTGCAAAACAGTGTTTCCAAAATAAAACTTCATGTAATCCATTAGTACTAAAATAAAGGACTCATTAGACAAAGCACTCCGCTTATCTATTTATGTAGTGAGTTTATTTTCTAATGCGCTCAAAGGATAAAATTAAAAATTACCATAGATGCAGGACAAGGAAGCTTTCTGACATTTTTCTTCCACACCCATGGGCAAGCCACAAAACCCCCAGTGATGACACTGAACAAGTGCAGGAATTCCGTAAGAGCTGGTGACTGCACAGCTCATGTCACATTCTAGCTACGTGTCCTTAGAAACCAATCCTTAAAGCACTTCAGCCATTTATTGCAGTTACTCAAGGATATTGATATGCTGGTAGGCATTTAAGTTTTGTGAAGCTGCAGGACTGATCTATTAGGATACAAGTATATTTATAGTGATGTAACTGGTGTCATGCTGAGAAGTACAGTAATTTATTAACTGAAAAGTTCAACTGATACAAATCCTGCCTGTAGACTAAGCCTAAATAAGGCTGCCCAGAGCAACTTCTTAGGTTGACATTGCCTTTCCCTGCCCCAGCAACACACTTCAAAATATGCCTTACCAGAGGAAATGGAAAGTAGGGTGCTAAAGGTGGCCATGTCAACCTGATATCAGCAGAAAATGCCCCTGTACAGTGCTCACCCTTTCAGAGCTACTGCAGTCACTAAAGCAATACAGAAGGAATGAATTAGAATGAAAACCCATGCTGACGATAGAGCACATCTGGCTCATCTCTGTGTGGACATTCCAGCTAATTTTTTTTTCAATAGTTGAAATAATTTCTCGTCGTCTGAAAAACGTGTGAATGGTGTTTCTTTCATTTGGCTACATAAGTCAACATGAAACAGAACTTACATTCACTATGTTTATAAATTTTTTTGGTCATACATACCTGGTTTCCATCAATTGCATAGTCATACTTGGTTGCATATACTTTTCCCACAGATACGGCAATAGCATAAGCAACAATAGCAATGGAAAAGGAGGCTGCTATCATCTGGGAAAACAGGCTGACATTTGGAGGTTCGGGAGGCAAAAATCTAGCATTTAGAAAATATATTAGTGTTACCAACTTTGATCAAATTCTGTTCTTACTAGAACTGTCAAGGAGTTTGAGGTGAAGGCATACAGGTTGCTTATAATATGAAGTGTAATGTTTCAAGTTAATAAAAAGGTGGAAACAGCCCACTGACATACAGAACATGCTTATCTAGCTCACCATAGCCCAAATCCTGGTGCTATGAGTCAGCAACAAAGCTCCCATTGTTCTCAGCATGACTGAGATTTGGCCTTATGATAGCAAAGTGAAAAACTACATTTTTTGAAGCACTGAATAAAGGATGTATTGAATAGTATGATGAATTACATAAATATGTTAATGACATTCCATACTATTGTTAATATATTTCTTCAGAAGATCTCAAAAACATTTTATCCCCCACTGTGTTTCCACAAACTTTAATTAATTAAGCTCCGAATACCAAATGGAATGTGAAGGTTACTACTGTGAAGTGCTCTGATTCTTTCAAGTGAAAGTCTCTACCAGTGTAATCCTCAGCAACCTTGCTTCTATGACTGTGGAAGTGACAAGACCGATTGGGTTAACAGTAGTGACACGAATATGAACCACAGTGGGATAAGTTAGGTCTACAGAAACCAAATCTATGCAGAATTTCTTTATTAAAATTCCTTACTTTTTTAACATTTTCCATAATCACATAGTCACTTCATGAGCATGAAGCAATTAATTATCAGATGAACTTAATGAATTAGATAGACATTCCTAAGCTCGTTTTACAGAAGAAGGAAAACTATGCACTACATTTAGGTGGCATACTTGACAGAGACAGAAGTAAAACTCAGGAAATCTCCAAATCTGAGTTCTAAACTCAGGTTACAGCTCTCAGTGTTTCTTTCATGTCTTTTCTCTTAGCACTGTCATTTTTAGTCAATTAAAATAATACCTATTTCCCAGAAAACAAAGACACTCACCCTCTTGGAATGCTCTTAACAATGCCTGCATTGTATTTTTTTTCCAAGTCGGCAGCATATGAAATGCCAGTGGCTACTATTGTCTGCAATAAAATAAAACAAGAGTTTTGAAACTTAAAAAGGTTTCTTGTCTTCCTGTAGCTAGACCCATCTATTTCATCTGTTTTCAGATAAGGCCCCTTTGCTTACCACAATAACTTCTACTGGTATAGGTATGGGTATCTTGTGTTTGAACCGATCATTTAGTTCTTTAACTGCCATGCAGACAAAAATGGTGAGGAGTCCAGCAATAAGATCTGCAATGTTGGTGGTACCAATTTTTTCAAATGTTTCAATAAGAGTCTGAAAAATAAAAATGGCAATGTAAAACATGGCCATGTTCACTTGGAGAATGTGAAAATACTCATGAGATGATCCAAATCCATGGGGGTTTGGAGAAGGCCAAGTAACTTCTTTGTTCAGGCTTGGAGAAGCCTGAGGGTAATGTATGGTCAAGGTGCTACAGAATCAGTAAATTAATTTAATGGGGAATTTAACAGTAAAAGCATAACTGCAAGAATTGTCCACATAGGGGGCTTCCACTTCCCGATTTTTAGGCAGTTAATACTAAGTAAGAAGAGCTAACTCCCTACCTTGTAATTTACCTCTACCTGTATTGGAGCAAGGAGGGGAAGATCTACAGTTTTTTCACTTTGATTAATAGCAAGGGAGATCTTCATTTTTCTAGTCAAAAGAGAGCTACCAGATCCATGGGCAAAACTCTGGTTCACTACGTGCCCCAGTACATGTGGTCTGTGGATTACATGTTTCCTATTTCCCTTGCTGACATACAGAGAATGAGCATGAACACACAGGTCTTACCAGGCTGTGAAGAATCCTACACTTCAGAAGAGCAGTCACTAAACCTCACCTTACAGTACATTAACCCTCCCAGCAGAGTCAGTCCCAGACTGCAGCACTCTCACAACTGGGCTGCAACAGGCAGCTGCCTTCTCTACCCTTGCTGTGCCCGTGTTTGGTCCTATTGTTTGTTGCAAGTAAGTGTATGGAGAAAACAAGAAGGGATGAATACAGAAAAACCACAAATACTGCTCTGTCCTCCTCCTAAGCATCAGCGTAGGTCTCACTTGCCCACTGTCTCCAAGAAAATGTAATTATTCCATGCATAGTGAAGCTATAACAGAATGATCTGGTAGAAACGGGGTTAGAAACAGACTTCTTGCATCCAGGTTAGCTACCCCAGTACTGAGCTGTTGGTTTAAAGACAAGGGGAGGTTTGCAGCAGCAGCTGCAAATTTCAAACCTCCGGTTTTAAAATAAAACATCTAAGTGTTTAATCAGCTATGTTTTATAAGCTAAAGAAGAAGCCTTCCTGAAACACTGGATCAGATGCCCTCCTTTGGTTGACTGAAGCCATTTCTTGCCTGTTGTATGGATCCCATCCTTACTGACCATCTCTTGCACTGCCCAACTTCACAGGGAAACAGTAACTTCCTAACTTGGGGCTGTGGATTCTGCTAATGTTGATGTTTAGTGCTGCAGTTTGTTAAACACCACTTTTGAAGCAGGTCCAAAATTTGCTGAAGCTGACAGAGCCAGTCACTGGTTGAGCAGACCAGAAATCACAGTTTCCATGCTCTACATGCATCTGCAAACACACTGACTTGGCTCACCTATAAGAACACAGAAGCTTTGAACTTTAACCTAAAAAGTCAGCATTCCACTCAGGTTTGCAGGAGCTGGAAGAACCATATAATTCTTTTTAAAAAAATGTGTTCTACTAAATGTACTACCCATTCAATGAACACAAAAAAAAGATGGAAAAAACTGCTGGATTAACAGGTCCTGCCAGGTCTGCTCTAAAGTGTAGTAGACAGTACTTTGTCTCACCTAATTTTCCTTGTTCTGAGGGAAGAAGTTTTCATTAATTCTGAAAAGACCCATAACATAATACTTTTTTCCCCCACATAGTCCATATGATTCTTTTTCTAAATTTTACCTTGCTGCCTGTAGTTATATTCATTCTATTATTGCTAATCTAGATGTCTGATGTATTTTTGTTAGTCTGGTTGCCAGAACTGGCATGTGAAATCTCTAAATACATTTTTTTCCTAGAACAGCCTCTTTTAGAAATCTGCTATTCTAATATGAAGTGCTATGGAAGATCTAAAATACTGTGAACTTGAATAGTTTCATGCTGAAGTCAGTGACGAATTCAATAATTTTCTTGGGAGAGGATACTATTCTGTAACATAACACCACTAGGAATTCAGTATTTCTGTAATGCAGCCAAGACATTTCTCCCTTTGATCATTTTCTGTAAGATCAACAAATGGGGCTGTGATAGCAACACTTAGCCTCACATTTGCTAACCAGTAGGTACCTGGCCCAAGGGTGGGAGTCCACATCCTTCTTTAGGCATTCACAAGCCTGGCTACACTGTGGAATGGAGAACAATGCCCTTCACCAGAATGACCTGCTTGGGACTGGCCAGCTTTGGGAGATGACCTGGCACTGTTAAGAAATGACGAAATATCCTTCACAATAAGCCAGAAAGCAAGGGGTGGGACAAAAAGTAGTCTCCAGAAGAGAAGAACTGTTTTGCTGGATAATTACATTTAAACTTTATGTGAAAAACTGCTCTGGCTGAAAAAGGTGGCAATAAGACTTTCTGTCTGGGAAACCCTGAAAGCAGCTACTCAGAGCCCCACAGCTATAAATGAACACCTGCAGATCTTCATGAGAGTGAGAACTAAACGAGTGCCCTATACTGACCCTATATATATGAACCATTCCTGTGTGAAATGGAAGCAGAAGATAAGCAATAATATAAAAAATCTGTCATAAACCCAAAACAGATTAGAAGGACATACTTACATATATTATGGAAAGGACACCATTATAATTTTTAGTTGAAACATTCAGGACTATTTTCAATTGTGACACAAGCACTTGAAAAGCAGCTGCAGTTGTGAATCCCCCAACTAGTGGATCTGCAAGGTACCTCACAATGAAACCAATCTGGAGGACTCCAAATATTACCTGGAAAAATCATGAGGAATAACAGCTTGTTGAACAACAGAAAGGTACATTTTTATTTGGGGGATTCTTATGCTTGGTCTTTTCTCTTTGTGGATGCAGAGTCTTAGGACTATATTCCCCCATTTCAGCCTAGTGTAGCTGAGTATCATCCATCCAAGGAACTAAAGGAAACCTGAAGAAACGTGTGAAAGGAATCTACAGGATATGCACCATTAGCACTTAGTTTCACACAGATCTTCTGGTTGCAATCACAAGGCTATCCTGTTCTCCATGCTCCCAGTCAGGCTGTCACAGACTATGCCCAGGATAAAAAGAATAATCCTCCAAAAGCTCTTCAGAGTTTGAGATAACTTTACACTATTTTTGTGGTTTACTACAGCTGTGTTTTACTACTGACTGCCATATTTTTTCCCATTAAAATTAAAGCATTGTCAACCTTGTGTCTTCAAGTCAACTATTTTACCTGTAAAATTCCAACCAGGAATGTGAGAGTACTAGCAATCATCACTCTCTGTGCATCTCTGGATTCAGTGTCTATCAGTGTCCCAGTACCATTAGTCCCTGTAGCATTAATGCCTTCTATGAGAAAATTCTCATCAGGGGCCATGCTCAATACAACAGATCCCACCATCAAACTGACTACAGGGAATGGACCTGTAATGACAAACAAAACACACTAAAGTTTAATATACATTGAAAAGAAGCATTTATCAGACTAGGCAAGAAACTCTAAATCAAAAAAACTACGTAATATTTTAATTGGGCTACATTAGTAGTATTAGGGGGCCCAGAGCCACAGCACTGCATACATGACACAAAGATACAATTCTTTTCTCAAATAAGTTGCATTGCACATAGAGGTACAGGTGCAGTTTCATGCTTTGCTTGAGCCAGCTTAGGGCACCAAGGCCAAAAGGGGCAACATGTTCAACATGTTCTGACCATCTCCCTTGTATCAGCACCACAATGAGACAAAGCAGATCACCAATCCAAGTGAAAGAAATATTTATTTGAGTTTTGGGTTTTGATTGTTTGCTTGCTTGGGTTTGGGGGGTTTTTCCAGAGTTTTTTTGTTTGTTTGTTTGGTTGGTTGGTTTTGTCATGGTTAGTTTTCAGCTGATCCAGAGTGCCACATAGCTACATGGTAAGGGATCCCAACATGATGGTGGTGGCAGGAACATGGGGTAGGACCACATCTTTTGGCAGCAGTGTGCTATTACATTGGCTAAAGATGACTGAAACTATACACTGGGCAAGACACAGAGAGAGTGATCATTGTGTCAGCAACACACAATCTAAAACTAATCCTATTTGTTGCGGTTATTTATTAAAATTTTGCAGAAAAGAATGTCTCGAAATGTCTTAAAGAAGGATAAGTTAATTTTACAGATATCTTAGAGGACACTTCATGAATAAGAGTACTGGGAATACCATAAAAATGGAGTGCTTGATAATCTAGAAAGTAGGAATGCCACCATAAATAGACTTAACAACTTAGGTCTGGATTGCAAGTATGAGCTGACAGGTAGGGTAGAAAGAGGTTAATAAAGCTGAGAAAACATAGAGAGGTATTTGATGCAGCAGAGAAGAAAGTTGATGAAAAAGCGTAATACCATGCCGAAGCTCTGGGGGGTGGAAACAATCTATTCTTAGTAGAAACGAACAAGGAAAGATTAGATTTTTGTTAGAATGAAGAAAAAGGAGCTTCAGTGATCAAGCTGTAACAAGAGTTTTAAATGTGAGAACTGACAGGAAACAAACCTCATACTTAAAAGTATTCAGAAAGAATCAAGAAGGTTTACCCATAGCCTTGATGTGAGGACCTAGAGCGAGGCTGGAGTGCACACACAGGTTCTGGGTCTCCGCGACAGGCAAGAAGAAGATACTGTCCACAGTAATCATAAAGGATGCAGCAAGTAAGGCTTGTAGAGAAGACTAAAAGAGCTCTGTTTTAGCCATCTTGAGCTTTAGGGGATAGACAATATGTCTGTAATTCATACTGCCTACTGAGGCCTCGATCTTGTCATTTCTTGCATAGAGTGTAGCCAAGACAAGATTTAAACTTCAGCATAAATTCAAGCAAAAAGCAGGGGCACAACTGAAGTTAGCTATTATGCACAATTGCCTGTATAGAGAAGAAATAAGCCTTAATTTCCCTAGATCCACCAATATTCATGTTTAGCATAGCCTATTTGGTTCAGAAAGTACTTATGTTGTATGAAATATGAATGTCCACAGTAAGGATTAACATTTTGTAATAGACAATTCACTGTAACTTGAACACGCGCAGTTACCAACTGAGATGTGCCTTGATGTTCCCAGGAAAAAGTATGTCAGGATGGGAAAAAATGCAGAATAGAGACCATATCCAACAGGGACTGCAACCAGCAAAGCATATGCCAAACCTGAAATGATAGATCATCAAAATATCAGTTTTAAAATCTCTCAGCAAATTACTATCTTTTCTAGAATAGACTTTCAGAAAGATTTACGGCTTTTGTCCAGATGCAATTTAGAATGTGTTTTGTCTGTAAATCAGTTGCAGGCACATAGGTGAGTACCAATGACTGCAAATGACTATAACCCACATTGGTAGTTGGATGAGTAAATACTGAAAGTTGTTCCTATATTCGCACGGACAGTACAATACACAGGCTCAGATGGGAAGTTTAAGTGGGGAACATTGTTGCAAGAGTGAAAGCTCTGCCTCTTGAGAGAAAAGGGGGATATATGAAGTGCTGTAGTTATACACAGAAATTTCAAGCACAGACTCTGAATTATTGCACTGAAGCACATATACAAATATGTTTCAGTGTGTTCAGCCCCTCTGAAAATCAGGCAACTTCTTTGTCTAGCATCAGCTTATAAACTGAATTACTAAAAGTGAGTCACACAAATGTTAGAGTTTTGGTTCTTCTTCCTTTGCATACCTGTGCAAGCTGTCAAATCCAGCAAATAATAATAATAATTAAAAAGTTGTCTTCAGTATCATATCCCACTAGTTAGCTCCCACTGCAGAGTATAATATGCTCCTTCAAAGATGCTGCAAAAACCTGTAAGAGTTTGAACAACTAAAGTCCTGGTCATACTACTGTGACTGGTGGGAGGGCTGCAAGCAACACACATGGCTGTTGGGAGTTAAGGACTTCAAAGACCTCAAGATCCCAGAAGCCTCCTTTTTGGCAAATATTTTGGCTGATTTTCCCTATAGTGCATATTTTAAAATGTCAGAACTATTATATTTTTTAAAGTTATAACTAGGTTTAGATTTGCACTAATTTGTTGGTGGGGTTTTTTCCTTTTCTTTTCTTTTCTTTTTTTTTTAATACATAGGTGGGAGACCAGACAGTATATTTCAGAAATCGATTTTACAAATGGATTCTATTTTACAGACAATCAAGCCACCGAAAAAAATAAATGAAGAAGTTACAATCAAAGCATAATAACTGTTAAAAGTCCATCTAGCCCACTTCATTTTAAAAAGACAGGGGAATTCCCTAACTGTGCCACTTCAGCAAAGATCTTCCAGCTCGAATACTCTCTTTGGGAATTTCTTTGGGAAAGAATCACTTGTTTTATTCCTCAGGTCACTCCCTTCCTGAAGCAGAAGTTTGCAATGTTTTTTTGCTGCCAGTCTGTGCTTTCCTAGCATGCTCCAAGGGAACAGACAAGACGGAGTACTTGTGGCTAATTGGGAATGCGTTAACTGCTTTGTTTCCGATGTAAATCTTTGCATCCTTCTGCAAACACTGAATTTTCACTGAGGTGAAGTGTGGGGTTGACACAGCTAGCTTTGCCTGCTCCAGTCCTCAGAAATGATGAAAATAGTCTAAGTACTCTATTCAGATGAAAGAAATTAATGTGGTGGATGTGTCAGAGTTACAGCTAGTCTTGTTTTTGATGGATGCTGCCTCAGGCTGGATGGTTCAGCCCTCTGAGTCTTCCTTAAGTAGCTTATTTTAATTAATTTCTGCCACTTTCCTCTTTGTTCATCTACTGAATGCTTTACTAATAAATGCAATAAGGAAGTAAGAAAAACTTAGTATTGCAAGCCATGTACCATGAAAATCCATCAAGTTTAATTTTTTTTTAAAAATGTGAATATGCCACCACCTCCTTAAGGGTTGTCTTCTGTAGATATCTGAACAACCTTATGAGGTGAATTTTAAAGAGGAATAGTTATCAAGGTTACATTATTTTAGAGCAATAACCAGATTTTTGTAGGCAGTTGCAGGAGAACTATAGACTTAGATAACCAAGAAATAGAAATAAGACCACACAACCTATCTGATTCATCACAATGTAATTAAAATTTTAAATATCAGAATGGATACCCTTTGAGTAAAACGCTTGGAAGAAAAGTTAAATACATCTTGATAGCATCTCAAAGGAAATTTAAATCTTCTAGCCAAGCAGAGGAAAAGGAATAAATTAATTATTTATTGCAAAATAATACCTAATATCTAGTATTAAATAACAAGCCTCAGATTTGTAATTCCATCTGCATAACGTCCCTGTGTTGAGCCAGCTCCCTCATAGGAAGGTCCTGGAGAGCGGGGCGCCGGCGTGCCTGGCTTTACCTTGAAGGGTTGCGACGAGGCCGGTGCTGACCCCCGAGATGATGTCGCTGATCAGCCACTCTTTCGCCCGGTAGTTGGGCAGCCACTCCAGAATGGGCAGAAAGGACTTGGCAATCTGAAAGGCCCTTTTTCTGGAACATCTGCGAGAAAAACAAGTCATGAACACACCCCGCGGGGCTGCAGTTGGAGAGCCCCAAGAACCCCGAGACCCCCAAGCTGACAGAGAGCTGAGCTGAGCTGATGCGCATCAGTCATCGCTTGACTGACACTGTCGTGTCTTCCAAACAGGGACGGGGCATGTACTGGTACCAAAAGTGCGGTCCCTGAAGGAAGCATCCTGCCGGCGGCTTCGATATGCTGAGGAGCAGGGACGGGTCTACCGAGGAGTTTGGTGTCGTTCCGGG
This sequence comes from Pseudotriccus pelzelni, assembly GCA_035584735.1. Lineage (NCBI taxonomy): Eukaryota > Metazoa > Chordata > Aves > Passeriformes > Tyrannidae > Pseudotriccus > Pseudotriccus pelzelni. The sequence continues at coordinate 13,438,823 of JAWMRA010000041.1, read as the reverse complement.
CGCTCCATCCCTCGGCGGGTGGAGTTCGTGTGCGCCGGGACCGCGCGTCCCCCGGCGCCCCCGGGTCCCCTCCCGCCGCCCCGCGCCCGGACCCACCTGCAGGCCGCCTGCGCCCGCTCGCGGAGCGTGGGCGGCAGCGGCGGCCGCCGCTCGTTCTCCTCCTGGAAGCCGGGCTCGCTGTAGATGGGCCGCGCTACCACGTAGTGGCTGAGCTCTGCCGGCGGCTCGGCCGCCCGCCCGCCCGCGGCCATGGCCCCGCCTGAGCCGCCGGGCGGCGAGAGGCGCCCGCGCCCGCCCCCCCCGCCGGCCCCGCCGCCCTCAGCCCCGCAGCGCTGTCCGCGTCCTGAACCGCGGCTCCGACGGCTCTGCCCGCGCCCGCTCCCCGGCCTGGGGCAGGGCGAGCCGGCCCCGCCGCACCCGCGGTTATAAGGCCGGCCACGGCCCGGCGCTTTATTTACGGGCAAACAGAGAGACCCGGCTCCGGGCCGGCCCGGGCGGCGCCTCCGTCCGCCCTCCCCCTACGGCCCCGGTGCCCCCTCGACAGCCCCGGTCGGGAGGGCTCTCCCCGGACCCCCCACCCCCAGCCCCGGCACGTCCCGTCCCCCCGGGCGGGGACTGCATTTCAAAGGCGGCGGCCCGCGGGCAGGAGCCGGGCGGTGTCGGGGGTCACTGGGAGCGGGGCTGGCTGCACGCACACGGGCCCCGCCGACAGGTGATGGCCTCTCCCCCTCCTCACCTGCTGCCCTGAGGAGCCGCCCGCCCGCCCGCCGGTGGCCGGCCAGAGCGCTCGCTCTTTAGGCGAGCCCGAGGGGCTGAGATAGGACCGGCCGCGCCTCACACTGCTTAGCCCGCACCGAGTTCCCAAAGCCCTGCTGCATCCCATGGCCCAAGTTTTAGGAGTCGGCTCCGTGCATAGATACAAACGCCTAACAAACAGCATCTGCTCTCCAAACCACCCGAGCTCACCCAGCCGCGCCGGTGGGAAGGAAAAGTGGTTTGGAGCCTGCAGGCTCTTTGTGTCACACCTGAAACGACAGAAGGTGGCCGGGGGCTGCAACTTCTGGTTTGCCCAAGGAGCAGGGATGATCACAGGGAATGAACTCCTTGGCAGCCCTGCTGTAATTTAGAGATAAATTAGAGCTAGGACTGGGGCTGAAAAAGTCAGTCCTGCATGCTGAATAGTGCTTGCTACAGTGCAGCCCTCCCATGCTACATATGGAAGACAACCTAGCAAAGATACTGCAGGAGTGAAGCAACGTATGTGTCCTCCTCACCCGGGAGACCTTTTGAAATCAGAGTCAATGTTTCAGCTAACACCAAGGAGGTGCCGAGGGCACACACTGAGGGTACTGCATTAAGCAAAGTATTTCCTCGACGAACTACTGAGGCACGGATATTCTTCATAACCTTGGTTTCAAAGCAGTCTAGTATAGTCCTAACTTCAGACACGTTTAAGCCAACATTACTAAACTGTAAAGCGGCTATTTGCTGTAAGTATGCTTTGTAGTGTTAAAACAGTTCAGGATTTCTAATTCTGCAACTGGCTTTCCCTCTGCTGCATTGTAAGGAACATCTGGGTAACCTGCTGAACTGCTTTGGTCTGAGCAATGTTGTACCCGGCAGCGAAGCACCCATCTTCCAAAATGAGTGTCAGCGTTTTGTAGAAATTAACACAGGAAGACTACAGTTAGAAGAATCTGAATTGACTGTAACTCCCACTCCTTGCAAATTTGTTTCCTGCAGCACCTGTCTGCTTGAACAGAACTCCAAGAACTACAGCACCTCATGTGATGAGATGCTGTAGGAGCATCTGTACAGATGAGAACTCTGTAGGACCATGCATAGTGGCAGGACAGAAGTATGCAAGCTCGAGGATAAGAAGGTTCAAGAAATAAAAAATCTCCATGTGTGTAACACAATGCATTTATCAGAATTTGAAAAGACAATTATTTGAGAAAGAGGCTTAAGAATGCAAACCCTTGCTCAGAATGGATTCCATACAGAGACCGATGTGTGTCAAATCAACGTGTTTCTAAACTGTGATGTTGCTGATCCCATTCAGGATGCATCCCCTTCCTCTGGAACACTAACCATTCAAGCTAGAAGGCTTTTCCTTGATTTTTCAACTTTAGCTTTTCTGTTTGGTTGAGGGTTTTTTTTGTTTTCCTTTTTGATAGCTTGTAATCTGCATCAGTCTTCTGAATCCTTTTACGTTATTATTTGCTACTATTTTCCAATTAGTTCATGCTCATTTTGTACTTGGTATGAGATAAACAATGTAGGATAGATACACAGCCTGTTTCCAAGTGCCCTGCTTCACAGTATGTTCTCAAGGCCTTACCTCTAATGCCTAAGTCATGTCTGGAGAAGAATCAAAGCCTAAGATTTTGTCCTTATCGGCCAAGAATAACAGTTCCTCTCTTCCTTCCTCTCACATTGTCTCTTTTCTGTACCATGTCTTAAATTTAAAAGGAAAGGGGTAGTTTAGCACCTTCCCAGCCAATTTTGTTCCTTTTCTTCCACAGTTACAGGAATGTGGATTTAAACCTAAGGCTAAGCAAAATGCTCTCACCACTGAGGTGACAAGTTATTACACTATCTCACAAAACACGATTATCAGCAAAGCTACTGCCTCTGCTGGCTGTGTTTTCAAAGAGAAGAGCAAACCCAATCACACTACACTGACAGTCTGATCTCAGGCAGCAGGATGAAGGGTTTAAGTTACAACCATGTAAGCTGAGGGTCTTGCAGACAATGCTTTTATCACATCAGTAACTGGTGTCCATTTTCCAGAGAAGTGAGTTTTGAAAGATGCTTCCCTTTTTCATTTTGCCTGGTAACTGGGTTTGTTATCTCCTCTCTTCCAACAGACACACTATTGCTAGTATCTAACTCCCCCTAGCCACTGTACGTAAGGGTAGGTTCCTCTTCACTAAACCCTGGGACACCAAGTGTGTTTGGGAATCTGAACATCCCAGACATAGTTCATGCAGACTGACTTGGCAGAGTCCAGCAGGGAATCCTTTAGCATATGCAATACTGGACTGTATAGCTTGCTCCCTGCTCCACCCAGCACTCCCAAAGCTGGAGATGGAATAGCAACATCCTTTTAGGGCAGACTTGCACTTGCAGGTAGGCAGTAATAGAAATTTGCTTTGGGCCACAATTATATTTCAGAGTGGACACAAAATTAGAGGGAATACACCCTCATGAATACACCTTGCAATGCCTGTCCCTAGTTGCACATTACCTCATGAGCAAAACACAAGTATTACATTTTATCACAGGAAGTGAAATATTCCACATTATTCCTGAACTGTGAAGGCTCAGTTTGAGAACTACGTTTTCAGATGTTCCACAATTAACACACATAGCAACAGTCAGCACAGAGTACTGGAGGACTGGAATGACATAACTGAGAGCTGATTTTCCAACTTATCTGTAAAATTACTTGTACCAGGTTGCATCAGGACTCAGATTACAGCTGCCAGCAGACTACAGCCTTGTCCAAAGGCAAGGCAAAATGAGGGTTTCTGTCCCAAAGACTAAATTCAGAATTTCAAGGAACACTCAAGAATTGAGGCAGTCATGCAGTATACTTCTACAGTAACTTCACATTTGGAAAAAGAAAAGTTATTTCAATGCTGAGAGAAAAGCTGAGCTTCCACCCTTTACAAAAAGCTAGGAAAGCATAGTTTCAATGAAGCTATGTAGCCAGGGACTACTGTGGCAGCTAACACAGGGAGTGTTAATGCAAGGGTACATTTTCAGAAAAGACTGCACAACTTATGTTATTAAAGAAGTTATATTATCAGATGTTTGCTGCAAAAATAGAAAAAGGGGAAAAAACCCCTGCCTAGCTACAGGTGCTTTTATTTAAGGGAACACCAAGGCATGCAGTTAGGTCTATTAATATTCAGGTCAGTTCTCATGAATCCACTATGACCTCACTGCTTTCCTGACTCAGCAGAAAAAAGGGTTTATGAAAAAAAGATGGATAGAAAAAGATGGATTCCCCACCTCTCCGTTTTTTGGATCAGGACTTTTAAGTGTGAAAATTTGATTCATTCTCTCCCTGTATATCAACCATAACTTAAAACATGACCAGCGAGAGAACTGTACTTAAAGTTGATCAACCCAAATTCCCACAGGCCCTGAAAGTAAAATAAAGTGATGTGAAACAATGCAAGTGCAAAATATTCTCAAGGATTTGCCACGCACTACGATTTACAGATATGCTATTTAGACTTCTAATTTTACAAAAGAAACTGTGTTCTTTCCAAGAATACAGTTCTACATAGCAGATATTACAAAACGATTTAAATCTGAGTAACAAAAGATTATTTTTCTGTGAACAAATCTGGAACTCTAAAGAGCTGAGCATGTGATAATGCAACTCAAATGTGTGTGACCATCCACAACAGACAAGTACAAAAATGACGATGGTCATACGTTTCTCTGTGACAGGGAAGCGAGAAAAGTGACACAAGTAATGGAACACGACAGAAGGAATGACTGAAGCCAAAACAGAAAGTCTGTGTGTTTTAAGCAATCTCTAATTAAGGCAACATTCCCTGTGGCCTGATATGCAAGGTTTTTTGTGTTAAGCTGTTGTCTCCTCAATAAGTGGATTCATGTCTGCCAAGCAGCCAGAAGGAAACTGCAAGGCTGAGGTGACTGATGTATTAGAGGGCAGTGTCTTTTCATCCTCTTTTCAGCTTCTGAGGGAGCAGTGCATACCACCCTGCAGTCCTTCACACTTCAGTCATGACCTACACCAAAAAGCTGCGTAAAGCAGACTTCCTCCTCAAGGTACTATCAGTGCACTCACAACTACACATTTTTTATTCCATGTTAATTTTTCTAAGATAAGGGATGAAGAGCAAGTGCATGACATCTTTCCTTGTAAGCTGATAATTGTCTACCAAATTATTTTTTTGTACTACAGGAAGATATGTTTGAAATTTAATGAATAGATAACAGTAAATAATAAGTAATATTTGCTTTTGTCCAGTGTCTTAAAGTAAGAATCAGATGTGAGTTTTTTCGTTCTGTTATTAAAACCAGCACTTGCTGTTATACTTCCAAGGCTTCCAACCATAGCCTTTGGATATGACTGGAGATAACATTCCACCACAATTTTAAATATATCAGAAAGGGGTGGGGAAAATACCCAAAGATGCATTCAACTACATCACCAAAACATGTGTATGCAGGTATGACCCTGTACCTTTTCCTGAAAGTTTTTATATTAATAAAAAAAAAATCTGCAGTGTTACAGAATCTCTGAAAACACATTCTGTACTACTTCAGCAAATATTTTTTAAAAACATATGCATTCTTATTTAATATGCTATGTTATTATGCTTTATACTACTTGATAAGCTGTGTTTAAATTCTAAGCTAAACAAATCCTATTTCCAGAGCAATCAAAACTATGAAGAAGACTGTGCTTTCAAGAAAAGTTAAATATCACCAAGCTAGAAGTGTATTTTTTTCCTAGTAATATACCTGTTAACTATGATGAGATAGCATACATGGAGAGATTTATAAAAATAAACCCAGAAACTCAGGAACTTAAACAATCCCTTTAATATAACAAACATATCCAACTTCCAAATATAAACTGGGACTAACTAACAAGTAAACTCAAAACAACTTTCTGAATACCAAAAAGGTCTTATGCAAAACAGTGCTCATTTATTTGAGGTATCGTATCCATGAAAACAAAACAAAACAAACCAAATTATCTACATTTAAAAAGATTTTTTACTTAGCAAGGCAAAAGAAGTTAGGTGGTACATACAGAGTAAACAGATGTAAACAGTGTAAAAATACAGACTGCTAATACCAGCCAACCCAAAACTGAAATAACCCAAATATTAAGGAAAAATAAATCAGAGGCATGCAAAATATTGTTTGTCAAAATACACTCAAATCCATGTGGCTAAGTGAAAGTCAAAAGCTAGTGAGATGGATATAGAAAAGCAGTTTTCCTTTCTTTATTTGCTTTGATTGTCATTCAATTTTCCACTGAAGTGGAACGGCTGATGAAAAGCTTTTAACCTTCTTCAAACCCACTGGTAACTGAATTTTTAAGACTCCTAACAGGTGTTGAAAAGGAGGTTTAGATAACTGTGTTTTTATGATATAGTGTGATATACAACCTCACTCAAATGCTACAAGCAAATGGTGCATGATCTGTTACCCTTATGGGAGGCAAAAGCTTCGAAAACAGTCAAGATGCTTCAGGTGGATTTTTGAATTTCTCCTCAGGAGAGCAGTGAAAACTCCATGGTAAATCCAGTAGGCCAACTAACATTTTACTTGCAATACAGAACATTTTGGCAACCAAGATATATTAGAGGAATCTGAATAGTGACCTGCAACACATGTGCTTTTCATAAAAATCAAGTTTTGTTTCAGATACGCGTCAGGAACATAACCAGCACAAGGCTTTTCTCATTGAAGCAACTGTACTGATGCCATCCACCTTAGATGCACTTACAGGTCTTTCTTATCTTCTGCTTTATTTAAACCTTGCTGAAAAGAGACAGATAAAAAATAATTTAAGTTTGGCCAAGATCAGAAACCATTGACTTCACATGCTGCATTTTGCCCCCTTGCAGCCACACTTGATTTGTTCACCATACACCTTTCAAAGTTCCCATCAATACCACGCCACACAACACTTGTGCTTCTGCTCCCAGCACAGTCAGGGCTGTGCAACCCTAGTTCTGCTTCCCATTCATGTTCCATCTGAACTGTGCAGCAAACTCAGCAGAAAGCATTTTCTGCTGTCAACCAATTTATCCCTGGGAGCTGCATCCTCTGTGTGCTCAGTACCTTCTGTTCTTTCCATTCGGAGGTAAACACAGAAAATGGTGAGGATGTGTGTTCTAGACCACAAGCCTGTTAGAAATGCAGCAGGACTACTATGGCTCATTACACAGGGAAGCACAACAAGGACAGGCCATGCATGGTGGTCTTGATTTGAACACACACATCAGTTGAGCAATCTCTGTAGTACAGGGTGAGGCTGGGAATCAGTAAGTGGTTTCATAGAGTACAGGAAAAAAATTATAACCACCTCAAATTTGCCTTTTTTTGTTTATTAATACAGGACCAAAGAGCTCTTCTTGAAAAGCAGGTCACCATAATCTTAACATCAATCATTTGCTTTCTCCCAGAATCACACTTGAAAAAAGGATAGCTTTCATTTTTATTGAATTTTGGTTGAGATAGATGTTGGGCATGGAGCATATGAACGTCTGTCAGACAACTTAAAAGAAGAGAGGGCTCCCAGTTCTACCAGAAATAATTACTGTATATTTCATGGGTGTATTTTTGGGGTATTATAACCATGCACATATGCAAACTCAATTAACAGCTAACTGAACTTTTGGTTATGTGTTTTCTTTTTTCTTTTTAAATTGTTTTGTACTTCAGTTTGAATTCTATAGTAGCCTGTTTTTAGCCTAGCCTGTTTGTTGTGGTTTTTTTTCGTTTTCTGTTCTTACATATCAGCAGTATTGCAGCATTTATAATCCAATATTGCAAAAACATGTTTAAAGAGCAAACAAAATAAAATTACTTTTATAAATTATATATATACTCCCCCCTCCGACCCCTATAATTTTCTTAAAATATTTCAATTTGATCATCACATGCAAAACTATCTGAATCTTATTTCCCAAATGACAACAAAATTGAATCTAACAATTTTGACCTGAGCTTTGCCACCCAAAGTGCAAAAAAAAAAAAAGAAAACGCTAATAACTTTGCTGTTCTTGTAAAACTAAATTCTACTATTTTGATGAAGTTTAAGGAGTGCTGCCCTTTGTAACCTTATGCTATACTAAAAATTTTGGTAAATTCTCTTGCACAATAAATACCAAACAAACAGAATTTTGCTAGTACAACCTCAAAACACAGTGCTTGTATAGCAATCCAGAGCCACCTACCTGAAGGCGTTCATATTCCTTCATCAGATGATCATATTCTCTTCTAATACCATCAGACTGCTTTTTAACTGCAGCCACTTCATTTTTTGCCTTGTGGAAAGCTGTAAAATAATCAGATTTGGTGTTTCAGTTATTACTTGTATTCCTGCAGATCCTCAGAGCCCTAGTTGTGTATTAAGGCTCCACTGCAGTAGACATTCCTAAAAAACCTTAAATTTAAAACACAACATCACAGATGTACACAGGAAGAGATGTCCAGGACAGGGAAAGAGAATGACCTGTGTTCAGTAAGATCAGCACAAGGAACAGGAAGGGTCTGAAAGAAACGTAAGGGTGAGACCAATAAAGTGTTGAAAGAGGTGACAAGTTAATAAAAATAAACTTTTGACAATTTGATAAACTGAATTTTAAGTTGCATACAAAAAACTGTACATATATACCATTTCACTTCTTCAAGAGTCTACCAATTAGAAAGATGAATTCTGCTTTTGTTTGAGCATTCTTATACATAGTTATAGTAAAAAATAATGAGAACTTATTTCTGGAGAAGTAGGAACTCAATGTTATTGATCTAATACTATTTAGTTAGTTATAAGCAGCAGCACAGTACTTTAGTTGCAACTAAAAACTACTTTATCTTTAAAATATGAACAAAATATCTAAAAACATCTACAAATCAAGCAAGCAAACAAGTTACTGCATTGTTTTAATGTTTTGACCAAAACAGATGTATGACAGGAATACCTCACCTAACCCTAGCAGAAGAAAAAGCAGGGAACAGATTGTCCTTTCCACCTGTGTTGGCTATGGACAAAAAACCAAAAACATCAACAAACTGCTAAACCCAGACTCGTTCCTCTTGGGGTCACACAATTATAAGGAGCATCACATCTCTGACAGTGTGAATTCCTCTGTACACCAATTTCTTTGGATGCTTTCTTGTCAAGCAACAGAGCCTGTTCATACCTCACTGGTCAACTCTCCTGCACTGCACGAGCACTGCAGTGCAGCTGAGCCGATGGCACATGTACATTGTTTGTCATATGGATTGTATCATATGAACATGGATCCAGCAGGAAACAGAAGATCCTTTGTGTTCACCGCACAGTCAGTTATTATTTCTGGCTTCCATCTGGCCCGTTGCTTTGCCTCACAGGAGACAGAACAGCTGCACTGGCAGCAAGCAAACCCCAACAGCTGACCCTTCCTACCAAGAAAAGGCATGAGCAAGCAGGAGGTGAGGATGCTGCTTCTACATTAATGCAACTAATGAGAGGAATAGTCAGTAAGTCCCAAAACTCAAATCCAGCCGCAGTACTGCGAGAGGTAGGCTATCCTTTTTGCCTTCAAATAAAAATCAACAAAATATTCTTAGGAGAGTGTTTCATTGGAAAACATTTGTGGAAAACTTTATCCCTTTACACTTGTGTTACATGTGTGACTGGAGGTCCATAAACTAATGTAGCATGGACAGCCTGGGAGAAGTAGAGAACTCGTCCTTCTCTCACCATATTCTCTGTATCCTAATCCAGGACAGATAGTTTACTTCAGATTGCTCTGAATTCGAAGCAGGATGAGGAGGTTACCACAGCCCAGCAGCTGTAGCATTTCTATGATCCTCTCATTCAATAAGCATGGAGAACCAAACACTAAAACAAAGCCAAACAGCAACAAAACCAATTGATGATTCTTTGGGTGTTTCCTTGCACAAGTACTAGCCCTGGTCTGACTAATCACTTGACTTACAGTGCTTGCTACTAGGGAAACGATCTGGCACTTACATTAGCATTGCTCACAATACAAGCCTACAACCCAAATGATTTGGACCAGTTAAAAAGTAAGAAAGAGCACTCTCTTTTAAGAGTTTTCAAGTTGAGAAAGAGCTATTCACATTTAAGAATTTAGGCACTGACGGCACAAAAGATTTGCCAACAAATACGCTTGTAAGGCTGGGAACACAACTCCAGTCAAGTAATTCCATACTAATTTTGAATTCTCTTCATAAGATATAATGGTCAGAAAGAGTGCAAAACAAAAAGGCAGGGCCAAAAAAATCAATCACAAATTTGCTTCAAGTACCTTTAGTAACCTCAAATGAAATTTGGTTACAAAAGGGATATTAAGAGAATCTTCTGACGGCATAAATAGCCTTTTATAACAAAACCACTCCTGTGTATGCACCGCCATCCCTTCCAATCAACTCTGAGTGTGACGTTGTGCAGTGGCTCCCACCAAGCTTATGATCCCACAGGTAAAAAGCAAGGTTAAGTAAGACTGACTTTGTTTCTAAAACCTCGCTCTGCCATTGGCTAAATAACACGAGATGGTGGCCAATTCCTTTAACTTATTTTTTTTTAAAAACTGGAGTGCATCAGTGGAGCCCAACATAGTTTTCACACACAGCAACACAAAGAGTTCACAAGCTGAACGCTCCCTTGCAGCCAGTTTTATGAAATGTATTTCCAATGTCTGTATTGTTTAATTATCTAACACCTTTCACTTTTAAGTGAGAGCTGTACACCCGTACAGTCATATGTTCTAGAACAGTTAACAATTAAAAGCTATTTCAAAACCAGCCCTCCACATAAATTATTGCTCTCTTCCTGTCTCCTACAACACTGTGAAACCATGAAACGAAAACCACTCGTGACACATTCTGTACACAAAACAAACCTCAAGGGATGCACGGAAGTTTCATCAGAATTTCCTCCTGCCACACTGTATGCCTATGACAACGATATATAAATAGAGAGTATTTTCAGAAAAAGTTGAACTAAACTTCAAAAGCACCTAAATGACTTTGGTGAGCCAGCACGTATTTCATGGAGTGGAATCCTAATGCAACAGACAAAGAAATGGTCTTTGGATTTTGTCTCAGTGTGGCACTACTGACTCAGCTCAAAGATGCAATTAATACCACAGCTCAAATAACTGCACCCAGAGATGCTGGGACTTCAATGCCTGTTGTGCTACATCAGCTGCAGGCAGAAACTTAAGGAGCATGCCATTTGCTATGAAATATCGTTAGAAAAGCCAGGGGTCAACAAGCTGGACAAGAATCTGTCACCAGTCTGTTCTGCCACACAACTTGGTTGATATTACATGTTCTGCATAAATTTATGTTGTGTAAACAAAACTGTAGCCTTTACTACGCATTAGGAAAATCTCACTAAAAATTATGTGAAAGAAGTTGAAACAGTACAGCATTGCAGAAGTCTCCCTCCTGCCCAAAGGGTCCAATAATAGCAAACTGACATTTCACATACAGGTATTTCCATAGTGTGGGATCTGTGAGCAAGAAAAGGAAGTTAATGCACCACTAGCCCTGATACCGGCCCCAGCCCAAGGGTCACTGTAAGGACTGCTGCTTTATGACACTTCTCTCATCTCTGACTTCATTTTCAATTCCATGTAATTTATTTTCTTGTGGCTTTGTGGATAGTGTTCAGAACCTGAAATAATATCCTAGCATCTCTTCCTTCCCCAGAAAATCCCTAGTAGGTCCAAGACCTGCAGTCATACTGAGAGCCTTTAATTATCTGAATCAACATTTTGTTAGAAATACGTCTAATGTGTAGCAGGAGAAAAATTCTCACGTCTGTACTGTGTGCTCCTACGAGTATGTATATTTACCTGTAGGTATCAATCAGACATTTTCCATCAAATACAACTTCATCAATAAATTACCATCTTAAAGGTTTCTATACAGTCATGTTACTACATGTCTAGGTATGCTAAAAATGGATTTAGCCTCTCAAAGTGCTAGCCCCACTGCTGGGTGCTTATAAAGCCCAACAACAATATGTGGGGCTGTAATAAAGTAGTGAGGAACTAGTCCTCTTCTCTTAATTTCTGGAATAAAACAAAAAAGGCATCAAGACGAATAAGAAAGTCAAGTCTGAAAAGAAAACAAATTTGGCTAAAATCTTTGTCATTTATTTCCAACCTTTCCTCAGATTTTAGTAATTTTACTACTCAGTCTTCATATTGTATTTTCAAAGCATAGGAGGTGGAAAAATGTCTTCTTAACTTAGGATTTCACTTACAGTTAATTGAAAAAAGAAGTTGACTGTGCTTTCTGGAAGAAGTCAAGAACTAGAGATGAGTGTCCTGAAAGTCTGCAATAATTTCTGTCTACACTATAATTTCTATCATAATTTCAGAAACAGAAGACCTACAGTATTTTCTCTGCCAGTTGTAAATACTGACTCAAAACCTTAGAGAAAATTTGAATCTCCAGAGAAGTCACAGCACTGATCAGATACTAAACTGTGTTCTTAAATGTGAAGCAGCCTTATATTTAGGACTCCTTTTGGGTGCCACTCTGCTGAGTTAACCCCCATTTCAACATGTGGCCCAGTATAAAATAATGTGTCACCGTGCATCAGTAGTTTAACACATCCCAGACCAGAAAAATGGATATTTGAAACTACTCTATGAAAAAAGATTATCATTGTTTTTTCTTCCAAACAGCAAAAACAACCCCAAATGCAAACCCCCAACCAAACAAGAACAAAATCCAAATTTATTACTCATACTGATACTATCGCTGAAAAATAAGAAAAAAAAAAAACCAAAACCTCCAAAATCAAATCCAGTGAAGTTTTCATTTTTATACTAGTTTTGCCTTGTTTCATTACTGGGTGACACCCTTTAAACTCTTCATTTCCCCTCACAATTTCATGGATTGAACTTTGTGGACACAAAGGAAAGGTTACTTTAGTCATGTGAGCTCTGTAGCACAAAACAAGTAGTTTAAAAGAGGTAAAACAAGCTTTTCAATCTCAACTTTCATTTTGTGTAACGCATTGCTCACACTTACTGAGCATGAAACGCAACATTCACCTGCTCAGTTGCAGGAATTCCAAAAGAAAACAGTAAATTTGATTCACCTTCTCTAACACTCCATAGAAACCCGTGTCTTTGGATGTGGTTCTTAAAGCCTCTGGTTATCAGTTTGCTCAAAATAACATTCAAGAAAACTTACTTTTTGTAAGGCAGACATACCTTAACACCACCTAGCTGCTGATAGTAATGCCTGTGGGGTTTTTGGCAATGAGGGGGATCAAGGGAAAGGGTTGTAAATATTTTCCTATTCATTCCTAAGAAAGACTCTCTCTCCCACTTTTGCTCTAACAAAAGATTCAAGCATGCCTTAATTTATACATCTTTTGGATGAACAACAGCTCACAGGGAGAATGCAGCTGAAGCAGCATGAGGTAAATCTATTTATTCCTTAGCTTTCTCTAGCATTCCTGTCTGAAAAGCTTATATTATATTAGTGTTACATACCACCAGTTACTTTAAATAAAACATATGCATTTAAATTTTCCATTGATCCTGTCACTTCAAAGGCAGTTCTCCCCCCATTTCTTCAAGAAAACAGCAGGGGAGGGAAAACCCACCATCAAACCTGCCTGAGAATGTAAACTAATAAGATTCTCTACTTAAAGACTGTTGTTGCTTCAAGCCCAGCTGAAAACAGCTGTTCTACAGTTCTAACTTGAATTCCCAGTGAAAAAAGACAATGAAAAAAGGATACACTAAATATTTGCTGTTATTCTTACAGCTCTGTAGCACTGCCATCAATATGAAAGCAAGGCTATGTTTTGATGACAACATGCAATCTGGTACCATGAAAATCTGTATTTTGTTACATTCTGAACACCTGATTAATGTTTACTAGATCACAGGCAGTGTTATCTTAAAAACACTGATCTCAGAGGAGCAGGTGTTCATAAGCATCACACCCCTTGACAGATGCCAGTAAGACAGAACCAAACAGGTAAAATCTGCTTCTATCTCAGTTTGGGTTGCCTATAAAGCAGTTTTGACAACCTAAACCTTAAACATGGAAGCTGCTAACAAAAGTATTATGTTACAAATTGCAAGGTATGTTTCCTTGTAGACAAAAAAAAAAAATTAAAAAAGCTAACACCTTAACACCTCTGCTACAGAACAGATATAAATTTAGAATACTAGTCAAGGACTTTTCTGCTATCTGACAGAAACCTGTGTTACAGTAAACCACCTCAACCACATGCTTCCCCATTTTATACAGAGAGAGTGGCTGCTATGTATGACATGCAAGATCAAACTCATGCCTATAAGCAATCTGCAATTGATTCCACACCCTGGTCACGTCATTGATGAAGACAAGTTAAGAAGTTATTTCAAGTTATGAAGACCACTTAAATATATCTGTTCAATTTGTTAATAATTACAATTTCATTAAGGTGTTCCCATTACACTGTACACATTTCATAATGACACAGTTACTAAAGTACAGGGATGGCAGTGATGTTTTGCCAGTTCCTAGTCAAATGTAAAGAAACCCCATGCCAAGTGTTCTGAAAATGGATGAAGTTAGTTAATGCTATACTTAGAATACATTTTTGACATTCACCTTATTCTTAATTGCAAAGAAGTCCTAACTAATACTTACCAGCCGATGTCTTCTGTAGTTCTGCTTTCAAATGTTCAACTTCCTCCTTCAGTTTTTGCTGAGTTGCTTCCGTTAACTCTTTCTTTTTACCACTTCCTTGTCCACTCAAGGCCTAATAAAAACCACAGTTGCTACAATTAATTTTCATTAGCCTGACATCAATGCAAAACACCCAAAGAAGGTCAACTTCAATCTTGCAAAGCAACAGGTTTTATCAAATGTCAACATGATATAGGCAGATAATCATTCTAGAAAAAAATACCCCTGAATTTAAAAAAAAAAAAAAAGCTAAAAAAGCTCAGTGTTTAAGGTTGATAATAATGGCACACTTGCAACAGAATGGTATTATTTCCTGTGTAAGAGTATTTCTGCATCAGGTATACAACTTTCGTTTATGATATAAATGAATTTTTCAGAAGATATATGCTGGGACTGCCAGTGACAGAACACTGTCATGTTTATGTGCAACTTGTTCTAATAGTTTATTGTGATTTCTCTCCTTGTAGGTTTGCAGCTACTTCTTCAATCTTCAGAATACCTCAATATCCAGACCCAATTTCCAGTGAAATTCAAGAAAAAGAACTAGGGAAGGATTCAAGAAAAGCCCTGTAAGCACTGGGCACAGGAGCAGTATCTTCCCTATACTATAAAACTGCTGGCATTGCTATACTTATGCATGTTATTAAGATGTAAGATTAGACCCCATAATTAGACTCTTTGCTCTACCTGCCTCTGCTACCCAACCACACATCCTCTGTGTTATGAAAATGGCAAAAAACTGGTAAATGCTTAATGGAAAAAAGAAAAGTGAAACATCTGAGATAAACAGCTGTTAGGTGAACTTGTGATATCAGAGTTTACCAGGCACAGGTGGGAGCAAGGGGGAAAAATTACTTTGGGAAGAAGAAAAAAACCTGTTCATAAAGATGAAGAAAAAGAACCTTTTATAAAGACTGGTAAACAATCCATGGAAAAGAGCTGAAGAAAATTTTCCAGAAGCTATTTAATCAAAGAATAGAGATTACACTGGACTGCTGGTAAGAAAAAACCAGCCAACTGTCTCCTTTACTTTGTGATCAACTCTTTCCATTAATATGCAAATAGCTATTTCTGTAAACTTTTATCTGCAGTCCTGCGCTCCATGGAATCTCTGAACAGGAGACAGTGCAGACTTCACACACCACAGTAAACTTAAAGTATCTATACTTGCAGCCAGTGCCTTCTGTGCAATTGCTCTCACCTCTCTCTGATGGCAGAATGAAGCACACTTGTAAATAAACACAAATGCAGGGGCCAGCCACTGGATGAGGGAAATCTTAGTATGTCTATAAAGTTAAAATATTCCAATTCCAAATACTTCACATGTCTGTCACAATGGAGATTCAGCCACAGCATGTTGCCTGGACCTGTGGCTACCAGTGTTTTTGCAAACCATGCAATCAAACGCACAAATAGAAACAGACAGGAATACAGTTTCCCGTTTCTGGCTATGGCTTACAAGTGGCTAAGAGAATGTGTTGCTAAGGGAATATGAAAGTAGAACAAAAAAGAGGACTTGGCCAAATCCCAACAAAACAGAGAAGAGAAAAAAAGGTACCAGTAGGCAGTAAAGAGACAAATTCCATGGCTGAGGGAGGGAGTCTAGATCGTTCTGACAAAATACCAAATCACAAAATTTTGTAATCATTTCATACTCAGGAAACACCTAATGCTCTAACGATATGTGATTTACAACAGCTCTCAAACAACTGCATTTTTTTACATCCCTTCTTGTACTTTCTGTCCAGTGTCTGTTCTCTTTGTCTGAAGATTTATTACAAAAAAAATTACAGTGCTGGTAACCATAGACACTGTGTTAGACAAACTTGAAGGAAACCTGTACACACCTGCAGTGAATTTTGTTTTGACAATGTGCCAGACTGAAGAATGCTCTAAAAGTCTTCATACCTCACATATCTGCACACTAGCCTATGGTTCAGTCTCTCCAAACAGAATTCAAACTAATCAAGGAAAGATTTCATACATTTATCTTGATTATCTTTGATTACTTCCCTTCCTGAACACAATTGTGCATTGAACCACAACAGAAAAATGATAGCTCAATTTTCTCCATTCTTCTCATAAAAATAACATCTCTTTGATCCACTGGTGGTTCTTATAAGTAAAAAATGTTTGCCCTCATTAATACTACGGCAGTGTCCTACTAAGAAAGGAAAGTATTAGGAAATTGGCTGACCCACCATAAAAAGATATAAGAATACAAAATACAGTAACAACAAAATATCAATTTTACAAGTTAGAAAATACATTTCAAGACTGGAAAAAATCCTGTTAAGAAGAAACAGCCAGCTTGAGAACAGCTGTATTGTAGGATTTTTCATCCTGGACTGCTATAGCCTTGACCTAAGCAGTCAGTTGTTCAGGATAAAAAGAGTAAAATTAGTGTCTCCCTCTACTTTGTTATAATTACATTCAGAGAGATATTTTAAGACTCTCCTAGTACTTTGATGAAATTTGTGCTGGAAAGACAGAACATTATTTTTTTGCATTACTTCAGTTTCCTTTGTTAGTAAAATGCTTCTGAAATTTGTTTTCAGTATTCTGAATTAAATATTGTAAGAACATATCCATTTTCCAATTAGATATTGTAAGAACATCTTCCTTTTTCCACCAGAGGGAAAAAAATGAACAGGTATTATTCAGTAGCAAATCATCCTCAGAATATTTTGTACTAACTACTTGTTGAATAAGAAAATAACTAAAGAATCTCAAAGATACCTCCTGCAGCTTTTCATTTTCGGCCATGTATTTTTTGGCTGCTTCAGTAGCATCATTTACTTGTGTTTCCAGAGCTGCATGAGATGCCATCTCTTTTGCCAACTGAGTAAGAAGGGTGACAGTACGTCTCAATACACTGTGAAGAAATACAGTGAACAGAACTCTCATTCACAGCGTAATTTAAAAAAAAAAAAAAAAGCAAAACCAAAACCAACAAAACCAGCCAGAAAACCAAAGCAACCCCTCTTCATTTGCTGCATTAGCTGCAAAAGCAAAACCAGAAGAAAACTGTTCAAGCACCTGAAGGGAAACATTCAGGTTCATCTGTGACAATTGACAGTCAAAGGAGAGACTGAAAATATTTTTACCCATCAACATTCTGATTTTTACTTGATGCAGAACCTCCCTCCTCCTAAATACCCCCAGCCATTAAGGGGTCAGACCTGTTTGCTTAAAGGCTAAATTAAATTACTCTTAATTTTAAACAGGATGGATCTCCAAATTCAAGACCCAAACAACACGTTATGGTAAGGAGTACAGTGCAAAAAAAAAAAAAAAATCCCCCAACTTTATAAAAGGCCTTACAAGAATAAAATTATTTATTCTTAAAAGAATAAAATTAGCATTCAATTCAATTCAAAGTACTTTGTCAATACAGTTTAATCAAGAGCACACACATGGCACCCCAAATCTAAGCTTTGCAAATACTTCCCTAGATTTGATCTAGTGACTGCCTCTTTGCATCACTACTTTCATTATTTATTATTCTCTTCAAAGAAATTTGAAGATCCAAGTAATTGGCTTTTTCATAATTGAAAGAACATCAGTAGACCTTTTCAAGGTAAGCCTCCTCTCATTCCCCAGCTCCTTCACTGAAAGCTCATTTTCTTACTATTGTGGGAATTAGTAAAAAAGTTAAGGTCCCCATGTTACTACTTTTCCAATGCTTCGCATGTTTTACTACTGCTTATTGATTTATAGAGGAGTCATTAAAACACCACAACTAAAATAGACTCATAGAATCACATAGGTTGAAAGGGGCTTCCAGAGGTCATCCTGCCCAGAGTAGGGACAGGTTGAGCAGATTGCTCAGATCCTTGTCCAGTTGAGTTCCCACCATCTCCAATGATGGGTGATTCCACCATCATTCAGGGGCCTTGTTCCAGTGTTTAACTGCTCTTGATAGCAGAAGTGCTTTTCTACCACAAGTCAGAACACTTCAGGTTCCTGACCTGTTACCTCTTGTCGTTCCTGTGTGGATCCACTGAAATGAGTTCACTCCATCTTTTCTACAAGCTACTACTACACACACATAGCAACCAACAGGATCTTCCCTTCAAAGGCTCTATTCTGGCTGAAAGACAAGCTCCCTCTCCTCTCCTCAGGGGTCCCTATGGGTCATCACAGCAAGGGCACATGCCATCCTAGGATAACAGAGACTTTTATGTGCCCAATCTGCTCATGTACTCCCCAGCTGCACCTGCTAGTGGGGGTGATGTTACATTACCCACTGACTATCCCAGAAGGCTCAGGGAATAGGGAGGCCAAACAGCAGAACTTACCAGCATGAAACAAAGCAACCTAAGGTTGACAGTGAGATATTCAGTGCCTCACTCTTTTCCAAAGAATTAGTCATTTGGTCCCAGCAAGCAGTGGGCTCATGTTTTGTTGAGCTTGCCTTTGGTTTTCAGCCCTTCTTGTCCCTCTCTGGTTCTGCATGGGGTAACAGAGGGCCAGACAAGCCTTGGTAGGCTCTCCACATCTTCCAAGACATCAAGTCAGACTAACAGATGGGTGTCTCTGTCCTACCCAGGGGACAGTCTCTGGAGACTATGTCCCTTCTCTTTTCTGTGCAGTTTGCAGATGGGGGCTCAGCTGGATCCAGTACCTCCAATGATAGGAGGTCATTTTTCTCATCCATACCCAATGTTCCACAACTGCTGAACCACAGACGAAAAGCTTTTCTTGTCCTGTCACACATGACAAGCTCCCAGCCTCCTCCATCTCCTATACTGGAATTTTCCTATTGGCTGATGTGCTGAAGTGAACTAAAACTGACCCAAAGAATGAACTAGGGGTATCCAAGTCCCCATTCACACCTAGATGTGGTCTGAACTTGGTTGGGTGATGGCAGTAGCAGTGCAGGATAAGACAATCCAAGGAACACTTTTCCCCACCTTCTCTGACAGACATTTTTCCTGTTTAATGGATAAGCAAAATAGCTCTATTAAGTCCTTTCATGTAGCCACTGCTGCTGGAGTACTTATTTCTTCTAAATTTTGGTGAAAGGCCAATAGCCCAAAAAACACTTCAAGCAAACCTCTTCAACAGCAGAACTTTTATGCACAATAAAATCTTCTGGGGCCACTTGAGAAGTTTTCTTCCTTGAAAGCTGAGTGGGAGTAGGATCCTGGGGGACCAGCGTCCAGCTCTTGTGCAGGACACAATCCAGCTATTTCTCTTGGAACAGAGATCAAAAACATATTTGTGCATATTTACTCAACCTTTCTGAGGGAAGTCGAAGAACATGATACATTCATATCACTATTGTGCAAG
This sequence comes from Pseudotriccus pelzelni, assembly GCA_035584735.1. Taxonomy (NCBI): domain Eukaryota; kingdom Metazoa; phylum Chordata; class Aves; order Passeriformes; family Tyrannidae; genus Pseudotriccus; species Pseudotriccus pelzelni. The sequence continues at coordinate 13,419,080 of JAWMRA010000041.1, read as the reverse complement.
GCTAGAACCACCTTTGTTTTTTCCAATGTTTTCCTGTTCAGGTTTCATATTAATTTTCTTTGACACTTCTTTATGATCCTCAATGATCTTCTAAAATGGCCATACATCACTCTAAGGGGAAGAAGTTTGTCAGAAGTCTCTGTGATCTCCTTGCTGTGTGTTCCTCTTGCATATCTAGGCAATGTCAAGCAGCTCACTGAAGTAACTCCTAAGAGGATCAGCATTCTTTGCCGAGTCACCACAAAAATGTACAAACAGGAAATCATTTGACCAGCACGTCTGTTTTGATTCATTCACATTATCTGTGTCCAACGAGCTCATATGCTCCCTGCCCATTGTTAAGACCTGCAGGTTGTTGTGGCTACTGATTCACAGGTTGTCTTGGCTGCTACTGCTTGGCAGTATAGAACTGTCCTTTCCTTTCTTTTATTTGCTGTATTTAAACATCCTAAAAGGGATACCAGATTTAAGATTATATCACCCTAGGATGCAAGTTACCACAAAGTGCTTGATCTGAAATATATTTGAAACTTTCCTTGAAAGCCAGAATATTATTATCAGTTCTTAACTTATAATCAAAGTTCTTTGAGCTCAAGATGAAGTGGTTGAAGTGAGGTTCAAGTTTTGCTTTTTACACAGCAGGATGCAAAAATACCAGTTCGCAAGATATTAACATTATTTTAACAATTCTTTAGTTTTTGTTGGTTTTTTTTTTTTTAAATTTCAGTTTTCCATGTTCAAAAAAAGGGTGTAATTTTAAGGAAGGAAATGGGTATTCCCTGAAGCAACTTCTGCAAAATACAGGTTTTCTCCAGCATTCGAAATGTTTCTTTCCACATGTCGCTCACACATCCTTCCAATCTTCAAATACTTGTAAGGTATTATTTTCCCTGACCTTACTTGCCTTGTATCCATCCTGGTCACACTTACTTCTTTAATCTCTTGAAATTGGCCTTCTGATCTTTACTTTGCAATATAGTTCCTGTAATACACATACTACATAGATATTAGACAAACGTCATACTTACAGCCAAAGAAATAAGGAAAAACCTGAGAGATAGAGGTTTCTTTGTGAGCGGAAGAGCTTCATCTGAATGTGATCAAAGGCACTACTATTGACGTTTGCAGCCTTTTCGCTCACGTGAACGGAGGAGTACTTCCTGACTTCTCTAACAGCATCTGCAAACAATCACAGGCCGTTCTTATTCACATCTGTGGCTGGGCATGTATGATACACCATACTCAGTACTAGAAATATGTATCTGGACTTTCTGCTCAGCAAGCAGAAATAGGGCAAATAGCACCATTGCTTATGCTACCCGTACATTTTAAAGGTGGGTCTTGATAAATCACTGAAGTGCTCCAGCACATTTCCAGAAATATGACAAACTATTGCCCAAAACATGCTTGAACAGTCATTTCTAACACTTGCACCCAGTCCCCAGGGATGAGGTTAATGCAACACACTCTGCAAGTGTTACCAAAGACCCTGCAGTGTCAAAATGTCACTGCTGACAACTGAGTTAAAATACCCCCCTGGACAAACAGTGAGAAACGGGAAAGAGCAGGGAAAAGAACAAGTATTTTCTCAAGTATTTAATATAGAATTTGTTTGATAAGCATGTGTTTTAGTAATGATACAAGTGTCTACTTTATGCCTGAATCACAGAGGGAGAAAATTATTTCTGTAACATCCATCAAAATAGAAAGGCTAATAACTACTAACTGCAATAACATCATAAACAGAATGGAGGAGGTAAGCTACATCTCAGTGTTCTTTCATCTTTCGTACATCTCTCAGCTTTTTTTCATTCATCATGTACTCCTGATAGTTCCGCAAAAGGGCTAATACACTGCAAACACTTTTCAAAGGAAAATATAATTAATTAGGATGTACATCCACACAAACCCAAAATCTAACCCAGTTAAGAGTTCAAATTACAATAAATAAACTCAAGGTCATCATACATTCCTATGACCAATACAGCACCTTAAATCTCCTGCACATCAACAAATATACACATTTCATGACGTCAGCAGTTCCTGCAGAGTATTTTAGCCATGGTATTAAACTGCTGCTGCATTTGTCTAAGCAGACAAACTCAATTCCAAAGAAAAACACGTGAATATCATCATTTATGACTGCCTCTTTCATATGCCTAAGTTATTCAGAAAGGAAAAAAGCCCCCTGAAGTAAAACTTCAAACAATGCATCAAATACTAGGATTAAACAAATGCATACCCTTGCGCTATAGGAGGAGTCTAGTCCTGCAATAACCTATCATTTTATGCTATGGGGCAAGCACCTCATCACTGCTTAACTTTAACCCAACTTTACCTTTCTGCAAAATCAATGACTATCACCAAGTCAAAAGCAAACTTTGGTCAAAGTTTGACAGGAGTTCAAGAGAGTAAATGGAATCCATTAGTTTTCAATCTTAAGCCATTTACTGAAGATCTACTTACAAGAATACTACTAAATATAATCTTAATAATGATTTTAAAAGTTCATTTGTATTTCTGGTACGTTCTTAATATTAAGAATATAGTATTGCAGTCTGGCCTGACATTGTTATTTATGTAGTGCACTGTATATTTCCCTCAGCAGAAAATACAACCATGCATTTTTTCTTCCCATTTCAAGCAGCTTGGAATTATACAGCATGTGTGTTCTAAGGTGCTGGAAACACTTCTATCCATGGAGAACTACTACTACCCCTGAAACACAGGAGAACTGTTTTCATCACTGGAAGGCGCTTACCGCACAAAGCAGTCAAGACGGACAGTAAGTGAAATCAATCAGGCATATGCTCACCATTCAAGCTCCAGTTTCATTAAAGCTTTACTCCTACTTCATAGACCTCAGGGTCTACTCATAACAGAGGTAGCCAACAGCTGTTTTGTATATGCGCTGAGCAAAAGCAGTCAAACAGCCCAATATTTTGATACGTTCTTCAACAGCAACAAAGAGAAAGAGTGCCATCTACTGCATAACGCACAGCTCAGCCAAATTCTTGTGTGGAACATGTTCATTTACCTGTGTGAGAAAGTGAAACCAAACAGCAACCTAGACCCAGCCCCATTTTTCCTCCTCATTCACTACTATATTACTATTGCATTTGGATTCCCAATGTGGATGCAGTATAAGCCCTCTCCTCTTTCATTCCATTTTATAACTTTTCAGTAAATTAGCTGATTTACATTAGGCTTGAATCCTTTCAGTTAAATTTACTGATACGAACTCCATGTACCAGGTTTTTTCCCCATTTCTCAAGAAAGTGAATATTTAACACTTACCGAGGAACAAGATGATCAGTAAAACTATTATCGTAAGGAACATTTTGTTCCAAAATACTGCCATTTTGCTCCATAGAGGAATCATAAAAATCTTCTGCCATCTGTAAAACAGCACAGTGTTATTCAAAAATAATTAAGCAGTAAAAGAAAAGCATAACAACCTCACAGAACAGAGCCTTGTTATTGATAAGAGACTTGTATATGGTCTCTAAACAGCTGCTTTAATTGGAATATAATTTAGGTGTACACTTAACTTTTCCAACAATCCAACTTGCTCATCTCTTTTTTATTTGTTGTCAATACAGGCAAAGATAGTTGGTTCAACGTGCAAACTTCTTGCATGATAGCAGGTGTGTTTTATTTCAGCTTTTACTTGGGTTAGAATTACTTTGTGTTCAGTCCTGACTACAATAAACTCAGGGATGGAGTAAAGACTGTAAAATCCATTCCATCATTTTTATTTCTATCCACTTATATCCCTTGTTGCCAAATAAAATTAAAAGCTTCCACAAATTAGGATCATCTCTACCATCCTTCTTCAGAAGGCTTATCTTTTACACTGATGAATCTGAATAATTATGAGGTACAAGGACTGTTATAACATTCTAACTTGTAATGACAACAAAAAGACAAGTCTCATGCTTAGATTCTGTCCAGGATTAAAATCCCTTTCCCTAGCATAAATTTGCTGGCTACAGAAGCAACTTCAGAGGCCCAGTGGTGGTGAAGACAATTATTACTTTTTAAAACAATCATCTACTTGATATTACAGCATGGAGGGCTCTGTAAGAATTCACACTTGCAGCACAAATGAAGAACATCTGATGTGCTCAAATGAATTGCAACCAGTGATAACAGAGCACCTACTTGTCCTTTGCTGCAGATTAGAATCAGTGCTACTACACAAATGAAATAATACCTAGTCACACCATTAGGGATGTAACACAGACATGCTACTCACTGTCTGATTATACGAGGTAAAATTACCAACTTTTGTTAAGACTATTTACATTTCACAGAGACTGTTAAAATTTGGCCTGTAACAAAGTAGTTTCCAACCTAATATAAATTCAACTTAAATTAGACTGTAGCATCATCTCCTATGGTTCTTTCTGAATGTCCATCAGAAAGGATTAAAATGTTTTAACATTGTGCATGCAAAAAGCTCATTTAAATATTTTGGTATAATCTGAGTTCTTTATAGCAGACAGCCACAGTCTGTATCAAACCTAAAACTTACTTCAAGCTACAGCTCAAACAAAGCCAACTTGCAAACTGCTGAAACATGCAACTCTCCAAGCTCCACACTGACCTTAGACCTACTGCACTGCCAAGTTATAATCAGGCTAAAAATTAGATCCCTTTACTGCTAAGTCTTCTTTTGTACTATTTTCCCCACTTATTTTTCCTCAACAAGTATTGACATTCACATTTACTAACGCTTCATGTCCTTTTGGTGACAAAAGTCACATAAATATGATCCTTCCAAACTATACCAGCCACCACTGGATGGTGGATGTACTACACGTAGTACAGATCTTTTTGTGTACTTGCATTTTTACATTGTCAGTTTACTTGCTCCCTGGGAACTTATAAGCTTATTAGCAATTTTGAAAAAATTAACAAAAGTGTAGGAACAAAGAGACAAAGAATCTGTTTGAAGACTGAGAAGTGAATAAATCAGACTTCAAAGAACAGCAGTTTCACACCTGTCATTAACCACGCATGCCTTGCTGCTCTGACAGAACCAGCTCTCAGGCCACCAAGATGAGTATGGCAGAGCTGTTGCCCTCTGGTACTGTCACAGCAGCTAAATCTAAGCTTTAACCCTGTAAGATTCCTGCCAGTTTTATTAAGAAGATAATTGGAATATGTCATGTAAGGGATAAAGCTATTTCACTCTTTCAGAAATCACTGTTCAGAGGAACAGCTCAATGCTCCAAACAGAGTACAAGAATTTATCCTTTTAATATAATTTAAAGCCTTTCAGCCACACTAGATTCAAGCCGTTTGCGCCACAAGTCAAACATACTTCAGTACTTCCAAAGTACTCTGATTGTGTCATCAGCCTGCAGAAATTCTTGGAGAAAGTTTCCTCACATAAACCATTAAAAATCTGATGATTACGACTGCCATAATCCCTCTCCCCTCTTACCTACAGTTGCACTTTTGATTAGAAAACAAGAGAAAGTATAAGAACTCAATGATCTGTGTTGAAATATGAACTCCCCACAAGCCAACTTGTAAAAATGTGAAGTCAAATTAGATTTTTAGAGGAGTTTCAATTTCTGGATTTGAGGAAACATGACTAATCACTGGTATCATCTGTGGAGAAGGCAATCATTTTCAAGACTCTTCTGCAGGTTTAAGTAGTTATATTCAGACTCTCCAGACAGCAGGTTTTATTCCTTAAGATATTACAGTAAAAGCTGCATTCTTCATTCTATATACATCTAAATATGCACAAAGTAAACATGCAACAATTTTTACAGAACACTGAGACAACAGCATTTTTATTTCTTTTGGAAAAGTTTTAAGGTTTCATCCTTCCTGTTTTTGGCAGGGTTGTGACTTTTTTGTGGTTTCCGGATTTTTTTTTTTTTTTTAATCCTGAAGAGGAATTGTAAGTCTGCTTCTCTTGCCTCTTGCAGAGGAGCTAGTTTTATTTCCTGTAAAGAAATTAACATTACCAAATTTTAAGATCTTAAGATAATGCTGTAATCCAGGCCTTCACAGAGAGTATTTTTTGTTTTACTACGTGCGTTTATTTTACAAGAATTTACTATTTTCTTAATGTTAGTGTTGTTCCAGAACTATTATAATTTTGCTAATCTATATACAAGCCTACAGAGGCCTTTATTTCAGTAGTCCTGAACTTTTTGCATCAAACTCCAGTTTTTCTAAGCTAGTATCACCGATTTCTTGCAGCCCTCACACATAACTTTACGCAGCTTCTTTTAAGTATCTGACGTCTCTTATCTGTCCAGCACCCACAATGCCTAGTGTACCACCAACATAAAGCTGCTCGTCACAAATTTGACAAACTGCCGAAAAAGCTGTATCCTCCTCTCATTTTTTTACTGCTAGATGCCTTCCTTCATGCTGGCTACTCGAGAACCCCGGGAGAAGCCGTCCCACCTGCTGAAGCAAAGCAGGAGGGCTCATCTGGGCATCCCGACCGCTGCTGGGATGAATCAGCACTGCGTAGGTAACATAAACCCCCTTCAAGAGGCTTGAGATTCTTGTAACTCCCAATGCTCATGTCCCACACAGCACCCCTTCAGCTTTGTTCACAACTAATTTAAGACGCAGCAAAGCTCCGTGTTTATAAAAAGGGAGGAGTAAAATAAACCCAAAGTGGTGAGAAGCACCAGCTGGTCTGCCCAGCACACCGAAGACCTTCCTACCTCAGCGGGGAAATGAACGGCAGGCAAAGCACGAGAATTACTGCGATCTCGCCGTACAGGAAGCCGGCCACGGCCGTCCACTGGAAAGTCATGGTCCCGGCGGCCTGCGGGGGAAGGGGCGGTTCAGGCGGGCGGCTCCGACCTCCCCTCCCAAGCCACCCCCGGGGCAGGGACGCGGGTGCCGGGATCCCACGGGCGCCGCACCGGCCCGGCGGGCTGGGCAGGGCCGCCGGCAGAGCCCCCGCCAGGCGCCCGCAGGCCCGGGGGGCCGTCCCACCGCCCCCCGCCCGGCCGGGGAGCCCCGGGGCCGGCCCGTCTCCCCGCCCGCCCGGCCGCCTCGCCGGCCTTCGAACCTGCTCGGCGCCGGCGGCCGGCGGAGCTGATGGCGGAGCTGATGGCGGCGCAGGGGCGGGAGCGGCGCCTCGCGGGCCGCGGCTGAGGAGGAGCGGGCCCGTCTCTCCCGCCGGCGCTGCGGGGGCGGGCGGGGCACGGGCGGTGTGTGCGGGCGCGGAGCCGCCCCCGCCCTGCCCGCGGGCTGTGGGCTGGGACGGCGCTGAGTGACACGGCGGGGGCGGTGCGGAGCTGCCGCCGGCCCGGCCGGGCACCGGGCAGCGAGGGTCGGTGCCCTCCGGGGCAGCCCCATTGGAGAGCTGCAGAGTTGGAGAGTGAGGGGCTCCCGCCGCCGCCTCCGCCGCGCTCAGCCCCGGCGTGGCGGGGCGGGTGAGCTGGGTCTGGCAGCGCGGAGGAACCGGGGGGCCGCACCTCTGCTGGGAAGTGCGTGGATCTCCACGTTGAGAAAGGCGGACGCGAATATTACCTTTTTTTTTTTTTTCCCCCCCTCTCCCCATCCAGGGAATGGTTATAAGCATTTCGCTGCAGAATCCTGCTGTGATCGTCCCACTGCTCCGTGACTCGAGTTTATTCCATCTAAGACTTCAACTCTGCTCTTCTAGCTTTCCCAGTTTCTGACGTTCAGTTAAAATGGCTGTGTGTCTGTCCATCGCCCTCCATGCCTAACACCACTGTATTAAGACCCAGCAAATCTTTTTCTCGAAAAAAATAGGCCCAGTATTCATAAAGACACTACCAATAACAACAAAGCAACAGTCTCAAACACCGTCAAACAGGCCTGTTTGGACCTCATGAATAAAACAAGATTCTTTCAGAAAACCCTGTTCTGTCATACTGTCCTGTGCAGTCTTTTTTATCAGCATACCAAGGCTCCCAAGGTATTATTTCCATGCCTTGGTACTCACTTCTTGACCATCTCTTTTACCACCCATACAACTCAGCTTTGCCCCTGCATAAGGGCACCCCCTGATCACTTTTTCCTATTGATCCTAACAGATGCTGAGGTGCTGCCAGAAGAATTTACCCTGTCTACCTGGGACCACCAGCCACCAGCACTCCTGACACAACTACCTGTTTCGGGAATTCTCTTCCAATTAATTTCCATCAGAGTGAGACATTAAATGCAGTGATTAGTAGTTCTTTGTTACTAATCCAGTGAAACTGACATGGGGTAGGACGTTCTTGCATAAGCAGTTTTGAGCAGAGCTGTTTGCAGCTGCCCACAATCTGAAATTGTTTACTTAAAATTTCCCAAGTCTGCAGCCTGGGGAGCCAGTGTGTTAACATTTTCCTAGCAGCAGCAATGTCTGGATGAAAGGTTACATCCCAAATAATTGTTTATGCATAACAAATATTGGAGAGTGATATATCCAGCCATTTCAATCCAATCTATGCAGTGAGAACAGCCTGGGTCTTAAGTAATATTTCTAACATGTTTTCATAAACATATTTGATCAGCAGAATAGAGAAGACATAACCTCTTACCCTGGTTTTAGCTATTTGCCTACAGCCACTATACTTTACTGAAGCTGTTAAAGCCTTAATACAGACTTTCTCTCCTTTAATTCCAGAGCAGTTTCGATTTCTGAGCTGCTTACTCAGCTCTTAGGAACACTGCAAGTTGCCCCTCCCTGTAGCCCAGCCTTATACTACAGGACTGTATTTGCTCATCTCCCCTGCCAGAGACTTGGAGTCTGCTTTTTCACTTCAGGGCTTCAGAAGATCCCAGAAAAACTCACACCACAGTGACTTCTGTGCACTTCCATGGCAGCTGATGTGTGTTCCCCACCAAACTGGAATGAGATCAGAGGAACAGAGAGAAGCCCCCTGCAAGCATCTGTGAGACTTCCCTTCTCCTGTTGAATGCACTCTCCCACTCCTGGAAGGAATTCTAACTGAAGCTGTAGAAGTCTGGGTCGTTAATCTAAGGCTGCCTATCTTATAGTGCACCAGTGTGATAAATATGATACCATACAATATATAAAATGGCTGGCTGCTGTAGGGAAAAAACTCCCAAACCTGAAATCATTACAGTTACAAGGATGTGGGCACTTTGTCCAGGCAGAACTAACTCGTAATTTTATTACCCCATATATATACAGAACAGGGGTCTGAGCTATCAAGCCAGGCCAGATGTTTCTTATCCCCACACATAGCACACACGCCCACGCAACTGCTTTCAGTCACAAAGGACAATAATGCCTCAAGCGGCTTTCCAGCTTGAGCTTATGATTCCTTTAACACGCGCTAATCTTAGCTCTGGCTAGCTCAGGACCACAATGTTTTTGCTTTAGTATTTTCTTCTTCTTTTATTATCCACGTGGCCGGTGTTGTCTGTCTAGGTGCTCCTACACAAGGAATACCTTCCTCTCCCACCAGTAAGGTGACAAAGTATTCAGAAGCAGAAATAGGAAATGCCTGCGTATTAGCAGCTGCTTAAGAGGACTGAAATCAGACTAATTCACTGCTGAAAGCAAAGGCAAAGTTTAAAATTGTTCTATTCTACTTTGGCTTCTATGATAGCTGTCTCATCATCACACGCTCCTTTTGTCCAACCATCAACCCAAGACAGAGAAGTCACCTAAGAAATGTAACAGAGAAAATGAGATTGTAGAGGCTGTGTGAGGGGGGTTATTGCAGCAGGATAAAAGTTGCAAGAAAGTACAGCTGTTATGAGCATATGGCTTTGTTGTTCAGGGTGGCTTAACATAAAGAATGAGATCAGTTACAGGAGGCAAAGGTCCTAAATTAGGAAACCATGCTTTGTATCTTAGGTTAGTTGCAGAACAACTTTTAAAAATTTGAATATCAGAAAACAGGAAGACTGAGCACTTGGTGATGTTACAAGTAACACATATAAGGAAGGAATATATCTAGTGGCTTTAAACTGGAAATCAGACTTTTCCCATGTTCATATGGTTTATAATGAGAAATATGACCATATTCTAAAACAAGTCTGGGAATTAAATAACTAACTCCCATCTTAGCAATTTGTTTGAACAGTATTTTTGTTCAGAGTATGACTTAAGACTTAAGACTTCAATTTTGCAGTTTATTCTATGGCAACAGAGTGAAGTGTGTTCAGATGCATACAAAATTCACAAGGGAAGACATACAATTCATTTCACACTCAAAAAGGGATGATAAACATCCGTTGACTTTTATGATGCATAAAAGGCCAGATCAAGCACTCTTTAATTATAACCAATATTAACAGCAACCTAGGTCTTGTACTTCAGGCAGAAATCTCTGTGGTTGATCTCACACAGGCACAACAACTGCTGTCTTCAAAATCATCAAGTATTCAGTTCCTAAATAGGTCAAGGTATTTCAAGTCCTCTAAAATTAAATTTTCCAACTACTAGAGGGAAAAAAAAATTGTGTTGATTTCTGTTGATTATAATAAGTTTTTTTCTTTGCTCCTTGAGGCTAATGGGACAGTTTGCAGCATGTAACAGTTGGTACCCAACGTCACAAAAATCTTAAGAAAATGCTAACAAAGGGCTTAATTAATACTTTCACAAATCCTCTTCTTCTACAATTCAGCTGTATAGTTTTAATTTTTAATTTTGTGGCAGAACAAAGTTCTGTTTTTCAGAACTGAGGAGAACTGAGCTACACAATAATTGGATTAACTTGAGACTGGAAATTCAACAGGACAAAATACAAAGTCATGCAGTTGGGAAATAAGAATTTTTTCTGTAAAACTGGAAGCTCATAATTTACATGATGAATATTAATTGAGGAAAAGTGAGGCATTAGAAGAGGTATTATCTGCAGAAGATATTGCTGTGAGTTTACCTGGAATGCTATACAGATTTGCACTCATCTAATGTCAAGAAAACATCAGAATCCATAAGAGTGAAAAAATAGTTGTCTGAAGGAATGAAGACACTATCACAACAAAAAAAGTGCAGAGATTGTCTCAATTAGCGTAGGATAGCAAAGCATATCTGTAGTTTTCCATTTATTAACACATCAGGAAGGTGATCGTATCGGAAGAATTACGTAACTTTGCTGTCTTAAATAGTGAACTAGACTTGATAACTCAGGTCATGCCTTTCAAACTTTTATTCACATGTCTAAATCAGACATTCACAATGAAAAATGGCCAAGTATTTTATGACAATGGATTAAAAAAATTGTGAGAATTTAAGATATTTAAACTATTAAAATATTTGTGAGTAGCATCAAAAGCAACTTTCCCTCCTCAAGATTGTTGCATAATAAAAAAAATAATCACTATTGTATACAAACCCAAGTAATTGATTTAGAAAATTTGGAACTATTCACAAGTATATGCATAGAACAATCACAATCAAAAAACTAGGCAATTTTTGGTATGAATTTCTGTGTAAACATATAAAGAAAACAAATTATTTGATTATAAGTAATTGCACCGCAGTTTTGTGAAATTTCCCTTGCAGAACAAATGCAGCTGGTGTGTAATGTTTATCATCCTGTTCTAATTGTCATTATTTCACTCCTATACAGTGATTCAAAGCCAAGTGGCTGTCATGCTTTGATAAGCAACATGCCAGTGGCCAGAAAGGACTGCAAGAGCCCTACTGAGAGAATCTGTCAGCTTTTCTTTGACCTAAAAAGTTCTGGTGTGGTAGATGATAGGGATCTGGTTTGCAATTATTGTACAGCAGATAAACAAAACTGAATTTAGATTGAACTTTCAAGTCTTGTATTTTAGATTCAAGCGAAGTTTGTACTTAGTAACTGTCTCTTAATTTTACTTTTTCCTTCCTTCCATCTGTGTTTATCTGTTCCGTATTTCTTCTGCTATACAAAGTATGGAATTTTTCTAAGTTGTAAGTAAGTTTAGAAAGTTTTAGTCTGCGAAAGGAACACCTTATTTAAAAGAGGATAGTATGCTGGGCTTCAAAGCCTCACAGTCTTAAAATCTACTCAAATTTAAATTCAGCTTATGTCAGTTAAAGCAAAAACTCTATAACTGCTCCCTTTGTATTCTTTTGGTCTGAAATTACTGGCATTATTTATCAGTAGTCCTGATTTTAGGAGATTTCATGTAAGAAAGGCCCTAGTTTTGCAATAATATTGCTGTATGCAATTGTCTGGTGAAAATTTAAATTACTGGAGCCTTAAAATAATCTCCCCTGTCCCACATGTAGTAGTGCACTGTAAACTGAATTCCACATTTGTGGAATCTGGAATATTTTCTACAGGGAAAAATGTGCACATAAAAATACTAAAAAAATAAATTACCATCCTAATGATGTTATGCTGTGTTGAAAATACTTATACAATTGATAAATGCGACTAAGAAGTAGGAACCCAATTAAAACCTTAACAATGTATCAACAATTCCAAAATACAAGTTTACATAGAATTAAATACTTCCGTTTATCACACACCATAATGGTCATTCAGGTAATCTAGTACTGCTGAGGTACTTGATAAAACATTAAAAACTTTTTTTTCTTGTTTTGAAGTTATCCGTTCCATCATGTACATTAAGTGGTGGTGGAAACATGTAAAAGGAGTTCCGTGCTCAAGAGCAATGTCAACCCAGTCCTGGATGCATTTAAAAGGTGTCTCTTCATATCCTGCAAACATAGCTGGATTTGCCAAGAGTCCTCTAGCCACCATTATACCTTTGAATTGGAAATTAAAGCAGTAAGTTACATTCTACTTTAAATTTTATGTAGATTTTCTATAGCATCCCTTAGGACAACCACCCAAAGCTTACAGACAAATAATTGGAGAACAACAGGGATTAGTATTACAGCTAGATGAGAGAAATCCACTCAAAAAGGCTGACCTCAGAGAATCTACAACACCTATCAACACATTCCGCATTCCAGAAATTTTGAAACAAAACACAGAACACAGAACCCTTTCTGTCCTGCTTTCGAAACTGCACTTAAATAGTATTTTGTTTTTATTTGCTACACACATACAAGCCTGCCCTTATAACATAAAATTATGATAGACACCCATATGGTAAATTATTTTTTTGTGCAACTCAAGTCTATTCACTGACCTAGAATCCTTCTTCCAGTAAGAGCTCAATGGCTCAATTCAGTAAATTTCAGGACTCTCGATCTGCAGTAAATCTTTCTGAACAAGCCAACTGTAATCCCATATTGTCAGATAATTTCTATCATAATTTTTCTGTGATTAAGGGACTCTGTTTTCTTGCACTGTTCTTGCGCATGATGCATTTCCTTCCTGCTTTGTTTTAGAGGGAAAGCAGAACGGCAGTTTGGTTCAACTAATTTTAGTTGTTGCTAATAAACCGCAACAGTGTCAGCAGAAACCTTCCACACCAACTTTTCCTTCTGCCACTGTTCTCTGTCCTGTTGCTCTCTAGTTGAAATATGCAAAGTATGTGGAAAGAGATCACCCCTTAAAAACATACACCAAATTTCCATTTTGTCTTCAAACCACAGACAGTTGCCAGGAATCTACTGTGACTTAAATAACTGCGGGACACAAATTTTAACACAGAAACGAGAGTGCAATGCCTCACTGTGTCCTTGAAGCTACCCATCTCAACTGTTAAGCATCTGGCTTAACACCATTTCTTTTTCCACTGTATCATTACTGCAAGAAATCTGCTCCCATGTTCAGGAAGTAGAGATTTCCAAGTGGAAGTTTACAGTTCTTTAAAAGATGATCAGTTCCATAAAGAGATGGAATGAGTGTCTGAAGGTCCCCCTGAACTCCACTACTGAGTGATGAGATAGCATAATTAAGCAAAAAGCTTTTGTAATTTGCCTCAGAAATCATTATTTGTGGCTTTGAACAACAGTGCTCTAGCGCTCAGATGATTACAAGTGATTCTGTTTATGAGTTTATCAGGCATCTAAAACATGCTCTTTCATTTGTCCCCTCACAGAGTGAAAATCACTCACATCATGTCCTACTTACAGCCAAAATAAATATTTTGAAATCCGATTTTTAAGTTTACTTAGAAAATAGAGTATGTTCAATCTTACCATCTGCTTCTGTCAACTGATGAACATTTTCAGCATCTTTTAAAGTTTTAATGTCACCATTAGCCACAATAGGTATAGACATGCTTTGTTTAATTGTTTTAATTGCATCATAATGTACAGGCTGATGCCTTTCTTCTATACTTCTCCCGTGTACTGTAATCCATGAAACTCCGGCTGCTTCAGCTTTTTGACACAGGTCAACTGTTCTTTTTAAGTCCTCATGGATCCTAAAATTCCAAGGAAAGCAGTAAGTTACCTCGACTATAGGAAAAGCCTTCCTTCATAAAAAGTTACCACAGATTTGTATAAATAAGAGTATAAAGACAATATTATGCTGAAAGACAGTATTTGGGGTTTTTTTAAGACATGAGTTTAACGTATGAAAACTGCTATTTGTTTTATCATTTCCCAATTATATCACATCTCTGTAATATACATGGTAAATTTTATAGAGATTGAGAAAGAGTTCCCAAAAATTCTAAAATACCACAATTTTGCATATTCTGCAAAAAAAAAATCCCACTTATAATAGTTCCCCTTTCCTGAAGAACTGGAAACTGAGTTGAAACTTAACTGACAAATACGCAAAAGCCACACAGGATATGTGCTGAAAGAGTGAATAATGGAATGGTCATAGAATCATAGAATGCTTTGGGTTGGAAATGACCTTAAAGACCATCTAGTTCCAAGCCCCTGCCACGGGGAGGGACACCTTCCACTAGACCATGCTGCTCAGAGCCCCGTCCAACCTGGCCATGAACACTGTGAGGGATGAAGCATCCACAGCTTCTCTGGGCAACCTACTGCAGTACCTCACCTTCCTCACAGTGAAGAATTTCTTCCTAATATCTAATCTAGACCTGCCCTCTTTCAGTTTGATGCCATATCCCCTTGTCCTATCGCTACGTGTTCTTGTACAAAGTTCCTCTCCAGCTCTCTTGTAGCCCTATTTCGGTAGTGGACGGTGCTCTAAGGTCTCCCTAGAGCCTTCTCTTCTCTGGACTGCACACAACGCAATGCAAAACAAGTCTACAGAAGTTTAGAAACTGATGAACTGTGGAGAACAGCTCACAAAGTAAGTTCTTGTGATGATGCAGACTATGCATTGCTTTTCTTTTATGGAACCCTTTAACTTGTACTTTTATGTTGTTTGGATTGTAACAAAACTCCAGCCTACAGTATTTTATCTGGGTAAGGAGTCAAAGGCTGTGCTAGTTCTGCTATCTAAGTTTGGGACTACTTGCCCCAGATACTCACACATTACTATAGAGTGTAATACTGGATTAAAAGGATATTATAACTATTATATATAACTATTACACTAAATTGTTTCTTTAAAAAAATAAAAAGGATTCTTCCTTGAACCATTTAAGTTAGACCTACCTTATTTTAATAGATATTGAAAATTTGGGGTTGTTGATCTGATTTCGTACACGTCTCACCATATCTTTAACGAGTTCTGGTTTATTTATTAAGCAAGCACCATAACCTTCTGCCATGGCCCATCTTTAAAAGAAAAAGAACATTTGTATTCTACATTTGGAAACATGCAGATCAATTTCAGTCAAATACAGCAATATCTTTCCTTATGACCTTCAGAAACTCATGTGGTTGAATAAACAGAGGTAGTACTGGCAATTGTTTGTTTCCAGTTTGATACCATTATTTAGATCCTGATTCACTCTGCATTGTGCTGTTAGAACTTTGGACAAGTTACTGACCTCTTTCAGTTCAATTTTCTGTCCGCAAAATGGACTCACAAGGAAGATAAATTAAAATTTAATCAACAAAGGTTTAGATCATACATAAAATAAATAGTTTGATGTTTCCTCTTCCATTTGGTCATGGATTTCTTCTAAACAGAAAATTACTTTGGATTGAAAAGGAAGATTTTTGAAGTGCAAGTGAGGATATTATTTCTGTTCTCTCTCAACTGCAAAACACTATTTTGACTGGCAGGAAATAACCTTTGCTTCCAGTTAAGAGCAGCAGCTTTTTTATTAAACAATTTTTCTTATAAAGGCAGATGAAGTGCACAAACTTCTGTTATTTTCAAACCAATATTCAGATGAAACAAAGGACTCAAACGTAAGCATATTTTTTTCGCCTAAAAGGAACTTATACTTTGGCAGTACTTCACAGTAGTTAGCTTAGGAAAAAAAAATACACTTCCATTCCGAAGTCTCAGATCTCTCCAGAAAAATTTTTCTCAAATACTGTAATTTTAAGTCAAGACAATCTAATTAGAATAGAGAAATTAAATATTTGCACCATAATATTTTAATTTCCTGTCTTATTTTTCAGGTCTTCATTTAGAAAAAGACTGTCTAACAAAGATGTAATAGATGATTCTTAATTGAACCAGTTAGCAAGGATCTTCACTTTTTCATTACTACTCTGTTTCACTATTAAGACAAGATCTTTATCAATTCAAATGAGAAGTAGATCACTAATTCATTATACTTATAAATCTAACACAAGATGGAAGAAATTGTCTTCAGCGCTTCCTGAATAACATAACCTGTATAATTTTATTTTAGAGACTATCGTTCACTTGCAGAAGCTTGAGACATTGGGGACTTGCCTCATTGTTTTGGGAATTGCCACATCATTTCCCAAAATACTCTCCAAATTATTTGCAGCAAGCTCTTTTAGGTAATGCATATTTAACAGATGTTGGGAAGGGATGGACACTTCACTTCAGAGCCAACATTCAGTATCTCAGAAATGAGAAAAGCCAAGTTAGTAAATGTACATGCTTTTCCCAGTCTCACCATGGAGACAGGTATCTCAGAACACTCAGAACAGTGTCCTGCCACACAGACATCTTTGACAGGTTAAAAAGCTGTTTCTCTCTTGAAGTCTATTTTTAGGTTAAGACAGAAATTACTATGAAAATGAGAACCAGCATTCTTTAGTCTCAAGTTATTTAATCGTATTTACCCATCTTTTTCAAAACTTTACCTCTGAGGACAACCACAGTTTAGGTCTATTCCATCTGCGAAAGGACAGACGATACGCGCAGCATCACACAAAACCTGCGCTTCTTTAGCAGCGAACTGAACAATCAATGGATGATCACCTGCTCCAATGAAAGGATATTTAGAGATTTAAAAATTATCAGAAAATAAAAAGAACAAATTCTAAATTTTGAATGGTTTTTTGTATATTGAACAGCTGCCTGACCATGGTTCTGGGCAACCAGCTCTAGGTGACCCTGTGTGAGCTGCGGGGCTGGACAATGTGACCCACAGAGGTCCTTCCAAACTTGACTGTTTTGTGGTTCTGCAAGCCCCAGAAAATAAATAAATAAAGGCAGCTTACTAGGGGATACTAAACGAGCGTGTCTATTAAGAGAGATGGAAATTCAGACAAATATATGTGCCCTACACAATTGGTGGCTCAACATATGCTTTTTCTGACAGTTGTTTATCTTCCACAAAGACCACTTATGAAACTAGCTACTCTCTACATTTCAGCAGCCTTCATGCTTCCCCTCCTAGCCTGCCCCTTCTTGTCTGCATGCTGCCCATTTCCTGCGCTAACACACCGGTCTGTCTTGCCAGGTGGGAAACCTGCTTACAGATCCAACCCTTCAGAAAGGAGCTAAACCACCCACAAGCTTTGCCCTTCCTCATCCCATCCCATCTTTTTCCTCTTCTGTGCCAGCAAGGCTGGTTTTTATCCACAGTGTGATATGCAGAGTTGGAATGAGCAGACACGCACAGAGGCAGCTTCAGCAGCTTTGTCTCAAGTGAGAAACCGAAGTGTCAGTGCTCCTCAGCTTGGCTCTGCTGAACTACTTGTGATTTACTAAGCCCCTGCAGAGAGCCAGATGGTCATTTGGAACATGCTCTCCTCTTTTACAGCTACTGCATTACATTAAAGGCATCTAAAAATATCTCAAGCAGTCTTAGCACTCACTTTCCATATAAACAATTGCTGCAGTTAAGGAGAAGGGGGATATCTGAGCACTGATGGAAAGAGATGATCCAGTAAATGCACAGAGCAAGAGCACTTCTAGCACTGAAGAGACCACAAGTGCTTCTGAAAGTCTTTTTTGTTTTAGAGGAAAGTAAATAGTTCTTGAAGTAGTGGAGCTTAAGTCAGAAAGGCCAACAGTGCCCTCTCAATGAAGCTTAGACACTTCTAGGAGTTACCTAAAAGTCCAGGAAGCAAAAAAAATTCCATGCATATTTTCAAAACACTGTCCATTTAATACAGTGCTCTAGCTGAAGAGATTTACATTGTTATAGCTAATACTTTAGAATAATCCCACACTCCTAGATTTTTTTTGTTGAGCATTAAGTGATAAAAATACTGAGTCTAGCCATACAAAATTTTTTAGCAGCAGCCACAAAGAACATGTATCTCTGAGAAATACATAACAAAGAAACACCAATGCAGAAGAAAATGGAAAACAGCAATTGCAAACATACTCTGCTAATTAGAAGACAAAATCCCCAAACAGACAGCAAGTTAAACATAAAACCACAGAAAATATATAAATGCTAACCATGTAAATACTATAATCTGGCAAAGCATGAGGCAGAGTGTTTTAGAGGCCTATAAAATTAAGGCCAGCATGAAAGAAGTGAGTAGGGAAAAGATACTGTTTACATCACTTAATTTAATTCTGTATCCCTTGTTATCAGCTAGCAAAAGTACAGCATGTAGCTGTAAAGGAGAACTTCCTTTCCCAGTCCCTGCACCCCTCAGAATATACATTTCTGAGCTGTGGAACTTCAATGCCACCAGACTTCGAATAGATCGGAAGTGTAACTAAATTCAAAGGGGACAAACTAGTAACTGTGGACCTTTGAGCCATATATAGTGCCATTTATATTCTTACTCATTTATTTTTACACACCATGAATTATTCATGCTTTTTTTTAAGTTAAATTACACTAATAAAAGTGTCTACCTGCATTTCCCCATGTGACTTTTCTCTGTAACTGCTCTGTTCTATTTGAATAATGCATCATAGTAGTCAGTGCATTTCAAATAGTGAAATGTACTTCCCCTAATGCATATACTTACGAAATCACTAATTCTGTGGTCTGAATAGATTAAATCATCACGCTTCATAGATCCTACATGCTGATCTTACTAGTCCATTAGCACATTAGCAGCGCTCTTCATTCTTCCTTGCCGCTTATACTTGAACGTTTTGTTATGCTGCTCTACTGCAGTCACCTCATGCCAGCAGAACTGTATCGTTTTTGCCACCTCTTCCCATGTATTTCATACCACTTTTGCTTTACAGCCACAATACTGTACAACTCCTTATACTCCTTATTTTTGTATGTGTTCTGGTTATGTTTCATTACCATGACTGAAGCTTTGCTTCTCCGCATTGACCCCAGCCATGCTTCAACTTCCCAGTATCTTTGTGCCTTCTTGCTCTCTACATCTCAAGTTGTCCACCAACAGCCCCTTCCACTTTCCACTCCAGCTAATATGAAACCCTGCTTCTTTTATAAATCCTTGATTCCACTGTATCAATGTCTGGTCTATTAATTTTTTCACCTTTAGTAACACTCTTGATTTTGCTATAGACCAGAAATTTTTTCCCAGCAATGAGTTAAATGTTTGCAACTGAAACACACATGAAGCAATTGCTGGGAAAAGAACCTTGCTGCCATCTTGTACTTCGTCTGGCTGGGATACAGTTCAATTTTCAATTTTATTCAAATTTATTTAAAGTTTGTTTCTAGCAGCCTGTGTGATGCTGCAGTTTGGATTTTGTGACAAAAGTAGTGTTGATAATTCACAAACTGTTTTGGCGATTGCTGCAAAGTACTTACACAGTGCCAAAGCTTTCTCTTTTTCTCACTCTGCCTTCCCCTGCCCTCAGCAAACAGACGGGGATGGGCAAGAAGTTTGTAGTGCACACAGCTATGACAGCTGACTCAAACTGGAACGAGGAATATTCCACGCTGCATAACACCAAGCTCACCAACAAAACTGGACTGCACGGGAAGAAGAAAATGGGTT
The DNA here is from genome assembly GCA_035584735.1 of Pseudotriccus pelzelni. Lineage (NCBI taxonomy): Eukaryota > Metazoa > Chordata > Aves > Passeriformes > Tyrannidae > Pseudotriccus > Pseudotriccus pelzelni. Next base: position 13,399,057 of record JAWMRA010000041.1, on the reverse strand, counting down.
GGGACGTGGAATTTGTGTTCTAGGGTGGCTGTTGCTTCAAAACTGGCTGGGCATTGTTCTGCTAGTAGGAACTGATTGCCTTTGCATCACTTATGTTTTTTCCCCTCTTTCTTTCCTTCACATATGAAGCTGCCTTTATCTTGACTCATGATTTTTTTCTTGCGTTTGCTCTTCCTAATCTCTCTCTGTGCTTCTGGGAGGATGGAGGAAGAACGGGTGAGCAGCTGTATGGCTGCATGGCCAGCTATGTGTGATCAACCCATCACGGATCTACATCATTTTGGGGGCCTTGATTTCAGCTGGAGCCAAGATTTTCCACTATTTCATTTGACCTACTATCACTGGGTTGTGCTTACTCTCAACTGGAATTTTTACAATCAATAGGACACAGTATACCAACTGTTAACAGATGTCAAGTTGTGACAAACTTCATACACTTAGCCGATTTGGCTTATCCCCACATAAAACATTCTGACACGGGAATGGTTTATTAAAAAAATACCTTTGTTTGTTGTGAATTCGCTGTCTCTCGCTTTTGCAGATCTCACAAAATCTGCTGCCACTATCATTGGTGTGTAACACAAATCGCAACTGTATTTCCTAACCAAGGTTCTGAAAGCCAACCTGCAGACACATAAAAATTAGGAGGTAAATTGCAAAGGCATTTTTCTGATGCGCTGTTTTAAAGTGCTGTTGACATGCAGTACCGTGGGGTTCAGTTATAATCTCAGGATAAAACATGGCCCATGTATACCTCTGTCTTAAATAACTAAATGAGAAAAAGATAATCACACTTGTTTTTACAGGCAAGGTAAACTTTCTCAGAGAAAATTCACTGAGAACAGCTGACATGACAGCTACTTACTTGGAATAGCGGACCATGGGGGCACATATCTTCACAACTTGCCCAGAACGAAACAAATCCATGGGATCTTTTCGTCGGCATTCTTTAGCTTCCGTGGTGTCACCAATCATGTATAATTAACAGTCCTTTCGGCATCTGGAAAAACAAACAGGGTTTGAAAGGGGGGTCATTCCGTTGCTTCTCACAGGCCGTGCTGCCAAGCATCCCTGTTTGAACCCACCAGCGTTCCGGTGAGGCGTCAGGAGGAGGCGGCGCCCCCGCGGCCCAGGCCCCGCTGCCGTGTCCCGGTTCCCGCGCCGCTCCCGCCGGGATCGCCACGTGCCGTCGCGCGCCTTCGCCATCATCGCCGCGCGCCGCGTGCCGGGAGTGACGCGCGCGCTCCGGCAGCGCCGGCCATGGAGGAGGCGGGGGCGGCCCCGGCCCCGGCCCCGGCCCCGGCCCCGGCCCCGGCCCCGGCCCCGGCCCTCGCCGAGCTGCGGGCCGACGGTGAGGCGCGGGATGGGCGGGCAGCGCCGGGCACAGCCCCCGGCGGCCGCACCGCCCGGGGGAGACGGAGGGTCCTCGGCGAGGGCGGTGTCGGGCCGGGCGGGCGGAGCTCCGGGAGGGGCGGGCAGGGAACCCCCGCGGTCTGCAGTCACGGAAAGTTTGGGGAACGGGGAGAGGCCGCGGGCCGAGGGTCCGGGACGAGCGGCTGTGCCTCCCAGAGGGAAGGAGTGCACTGGAGGGCGAGGCGAGGGTGCTCGGTGCAATCAGTAGTCGCTGTCTGGGAGCCCTGGTTTTGGTTCATCCACAGTCACCATTGCAATACCATTTCTTAATGGTTTTATGAATTCACACCCTTGTGAGTCCGGTAGGATTTCATGGAGTTGTGACGTGCCACGTGTCAGTTACTTGGAGGTGACTGGCGTGTGTTTGTTTATGGGTACAAGCTCAACAGCCTCAACCTGATTAGTGCTGTAAAGTTTGAAAACAAAGGTACTGTCACTTTTTAGAGTTTTCCACTCAAGGTTGTGGGCAATAAAGGAGCAGGAGTCTTTACCACCATTTACAAAACAAACCAACAAACCCAAACCCCAACTTCATTTGTCGGCTCCAAACCTGTTTCTCTTGGTTGTGGTGCCTTCTCACATTTGTAATATGTGATGAAGACGACATAATACTGTGAAGCTGGAGGAATTGAAGGTCAGATAACTGTACAGTGTAGGTCCATAAATATTATTTAACTGTTCTGATGCATGAATATAAAGTCTAAATCTTTTTTCAGAATGTTATGCTGACTTCTTCAGAGAAGACTTTGATGTGAAAGCTTACACTTCCCAGTCTATCCATCAGGCTGTGATTGCTGAGCAACTGGCAAAACTCGCCCAAGGTATTAGTCAGTTGGATAAAGAGCTGCATTTACAAGTAAGTTTAAAGCATACCTGTTCTAGGGTGATTGATATAAAGTAATCAAAAACTTAGTAACCTTATGATCTTGTAAGTTCTGAAATTGCCTGGTGTCCTCTGCAAGTGATAACTAAAAGTACAGCTTGCAGCTAAACTATTCCTGATTCTGAGAACTCAGTTAAGCCCACTCTTCCTAGCAAGAAGCCACATACAGTTTCAGTTTCTATAGTCTGTATACTGAGATATAGGTCTCTGCAGCCTCTCTGTGTGCTACTCTTCCTTATAAGATCGTTCCTTGAGTCTTTCCAAATGATCATGTCAACTAACATGTTTTGGGATGACATTGTGAAAGGATAGGGGGAACTTGCACCTTTCCATCCTGTGCTGGAGAGTAGCTTAAGCCCTTAGACTTACCTGTACCTAGGCAAATGTAAAAGCTATGTTAACACACCTCTGCACCTTTAGAAAGGCTTTTGAGTTTGGATAGTAGAAGACAATTTCTATGTGGAAACTATGAGTCCACGGTGGACCTTGCAGTGGGTTTGTGTGTAGTTTCATAAAACCTGTTTCCTGCCTAACCCTGCCCCTATTGGCCAGTTCTTTGGGAACTAGTTTCTAAATGTCATAAATAGAAAAAAAAAAGTGAATATACGCTATTGTTGTGTGATTAATAAGTTCACATTTACAATTATATAGGAAGGTGTGTTGAAATGTGATTGCTCTGCTGGCTTTAATTAAGTTGTCAGGTAGGCTGCAGTTACTGATCCTCTTCTTGTTCTGAGCTTGCTGCTTTTGTGACTTAAACCTCTTGTGTTCTGAAAACCTCTTCATCTTTAAGAGGTACCTGCTTTTTTCTGGGTCTGCCTAATGTAGGGATGGTGATACCTAAGTACCTAATGCTGGAACAATGACGATATTTGTAATCCTCATTTTAGGTTCACTGCCCCTTTTTTCTCTGTTGATTTCTATATTCCATTTTTTTTAAGGTTGTTGCAAGACATGAAGATCTGTTGGCCCAAGCAACTGGAATTGAATCCCTGGAAGGTAAATACTGTTATATTATCCTTGCTATTCTTACAGTGGAGAAAGCATTTTTAAAATCTATGCAGGGAACATCATTCACTGCCAACTTTGGCCCCTCATGTTGAGGCTACAGATCTGACTTCTGAGGAGAAACATGTGGCAGCTTTTTTTTTGATGTCAGTAGATGGAGCTCCAGGGAGAAGATTTGGCTGATACTTATCTGTAGTAACTGCTTCATAGGAAAGTGTATTTCAATAGTCAGTTCTGAGGAACTTTAGCAATCAAGCCTTTTTTGGCCTTTAAAAATATTTTCCTAAATAAGCCTAATTTTGTTGCAACATTGACAGATATCGGTTGTCTTAAGCACCACTTTATGTTGCATATGCATGTGATGCATAGTTTGCATATCTTAACCAAAGAGACTTTAACACATAATCTAAACTGTGTTGAGATAATTTTTCCTAGTAAGGGACTACTGAGTTAGATGAATACCTTTGTTTTAGTCCTTTGTTTTGAGACCTGGATTTTAACGTAAACTGCTGACTTTCAAAGACCTTGCTTAGGAGCCACTGAATCTGCATAGAAAATGTTTGCAATATATTGGTCTCGTGCCAGGAGCTCATTAAACCTGCCATTCTGCTCTTTGTCTCTTGCTGGGAACTTCATATGGTTTTGTTCTGTTTTGGTTTTTTTTTGATGCAGACAGATACTTACCTCTATAAAATGCTAAATTGCATATCCTATCAGCTACAAGCATATCCCCTTTTCCCCTTCCATTTTGTAACTTGCTAAGTAATTTATCTTTGTTCCTTTTTCTGCTTTCAGGTTTTGGCGTAACCAGAGTTTCTGGTTACTGGCAGTTATAGTATATCCTTAGTCTTTGGAACTTCTTGGATACAGTATTTGATTGTCACCATTTGCCTATAGCTGTAAAATTAAAGAAGTGGCTATGTAGTCTAGCAATGGTAGCTCCTGAGTAACTTTTCAAACAGTTGGAGAATCAAGCATAGAAGACTGAAATATGTGTTCATTCTCCAAATAAAAAGTAGATAGGAATCTGTAGTAAATCTGATAAATACCTTGCAGTCACGATCTTCAGCAATTCGTGCTCAATGAAATTGTGTTTTCTGAAATTATGGTTGTTTCTGAAGGCATTCTTTCCTGAAGTTGCTCTGAGGAAAGAATGATGTACTTCAAAACAACTACTCAACTAGAAAACATTTCTGTAAGGCAGGTGTGGTAAATAATGCATGTGTTACAATACAAACCCGAAGTAAAAATAAAATCCAATTCAACTAAAATTTGTTGAAGTTTTTCCATTTACTTAGGGTTATGCTCTTAAAGGAAACACTGAGTGAAGCTTAATAAGAAAAAGAAAATGTGGATGTCGATTATGAAGAAGTTAGAAATGCATAGCTCTTGGTGTGTTTATCAAGAGAGTTAGCAATTGAAGATCATGGAGCTAATTTACAGCATGCATAGTCATTTGGATGTGTGAAAGTGAATCTCATTAAATGTTTCAAATTGATACACCCAGCTTGTAGACTCCTTTCTTATTCAGGCCCGCCCACTTTTTTAATGGTACTCTGATCAGGAATACATATTCTTCTCTGTCTAGTGGTAGTTCAACAGGTATCTTGAGCTGCTTGTTATCTTAAGATAGGCTAAATGATATCATCCTGTGTCTTCCACAGCAGATGGAGAAGGTAGATTGCTTTTTCACCTGTCCTTATTCTGCCCTCTGGGAAGAGGCCTGCTGTATGCTTGATAGCAATATCACAGCCATAGGTGCAGCAATGTCGTGCCACTGGCCCTTTCCCCATTATTGCAACGTCAAGTAGAAAATGCAGCCTATTTTGCCAGCTTTTCACTGTATCACATCTTCATCCTCTGATGTGTGAGAATTGCACGCTGGCCATTCCATGTATGAATGCCAGAGAACCCATGAGTCTGTGGCCAAGCCAAGCTAATAATTCTGGAATATGGAGAAGACGGAAATTTACATATTTATACAAAATAAGTGAGATATAGTCACAGTACAGGACAACCCGAATGTAACCATTAGCAGTAGTTTTGTTTGTCTTCCGTCTTACTGTATCATGCTCCAGTTTTACCTAATTTACTGATGACATGCTTGTAAACAGGGCTTTACAAAAATGTAGTAAGTTTGGGTATGCTAACAATAACTGGAACAAAAATAATTTCATAGGCCTGGGTTTGTGTAACTTAATTAAATTTTCAGCAGGCTGATTATGTATTGCAAAAATGACTGCTATCCTTGACTACTTTGTTTGCAATTTAACAAGAAAAAACAAGCATGCTTGTTGGCTTTCCTTGTGCTGCTCTGCCAAACTAATCTGGAATAAACATGATTAGGGTAGTTTGCTCTGTTTGTAATCTAAATTAGATAACCTTACAATGACATTGATACCTTACTTTTTGCTACAGATGCTTATGCGCAGGAAGAAAACCTTAAAGGAGGATTTTTAATTTTTTTCAGTCCTCTTTGTTCATTAGTTTCTCTGAACCGTCTAGTCACTATGTCAAATAAATAGTGTTAAATAGGTTGTGCCATTTTTGTATATAATTTTCAGGTGTTTGTACCAGGTTATATGCCTCTGAACCACAGCTCTGATCATCATTCTTTTAGAAAGTAACACCCCCCATCCCCTAAATATTATTTGAGACTTCACAACTGATGAATTTTGGAATAATATTTCTTCTGTGTGTTTCTTTTTATGTTCTCTACCAGTAAATTTTCCATAACATTCAATAAGTGACCTATTACCTGCTCAGTTTATTCCCTAATATGCTGCATTAGTCTGTATGAATGCTTTGTTGTAAAGGGGGAAACTGTTTTGGTTTTTTTATGCTATAGAGGTCTGCAGTAGTTACTATGATTTGAAGAAAAACTCTTTCTAATTGATGAGTGTTCCATGTAAAAAATCCGCTTTATTTTGCAGGTGTCCTCCAAATGATGCAAACTAGAATTGGTGCTCTACAAAGTACTGTTGATAGGTATGATGTTGATGATGCCATTCCTTCTGTGATTAGAAAGTCTAAATTTATATGTTCTATAATGCTATTTTTTAATGCTGTTATAAATAAATTTCTCTTCTTAATTTTAGAATCAGAGTCAAAATTGTTGACCCCTACAACAAAATAGTGTCTCGCACAGCTCAGCTAGCAAAACTTCAAGTAAGTTGCATTAAAAATATATTTTAAAAAGCCCTTTTTGAACCTGTGTTATTTCACAATTGTCAGACATGGGTGGTGTTTTTCTACTGCAGTAGCCTGTAGTTTGTTGTCAGTATTGTTCAGTGAAAATCAGTGTCTTTGTGTCTGTTCATGAGCTACTGAGAAGTGCTTTGTATTGCGAAGTAGGTAACTGACCTTTGCACTAGGCAAATGAGAGATGGAAGGAAGGGTTATCTGAGTACAGATTAATTAAATTGTCATTACTGCTTGTGTGATTTTGGTATTTAATGTTATGGTGCTGTTGTGTGGAAGATGCTTTCTGCCCCTGAGTTAATGTGTGCTTGGCTGGAGTTTAGTAAAGCATTTGGGAATTAATTCTTGCAAAATAGCAAGGATGCAACTTAAGAAGTCATTTGGTTGTGGAGTTTTGTAAGCCCACATGCATAGTTTTTCCTTGTCTTTTAGATGTAAGTGGAGTTTCCAGGGGAATGTAGATCACTGTTAGAGGATAGCAGTGGGAGAGAGCTTATCACAATGATGGTGAGATAAGTGTCAAACACTTCCACTGATAATTTTATAATCGTTGAAAACTATTCCATAGATCTTCAGTAGTCATGTGTCTGCATTCTATTATATTTATGGTTTGAAAAGCAACACGACCCCAGCCCCACAAGTATTTAATGAGTTATTGTTTGAACTGTTTGTCTTTGCAAGTTTACCTTAGCTTTGCAGAACTAGGAACTTATCTTTTAGTAGCTGAATTTTGAGCTGTGGATGTACAGTCAAGTAGATTGCCATCTGCAAGTGACTGCTGTTGTAGAGTAGATTAAGCTGCAGACTCATGCAGTTTCTAGTCTGGGGGCTGGTGGAGCAGCTGCACTGCTCTCCTGGCTGAACTGCTCTTTTCTACATCAATTTGAGTAGCAGTGAAGTTCAGCAGGAAGCTGTTAACACTGTTCAGCCAGTTTGCCTGGCCACTTATCCTGCTGCTTTCAGTTCCAGCTCTTACTTTTTTTTGTCACTGGATAATAAAAGTTCCATGATTTCCATGTGGTAGGTTAGATGCAGATTTTTTGTTGTTCTCTGATGTATGTTGAATATGTGGAAAAGGTTGTGGGAATTCAGGGCTAAAGAGGAAGGAGATTTCTGCCCTGCCCTTACACAAAGTCAAACTGCAGAAGGATGTCTGGGAAGAACAAGTTCCTCAGTTTAGGGAATGTTTCCTGGGTACTCTTTGCTTTTTCTGGGCTGTGGCAGGATTACGTGGATTTTCCTCTGGTGGGAAAGCAGCATCCATCCAGGGTCAGCATTACTCAGGGGATTTGTACTATCTGGCTTTTCTTGCTCTAAGTCAGAAGCCTGCTAGTCTATCCTTCCTAGCATCCAAATCCACTTGGATGGGTACCTCAGAGTATAAAGAGGAATGATGATTCCAGCTTTTCTGCCAGTGAGAGTCCATCCTCAGCATGAGAGCTGCTGTCCCTTCCTTGTGTTGGCAGATACTGAGCGAGTACTTTGTGTCACACTGCATTGCTGGGGGGAGTTGAGGGTCAGGACACCTGAATTCTGAAATGAAGCTGGACTTACGGAGAGCTGAGTCAGTAGGAAATCTCAGCTCTCCTGCTTCCCCAGGATGCACTCCTGCGGTGTCCTTTACCCGCCTGACTCATTTGTTGAGGATGGGAGGGGAACAGCACCAGCAAACCGTTTGCTTCTTGGCAGTGACAGGACTTAAGACATGAAATTGCTCCTAAATGCAAGACTTGTGGCTTGGGACATTTTCAAACTTAGTAATTATATCAGCTGATGTACAATTGGCAGAATAAGTAGAAAAAGGTAGATAGCTAGTAAAAGGTTACTTCCGTCAAAGTCTGTAGGATTGGCATGTATATTTTGCTGAAACGTGTGGTGTTGCAGGGCCTCTTGTACTTGTGATGGTGTTATTTTAGTGCCTCACCATTGATTGCTGTGGGATTACTCACAAGCTGAAGGAATATTTGACTTGCATAAAGCTAGATTTTGCCATCCTTAGTGGTTTTTAATATAGTACAGCATTCTCACTGCAAGTTCATTGTAAAACTTGAAATCTAGTCCTGAATTCTAAATCTCTGCTGTGTGATTCTGTGTATTATGTCTTGCTCTTCTCTTAGAGCTTCATGGCATCCCAAGGGAGCAGCAGACTCAGCAGGCTTACTTCCTGCTTTAAATCATACTGTCCTCTTCTGACTCTTTCCATAGTCAATCACAAGCTAAATGGGAGTAATTAACAGCTGAAATGTGTGGACAGAGAGTTTGTCCTTCAGAGGGTTATTTTCTGCGCAGCTCTGTTTAACCAAGCGTTTCTTCGTGGTCTCTTGGTTTCAGATATCTTGGTGTTTAAAAATACTTACAATGGCCAAATGTTTAAAACATTTTTTAAAGAGTAATCATTCTGTATTTTAAAAATTACTCTCTCTTTAAAGTATTTACCAATAGCAGCTTGTATCCTGATGCTACTGTAAATAAATAGTAAATGTAGCCTAAAGATAGTGGACAGTCTCCTCTTTTTTCAGTCTTCATAAAAACCAAAATATATACATTCAATTATCTTGCACACACTGGCACATTTTCAAGTGTCCTTTTCTTTATAATTTAAAGTCTTCTTTGAATAATTTCTTTAAATTAACTTGAGCTTAAAAGTAAGAGGCTTTTCAATGTCTTGAATTGTAGCAATAATGTCTGGTATTGTTGATGTGTTGTTTTAAACTTCAGGAGTTAGCTAACATGTAACCTCAAAAAAAAAGAGTTTTTATTTTTAATTTTACTTAAACCAATGTAACTGGGGCCACTGGCCTTTTCCAAATTAGTTCTTGCTTGAACAGTGGAATTCATTTCTTTTTGGTTGAAAGCATCTCCTTTAGGAAAGCCTACTGTATCATCACTGGAAGGGAATGTTTCCTGAATAAATTCAGACTTCTGTTATGGAGGTGGTCAGGTTAGAGGATCTGACATTTGTGAACAACTCCACTATTAGATAAAATTTGTTGTTTCTGCTACACAGTCCTTACATATTGCATTCTTTTACAGTGACTGGGAGTTTTATTAAGTTGAACATCTCACATAAATGAAAATACTTGGGTGAAACAGGTTCTTTGTCAAGGACACACTGAAGTAGCAACCACTGTGAAATTAAGTGCATCTTCAGTGTCTCTGGATTTTTCTCCTCCTCCTAATTCACAGGGCTAGATTTTTTTTTTCATCTGTATCTAAATGTAACTTTTCCTATCTCATAATCAGTTTGATAGTTGTTTTAAAAGATTGTTTCTAGGAACAGGAGATAATGAGCAACCATTCAATGAAAAAGACATAAACTTTTGGCATGTAAAGTAAAAGATGGTCAGAAAATAACTGAACTTAAATTCCTAGAGAAAAACATTAGCTAGAGGTACACAATTGAATTAGAGAGTAATTAAATTTGAAAGCAAAGTAGTAATACTATGGCCTCTTATTTGGCAAAGCACAGTGCACTATATAAAGAGCTATTTCTGATTCATCTTGCAGAAATTTAGTTCACAGATAGGAAAGTGATATGTGGATTAAGATTTTTCTAATTAAAGAAATGAATTAATAAAAATTAATACATTAATCTCTCCAAGCAGGATAAGCCCCACTTAGTTCTCACTAATGGTAATAGAAATCATGTGATTAAGTTGTCTTAGAATGCTTAGGAAACTTGCACTTCAGACTGTGGCAGAAAGCCCAAAGCAGCAAGAGTAATTGGGCTTTTCACTGGTTTGCCTCAGGGGGATTTTTTCTAATTTTTCCTTTTTGTTCTGTCTAGATGTTTAATAAAATTAAGCTATAAATATTTGTGTTTTCATTGTTTTGTGCTGCAATAGGGAAGAGACTACTAAGTTGTAGTGAATATTAGTTGAAATGATTCACTTGTGTATGTTTTCCTGTTACACTTGAACATTAATTTTCAAGAAATTATAACTTGAGTATGAAAAAGAGGTTCAAAGTCTTTCAGATACTAAATATTTTTTAAAGTAATTTTAAAGTAATTTTTGATATCCATAAGTTTTAAACTCCAGGAGACTCTGCCTTCAGTACCAGAGAAAGTATCTCTAGAACAACTATGTCTTACTTGTTCCAAATTTCTCACCATTCTTGTTAATCTGATTGCAGATGTTGGACTGAACCTATGACTGTAATGAAATCTGAGTGACATTTCTGAATTCTAGTTTAGATATTACACACTCCAGAATGTTGCTGTTTCCATAGCATGTACCTCCTAACCCCACTGGACCCAGTCCAGCCCTGGAGGAGCTCCACACTTGGTGTAACTCTTACAGTTTTTCTATTATTTAATGTGTAGGAGAAAACCTGATTCAAGATCTTAGTTGAGTGAACAATTATGAAACTATTATATTTGATTCAGTTATGCCTTTTCTTCTGATTCGGTGCTAACAAAAACGTACAGAAGTATATTTCCTAAAAATCTACATCTCTCATCCATCCTCCATTTTTAATCAAGAATGCCATGTATTTAATAAGAATATGAAACAATGTGAACTAACAGTTGGCTGAATGAAGGTCACTGGCTTTATGAAAGTTTTGCTGAGAGTTAGTTTTTATGTATATTCCTACCATAAGAGTCAATATCTGCAATAACAATTTAGCCATTAACTTTTATTGTCCTCTGAAGTACATGCTGCCACTGTGCTTATTTTGGATCAATATTTGATTGGGAAGGCCAATTTCCTAATTTTACTAGAACTTAAAGAGGGGAGGAATATTGAGGTGAGATGTACAATATAAAATAAAGCTCACTTCTAGTTAGAAATAGAACATGCCTCTGTCATGGGGTTCTGAGTTGCCTTTGCTTTTTGCACAGCTAATGACAGTGTAATCTCAGTAGCCCCATAAATGTAATTACCAGCTTTAGAAAGTATTGGTCTTTATAACACCGAATGGTGTTCAGAAATTCTGAAAAAAGGGATTTCTGTGTTCTGAAGTTCCTTGGTTTTATTCACAATGCATATTTCCTATTTCCACATTTGTGGCCCAGCAATATGTGATCCTAATATGCTGGTAATAGCCCCTAACGCTGCGGTTTCCCTGCAGGCTGCCTGCGACTTGCTGCGCAGGATAATACGCATCTTGTATCTCAGTAAGAGACTTCAAGGACAGCTGCAAGGAGGAAGCAGAGAGATAACAAAAGCTGCCCAGAGTCTCAATGAACTTGGTGAGTCCTTCTTAGTTACTTTTAGAGGCATTTTTAGCTTGCACTCACATGACTCACACTAGTGTTTGACTTAAAGGAATACTCAAAACTTTTTACTGTGGTTCTTGCTGTCTGCTTCCTGATTTAAACTGAGAAATGGTATGGACAGAACTTACTAATACTTTCCATTTTTCTATACTACTTCTCAAGATATGGGTGGTTAATAACATGAAAATTCTGTGATAATAACTTGTGTTCTTTCGGGCAACAATTTCTTTGTGAAGCAATTCCTTTTTGGTTTGTGTTTATGTAAAATGCCTTTAGAGGCAGCAGGTATGTATTTGGCTTTTGGAAGACATTGCACTATGATAAGGCATAGTTTAAATTACAGTTCACGTCCTGAAGAAAGTTCTTGTCCCTGTGACCTTTATGAAAGCCATATGATACACAGGTACCTAAACTAATTCAGATACTGGGAGCATCCTGCTGCAGTAGTGACTAATTTACCCTCTATTGTATTGACTTCTAGGAAGAATGATGAGGTAGTTCTCATGAATCATGTTACATTGCTACGTTGTTTTCCATACTTGAGCTAGTTTGGGAAGTTCCACACTGTGCTGCAAGATGCATTGAAGAGCATCCCATTAGTCTTGGAGATCAGTTGGTAGTGGTGTATGTGTTATCTTGCCAATTGTTTCTCCTTTGATTTAATGGTATTCAAATATCAGCTTTCAAAACTAGGTTGTGGGAGGGTTGAACTATCAAATGTTCAGACCAGCCTGAGGTTTATTCTGCGTATTTGTCCCTACTGCTCTCTTTATACTGTGTATTCAAAAAATTATTAGGCAATGACTTAGTGTTGTAATTGTCAGATGCTGTGTTGCAAACAGAAAGTCTCTCTATATATTTATTTAGTATATCAATTTGAATTAAGCACTTAGGCATCAATTGTAGCATTCTAAGATAAAATATTTTTTCCGATCTTTAAAAAAATTTCTTTCCATTTTGGTATCTTATTACATATTCAGGATATATAAAGTAATAATGTCTTTTAACTAGCTGAATTACAAGTCTTCTGGGATTAATTTGAGTGCTAGATCCTATTAAAAAAATTAGTACAATTTAATGATAAAATCTGAGATGTGTGTCTTGTGTAGCTTTTAGGATTTCTTTCTTTGAAAGAAAATGCCTTTTACTACTCCTTCCTTTTTTTTTTATTTCACTCTTTCAAAAAAGAACTTGTACTTTCTTTTGTTAAAGTGCCAGAGTTTTTTGAGTCTCTTGTTTTCAAATACTTGGTCTTTTCCTGAAGCTTAGCCAAGTCTGAGTAATTTTTGTTAAAGATGAAGGAGAATTTGTCCCTTTAAGGGAACCGTTTTGAGTTTCATCTTGTGGTCCATGGGGGTAGCCAAGGCTTGTGGTCCTTAATTTAATCCTTAATTCTGCATGGTTTATGGCCAGTTAAAATCTTTTGTTAGCGGGAATGTGGGGAAGTGCTGTGCTTATGGACTTAGAAGGCATTGGGACATATGGGAGATCTGTATTTGGTTTATTTTGCAGTGATAGGGAAACCTGTGGTAAAAATATAAAGTCTTTGAATTAGATAGAAATATGGGTCAATCAGAGAAACTATAAGAAACAATTAGTTTCTGCTGAGAAGGTTGTTTCTATTGGACACTCTTAAGTTGCTAGTAGTCTGCAGATCTGCAGCTTCAGTGGATGATGTAAGGAAGTTTCTCTGAAAGCATTTGGTAATATATTGACTGAGATCTCTACTTAAAGCTAAAGTAGATCTAAAATTCTCTGTGCTGGAGTTTCACATTCTTTGAAATTTACTTCACACTTTGGCACAGTAAGAAGGAAAACTTAATTTCCTGTGTTATTTTAGAGATTAATTTGTGTGTGTGTGTATGTATATATATATAAAATTAAAACCTGGGCTTCTGCAACTCTTCTACCTTCCAACATACTTGGGTTCTCTAGTAAAGTAGAAACAGAGTTGTGATTGCCTATTGAATAAGGTATTAGGTGCTTCTCTAGGGATGATTCTTCATATTATACAGTACAATTCAGTGTATGGATAGGTAAAACAAGCAACAGTATTCAGATGTCACACAGTGCCTAATGCAGTGAATTATATGCCCTGACTATGCTCCTTGCTGATATTTAAATACAAATATTTCATAAAGTGGAAAAGAAGCATTCCTAAGCAAGATTAAACAATGGAATGTGACAGGAAAATGGTATGCTATATACTGTTCCTTTCACAGAAGAAATTCTGCAGGCATTAAAATATCTGCTTGCTTCCGTGTGGGTACGCAGAAATTACTGTCTTTAACAGCAGCCTGTAACTTCTCAGATGAAGTTGAAAAAATTCTGAGTTGTGCAGCAAATGGCCAGCGTAAGCCTGGACAGGTTGTTAATTCCATCTTCAGTTACAGAACTAGCTCTGGACAACCAAGGATGTCTGTTTTTCCTTGTTGAATACCTATAAGTGATGTCATCATTATTCATATGAATGCTTAGACTTCTTTCAGTGGTAATAAACTCTTCATCTCTGCATATGGTTGTATTATAATTTACATCACAGCAAGTTAATCTATTTGTTTGAATGACCTTGTGAGCATATATTTGTAGCCAGGCTCTTGCACCAGTCATAATTTTGCTCTTTTGTAAATGCAGACTGAGTCTGTGACTAAGCTATGCAGTCATAAAATGAAGAAGAGGTCTATTAAACACAGTTTTGGGTGTCTTGGTATAGAAGTTGCTCCAGGACAATATTTCATGTAACTTAAGAGAGGACAAGGATAGGACTATAACCTTACTTTGAAACTAAATAATTATAGAGAAATGGCAAAATACGATCAGTTACTGAAGTCTACCTAAAATGGAGAAAACCCTGTGTACGTGCTGCATTCCTGTTGTGGTTTAACACCAGCCCCATGTGTGGTTTAACCAAGCCCCATGCAGTATTTTGCTCTCTCACCCCTGGTGGGATGGGGGTAAGAGTCTGAAGGGTAAAGAGAGAAAACTTGTGGGTTGAGTTAAAGACAGTTTAACGGGTAAAGCAAAAACCATGCATAATGTAGGTGGTGGTAGCTTGGTCTTCTAAAGTGCACCCCAGAACTAGGGACATCTGCACAAAGGTGACAGTGATCTTGAGCCTGAAAAATTGTCTTGTGGAGGCTAGAAATAAATCGGACTTGGCACCTTTCTGGGGTAAATGATACAAGTCATACAGGATTTAAACAAGAGATAGCCTGAATATAGCTGGTATGTCTATTAGAATAGAAATTAGAGGCAATGGAAGGAGGAAAACAACCTCCTCTGCCTGTCTCAATCTGCCTTATCTGCTGTGGTTTGCCTTGGTGGAACCTTGTCTTGTCCAGTATTCAGGTTTCTCTGTTTCAGTGGGCTTTTCTGGTGTTGCTACTACATCTGATACCCTGGAGTTTCCACTGAAAAGCAACACTGTTGTAAAGACTGTGAAGTTATCTATAGTATTACAGCTCACCACCCAGTTTGTGTCATACAGTAGTAAAAAATAATGCTCAATAGAGGGAGACAGCATTGTCTGTGTTTTCCCCGTCATTGAAAATGACATTAATTAGAGCAAAATATTTCCAAATACTTTAAACCTAAAAAGTCTATTTTTTCCCTTTTTATTCTCTGTTGGTGTTAAAACATGGACCTATTCCATAAGAAAGGAGACCATGTTCCTTTTTGTACATGTATGTTGTATATATATGTATATAAAGGTTTATAATATTTATAAATACATATATAAACAATATGTATGTTCATCCTAATGTATCTCAGCTGCTTTTGAGAGTAGTCTTATTGTTCTTAGTGGTTATCTTTAGGAATTCCTGGAGGGAGAGATTAGATTCCAGAATCTAATGGAGAGCTTGCTTTATTGAAAGTAGAACTTAGTGCCACCGATGTTGTTTAGACAATTCAAACTAACTTGACTTCCGTAAGCCAAGAAACTCTAGAACAAATAAACTATTTGTCGAAGTCTGTAATATAAAAGTGCTATTAAATAGTAGGCTACATAGATTTATCAAGAATGAATCGTGTTTAACCAACTGTATTTTCTTTGTTGGCAGCATAACAGGCCTTGGGACTAGAGAGATCAATGACTGTCATGTAGTTTGATTCAAATAGGGCTCTTGACACCATTGATTTAAATAGGGCTCTTGACACCATGTCACACTAGCAGGATCAGCAAGAGAACCGTGATGAAAATGTGCAGTGAATGCAGGAGTTTAGAGAAAGCTGAACCCCAAAAGTCTTTATCAGTTGTTCACTGTTGCCCAGCAATATGTCAAGTGGAGTGTTGTTGAAATGTGTTCTGCAGCTGGCTAATGTTTTCATTAATGATTTGAGTGATGTAATATGGTATATATGCTTATTAAATTTACAAGCAATAATCAAGCAGAGAAGAATGGGAAGTGTGTTGGGAAACAGGATTAGAATGAGGAATATTCTCAGTGAATTGGAGATACATCTTAGCTGAACTGATTTCATTTCTCTTCCAGGCAAGTGCTAAGTCCTGGCAATAAGTAGTTAACAGAAGAAATAGGAGAAATTACTGGATGGGTAACAGTTCTGCAGAGATGAAGGCCAGTGGGTAGAGGAACTGAAAATGTGTGGCTCTTGTTTGGAGAAGAAAGGTCTGAGAGGCAGAATAGCTTTCTTCAGATAAATAAAAGTTTTTTGGATGGGAAGGGACTAAATGGCTCTCCATATCCACTGTGATTGAAACACTAAGTAAAGGGGCTGAAATGTAGCAAAGAAAATTTTTATCTTAAATGTTAGGAAAGGTTTCTGCCAATAATGATAACTTCAGGGGAGCTGTGAAGTCAGTATTTGGAGGCGTTTTAAAAAGAGTTTAGACAAAGCATATACCGGGAATAAAATCATAAAGTCATGGAATAGCTTGGGTTGGAATTGCTTTAAAGCTCATCTGATTCAACCCCCCCGCAATGAGCAGGGACAATTAGATAGGGGTGGTTTTGCCTTAAAGTAGGAGGACTGAGTAACCAGTTCTTTGTTCCTCCCGGAGGTGCTCTCCCCACCCCCAACTCTGTTAACAGAAGATGCTGCATAGAGAAATCTGGTTTTTTTTTGGTGGTGTGTGTAGTTTTTTTGTTTGTGCTTTTTTTTTTGTTTATTTGTTTTTCTAATTGGAATGCTCAATGTAAAATGTGCTTCACAAGTTGGTTTGTGGGGCACTGTGCCTAGATACCTCCTGGATTATTATTAGGACAGTGTGACTGGAAAATTCATGCCATCACTTTAGTTCAGCCTCTTCTTATCACTCCTTCAGATGAAATAGTAGATAAATATCCTCAAAGACCTTCAGCTCTCCCCTCTGACACAATTACTTCCCTTCTGGTTGTGACTGACATTCACCTAAACTTCACACAGTTCATCATGTTACTTGAGTGTTGCAAAAACTGACCCTCAAAAGCTATTATGTCAGTACTGTCTAGGAGAATGCAGTGAGCAGGAAAAAGGAAGGTGATACTGACTATGTGAATGTAAATGTCAGAAGGCAAACTGCCTGACTTTTTAAGAAAAATATTAACTTCCTCCTGTAAGTTTTTTAATATTTGGGATCAGTGATGAATATTGGTTTGTGTCTATCAAAATACTAAGCACTACTAGTCAGTATTCAGGAAGCAACAGTTCTAATTTGTTGAAAACTTAAACAACTAATTTTAGTAGTAAGTGTTCACACTGGTTTGTTTTATATCAGTTAGCCATATCTATTGCAAGGTGGAATTGCCTTTATTGTTTCCCCAGTGTGCCTCATTAATCGAGTATTAAAATAACATAAGTAATCTGACTAAAACACAGAGACTTATTCTGAAGTGCTTGCAGATTGGCTGACTGTAATATTTGTTCCCCAGGTAAAATATTGTTGTGTAAAAGCCATTTCCTTTTAACTGCTGCAGTTTTTAAGTAACATTAAATATGTCTTATGGATCTGTACGCAAGTATTACTAAACTTTCAGAGGTAAACTGTCTGAACACCTGCCACTCTGGCAGCTCTCTTTCACTGCCACCTTCTTCCTGCGTCCTGTTCGGTGATGAACCGAATTCTTTTTTTTCTGTTGCACACAATAATTTACAGTGTACAATTGCCAAGCCAGATCTTATGTTGAGTGCTATTAAAGTGAGGCTGGACATGGTTACTGTCATGTCAGTGTAGCCTTCCACTGCTAGTACACGGAGCAGACAGATTTGTTGATACTGATATCACCATGCACATTTTCTCATAAGAATCAGCACACATCAGTCTGGAGGGAAAAGTTGCTTTCATGGTGCTTTTGCTGAGGGACTTCGATGCATTACAATTTACTGTCTTGTGCGAGACCTGGTGTCCTCTAAAATAATACAGCATATGTCTGTGTAGCACAGTGCCTTGTTCTGTAGGGGTAAGTGAACTGATTTGATTAATAGAAATTACATGGCTTTGCTCGCATGACTCTTTGCCTGGGGTAATTAGTCCTGCTGAGAATGACTGAATTATATTACTGGCTCAGAGCCATCTGCATTATTTTTGAGTGCCACTGCTTCAGGTGGTGCATCTGTATCCATAGTAAGTGCAAATATCCCTCTAAAACGTTTTTCTTCTGTCCCCAGTGGTTTCAGCAGTAACACTGCCAGACCTCCGCTGAAATTGTTTGGACTAAAAACTGTCTGTGCCTTTCTGTACCTGAGTGTAATCTCTATGTTCTTCAATTTCATATTGTCCCGTTTCAGTTGAGTCGTTTTTTATTTTGCCGTGTTTTGTTTCTCCTGAGACTCTGTTGCCATGAGATGGAAGATTTTGCAAGAAGTTGTGCAAATTTTTATTCCTAGTATTCCAGGCCAAAAAACCACTCTCTGGTGGGAAGGTCAATTTATTTCTTCTTGGCTTTTGAAATAAAAAAAAATCTTGATAGTATGTGACAAGTTCATGAATTTGAAGAGTTGAGTGTAAGATACCAAATTAATGTGCATGTAACAAAATTACTTTCAAAAATTAATACAATTATTAATTTTTTAGTAAGATGCCAATGGTGTAAGACCTCTCCATCCTCTTAGAGCAAGGCAGACAGAACATCCAGATTTCACCATCAGCTTGTGCTTTGCTGTGATTAGGAATCCTAGCTTGGAAATCTGATGTTAGACAAAGCATTTTGGTATATATTTAGTATGTTTTACTTAATTTCTGGTATGCATTCTTTTTCTAACCATTTTCAATAGAAGACACTAAATAATTACAGGCACGTGAGAGAAAAGACTTAAGTTTGAATTGATACAAGAAGAAAAATATTCTGTTGCAATTTTGTTCTTCAGCATAACCTTTAAATTACCAAGGCTTGAATTTACATTTCAGGTTTTAAAAGTTTGATTTTGTGTTAATAGAGTTTCACTGTAGTTTCATTTCTGTGTCACAGTTTTCCAAAGTCAAACCTATTCGGACCTCTTGAAATTTAATTTTCTCTATACATACAGTTCTAGAAAATTAATCCAAGTATAATTGTAACTTGAGCTTTGTTGATGTCTAGTTTTCTTTAAACAACCATAAACAAGTTTCAAATTTGCCATATTGAGTGAATTGTGAAACTATTTTTTCATGTAAGCATTAAGCTGATTCCTGCTTTTGATGAGATTAATCTTTTAGCTATAACTACTCAAAAATTTAATTTTGCTGTATTATTGAGTATTTTGTAATTTCAATCTCAAATATACAGACTTTGTCAGAGGGCTGTTTATCAGGTAGTTTAAAATAGATTTAGTGCTCCATTTTCTATCTTGGTTTTAACCTGATCCTGAAAGGTGTGTTATTGATGGCCCATCGGCAAGGCTGTGTCGGAAGTGAATTACGATGTGTCTAAGCTGTCTTTGCCGTAGCATGTGGAGTGTTTCTAACAGTTTTTATCCTTATTCCAGGCCCATCAAAGACTTTTCTCTGTCTTTTGCTTTTTCTTTCTCTCAGTTACAGATGTCCACACCTTTTGTTCCTTATATTTCTGGAAATACTTTAATTTGAAAGTATTTCCTTGTCTTCCATTACCCTCAATCCGATTGCTGCTATTTCATTATTGATATCAGTTATGATTGTTATTGTCATAATCTAATGTATAGAAGTTTTGGTTGTGGGCCAGTATTACATTAAGCTAGATTTCAGCAGGTACAGCATAAAATCTGGGGCCTGACAGCTCTGATTTATTTCCATCTAACAGTTCAGAAAACTCCAGTGGGACAAAAACGGTAGTGGCAATTACTAAGGAAGGGGAGGGAGATGTGATGGACTGTCACAGTATTTTCTTCTAGGGGAGGAATTATTATCAGGACGGCAGAGAAGCTGCACCCATCATGCAGCTGATAAGTTATTATTCATTTAAATTTCCTTGTGTATGGTCAGGCACCTCAGGCATGAACAGTGTTTGCCCTGGTAGCACATTCAGTTCTGTGTTTGAGATTAAGCCAGTATTTCTTACGAAACTGCAGTATTTTCCATTTGCTTTGGTAATGTATCCCATGTTCTGGGCTTTGAGAGCTAGAGGATTTATCTGGGGTTTGTAGTCCCACCTGGGAAATGCTGGAACAGAGGGAGTTGGAAATTTTGAAAGATGAACTGGTTGGAAATAAAGAATAGAAGGAGTGACTTAAAGGGAAGTTATGGAAGGTCTTGGCAATTGCACTGTCCTCTCTTCTCTCTTTTTTAACGGACTTACATGTGAAGGCCAGGTCTCATAAGATAGGGGTTTTTTCCAATTTTTGTTTGTTTATTTTGCAATTAGTGAATTTAAATGTGTAATTCTAAAATGTGAAAACTATACTTACGTTCTGTTTCTTTAATTACAAACAAACCTCTGAATTTGTATTTATCCTGTATTTGGCTGAACACAAGCATTCATAACTACAAGCCTCTTTGTGTTGCTGGTTCCCTCAAATACTTTTGCATCTCCACTCTTGTGACACATCTTAGCTAACAAACATAAAAATACTTACTGTTCAAACACTTGAAATAGTCGAGGGGTAAAGCAAAAGCAAGGTCCCAACCTTGCTGGAATACCATCCTTCTGGTGGGGAACAAAATTTATGCATCTTGTAAATTACCAGTGCATTGTAGGAAGTATGAATAGGTGGCAAGACTTTGAAAATAATTTGCAGTGTCTGTTACATATTACATAAACAGAGCAAAAGGTACCTACTCAGGTGTCTATGTGTGTTCATGAAAAGAAAGGCAGGGCGGATTACATAATTTCAAAAAATAAATAAATGCAGTGATATCAACAAAGCAGAGAGATGTCATCTCTCAATTGGTGGTGCACTCTTACTGTATTTCAATAGGTATAAAAGTTTCAGTAAACAGTTAACAGCTAGGACTCCGTACCTGTTATAAACAAGTTGGTGACACTAATAGCTAGTATGGAAAAATTAGTTCTGTAGTTCCATTTACAGCAGAAATGATGCATCTGAAACCATTTGGATCCAGTAGTGTGTTCTGCTCTGGGTGGAGATTCTGCAAGGAAATGGCAATTTTATGTTTCAGGTAGGTCTGCATGTGTTGGGGATAGGCTCTCCCATAACCAGGACATGCATGTGCACCATCCGAAGCTCTGATAGGAATTGGCATTTACCTCTCTGTTCCCCTCTTCCTTTCCTGAGCGTTTATATACTTGGAAATTCAATAGTAAATAAATTCAGGGTAGTCCTCCCAGAACCAAAGCAGTGATCTCTAAGGTGAGCAGATTTGGTGGTTTGAGTTCAATTATGATCACTTCCCTATGGGAAGGTGTGGAGAAATATCACACATATTTTTTCTAGGTATGTGGATCGAGAGTAGCTGGGAGGATGTGCTTCTTTTTGTTTATCTATGGCCAGTGATGCAATCAGTTGTTCAGTGGTCAAGGAAACAACACTGAGAAGCAGTTCATAATATTGATCTTTGTCTTTCTTTTGGGACTGAAGCATTTACTAGTGTATAACCTGCTGGTTGTACAGAAGAGCATTGTTCATTCAGAAATAACACCTCAGTATTGTATGTCTGAGAAAACAGAGGGTTTTTTTCTTTTTGAACAGGCGGATTCAGCAATAAGGTGAGAGAAAATAGAAACGGATGAAATGGACAGGTAACTTTTGATCACCAAGGAAAAGAAATGAGCATTTGCTAAGAATGCTTACTAGAAGATCAAATAGCGGTGGTAGCAAGTCATGTTTGGAAAATTTCATTGGAGGTAATAGAAACAGAAGTTTCTGTAGAACCACTTGTAAGTTTATATAGATCTGAGAGCCACCTACCAAAACCCAAAAGATGTTACTTTCACAATGCACTGAATTAAATCAGAAAAATAGAATCATTGCTGTCAAAGCATGTTTCCGAGATGTGTGGAAGAGCAGTGTTGGGAGCCTAGACTGTGTGTCCTCTACAGCCAGTGGTAAAAGGTCAACACAGGAATTATCAACAAGGGGAAACATTATTTTGGATTCTCCTATAATAAACTTACTGGATTTGGAAGCCACTTGTTGCCAGAGTGGTAAGTCATGATGCGTAGGGCAAACCCAGTGTTTAATGTTTCATTTTTGACAGAGTTAATTTTCCAGTGCAGAGGGTCTTCTTTTCAGTAGTTGGGGCAAATGTATTTAGACAAACTTGAAAGCTGAAAGCTTGCTGAGAAGACTGTATTAGATTGTGAAATACTGGCTTTTTGGCAGTCGACAAAGAGGGTTGTCCTGGCTGAAGGCCTGGTCTAATGTAGTGACAAAGCAAAGACAATAACCACAATTGGAAAAAAATGTAAACACAACTGAGCGCTATTGCAAGTATAGAGTATAGATATGAGAAATTTAAAATACCGTAGAAAAATCCATTACTGACTGGAACCAGAAAGACATCTATCATGGAATAAACTTTTTAATGTACTTGTTTCCAAATTGTTCATAAGAATTTAGAATAGGAGGATTTTTCAGTAGGTGCTCCTGCTTTCTCTTCGGAGGCAGAGTAATTTGTTCTTCCAAAGAGTAAGAATAGCTTGTAATCCAACAGCAAGGAGGATGGTATACAAAAGTATTAAGTTCCCAGAGCCATTAGTTTTTAATACCTTAGTGAATGGAGAAGGAGAAAGTCCAACTTATGTTGTTCCAACATTCAGGAGGAGAAATGCAGTATTTATGTTGAAATCAAGGTCGGGTAGATACAAAGCTGCTCTAGAAAATAGCAGACAAGTTGAATTAATTTGAAAGAAGAATTCAGATCTATAAAGCTGAATTAATGATAGTCAGTTAGCTTTTTGTGGAAAATGTGGATTGTCAAACAAATTTGTGTCTTTTGCTTAGTTGATTAAAGAAATTGTGTAGATGCATTATAGATTTATTTTGTGTGCATAATCTGCAATTTAGATGACTTAAACCTTCCTTAATTTATTGTTCCCTTAAGTAGGTATTTAGATAAGCCATCTTCTCCTCACCTCACTGTTGTTCTACATTCTTAGTAGATAATTTTGTTCCTAGGGGAGCTGGAAGGGAAGAACAGGTGTAAGTAAGGTACTAAGATTCTGTAAAGCTTTAGAACTGGACTGCATTCTTGCTGGGATTGCTTTACCAATGTTGCTTCTGTTCTTGCATTCATGCAGCTGTGTCAAGCAAATCTGTACTTCTGAAAATTGCATAGGGAATTGTGCTCTACAGATAAAAACATAGCTTTGTGGCTACCTGTGAATAAATGCAATTATACATAGCACAGTAGGAGATTAAATGTGCTCTTTTTCTTGAAGATTAAGACTGTAGAGGTGCGTTCATGGGGAGAAAATAAAGGGCTGCAGAAGAGCTCTTGAATTAGCAGAGAAAGAAGTGACAAGAGCTAAGGGTTGGACAACGAGACCTGGCAAATTCAGAAGTATAAAATAATTGAAAAATTAGATTATATACACAGTTTGGTTATAATTCCTCAAGTAAATACTTATTCAAATCTTAAACATGATAACCAATTTTATTCTGTTAATTTTTACTTAAAGGGTAATCCAGTTCAGGCTAAAAAAATCTAACCAAATAGCTAAAATAAGAAGACTGAAAACTAATCTTTGTTCAGGTCCTGGATGGGAGCCAGTATCCCTGTAGCTGTCGTTTCTGTCTTGCCTGAAAGATCAGTGAAGGTGTTACTGTATGTAATACAGAGTAATGAGAAGTGTAAAGTCAGATTTCATTCTTCACAGGAAACAGCTTTAAATATAGGCTGTTTTCACAAGAGTGGTTTTTCCTCTTTGTCTCCCGATTCGTGCACATAATTTTCAAATATTGATCAAGAATTTTACATACTCTTCTTTATGATTACGTACTCTTCTTTATGGTTTGAAACATAAAGCAGTCGAGTTGTCTCACGCGTTTACCATTCGGGTCCAACCTTCAGTTATCCACAGGCATTAAATCTAGTTACTGGCTTTATCTTAAAGGTAAACCCTCTTCGGCTGAAAACCAGCAGGGTCTCATCTTCTTCCATTTCAACCATTCCAAGTTCAAGGAAAGATGTGAAAATCTAACCTCATTAAAAGAACAAACTTCCCTTTATCTTGAGAACATACTGTTTCTCTGAGAGATTGTCTACAATTCCAAAGGTTGTCCCCCCCAGTTTTAGGTGACCTGACTTGCAAACTAACGATGCAGTAGAAACATGAGATTTCTGACTGAAAAAAAATTGGTGCATAATAAAAAAATCAGTGACTAAGTCAAGTGTTTCCCACTTTTATTCTTCTTTAAACTACTCCGGAATCTTCACTGTACAACTGAGTACAACAGAATCCTCTGAATGCATTAATCTTTTTAAAGATGTCTTTAAGTTGTCTTCATGTGCATTTTTTTGTACTTCATCAATGTTTGATGCAACTGCAGATGAACTGTACAGCTCCTTTTTATATTTATAGACATATAGTGTCATACGGTCAAAATTATCAATCTTAAATGTTTGTTCCAGTTTAAACATAGAAAACGAAGTGATTCAAGTTGAAAATTTTGTGTGATTTGATGTTTGCTTGGTAACTGTTCAGAAGATAAATTTTTAAATGAAGTAACACTTATTGTTTCTATTACATGCAAATATACTCCTAGAAAGTCTGTTGTCTATGAAAAAAAATTCTCATGAACTATTTTACTTACTGATGGCAGTAGCATCAAATATGCTAAATCTTATTTCATCTCCATATTATGTGCAGATTTGTGATATTTTTGGAAAACACAAAAAAATTAGTTTTCCATTAGCGTTCTTTTTTGAGTTATGTATGGAACCTGCTATTGTTGGTGAACCAAAGAACTGTCTTAAAACCTTTTCTTTGCTCACAGACTCTTTTCATAGAATCATAGAATGGCATTTGTTGGAAGCAGCCATAAAGGTCATCTAGTTCCAGCACTGTGCAATGGACAGGGACACCTTCCACTAGACCAGGTTGCTCAAAGCCCCATCCAACACTGCTAGGGATGGGGCATCCACAGCTTCTCTGGGCAACCTGCTTCAGTGCCTCATAGCCTTCACAGTAAAGAATTTCTTCCGAATATCTAATCTAAACCTTCCCGCCTTCAGTTTGAAGCCATTTCCCTGTGCACTGTCGCTCCATGCCCTTGTAAAAAGTCTTTCTCCAGCTTTCTGTTAGGCCCCATTGGTACTGGAAGGTGCTCTAAGGCCTTTCTGGAGCCTTCTCTTCTCCAGGCTGAAAAACTGCCACTCTCAAGCCTCTCTTCATAGCAGAGGTGCTCCAGCCCTCTATCATCTTCACGGCACTCTGGACTTGCTCCAGCAGATCAAGATGTTTACTGTGTTGGTACCTCAGAGATGGATGCAGTACCCCAGGTGGCATCTCATGGGAGAAGAACAGAGGGTGCAGCATCACCTGCCTCTACCTGCTGGCCAGATTCCTTTGATGCTGGTGAGGCCAAGGATACGGTTGGCTTTCTGAGCTGGGAGCAAGTATTGCCAAGTCATACCGAGCTTCTCATCGACAGTTTTTCACATCTTTTGTTTTGTTTGTTCTCATTCATTGATAGGTCTCACTTATTAGCTGTTAGAGCTGTTAGCAGGAGTAATAGATCTTCCTCATTATTGTTAAGGTGTTTTGCAATAGCAGTGCTCACATTCATCTGTTTTTTTGTTATGATACATACATTGCAAATACTGTTCCTTTCCCATTTTCTTTTGCCTTATGCATGTTTTCAGCCCATAGTAATTGCATAGTGGTACACAAAGTATCACTGATATTTGTAATTTAATAATGTGGGAAGCTGTCCTTTTTTAATTACTTCTCTGTTTATTTGTGACAGGGATTTATGAAAAATATCTGAATTAAGATTTGGAAGAAAACCATGGTACATAATAGCAATTGTTTACTGTGCTTTCCCCCCTACTAACTGATTTGAAATGGAGTTTATTTTGAAGAAAAATCTCACAACAGATTGTGAGAGATGCTGGTACAGTTAAAAGTAAAACCGTGCTAATATTGCTTTGTTAATAACAGTCTGACATAGGCAGAGTGACAGATTTTACAGCAATGTTGTTTCAGCAGTGACATTGATTTGTTTATCAGATACAGTATCAAGGTAAACTGTTACAATATGCAGTGGGAAGTTAGAGATCATATTAGGGTAAGAGAAACCGAAAGTACATTTCCAAAAACCCAGCTTGAAAAGGAAACAAGGGTGTGCTGTTTGCCAACAGCTTTGTGCTGTCAGCCTGCCTGCCTGCCTGCCTGCTTGCCTGGCTGCGCAGTGTCAGGAATCAGAATGGGGATACACAAATGCTTATATTCAAAGGATATAATTAATTCCAACTATAAAAAAAATATGTTTTAATAATTTCAGGTTCTGTACCTATCACAGAACTTTCGCTGCGAATCTTCTGTTTTTTCGTTTTCAGTGAATTCCTTTTCATTGTGTGAGAGTTTCTTGGTAAAATACGAAAACAGCCGGTACAGAAATCTGTAACATAAGTATACAGGAAGATATTTCTTCCATTCTGGCTCAATTTATAATAGTCACTGAAGTTCAATTTTAGCAAAGAACATAAAGATGTTTAATGATATTTCTCCCTCAATGTATTACTCTACAAAAATAATTGAGATAAAGAAGCACTAATTGAAAACATGCTGTGGTAGTGAAACACACTCAAAGCATCCAGACAAACTGAAATTATCTGACTAAAGGGAAAATTCAATAGCGTTTTTTTTAAATTTATCACTGGGAACAGATGCTGAATAACCTTTCAGGTCTCTTCTTGTAATGCATGCACTCTGTATATGCCTTGTACTCAGTGAAATGTGTATTTGATCTGTAGGAAAAGAGGTAGTAGAATAATGCATGCCCTTGTTTTGTCTGTTATCTGTGTATAATTTTTAGAATCAAAAGCCTTTTCTGGAGTTGCTGTTTGTCTCATTCTCTCCTCTCTTCCCTCTTGGCACAACCATGTAACAAACTCTGATTCAAAGATAAGTTTCTTCTTGTATTTTTGTCTGTTATTATCTAAAAAAATAGGGTTAGCATTCTTTGCACAGCAAGTGCACGTTGCCCTCCACTTTTCTGTGGTCCTGATGACCACGGCTGCCTTACAGTGGTTCCTTCTACTTTCTGCCCTTTTCCTCTTCACCTGTTTCACATTCTTCTTATTTAACACTTACTGGCTGTGAGTGATTTTGATTTTCCTGCTAGTCAGTTATTATGTGTTTTTTAGTTGTTTTTTTTGTTTTCAGCAAAACAAAACCAAAACCTTGTGTTTACTTTTGCTTCTTGAATTGCATGAGTGTTCTATGAAGTCGAAAAAGGAGAAAGTAATAACGGAGTCAGATTCTTCTTCCCTCTTGCTGTAAGACAACGAAATTTAGTGATATTATGGCAGAATGTGTGAAGTGGGAGTTGAATTCAGCTGTTACAAAGCTGGAAGGTTTTAAGGCAGAAGCTGATTGTCCTTAGCTATATGCTGGAGGTATTTTGTTTAAGCAATGGGTGATGGAAAAGTAATTTAATGTATTCTAGATTTTTTTAATACTGCATTGAAACTTTGCTAAAGAATGCTGTGTTCTCTCCTTTCGAAAGAGTTCAATGGCAATTGGCAACTGAAAGTTTCTTCAGAGGAAACAAACACATGGCTAAAATATTCAGTTATCAAAGAATTTTGATGACTAGCACATACATTGATGTTGAAAAAGAAGTATTATGTGGACTACAATATAGTATATGTAATGGTTAACATAGTAGAGAATTTTTTCCTTGTGTCCAGATAAATCCTATATCTTGTTGAGTATATTATTTCATTTAAAAAGAAAAAAACCCCCAAACTCCAAGGTGGTTGTGGAAAAGATAAGATGCCTAAGTCTGTGCATGGTGGGACATAGTGCCTGTCTGTCCAGTTCAGTGATATGCTCGCCAAAAACTCCTCTATACAAATATAAAATAGGTGCTAAAGTTGAGCCTCACTTCTGATGTCTGTATGTACAGTAATTATGTATTACATATGTGCGTGTATTTATGTAACAATGATCTGATGTGTATCCAGATGCATACATTTTAAATCTAATATATTTAGAAAGCACTGAAGTGACTCCTGTTCCCCTGGCACTAATAAGTAAACAGAACTTCTGACTACGTAGCAGTGCCTTGTAGTCCATGAAAACGGTTGGCTGCTGGAAACTAGATATTTGTGATGTGTGCATTTCTGTGCTTCTGGTTTGTGATGTTCTAGTGTGTGGAGGTGTGCTTCTTGAGTATCCTAATAGATACTGGCACTGTACTCTGCTCTATTTTTTTTGTATTTTTAGTGTGGGATAACCTCATTTTACAGTGTAAAATTGAATGGAAATGCATCTGCAGTTAAAAGACAATGTAGTAAGATATCAGCCAATACTTCAGGGACAGAGAACATGTGGAAATCTGCAGTGCTTGCTTGTGTTTCTGAGATATATTTGCTGGAATTAGTATTTTTGGAGTCCTGTTCAATTCTGCTTGCCTTAGGCTGAGTGGTGTGAAATGTAATTGAACTAATGACTCACTGTGGTGAGATGATTTTTAAGAATGTAGTGGGCTTCTGATTGTACAATACTGTGGCATGTATTTGCCCTTTTTTCTCCAGTGATGCTGCCTCTTTTTGCATTCTGTTTTAGTCTATCTGTCAAGCACCCACGGCACACCTTCATATCCCTCTTGAAATCCTCTTCTGTGTCTGTAGGATATGCAGTGTCTCTTCACTATTTAGTCTTAATTTTGTGTTGTTTGGGGTTAAATCTGTCGTGTGGTATAGGTCATGTATGATTCTGTCTTGTAATGGCTTCTGTGCGTGTATAGGATTGCACATATCCTTTCTTGTATTGCTCCCTGCTGTATGCAGAATTTTCTTCTGCAGCCCTCAAAGTGTACTCCAACATGGTATAAATCCATTTTTCTAAAATTAAATGAAGATGAAAGATAATAAATGTAAAAATGGACTTGCTTATATTCTTACAGGCAGTGATCGATGTAGCCTTTGAAACTGGACTTAATCTCTCTGACTAATTCCTAGGCTGTTCTTTCTCTTTGCTATGAAGTGCTTCTTCATTGCATCTGACTTTCTAATGAATGAGCTTTAGCACTAAATGTGGGGTTCTTGAGGATTTATTTAATTTTAAAAAGTAAAGTCGTGTTGTCAAGAAACCTTTCAAGTCTGAAAGCTTTTCTTAAATGCTTATTTCAGGTAAGTATGTAAACTTATTTATGTTTTGTGTTCATTATCATTTTTCTTTCTTTTAAATAAATGAATAATATTTTTGGTATAAGAATGCTTTGTTGGAAGTAAATTGATAAGTAGTCAGTGAAATCATGTTATTCCGTTAACCCTCCATATCCTACTTTCTCCTCCTGGTGTTCAAAATAGAGGGGATAGCTTGAAAGGGAAAGGAAGAAGAGCTACAGAAAAGAAAAAAATAATAGAGTCTACTTAGGTATTTTGGGTACATTTCAGAAGAACTTATTCCTGAAATAATGTTTTTGAAGTGATAAATGTGGAGCATATATAGGGAAAAAAAAGCTTATTGCACAAAACTTCTGCAACCTCTCAAATAAGGATTTCAATTCTTGTAGGAAACTAGGGATAGCTTAGATGAAATCAACACAGTAAATGGGCACAGTTGAATGCAGGTGTCGTTGGGCTGGTTTTCACAGAAAAGCCAGTGAAATTATATTTGAATATATGTTACACAGTAATTTCAGCTAATCAATTATTATCAATTAGATAACAATTTCTGGGTAGAATTTGGATGATCATAAATGGCTATTCTTTGTAGAATATGGAGCTGTAGTATTATTTTTTGAGTATTCTATTCTGGTAAGATAAAGCCTGAGCCCAAATAAACTAAGGTACGTTACAAGCAATGGGATTTTTTTAACCACGAAACCAGTTTTGGCAACACACATATGATTAATAATTTAGGAATGTAACAGAAAGGAACCTTTTGTTCCCTTAAAACAACACCTTTTTTGTATATGCAGCTTCAGAAAAATGCTTTAGAAATCCTCATTTTCTATGTAATATTTTAGTCAAACTAGCTCTCATATTCAAGGCTATGCTCTGTTTTTCTTTTTTTATATAATTTAATAGTTATTGAGAATTAGCCTTTAAAGTATACTGGTAGCTGGTGACACACTGATCAGGTTATGTAACAAGACAAGTGAAATCATGCTCATTGATTTTGCAGTTTTTTGTTTCGTTTCCCTTTCCTCCCCTCCCCTGGTAACTTATTCAATCAGTGTAGCCACTGTTCTTTGAAATTGTGAAATTTTTAAGGATGGCATGGTGCAAACAGCTTGTCAAACTTGTTTGGGTGCATATCTTAATTCTTGCTTACAGTGTTAGAATGATGGTAACTTCATACGGTTTCTTGAGTCTCCAATGCAGGTTTAAGAAGAAATAGAAAGAGAATATAGAAGAAAGGTATACCATGACCACCCAGGAAAAACAG
This sequence comes from Pseudotriccus pelzelni, assembly GCA_035584735.1. Lineage (NCBI taxonomy): Eukaryota > Metazoa > Chordata > Aves > Passeriformes > Tyrannidae > Pseudotriccus > Pseudotriccus pelzelni. The sequence continues at coordinate 13,368,411 of JAWMRA010000041.1, read as the reverse complement.
GAGTAGGGTAGCTAGCAGTATTGCTGATTGTTTGTAACAAAGTAGCTCCACCGCTAGAACTCAACATCATTGAAGGAGAAGTGAAGTAAAAATAATAAAAAAAGTTATCGAGGGCAACAAAAACTATCGTGGACTTTAGCTGTGGCACTTAACAGCCATATCCTTCTATGTAGATGGATGAAAATGGATGAAAAGTCTCTATATAAAAGGTTCCCATGTCACACTAGAGGTCTAGCTAAACCCCTTCACTTTTGCATAGGAATGTTGGTTGGTTGGTTGTCTTTTAGCATCAAGCCAAATAACTTCCTTGTCTGTGTTTTTTTCCCCCGTTTAGCCTGTCCTTTGCCCTTAGCCCCTCCTGTGTAATTATTCAAATGTAGAAACTCTGGATCTGAGGTTGTACACACAAGACTTTCTACTTTTCTTAAAAATACTGTCAATTTTTGGAGGAGCATGAATATTTCCCCCGCATATGAAAAGTAACTGATTCTGAACCATTAACTGAAGGACATCATGTAAATGGCTTTGTCTATATGTGCATGCTAGTCACATGCTGGAGAAATTTGAAATAAGTAACTATCTAAATATAAGTTCAAAATGTGTCCAGGCTGTAGCTGCATAGCATTCAGAATATCTCTGATCAATACCATTTACGAGTTAAATTTAAAAATACCGTATCATGCAAAATGTTGAATTTGTGCTCCAGAAAAGTATTCCCAAGTGCAATTTTTCTTTAAAAAGTCCTTTATACTTACAGAGAAACTGAGCCATACAAATATTTTTAAAAGTTTGCACTTCTTTAAGGCTATTTATTTTCTAAAAAAAGAGGACTTGAATATTTTTGACAAATATACACATGGTGTTACGCTAACAAACAGCCATGCAACATGTATCTTACATAGTGAAGAAATTGAATATACAAGATCTAATCTATTTAACATACATATTGAAAATATACAGTCTCGCCAATAGTTAAAAAAGTTTTTTTTTCTTATTTGGCAGTATTTTTCTACAGTTTGTTCAAATATTCCGTTTGATGTGTTTTGGTGAATACTGAAATCTAGTCAGTGACAACCTGAGGTACTAAACATTTCTGCCTTACTTCGTTGTCTTCAAAGGTAATCTTTTTGTTCCTTTTAGGCTCTATCCATGAGTTGTGTATTACAGCGTTATTTGGCATGGGATCTGCTTCCACTATCGAAACCACTCGCTTTTTCATCTTACTTTTCAGAACTTTCTGAAACTTTTGCCTCGTGAATGCATAAAGTAGAGGGTGAAATATAGTTGTTCCGTATGCCATTACTAGAAAACATAATCTCAACTTTACCAAAAGGTCACTTGGGCCCAAACATAGGATGGTGGTGTTTAAAACAGAGATGGGTGTCCAGCAGAGAAGGAATGTTGAGATAATCAAGAGGGACATTCTGAAGACTCTCTTTTGCCGTTCCCGTCGCTCCCGGTGCCGTTTTACAGCTCGGCGCAGGGCAATTATGACAGATACGGAAGTCCTTACACCAAAGACAACGTTTTTCCCTCCACCGCTCTGGGACACATCCGTAGTGTCATGCTGGGTGGTCAGAGAAATATTTTTTTTCTTTCTGGCTTTCTTCTTTTGTCCTGTTGTAAATCTTGTACCAATCCGAATGTTTAGGGCCTGGAGTATTTTGGTGTATGTAATTAGCATTACTACCACAGTGAAGAAAAATATTGGAATCTGAACGAGAATGTGGTAGTACATTCCTAGTTCGGTGTAGTACTCGTTTGTACTCACACACAGAAGTGTCTTGTTTTCCCAAGTACTTGCACTTCGAAGACTGAAAAAGTTGACTTCAATGAAAGGAATCAGGAAGGAAAAAAGTGAAATTATCCATATTGATGTCATTAATATCACAGCCCTTCCCATGGTCAGAATTCGGTTGGCAGGTTTTACGGAGATGTCGTATCGGTCCAGGGTGATAGCAAAGACGTTGATTGCGGTTGAAACGCTTGCAAAAGAGACACAAGCCTCGTGGAAGCAGCAGATGAGAGCAGTGTTACTCTCCAGTGAAAGCAGAAGGATAACTATAGTTAGAGGAATACATCCCACACAAATTATTACATCAAGTACATGAAGGTTCATTGTAATTATGTTACTGACAGAATTGATTAAGTTGGATTTCATACAGTAAAGTACCAGCACGGTGAGGTTGCTGCCAAGTCCCAAAACAATTTCTAACATCAGAAATCCAGTGAGAGAAACTTGAAAGCTTAATGGATATGACAGTGGTCGGTACATGTTGGTATCGATGTCGTCAATGGCATCTCGAACTGTAATGTTAGATTCAGACTGCATGTTGACTTCCAGAATGGGAGAGAAACACATTCTTTTGTTGCAGTTGGCTTTTCTCCTGAAAGGTGAAATAAAATATGGAACTATTTGATTTCTTTTTTTTTAACACTTATTTTAGATAAATCCTGGGGAAGAAGGAATGGAGGAAAAGCAACTATTCGTACCAAACTCTTCATTTACAGTATGTTTAGAGCTTTAGTTGGCATGGACTCAAAAGCCTAGAATAAGGTCTTTCCTTTGAAAAAGAAAGTAGGATTTGTTTAAAAAAAGAAGAAAAACTGAAAAGCTTCCACTTAAGGAGGCAAGGCTTTGTTTATAGTGATGTGGTTTTTCACAAAAGGCCCATTTGTTGAATAAACTGTACTTGTGCATAGCCTTTGTATTGCTTTGAGGGTCATTTTAGAAGCAGGTTGTTAAGTATTAACAAATTAGTGCTCAAGATCATTCTAAAAAGCTCTTGTGGAAAAAGAAAGTGATAGGAACATGGAGCACTGTTGCTTATGTATCATAAAAAGAGCGTTTAAATTATTTATGCCAATTTAGCCGCCTCTTTCTTATGAAGTTTACAGTAGTGTTGTGGGCTGAAATGGAAGTTCTGTAATTCAACAGATTTTTACAGAGCTTGAAATTTTCTGTTCACTTTTATCTTTTTTCTACATGTATGATGCTTGCCACTACAACAATTTTATACAAGTATATAACATTTCAAATGCAAAATTTATGTGGGCTTGGGGAAAGGGAGTTTATTATAAAATACTACATTTCATTTTTCTGATTTGAATATTCAATTTCTTCAAGAAATCAGCGCCTACATGGAGTGGCTGAGTATTTAATTTTATCCCAGAATAGATTTAAGAGAATAATTTTAGAAAATAATATGTAGAAAATTGTTCCTTTTGGGTTTTGGTTTTGATTTTTGTTTGGTTGTTTGTTTTTCTTTTTTAAGAACTGCAGTTAAATCCAACAGATTTACATACATAGGATGTTTCTCTTAGGAATAAGTGAGGTTCGAAAAAGTAGCATTTGTTACATCTAGGAGATTTTTTTATTTTGTGGCTCACCTGCTTTGTTTTACACATGCTGGTGAGTTGTAAATGTAGCATCTGCACGTAATACCTGATGTTTGTATTGTTTATGTTGTCAGGCAGCTCTTGAGATTGTAATTGAGTGAGTAAATAAAAGAGAGGTTATTCAATTTCTTGCTATGATACGTGTGGGTTTATTTTTTTTAAGTAGCTTTAAATTTAAGAGGGGACGTACTTGGCATAAAAATAAATTTGAATGCCGACCTTTGTTCTGTTCTGAATACATTAAAATGGATAGCACTAAGGTGAACAAAAATGAGCTCTTTTAAAATGAAAGTATGAATTAAGCACACTTGGGATACAGTATGCAAATGGATTTCATCTGCAGTTCTGAAAAGCCTCAATTGAACAATAGTATTAATTGCAAATTGTATGATGAAAATTCTTGTTATTCTTCAACAGCTATTTCACATGTGCCTTTTAAATAAAAAAAAGGAGTAAATTAGAACATATTAATCTCAGGTGTGAAATGAAACAAAAAGTATTTCAAAAGCTTTGTTTCATTTCTAATTTAGGCAACCTCTATTTGGTTTATATTAACCCTCAGGAATATGATTTCCTCTGTGTATGCTGTCCTGGCTGTGAATGGATTTCAAGAAACCACTCCAAATGCATTGCTGGATAAATGAAGTTCTTTTGTATTAGCAAAAGCCAGGAGGAAATCAAAAGCAGATCTGCTAAAACAAATGACAGTCTCACCCTAACATTATGCCAACTGAAATTTTGTGAAAACAGAGAAGTTCAGATGTGCTGAGTCTTAATGAATAGATTAAACGTCACCTCCTTGTTGCATTGATTCTATTTCAGTTAAATTAAAGCAGAAATGTGAAGGCAGGGAGCTCATTTACCCAGCGCATCCATCGCCTGTCTGGGTAAGTCCCTGCTCCCTGCAAGTGCTGAGCAGAGGTGGGGGCATGGACTGCCGACCTACCTGTTCTCTGAGCCTCAAGGGCCTTTCAGATCGTGGCAGCAGCTTGTCAGAAATTGATACATGGTGTCACTGAGAGATTTTTGACATGCACTGCAACCTGGAAATAAGTGGTAGCTGGGCTCTTATTTCATTCCTTGCAGGTTTTTGTTTCCTTTTTTTTTGTTCCTGCAGTTCAGCAGCAAAAAATTCTGATTAAACATGGGGACTTCTTAATTGCCTCAGATACTTCTGCAGACCAGGGCATATTCTGCGTGTCTGTTCTGAGTTTCAAGCCAGCAGTAACAAATAAAACTTCTTTTAGGCGATGTTTATTTCTTTCCCCTGTTGCATTTTGTAGCAGCCTGCTTTTATTTTCCAGGTTTCAAGAGAAATAATTTCTGATCTCTGTTTTCAGAGTGTATGTAGACATCCTTTAGTTTATGGTTGCGTATTTCTTTCTGTAATATTCCTGCTCATTACTTTTGAGTGATGGCTTAGTCAAAGAAGTTGCTATACATCATAAAATCCAGTTCATGTGCTTTGAGAGTAACCATGAGTTACCTAATTTGGTTTATTTTGATTTAAGGAGAATACATAGCATCATAAAACTGAGAGAAAAATATCCATTAGTCATTATGGCAAAAGTTATTTAATGAGTAGTATAGAAAAAGCTTGGTTAAACCTTTATTCAGCTTGCTGGTGAAGTGTGCATATTTTCCTTTTGAGATTTCATGTTTCATTGTCTCTTCATGCATCAGTAGTTTCCACAATTCTGGTTTTAAATTATAAATCCCTCTTTAAGAAATGCTCACCATTTTAAGAATCAATCATTGCACTCTTCTTTTAATGAAAATCTGAGCAGATGTGTTAGTCTTCTGTGTATATTGTTGAAGTGTCATGCACGTAAATGGTAATACAAGTGTGTTCCATGTTTTGTTTCTAATTCCTTTATGTCTTAAGAATACATTTTAGTGATGCATCCTGCTGCTTGTAGGTCATACAGCTACAAAGATACCCGGTCAACTGCATTCTTCATATTGTCAGTTGTAAAACTGAATTAGTTGCTGCATGCCCTTGTGAAGGGGAGGAAAAAAAAGGTTAAAAGTAGGGCTTATAATTTCAAAATAAAGTAATGCAAGAATATATTTTCTAATATCACTTATTTCATGAATAAAAAATCTCTAAAATTGGACCTTACAGATTACCTAGCAAATCAGTTAGCGTGTTCTCTATTTGCTAACAAAATCATATTCTTCCTTCAGCTTACATGAATTCAGTTGTTTTGGACAAGTTTCCTGTTCTCCGGATAGTGCAGGTTACAAAAACCCCTGACTAGAAGCAATAACTGTTGGATGCAGCGTGTCTGTGACTAAAGCTAGAAAATGTAGTTTTATAGCTCTGGTGAGCAGGTAGTTTATACATACAACTCTCTTGTCTTTTAATGAGAAACTGAACACAGTTAATGAGCCATATAGGAAATATGCTTTTGGTTAATTTGCACACTGCTACAATTTCCCTTCTTGAAATAAATGTTTAGCAAATCCATGCTTTTAGTAAGTGGCTTGAATATGCAGGGTAATGAAAGAAATGAGTTTATAAGAAAACAACAAATAAGGGAGATTTCTTAAGCAATCAGAGATTAGTCATATTAGCCAACCTTCATCAAACAATAAGTATACACTAATTACAGACTATCTGATCCTTCCAAGAGTAACTGAATAAATCTGAAACATATTTTACTGCCAATATTTGCTGAGGGAAGAAAAACATATTCCCAATTGCATTATGTGGTTGTTTTCCCAATAGTGTATGAGCTTAAACTGTACTGTCTTTATGTTGTATGAACAAAACAGCTTCTTAATATTCTATAAGACTTTCATACACAATAACATTTTTCTACCACTGTATTTTTAATGGGGAGGGGGAAATAGCATTTGAATATTTCCTACCCTCAAATATAACAATATATCAGTGCTTAATATAAGTTGAATCTGATCTCTTGCTTTTTTTCTCCTATTTTTTAATTTTGTTAGATGTTGCTTATTCTGCATACCATAATAAGGAACAGATCTTACCTCCACTAAAGATTTGGTAAATTCTCGATGCAGGTGAAGCAGTTCCAGGTTGGAGGGATTCATTTTGTTCACTTGTTAGCAGAGTAGAAGGGAAAGAGGGTAATAAGCATATCTTCAAAAAATGACCTTAATGAAAATTTGTGCCTGTACTGTGCCATTGTTTCAGCATACTGCTAATGTATACAACTGCTTTAGTTCTGGTTTACAGGCTGCTGCAGTCTCCCACTCTTCCTACGGTAGAATCAATAAGCATCTGAAAATACATAATGAAAGTAATTTAACATACTGAAGGCTTCTTGTCTCCAGAGACACCACTGAGATTCAAGCTTTCTAAAAAAGAAGAGCAGTGCTTCTGAGAGGAAAGCTTGCGATGGGCAGCTTTTGCAGAATGACAGCCTACCTTGTCGCTTCTCCTCACTGCAGAGAGATGCAGTGCATTCACTAATTTTGATTGGTCAGTGATGTTGGGCTTAAATTGTGCTTCATATATGGGATTGATGCCCTCCCTCCCCCCGATTTATATAAGGATTCTTTTATAAAAGGACTAAATTTACAAATGATTTATGAATTCTGGAATATATTAAGGGTATGCCTGTTTTATTTTTACCTTTTCACTCTTTACTTTGTGTACACTGGAAACCACATGACACTGAAAAAAAGGATTAAACGTTTATTACTTAAAAAGCTTCCAACAATCTATATTTGAATTTGCCTACTTTCCATTTCTGAGGGTTTTTGGTGGCTTGGGGTTTTTTTAGTTTTTGTCCTTAGAACATCTCTGAAATAATACTGCTTGCTTTAAGCCATGCTGACTTTCACCTTACATGTTTGTATGCAAGTGGTAGGCTAGGTCTTCTGTTCAATAAATTATTTTCAGCACAACTTGGTACCCGCATGTATATTAGAAAAATTAATGTTAGGGTTCACAGTGATTATTCAGACCCTTAAAATGACTTGATAATTCAGTTAATTAGTGAATCGGAAAAGAATGACTTTTAGGATCCATCACCATATGCAGTGTATGTATAGTAGTGAATGTTGTTAATTTTGATGGAATGTTAACTTCTAAAAAAATCTTGTATGCTCCACATGATTTTTGCTAAAGACTTAACAGGTTTTTGTACGGATATCTTACATGATGTTCTTGACCTTCACTTTGCAGGGGGTGTCTTCATTTTCACTTTTTGTTTCATAACTTATTTCTGAATCTGTTCTATCGGTATAAAGAATGCTCACAACCACATAATGAGAAATGTAGCACAATATCTGTTCTGACTAGTACTTGGCTAAATAAACCTCAGGAATAAATTCAGTATAAACCCCAAAATAATATTTTTTAAAATCTGTTTGCTGAAACAAGTAGTTTAAGAATACCTGAGTATAAAACGTTCTATGGGTAGATTTTAATCTCAAATGAGTGTGGGGAGTGTGGGGATCTTTTTTTTTTTTCTTTATTTAAAAGATTTTTATTTTTTTACAAAAATTTGATAAAGTATTAAATAGTAAAGCAGGGTTCTTAAATAAGCATTTATTAAGATGGCAGTTCGGGTCAGATTTTGATGGGGTCCTCTGTTTTTAAGTTGTTAATGCAATTACAAAATGCACCTGTGTAACTCAGATGTGTTTATTTCTTCTCTTTACTTTTTTTTTTTCAGACATCCGTCCAATATATTATTTATCTTTAGGTAACAGCATACTTCATTTATTTTTTAAGATGGCTGTGTATCCATCTAGCATGCTTCCTGTTCTGTACCCCTTTACATTCAGAAAATATGTAAAGGTTGCAGAAACTTTGAACAAAGATGAGTAGGTACCAGCTGGCTATGCTGAATAGAGCTCATTGAGCCCTTTGAGCTGTCCCTGTATCATCTACCTCCCAAGAGCTTGAAACCAGTGATACCAGCATAGCTCTAAAGGGTGATGGGATAAAGAGGATTCCTGAAATGAAAGCATAAATACTTACATATTAGAGAGATTTACTTGCTTCACTTTCAGTATGACTTAGGATAAGTAAGGAAACCTGGCTGAATTTAAACAGATGAATCTCCATCTCCCTTTCTAAGTCTTCAGTATGTGTGCCTGAACAAAGATGGAGGTATTGGGTGAACTGTACTGTTAGAAGAAAAAGATATACACACCGAGGAAGATTGCAACAGGATTCTGGATACAGCATGGATATGTGGTTCAAACATAGGGTCACGAAAGACTACCTGTATCACAGGAGGTGATATTGGCAGAAGTTTTATCTGCAGAGAGTGTTTGAGAGGAATGATAAGGAGCTGAGTTGTGAACATATATTAAGCTTGAGTTTTCTGGAGAGAAAATCAGGAAAAGAAGCAGTACCATATGGAGGCAATCAGGAGTAGGTGGATGGGTAGACACGCTTATAAGCCATTGCTGTGCAGATGCTAGTTAAGATGGTGTGAACAGATGACATCATCCTCAAAGGGTAGATAGGGAAGAGTGGGCAAAAAGAGCCATGTGCAGGCACCCAGCATAAACAGAAAAATGTGCTGTTCTTATACCTGTTTCTGTGTCAGAACAGAATGGAAGAGAAAGAATTTGACTGGTATTTTGGCTTTTAGAATAGTGAAAAGTGAGGTGAAAGGATAATGAAAAGGTAGAAATATCAGGGAACAGCAGGAGTCCTGAACCAGGAGACTGGTGGTGAAGGGTCTTAGGACTGAGAATGGCAACACAAGGGGAGAGGGAGACCCAGATGGTGACAGAGAACAGAGCTGTGAAGGGTTGAGGCTGCTGGGTCTGATGGGGGGGGAAAATAAATGCAGAGGTAGGAGCTTGAAGCAGAGTGGAGCAGAAGGGAACAGAGGCATGTGGATGTAAATAGACACTGAGTACACAAGTGTAGAGATAATGGCAATTGCCATAGCATACACCCCTTTTAATTCAGTTCATGAGTCATAACTGTCTGTTAGAATATGTTCTGGTTTGCTGGGAGCAGGAAGTCCGAAAATTTGAAAGTTATAGTGTATTTCCTGGTCCTCTTCCACCTTTTATCTACTGTCTTACTTTCTACCCAGAGGAAGTAATGTCCTAGCATTGACTGTTACTGCAATCCAAAATGGTGGTAGGTCATCTGTAGATCTGGAGGTCTAAACTCTGCTGGTGAGTTGATAAGATCACCCTGAATGCAGCTTTTTTGTATTGCAGTGCTTGCTTTGTTAAAAAGACTCATTAGGATCACAAGGTCCAGCAGGGCCAAATGAAGCAGCCAATTCTAATGTTTGCTATCAGAGCCCTTGATTTTGGAGCTTTAGCGTTCTCTTAGTGTGTTTTAGGGTTTAACTTTACATAAAACCTACTGCAAACTATCTTAACATCCAGATGTCACAGGCGTGCATGAAGATCTTTATTGGCACAGTTGGGTGACTCTGTCTGCTCAATTCCCTTGTTCTCTGCATTGTTCTTTTTAAAGTTTATACAGTTACGTCCCCTGAATGCTTCAGCAGCACCTTCTTTCTTTGTACTGCACATCTTGTTTCCTAGCCTGAATCTTGCTGCTCATTTGGTGACTATTTAGAATTTTACTGCTTCGGGGTCTAAAAATGTCATGTATTCTCATATTTGCAAGAGACTTGGGCTCCTAACTCATACAAATGTTTTAGTGCCACATAACGCCTTTAGAGCTTGAGTTACTTTTGAAAATGAATATTGTGTGATTTTGGACATCTTTGCTCTGGGATTGTTCTTCAGCATTATTAACATGGTGCATCTGCACAGTTCCAGCTGGATAGATCCTTCTGTACCTTGCACTTACCTACTCCGGGCAGTGTGATGCCCAATTCTAACAGCTCTTCTGGATATTTTATGGTTTGTATCTGTTCTAGCAGCTTGTGATCCATGTCTAATATGTGTTTCTTACCTTGTTGCATCGTAGTTTCCTCAATAGTCAGCAAAGAACTTTGTTAAACGTTGTTGAAAATTGTATCAAGGGAAAAAAGCCGTGGATAATAGCTGTTTGGGTTTGGGAATTGCACTGATGTGTCCTTGTTATCCTGAATCTCTAAATGTGTTCTGCTTTACCCAATACTGAAATTATGGCTTGCTGGCCTGGATCATGTTGCAGCTTGCTTTTATGTTGAAAAGGTGTAAATCTGATTCTTGTGCAGTACACAAGTTCTAATCGTAAAGGTTTTTATTATTATTTAAGAGTGATATGCTGAATAGATGACAAAAAAGTCTGCTAGAATTTGTACATAAGTACCATTCTGAGTCAGATGATAACACAGTCTTTTCTTTCTTTTGGCACAAGTACTTTATTCTCATTTCTTTATTCTATCGAGAACTTTTCTAAGGCTGTTATTCCTTTTCTGTAGTAAAGACTGACATCCATAAAATTAATTTTCCATTCAGAGTCCTATTCTTAATGCTTATTTTTTCTCTCTTATTGTTGATTGCCATACGGCTTGCTTTGTTTTGTTATTTTTTGTAATGACTTATTTAGGTTGGGTTTTGAGTTTTTTTACCTTTCATACCTCCATATTTCCCTTGCCAGAAAACAGTCCCGCACATGGGACATTGTTGATCTTGATTTCTCTGTTTTAGAATTACATCCATAGAAAAATCTGGATTTTCCAGATTCATTATAGGTTGTTTCACTGTGCTTTGTATTTTTCTGTATGATGTATATATATTCATTTTTCAAGATGCAGAGTTCATGTTAGCAGCCTGAGTATGGAAAAGTTAGCTACTTATGCCACAAAATAAGAATGTCTTACAGGATTCGTTTGAGTTTGTGTAATTGTTAGGCATAGGTTATTTGTTCAGTAGTATTCCTTGTTAGTTCAGCTGTTGACCTTTTCAGCAGTGGAAGCTTCTGTACTCATGAGGAAATGTGTAAGTTACGGAATGCCCTTTAGCTATTTAGACCGAAACTGTATCTTCTTTGAGTCTTGCACAGCAAGGTGATACCAAAGAAGAATTGCAAAACCCGGGCTGGTTATCATTCATCTGAAGAGAAGGTATCCTTTTCATATCATAACAGTAAATTTGGTTAAGTGATATAGCTAAATCATAGTCTTGGTGCATTATTGCACAGTTATTTCAGTTAAAGAAAAACAAAGTAGTATCATTTATCCTCAGGATGAAAGTATGGCTGGTAAATTTAATAGTAATTTAAATAACATCAGCCTGACTCCAGCTTTTCTCCATGGAGATGATTTGTCCTCTAGTATAAACATTCATAGTTAACAGTGCTGCATCTTGTAGTAGTTATTGACAAAAGTTTAATTAACTCTAAAATGGAAGATTTTTTTTGTTTTTCTTTAAAAATTGCTGTGAATTTAGTTTGTCCTTCATTAAAATTTTGGTTTGACTGCTCTGAGACTTTGAGAGATTTCTGTTGTTGTAAAATATTCTTAGCTCTAAGTTGGCAATTGCTACTGAGTTTTAGTGAGGGTTTCCATTATTATGGAAAGGCTTTTGGAACTTTTGGCATCATATAATTTGCATTTCTTTGAACATACAAAGCAAAAAGCCACCTGCTTGCATTGTGAAAGTGTGCCTGAAAGAACACTGATTCCCAAAGTTGGAAAGTAGTTTGGCACGGTAGCTGGAACATACTGGAGCTGGAGTCCTTACCGTGTGTGGCTGTAGAATGAGGAGGTATTGCCTTGTGGTTTGAAGTCCCAGATGGTTTCTTACCTTGCTTTCATCAAGATATTTTGTATGTTGGAAGAAGTTTTTGTTACTATTCCCTGTTGCTGGGTGGCTGTGCCTCCAAGTCCCAGCTCTGGTGGCTCTGTGCTAGTGCATCGCAGATCAGCATCAATACAGACATGTCAGTAAGCTTTCTGTCTGGCTTATTATAGTGCACTGCATTAATTGGTAGCTGAGCTTAAAATGCAGGGTTTAAACTTCAGGATCTGGTTCAGGACCCTCCATCAGATATCCTTGTTGCTGTGAATGTCATGCCTAGTCAAGGATGTGGGATGGGCAGCTGGAGTGGCACTAGATACCCTGTTAAAATCCCCCAATGCAGGAGTTTGGTTACAAACCTTCCTGCTGTAATAGCAATTCCTTTGTGTGGAATTGCTAATTTAAAACAAAATGAGAAAAGATGAGGGTTTTCTGTAGAGTTGTTCATCAGAGATCTTGGATGGACTTTGCTTTTAGTAATTTTTTATAATTGGAAGGGAGCACCATTTTCTCTTAATTGACAAACTGTTCCGATGGCGTGCCTAGTAGTGACAATTCTTCTAGCTGAAATTAAGAGACAAGTCTTATGATCTAAATTGCCCATCAGTAAAGAGTGAACACAACATGAATAGGTATCACATGAATTGTGTCCCTTTAATTTTGTTAAGATCATCCATAGTGTAAGGTTTACTACCAGGGTGACTTTATACATAGCAGTCTCTCTCAGCTCCTTGGCTGATTTGGTTTGAAGAGCTACAAAAAGCACGTGAAGTAGATCCAGGAGTCTTACTACCCTTAAAATCAGAGGTCAGTGACCACACACAGTAACTCTGCATGTTTCCACATAATTGCAGTGACAGGAGCATGCTTTGCTTTCTTCAGACAATGAAATGAAATCTATGGATGGTAGTTAGATTCCCTTTCTTCATCTGACTGATAGATATAAGTGGTTAAAAGCATGTTAGCCTCTGCATCCAGTTCAAACGTAGGAAGTTGTTCACATCAGTCTGGTAGTGGTGAACTAAATTAGCGGAGTGTGTTGGATTCACATTTACTTTGCTAAAAAAAGTACTCAGTTGATGTGCATGTTGATCTAAGTTGAGATTTATGTTGTATCATGTTCAGTTTATTTTCTTTCTTCCTCTGCTGTTTGGGTTCAATCGTTTTCATAATCAGTATCCGTAATATAGTTTTTTTTTTTAATTGATTATTGAAAAATACCTCTTACTTTCTTAAGTGGATAAATGAAAGAGAAATGTAATACCCTTCATATTTTTGGGTTTTAAAAACCCTTCATATTGGGGCTTTTAAAAGCATATATATTGTAGCTCTAGAGTCTAACATAAATACCTAAACTGTGTTAAAATGCATGCATGCGCATGCATATGAAGAGCTAATTTTGTCTGTGAAGCCTTTCAAATATCAAGGATTTTTGTGCCTAAACCATAGTTTCAGTTTTTTGCCATCTTCTAAAGTATTTTTAACTTCACTGCATAATTGTTGTCTTTGAAATCACTTACTGTTATACTGAAGCAAACCAGAGCTTGTATGAAAAATGCTTTCATTTGCTGTTTTTGGGAGAAGGCTGAGAGCAGTAGTGTCAGTGGTATGTCTGAGAAAGGAAATACTGTTTTGTTTTGTATGTGGTTAATGCCTGGAAGTGGCTTTGCAGTCATTAGGCTTGAAGCCTACATTTTATTTTACTAATAAAATCTTGAGAAATTGAAAGTGGTTGAAAGTGTAACGTTTTTATTACACTGATGGATGATGAGCAAATGCATGTTTATGGAGAAAAAAACTTGTCAAATTCTTCATCAGCCTTCACTGATGATCTGTGTAATAAATTAAAGCGTATAGGTAGAATGAGTTGCAGTGATAGGAGCTATGAAGTGTAGTTGGGAGTAAGAACAAGGACAAATGACTTGCATTATTTCTGGTACCTTCAAGGTAGCTCCAGAATCTTCACTATTACGAGGTAGGATAGCAACTCTTCAAATTGATAGCTTTGGTTAGGAGCTCCTGGAAGAAATGTGGAATATGGAATACATCAACTGCAACAACCGATCAACAGGAAAACCACGTGAGTTATTCCGTACTGACTCTGCCTGTTACCATGCTGTCTTTCTAAAAAAGAAATTGCCGTTCTGATACAAGTAGAGGTCTTTTCTAGTTCTCATTCTTTCCACAGTAGATATGGTGCCCAGTGAGAAATTACTCCGTCTGAGAGTCAGCTGGATATGGAGAACATTATTTCTCTTATTAATCAAGCAGATTAGTTTTAATGTGAGGAAAGAATGAAAGGAAAGGAGAGTCTGCCCTTTGAAAGTGGTTACTATTTTAAGCTTGCTGGTGGTTAGATTGGAAGTGTTTTTCTTTAAAGTTGTTTAATGTTGTAATACCTTTTCTGCTGTCTTGCTCTTGAAGGAGAAAGAAAAACTCAGCCAGCCTTTTCTGTTCCCCCCCACCTGGGCAATTGTTTTTTTCCCTGCAATTTTTTCATATATTCTTCAGAAACTTATTTTGTTCACCACCATCAAAAAATTCTGGGCATCTACCTGTTTATTGGATTCTTGCTAATACCATATTTAACACTCCCACTCCAAAATCTTTAAGCTGGCATTATCACAATAAGTAGTACAAGGCTAGGGTAGAATACTTCAGTGGGGATTTTCCGGTGGTTTTTGAGTGCATTTGTATGTAAGGACTTTATGGCTCTTTGGACTGTCAGTTAAATGCATACCTTGATAAATGTTCCAGGCTGTGATGATAGCAAGTACTTCAGACAGTTTGCGAGAGTATAAAAGCCACTCTCAGTAATCTTGAAGCCTGTAGGCAAAGCAGCTATTGCAGTGTACTTTGGGGCAGTGAAGATTGATATTAGACACAGAAATTTTGTTTGTATTCAGTACCCTTAATCTATAGCAAATTTATATGGACAGTTAGAGATTGGATTAACATTTAAACTAGGGATTTTATCTGCTTGTCCAGTGTCCATGACTGCAATGCCTGAGCATCCTGTATCTGCTTCATAGCTTCTCTTCACATTATTCTGTTTTGTAGAAAAACAGTTCAGTTATATGCTAGAAGCCTAGGGCGGATCTGGAAAGTCCGTCTGTATTTCATGAATCTATCCAGTCTCTATAATATAAGACCAATTTCTTTTTTAAGAATGCACAGACTATAGAAACTTTCCACATTTATTCTCTTGGCAGGTCTTTAAGCACAGATTTTTTATGTCTAACTAGACGACAAAGAAAGTTAAGCCGAGGCAGTGCTTTGGAGTAATAAGGAGAGAATTGGGGTTTGAGTGGAAAAATCCTTCATCTATCTATCTATCTCTCAGGACGTTAATTTATTTTTTTCTAAAGTAAAGTAATGTATTGGCAAACTCAGAATATAAATTATTTCTTGCACTAACTTCTATCTAAATTGCTTTAAGCCCTCAACTGCATTGGAAGGGGGGTAGGGGAGCAAAACAAACCTCCAGAACATGCAAATAATTAATGAGATTTAAAAAAATGTATTGATGAAACACTATAGAATTCTCTACTTCATCATCCAGCTTTTTGAAATTAAACCTTCCCCTCCCCCCCCCCCCCCGTCTCTAAGGAAACAGGCCTTGCAGTATGCATGGAAGATTGTTAAGCATAGAAAAAAAATACAGAAACGTGTTTGGAGAATATTTCACCTGGATTTTGACTTTGGGGAGTTGTTGCTTCCACCATCAACTGGGAAGTTAAGTGTAAAGATACTCGATAAGCAAAACCAATAAACATATAGGACCTAACAGTTAAACAAATGGGCTGCCCAGGCAGGTGGTAGGTTCTCCGTCCTTGGAGGTATTTAAGAAGAGACTGGATGTGGCACTTAGTGCCATAGTCTAGTAACTGTGGTGGTAGTGGATCAACGGTTGGACTTGATGATCTCAGAGGTCCTTTCCAACCCATCTGATTCTATGATTCTATAAATCAATATTATGAATGGAACAAACTGGTTATAGTGCTTTTATGTATGGTACTTTGGGTTGTGCCATACTGAAAAATCCTTTTCATTATTATGTAGGTGCTTTGTATTTTGGTGCATTTTTGCCTCCCTTATCCTTCCCAATACCACCTGTATCTTATGTGTTTGTGTGATGTAGCAGGAGGAAGAAGAAAAGACATCTATTTAGGATGAGCCAGGCATGGAGTTAGTAGCAGGAATATTTTATGAGAACCAAAGGAGTCACACGCAAGGACAGGGAAGTTGTGAGAATTGCTGTAAGGGTGACTCAGCTGCTCCTCAGATTTCTTTATAAAGACTTCATATAGATAATTTTCTTAATGATCCTTTTCTGTAAATGGACAAAGAGTGTTGAGTGTTGAATTTTATGGTCGCTTTTGTACAAAACTGCTAAGAGCTTGACTTGTAAACCTTTTGGGGTTTTGAGAAAAATTGTCAGCAGTATCAATATCAATATTTCTTCACTTTGGTATCAGAATGTAATTCCATTGGGTATGATTGCCATGTATGGCAATTTGCTGGATAGCATCCTGTGATCAGCTGGGCACAAAATTGCCTTGAGCAGATTTGCGCATCCACAACACAAAGAAATGAGAATGGAAATGGGATTGATCCCAAAAATTCCATGGACCAGCAGCTGCAGAGAGAACTGTGGACTGTAGAGAGTCCACATAAAATTGCTAATCTGTAATTTTAAATCTTTGTTTAAATCTGTGATTACGATGCAAAGTTTATTTTTCTCTTTCTGTGCTTGCCTGAAAGTGTCTATATTTTCAAAGTATGCTTTAAGATTGCCGAGAGCTGCTAGTCGTAGATGATGAAGAAATGAATTCACCAAATCACTAATATTTTTAATTTTTTTGATTCTTTTCAGAAATACATCCAGCTGATATAATTTAATATTCTGTTTTTGTGCAGAGTCTTGGCTAATGCATCTGTTGAATGAATAAATAAATGGGAAGAAATACAGTTTTAATTCTGGCAAAACCTATTTTTATTTTTTGTTTGTAAAATTGGCAGTAATATTCTACTCTGGGAGGGCATTATTGGTTACTGACACAGTGGAATAATAGTAGCAGTTAGAAATAAATTTGAATGTAGTTGAATTTTATAGCTTGAGCTTTTATTTATTATTTTTAAGTAATTTTAGCACCTGCAAAATAATGCAAGATTCTGGTTTCTCGTTTGACAAATATTATACATTCAAATTAATGTATAGCTTCTAATCTCTGCTGATTACTATTATCTAGGAAGTGCTTGTTAGATATCAAAGCAGCGAACACTGAGCAGGTCACAGATTGGGCCAGCCCGTTCTTTGACTGAGGCTCAAGAAAGCAGTCAGGCAGCCATTGTTTTACCCTCTGAGCAGAAAAAATGTATTCCTTTGACTGCCTTTTGTCTTTTGAATTCCTACTGAGTTAGTAATTTATTTATTTGTTTTGATATTTGAATGATATTTGAACTTTTAATGAGGAAATTCTGTTATGCTGCTTCTGAGAGAAGAAAATTGTATCCAAATAGTTTTAATTGCAGTACCCAACTCATTGCTGTTCCGTTTAGCTGATAAATACAGGGCTGCTCAAAATGCCTGCTGTGTCCACATCCCCAGGGCTTCTCGGCACTGTTCTGGATCCTCTCCCAAACCTGGGATTTTGGGGTGCTGATTCAGCTGGCACAAAACAGTCTGAGTTGCTCTTGAGGAAATCTGTGATTGCTCGGCTCGATTCAAGCTGCTGTCACCACTGGCACTGCCGGGCAGCATTCACTGCGGGGCTCACTTGTTCAGCTGAACAGTGGGCACAGACTTGTTATCCTGTGACTCCTGGGATACCTGTACCATGGTTATATTTGTGTGAATGTCTATATGTGTATAAAAAAGTATATAATATTTATAAAATTGACTCAATTCCCTAGAATTGGTATGAATTTGCACTCTTTCTGACAACAGGAACAGTGTTTAAGTGTTGCATTCTCCAAATGGAGATTCTCCAGTGCATAATGCATTCTCCAAAGTGGAATCTTACTTGGAAAAAGGTGCCCAGAACAAATGCTGAATTTAAGATAATTTACCCTTAGCCCAGAGGCTTTCCAAAATGAGCTTTTCTCCAAGAATGATGGGCCTGCTGCAATGGCAATGGACAAATAAGTTCAAGCCATAGTTTGAGTAGATTTTGACTCTGTTTTTATTTATTTTCACAATGGTGACATTTTTTTCTCCTCTCTTCCATTTAGCAAAGTCTTTGGTTTGGCATTTCTTCTGCTTAAATGTATCAGTAGTATCATTATCTGTGTGGGGGTTGGGAAGGAGAAAAGACAGACACAAATCTATTTACAATACTAGAATCAATCTCTGCTGAAATTCAGATTTTTGTACAAATGAAGTAATGGCATTCCTGTCTTTTTATGTTTTTAATCTGAAATAATATGATAGAATCATAGAATCCTTAAGGTTGGAAAAACCTCCAGGATCATCAAGTCCAACCTTTGACCAAACACCACCATGTCTGCTAGGCTACAGCACTAGGTGTCATGTCTGGTTGTTTCTTGAACACTTCCAGGGATGGTGACTCTACCACTTCCCTGGGCACCCTGTTCCAATGCCTGACCGCCTTTTCATTAGAGTAATTCTTCATGATCTGGGATTTTCGTTTGTGTAACCAAGTCAGTTCCTAAAGTTTAAAAAAATTACATAGTTGAAGGTGTAAGAAAGTTCTTTTCTTCACCTTTCCCACTTTGGTAGACTTTACCATTCTCCATTTCTACTCATGGGTAGAAATAAGTCAAAAGAAAAAAAAACTGGGGAAAAGTTAATTAATCGGCCGGGCATGGATGAAACATTGGAAGAAATCCCAGGACAGTATTAGTTAGGAGACAACGAGTGATGCTTCTTTTACAACACTGTTCACAGTGTTGTATGGTTACGTGTGGGTTTAAATGTAAACTTGTTGCTCGGACAAGTTACTTGGTGTTCAACTTCTTCCCGTTATACAAATGCTTAAAAGGGTAGCCAAAAATGCTGTGAGATCTAAAGATGGAAACTGTAGGCAAGTGCTGTCTTCTAAAAGTTATTAAAAATGCAGTCTCTGTCGTGTTTGAGCAAGTTTACAAACTGCAACCTTGCACTTCACTTTCAAGCTTCATGCATCAAATGCTCCTTTAAATCTCATGAGAAGGTGCTGTAGCAATTGCATCTGAATGTGGTGCTTTCCTTTCCTTAACTGTTTAAAAGGTGCGCAGCATTGGCTGTATAAATATGCAGCTTTAAAGACCTGAGGAAAAATTACGGTGAAAACCAGAATCTGGGCAGGCTCAAATACTGCATCTCCAAGATTTGAAACAGAATGTGCTAGAACTAGTTTTAAGTAATTCTCCCTTAATAAAATATACAAATCTCCATGGTACCCCACCACCTTTTGTGGAGAAAATGGCAGGAAAGAAAAAATTTCCACCGCTCAAAGCATCTTTTACAGTTACAATTGTTAAAAAAAAATTAGCAGTCAGTGAAACTCACATAAAATTCCTCTTTCATTATTTATTAAATATTAACTTGTTTGAAATGTAGATGTCCTTCATCATGACCTAAGAGTACCACTTTACTCATACTTGAAGAAGGAAACATCTGAGTGTAAATAATTCTGTGTAGTTGCACGTGGTTTCAAAATTATCTGAAAACATATTTTCTCTGGCTCTTTTTAGGCTTTTCTTGCTTGAACTTATGTTAAAGTAAGCATGATTGAAGAGGTGGTGTTGAAGTCATGCTCTCCTTTCTGTTTATAATCTAGATATGATCTTTGATACATTAAAGAAATATTAATTATTTCACTAGTACCCATAATTACTAGAATGAATCCAGTGCTGTCTGCCTCAAGCTTAAAAACCTGCTTTTGTAGTTGCTTATGGTAATATAAGAGACAAAATTATAATTCTGCCATTGTGAATATAATGAATACTGCTCCTCTCTGTATTACCAAGGCACACACATCTCTCTGGTGAAATGCAAAGCATGATGTTGACTTTCTAGTAAAAAAGGAAGTATTACAGGTGTATGCAAAATGTGAATAAATCAGATTTATGGTAGAATTTTCTTTACTCAAAGTTTCTATCATAGTGTTAAGCTACACTTGCAGTTACAGTAGTTATGCTTTGAGTTATAAGTAGAGTGATCTGGTTCTCAGACTGAACATACCAGGCTGGATTTTGAATCAGTTAGAGCATTTTTAAGTCTGGAGAAGTTTATTTTTAATCTCCAAGGGAATTCAATAGGCACAGATATCTGACAGTTTCTACTTCGTGTTTATTGTAACTATATGTCGTCTTGGACAAATCCTTTTTCACCTTCATTTGTGGACGGATTAAATAAATTGGCAGCTTGCTTAGGTTCAGACAGGATCTAAGAAAAGCAAAAAGAAAAGGCAGTTCTGCCTTGGAACATGACTGCAGCCCTTTCATCCGTCTGTGAGTTGCGGTGAATGACACTTTTTGCCTCTTTTTCATCTGAAGCTTTATTTATAAAATAATGGTCTACTGTTCTATAGCAGCACAGAAATCAGGGTTATGAGACTGATTCAGAGAAAGGGTAGATGGAAAGAAGAACTGGTATACATACCTGTAGAAGGAAAATAGTTATGCTGCTCAGTTTCCCTGGATAAATGATCCCACTTGAGAAGGCACGAGTGCAGTGATCCCACTCCTAGGGAAGTTCTCTGAATTCTTGCTTGGAAAATAACAAGTCATTGAACTCCTGAAGTTTCTGTGCTCGAGGTTCTGTTTCTAGCCCCAGTTTCAGGTTTGAGAGTCTGAGCTGTGAAAGTTTTGGTTCACCGGTTTCACAAAATTCTGAAGTGCAACTTATTTAAAGCAGGTTGAGGTGGTTGCACCAACGTTTTATGTAATGTTATCCTCAAAAAGATTCTCCCCAACAAGGTACTCAAAAGAGAATTTGGTTTACATTGCTGTGTTGTAACACGTAACAGGTGACCTACTTTTGTACTTTCTACATGGGAGCACAAAGAACAACATTATATGTATGTGCTTTGAGATCTTCCTACGCATTTCTCTGTCCTTCCTTTCATTAGGTTTTTCTTCCTTTTTTTGTATTCTATGCCCAGAAATGAGAGATTGAAATAAAACAACAATTTTTTCATTTGATCTGCGTACAAAATGTGCATAAATTTCTATATAATGTAATCCTAAATGTTCATTTTCATGTCTTTGAAAATAAAAAGGTTTTTTTTTTTTTAACATCTGTGTCTTACAAATACCTCTGTAATTGTTTGAATTTTAGGGGTTTTTATGTGTCTCACATAATTAAAAAAATTTTTTAAAGAACTTCTTTGGTCTTTTTATTTAGCTTTTATGTTTGGTTTTTTCTTGGCAAGGGAGGAACTTGACTTTTGCATGATTGACTGTGAAAAATGTATTATTAAAATCAATACGTGCAAAATGCTGTTAAATGTATAGTTTAAATTACACTTTTCCCCTTGCACTGGCCTTTTCTACTTTGCAATAAAGCATACTATTGTAACCAAGTCAGATAGCAGAAAATTTTCAGGCAGTGTGTTTTTCAGATTTGGTGGCATCTGTTCAATTGGCGTTTATGAAGCACTTTTAGATCCTGAGATGAATGAGGCTGTATCAGTGTGTGTGTGAGATGGCACTGTTCGAAGGAGCAGCGTGTCTAAATAAATGCATCTTGGACTTTTATAAATTCGGTGGTACGCAAACCATCCTAAGTAAAATAGCCTATGAAAAGCAAAACATGAGCGTTACATTCCTTGGATGCCTCTTATTGGGAAAGCAGGTTTGATAAAGGCACAATATGTTGCAGGTTTTATTTCGCAGTTCTGCCAACACGAATCCAATCTGAGCTAGAGCACAGCTGCTATTCCTGCCAGTCCTCCTCTCTCTCCTGATGGAGCTTGATCAGCTCTCTTTGTTTTCTGTGTTCTCTTAAAACGAACACTGTTTAATGATCATCACTAATGAATTAGTGATGTCCTGTTCGGGGACTGTTATTTATAGAGTGCTTTCCCCCCAGCATTAAAATATTCTTTACTGACACAGTATAGGGTAAGGTAATGAGGAAAAATAGATGTGAAGTTGAAGATGGATTGTGATGGATAGAAATACATAGAGAAAGCTAGATGTTCTTACAACAATTGTGCTATTCTTTTTATCCCTGTAACACAGTTACTCCTCCTCCGCCCCCCACACAACAGATTTGTAATGAAAGAATAGAATCTTGTGCAGGCTGCAACTCCCAGAGGTAAAACCCACAGTACTAGACTTCCATCTGTATAGCCTATTTTGTTTCAGAGAGATTTCATTTAGTTTTCCTTGGTTAAATTAGTCTGAAATACTGTCTTTGCAAGTTCATTAAAATGATTCTATAATGGGTGTCTAGTATAATTTTTGAAGTTGTATATTCAGTTTCTTGGTGGTGGTTCTTGCTATTTACCTGATGTTCTCGTCATCCTTGCTGCCATGTCCCGGTGTCTGTTGTGTTCTCTTATCTTTGCATTCACCTTCATGGCCAGTAGTGTTACTCCTGACCTGTTCTCCATAGACATCTCTTTCTCCCTCCTCTCCCACCTCCACAGTAAAATATTGGAGTAAAAAAAAAATCACCTGTTTTAGTTACGTGTAATTGGAGTGGGGAAGGGAATCCTCTTTGGCCGAATAATATATTTTTATAGAATTTAAGAAGATTATTTCACCAGAATACTTATCTGTGATGTTCACATTTACCAAACACAGCCTTTGCTGATTAGTAAAGGCTTTTATCTGCTTGGAGAAACCTGGATTTGAACTAAAGCTATACATGTTAAAAAAAAAAAAAGCTTCCCAGGGAAGGGGATGGTGCTTGGTTTTGTTTTTATGCTTCAACCAGCATGTTAAAATGTACTGAATCAATACTTTGAATCAATACACAAGTATTGGATAGTTTCTTAGGAGCAGTTAGGAGCATAGGAGGCCTAATCCTGATGAGATCTGTGCACGTGGATCGTTTAATAACCTGCACACCTACAGAGGCAAGTACAGCTGCAGTGCTGAGTGTAGGACTGGGCACAGCGAGCACTGCGTCATTGCTCCACAGACCAGGAGTGCTCCAGGGGTTAGGGACTGCTGCTCTTCTCTGGCTTGTAAGACAGTGAAGCATTATCCCTCTCCTTTGCCAAGTAACAAATCCCTCTCCCTCTAAAACATGAGCAAATAGCTGAATTAGGTAAGTGAATTACTATGAATGTACCTAGGACCCACCTAAGCTACTTTTGTGAAGGGCAGTGATTGAGCAATTGAAGAAGGCTGATAACAAGTATTATATGAATAATCTGAACTTGTCTCATTTCCAATTAAAAGTTCCTTTACTTTTCTCACACAGAGTTTACCCTTACTGAAGGTATTTGTTTCAATACCAGATATCTGACACTTTTTCTTTCAATTTTGTTACTTTGTTCAATTCTGTTTTCTAAAGAATTTCCACTTCTGCTTTGAAATTTTCAGTGCTTTTGCCACAACTAATTTGTGCGTTAACTTCTTTATATGTTGTAGGCATATGCTAATTAGTGCTAATTAGTTACTGAGTAAATGGAAATCAGAATAGATGCTAACTGCTGAGTAACACGGTGAAAACTTGATGTCAGTACAAACCAAAACTTTACAGAGTTCTGTATTTAATTGCTTTAATGTGGAGCTTCATACACACAGTGGATTAAAGGTTGACTTCAGTCTCTGGTTAACTGATACAAACGGTTCTACTGTGATTCTTTTCTCCTTGCGTGTCTGCCACGTGCAGGGACTTGTTCCTTGCATAGGTGCTGATGAACGTGTATCCAGAGGAGTGAGGCGCTTATGCTGAATGATGGTTGAGAGCTACGGGGGTCATCTTCAGCAGAATGCGTGAGGGGGTGTAGAGGAGGGAAGGAGATGACCTGGCTGGGAGATGAGGAAGGGAGAGAACCATGGCAGCTGGAATTCAGATTGTTAGCATAAACTGATGTGAAACTGAATCACAAGAGACTTGGGTCTGGTATCGGATCTCAATATCTTCCCTTTCTTAAAATCTGTATTAAGGTCAGATTATATACAAGTAAGTGTCTGAATCATTACTGTTCCTGTTTCCCCTGGAGGTTTGTGAAGACTCAGCAAATTCCAGAGGAGTGACAGAAAGCTGACCTTATGACATGACTCAAAAAGAGTACATGGAATTACTCTTAACCTTGGCCAGTTGAACATTTGCTTATGATAGAATAATTTTTGACTAATGATATGGGACATAACAAGTAAAAAGGACAGTCTGAAATCTAATCAGATTTCCTGAAAATAATTTTTTCCAATTAATTTTTGCTTTATCTCTGTTGTGATAGTGTTCTTGAACGCTGCACATAGATATGGGGTGATCTACATGCTGTGGATTGAGATTGCCGTGGTATCTGTTATGATTTTAAATACGTTTTTCTAAATGTGGATGAGAAAATTCAAGTAATGAGCTTTGCATGGACTCAGACAAGAACTGAGCAGAGCCATTTTGCGAACAAAGCTTGTGTCTTCCTTTTTTCACCCTTTGTCATTAATTTCTGTAAGTACAAATGGAAAGAGAGTAACAAAAGGTAATAAACTAATTTGATTTTTTAAAGCAAGACTACAAGTCTGATAAAGCTTAGCTGTATTAACTGTTGAATTCTGTAGACCTTTTAATAAATTTTATTATAAAAATATCAAGTAAAAGATAAAAAGACAAACATTGAGGAACTGGAATGATAAGAGGCAATGGCAGAGCAACTTTTCCTTGTAAAGAATGGTTTCGTTTTGTTGTCTTCTTTTGTAGGGTTTATTCCATCCTAAGCCTTCCAACCATCTTCATATGTGAGCTGGAAGTCTTTCATGAACATTATATGTTGAAGAAATTGTGTTATATTTTTTTTCCCTGAACACCTCTAATTTTTATTTTGATTTCCTTGTCCTGTATTTTTGAAACTTTTATATAATCCTTCATTAGCTGTTTTTGCAGCACAGAATACCCTGTCTGTCAGAAGCTGACTTGCAATTCCATTCTTCATCCATCCACCAAGAACCTATTCTTTCTTTTTGAATTTATAATTACGTATTGATGTCATGAAACAGTATAAGTATAGTACATCTAATATAAGTACTAATGCTATTTTTAAAACCTATGGGACAGGAGAAGAACAAAAGAGAGTGGCAGTTTGTACAGTCACTGGGTCAGGGTGTAAGGGATTCATGGAGAGGAGCTGTGCTGTGTGAGCAGAAGCAGTGAATTGGAGCGATGCATCAGGCAGTTCTCTGGAGTTTTCTTCCTTGATCAATATGCAGGTGCTTCTTGGTCATATTGATCTTTTTTTGCTTATTTAATGTACTTTCATTTTATGAGACCTATACAATCATTAAATGGAGTAGTTTGAATTGGGTTTGAATTGTTTTCACTTGCTGTGATATTGTTTTTAACATACTGGGTTCATTTACTGGATATCTGTACTTTAGCTGCCATTAAGATGAAAATAGCTCATCTCCAAAACCAGGTAACTGTCTGTAGACAAGTGTCCCACGTTAGATCATCTGACCTACTTGAGAAAGTTGCACAGACTCAGTATCTCTATTTTAGAATGTCAGGTATTGTCCAGTAATTTTTTTTGTTATATGTATTCCCTTTTGTTGTCATTGTGGTTGTTGTTTGTTTACTCTGAAAACAGGGGAAATACTAATTCACAGCAGAGCAGTTTGACTGCAGTGTGAACTGTGCTGAAGACCAGTTTGCTTATAATAGGCTTTTTCTGAGCAGCAGCCCATGCAGTGCTGTGTGACAGCATCAGTCTTAATCCTCATCTTGCTGTGTGTCTGGCAGGGTGTGCTCGAGGGGCTACCTGGAAATCAAAATAGGTGCCTCTTACAGAGTCCCACTGGTGAACGTGCCGGTGTTGTGCTCTGTCAGTGCTGAGGTGCCTGGGTAGCTTAGGTCTGGTATACACTAGAAAAGTTTTGCTGTCATAGCTCTTCCAGATAGTCCTTTCAGCATACTTGTAGTGGTGTAAATGAATTTTTGCCAAGTCAGCCTGTGTTAGCTCTGGAACAAAACAGGATACATTACATGATCAAAAGCCCTTTTGTGCACTTTTGCTTTCTGCTGGCATAAAAATACTGTAGACCTTTCACTTCATCACCCTTATGGTGCAGTAAGAAAAGTTTGTAATCTAGAGGTGGACTTAATATATATTAAGAATAGAACATAGAACAACTGTGTTGCACTTAGTAAGCAAAGCTAGTGAAAAATACTGGGTGAGTCATAATGAATACTGTGAATCTTTTTTTCTATCCCCCTTTTTTGTCCTCAAAACAATTTGATGGGGCTGGTTTAACAGATGGGCAGAAAACCTATCACTGTGTGTTGGAGAACTGTTTCCAGATGAAGAACAGTTTTCTGAAGTCATTTGTACTCCTTTTCTCTTTGTTCAACATTGACTGAACTAGTCAAAACATTTTAAGCATATTAAGCAATAACATATTAAGCAAGTCTATAAAATAATTAAATTGAAACTAGAAGCTAAGTGCCCTTAGAAATATTTACATTAATATTTGACTTAGTATAAATCTTACGGTAACTACTTTTAAATTTTGTAGAAACCTTGTGCTGAAGATAAAGTTTGTTAAGATTGATGTGCTGTTTCATACTGAAATATTTAGGATTATCTCGTAAATTTATTTCTAAATTGAGAATGAGTTATGCTTTCACTTTGCTGTAAATGCTCAGATATGACGAAGCATATGATGTCTCTTCAAAGAGACATTTCGTAGAGTTATTAAGGTGTTTAGTTTTACATGGACTATTTCAGTTCATTTCCTTGTACAGCAATTGCACAGCACTGCTGTGTCTGAATTCAGGTGGAGGTTTTGATGGTTCTTCTTTGTCTGTTTTGGTCCTGGTCTCTGCCTGTTTTGGTCCTGGTCTCTGCTGTTAAGAACTTTTATGAGTCTGCCCTCTGCATGTTCTTTGGGAAGACCCAGACTCTTAAAATTTATGTAAGGTTAATAGTCTGCATAATTTTGCAGAGTATGAGCAAGTATTTGGCAGGAAGTGCCAAAAAGCTGTGGCAGATTTATGTTGTGCTCTGTAGTCTCAGAACAGGTTCAAAGGACACCATTGATAACAGGTGACTAGTATTACCATTAAATAAGCCTTGTGTGGGGATGAGTCAGGTAGTTACCAATTTCTAAACACATTTGCAAAACAAAATCCTTCAAACAGAAGAGGTTCTGAAGTTTTTTGGATCTGTGATTTGCTGGAATGCTGCTAAAATGTGCATGCAGATTTTGGGGTGTTTTTCTTCTTGTCCTCACTGTGTGAAAGGCAGTAGAAGAATCGTGTAATTTATTATACCTCTAGTGTCCAGTAAGTCTCAAGTCCTTGCAGTATCTCCACTGTGTTTTCCCTTACATGAGAGAAATCTCGGGTGTGCAGTTTCCTCCCCATTAAGATGCTCTCTGTCCTACCTCTGCCTGCAGGCTCTCTCTGCAGTTCTCATCCTTTGATTCCTCTCAAGCCCTCGCTGGAGGGAAGCCAGCAAAGTGATCACTTTCAGGAGGAGGCAGTGAGAGAAATGTAGCTGAAAAACAGCTCCTTAATCTTTCTTCATAAAGCATGTCACTTCCAAGTGGGGATACTGTAGCGTCCTTTGTTATCAGGCCTAGACTTCTCCCACTGTGCCCCTGTTTTTTCAGAAAAAGCCTTTGAAGATCTGTCTCAGCTGCTGCGTGTTCTCTGGAAAGGGCAGGGCGGTGCCGTGCCTCCACAACTATTGCTGGCTTGTGGCAATGAGATTGAAAAATCTCATGCTAATTATAATGTACGTAATTCCAGGTTTTTAGATGCCATTATCAAGATAAAGTTCGAGAATCTGAACTTCAAAAATCTCATTTAGTTCTCAGGACTTCTAAAAACGTGGGGAATGGAGAGTAAGGGTTCTGTAGAAGTTCAGAAATAAAGAAACAAAGGACAATATACATACCAACATTGTTTTAGAAAACTTAGAACTGTGCCGTGGTTTCTTGAAGACTGACCCATTTTTTAACTCTTGACACAATTGTTGCTGATGTTTCTCTTCTCTGTCATTTTCTAGGGAAAGAAATGGGGGTTAAGTCTCTCTCTCCCTCTCTTCATCTTCTGCTTCCTCTTTCCAGGTTATGCACCAAATTTACCAGTGTTACTTGGCAGAGGGTATGGGAGGCTGAGACTCACAGCAACGCGAATGGTTAGTTGGAGAGCACAGGTAGAATGAAGAACATGCATGCAAACAGTCATTAGACTCCCAAAATATGGGTCCTCAAACACATACATGGAGCATGGGGAAATATTCTGAAATGTTCTGCTTTATCAGACCAAGGATTTCTTTTTCTTTTTCTGATTTTTATTTCTCTCAGAAATGTACTTCTAGTGGTTTATGCATTTTATTAACTTAACATGATTCCTTCTGTGAGGCCAGACAGACATCCCTCCTCTTAGTTGCCGTGGGACCTTTGATAATCAATTTCAGTTTTTTCACCTCATTGTATTTCTAAAATGGCAATTGTGTTCAGCATATTTTACCCCTGCATACAAAACTTTTCTGTAATTTCTTGTAGTGTATGAATTTTGAGTGATTATTAGTAAATATGCACCCCTCTACCCCTTTTTTGTTTTCCTTTCTTCTTAGAAGCCACTACTTGTTGTACATGAGAAGATGGAAAACTGGCATTCTCTAAATAAGCCAATGAAATTATTTTCCTATTTCCTGTTATCAAATACAAAATTTTATTATTGAAGCCTGATGCTCCTAAGGAGTGCTCTGTCTTACCTAGAATGACTTTGAAGACCTGTCTGATTTCCCCTTACTCCAGCAATTTGCCTTGATCCCTAATGCTGCTTGCTGAAGTCAGATCAAACATAATTAACTTTGTGGTTGAAAATGAATCTTCAGGAGAGTTAGATGAAACTTGTAATTGTTGCTTTCTGGGAAGGTTTGACATATTGAAGTCCAGTTTTCATCCAGTTCATGACAAATAGGCCTTACTTGCTTTTTCCTCCAGAATTATTTCATAACATAATATGACATAATTAAAATACATATTTTCTTTAAATAGAAAGCAATAGCTGCTTCCAAACAGTTACTGAAATGCATTTAATTTTGAATTCTCATTTATGACAGCATAAATAAATGGATTTACAAAAAGCCAGTGCATTGCAGAGGCTACGCTTTCTGTTCTTAGATCCTTTGCGTAAATGAAATGGAAATTCTGTTAAACCTGGAATACTTGTACTCTTGTAGTCCTGGAGTCTTATTCCCTCTTCAGTGCTTGCTCTGGGAGAGTGAAGGAGCTGAATTCCATTCCCCAGGCTGTGCTGGCTGTCATGGGAGGACCCAGAGCTGACTATCTGCTGGGTGACTGTGCCTCTCGAAAGACACCACTAACACGAGCATCTGCCAGGAATCTCTACTGCAGCCAGTCCTGATAAGCCCTTTTATTTACAGATAAGTTCTGTGTAATGTCTTCTCAAATGCAGTCAGCTAATCCTGCCTTTTTAATTACTTGCAATGGCTTTAACTGGATCAGAAAAGAGATATAGTGTAGTGATGCAATAGAGTTTGCACTATGGGAGGAGTCCTGCTGTGAGCTCCCTGTGCCTCCACTTGTGGTGCTGTCACCTGCCTCTTTGCCCTGCCGCAGTGCAGGGTCTGCTGTGATCCAAGTACTGAGAAAGCCAGATTTGTTTAAGATCTTCATTAGCTGGAATTTTTCAGTATTTCAGGCTCTCAGGCCTCGTAAAAAGCTTTTTGTACTGAGAATGACTGACCAGTGTTGAACCCCAGTGTGCCATTGTGTCTTGCTGATGCTTTTGGAGTAGTTAGATCTTAAGGCTCTTCTGATGCTTTGTCTTTGCCACTTTCTCACCATTTCAGCAATCCAGTAAGTACACCAGTGTCTTTGAAACTAAACTGTTTCCTTTTCTAAAGGGCATTGCATAGCTTAGGTTAGCATAGCTGCTTCTCTTGAAGTCAAGCCAACCTTCGTTACTGGCTGGTTACTGGTGGCTCTGGCTGCTATAGTGGAAGTTTGGTTTGGGGAGCCAGTATCCTACAGCAACTATTATTTGTCTTTACTTTCTGACCCTCTCCATCCACACAAGTGAGGCACCTCACATGTGTCTCTGTGTGATGTACTTCCCACTTTAGGACTTCGAATTTTTCCCTGAATGGCTGTTTCTGATTTTTCTTTTATTTTAATCCTTCTTCTTTTTTTATTTATGGTTAGTGGAAAAGAAACAGAAATTGAGGATTACCAACATAACAGTACCGTTGTTCATAATATTGATAAACCATAAACTGCTTCTCTGTGGAGCTCCTGCTTTCCAAGTTGTCCGTGCGTTGGGCTCAGCATCCCGTGTTGGAAAAGCAGCTTGGCTAACCTAACCAAGTCATGGAAGCTAATAGCCAAGACCACAACTAGTCTAGCAGCTTGTCTCTTGGGATCTGTCGATACAGATTATGTCCCACTTCCTGAGCAGAGACGTCCCAGAGAGATGTATTTGACAGTAATAAGCTTTACGTATTAGAATTGCATGTGTTGTCTTGTTTCCAGCGAGACTCTTTGCTGCTGCTACTTCTTGATTTCCAGTGTTTCAATGATAAATGGTTTTGAGTGTATCGATACCATTAATTCTGAAGACTATTGATAATCTTAATTTAATTTTCTGCTGAAGTTACATTATATTCACTTTTTGTTTTGTTTTGTTTTGCTTTTTCTTGGCAAAATTCGGTTTCTGGATGTTGGAGAAATGTACATCTTAATTGTGGTGCGGTGTAATAATTTCTTTACTTCAGGATTGTGTTCCTATAAGTAAGTTCAGTATATCCTATTGGGAAATTGCTTTTCCCTTGTTTTTTTTCCCCTGAAGGAAAAGGTGTTGACTTTAAACAATGGTCATGTTCCTTTTAGAGAAGATTCTGTTTCTTTCCTGGTATTGAAATGATTCATGACTATTAGCAGTAAATTCCACAAATTATGCTTTGTGAGGCTTGAGAAAAATCTGTTATCAGACTAAATATTATTTAGAATTAGAGGAACTGTAATAAAAATTATGCTAGAATCATATGAGTACACGAGTCTGTATGTTTTCTCAGTTTTATTTTGAAGTACTAAATTGCTAAACATCTTTTATCCTTCAAGCAGTGCATTTTTTTGTCCGTTAAACTTTTTTGTGTTAATTATTAGATAAAATTGGCTGACAGATGTAGGTAATAATAATTGACTCATAGATAATTATGAAATTCTACAAAGAAAATATCGGCATTATTTATTTAATAACGGTCATTCTCTAAATTAAATGTTTTCACCCATCTGTTAACAGTTTGTGCCTTTAACAACTGAAAGACTTGCTTGAACTTACAGGTTGCTTCCTTGGATATGTAAACTTTAAAAAAAGTGATTTATATTTTTAGCATTTAGCTCATTATTTTGAACTCTGCTACCAAAGATACTGATTTTTAATTTTGATCTCTCTGGCATTAATGACAGTAGAACTCAAATGTTTCATCAGTACCATATCTGAGAAGACTTAGCTTTTCATTTTTATCTGTTTCAAAATAATAGAAGAATAACTGTGGCATCTGTTTCTGTTTACATCAATATTAAATAATTTTTAGAAGACAAGTATAGTTTTATGAAATCCTTAATCCATGGTAACTCTCAACCTTCCTACTTGTATGTGCTTCCTAATTTTAACTATATAAGTGTGTTTTCTGTGGAGAAAATCATAGTTAGTGTACATGCAAGATGCCAGACTAGTAGTGATGAATCAGGACTGTTCTTTTAGGCTGTCAAAGAACTTTTACAGGTAGCAGACCCGGTATGTGCCACTGCTGTGCAAAGGCAGACCTGGAGTGTGAGCTCAGCGATTGTTCCCTTTTGTTCCGTGTTTGAGGAGCAGCTGTGCAGGGATGGTCTTCCAGTTCTGCTGTTCATAGCTGGGCACTCACTCAGGAGTGTGACCTCTCAGGTTTGGGGGCTGTGATGAACACTACAGAGCAGCTCCTGTGGGGTGGGGTGGGAGGGATGTGGGACTTCCTTCAGTTTCCTTGCGTCCTTGTTAGTGCAGGTACAGCTAAACTTTATAATAACAGTAAACTTTTTTATCAAGTTGCAATGAATGTTGTGGGGGTGACAAGAAAGGTTTAAAGCTGCTTTCTCTTTTCAGTTTTACTATCCAAATCATACAGGATAGAAGTTATTAAAGCATCATCAGAGGCAAATGCCGTCAGTCTGCGTCATGGTTAAACACTTTTATATTTGTATTGGAAGGTCAAAAGACAGGCACCTGTGAAAGCTAACTTTAAGTGCAAGTATTTGAAATATGAACACTGTTACATTCAGTTGGGCTTTCAAACAACATTCTTTTCTTGCCCACCTTTTTAGTACTGTTGGTAAGTTTTATTGCTCTAAGAATTGGCAAGAATTCTAGCAGACTGGGCAGATTTCTGCCACAGGCTGATTTCTAAATTTTAAAAAGGCTTTACTGTAGGAGATAAGATGTATTTCATGAGGTTTTAAAATCTTGCAGTTATATTCAGGTTGTCTACAGAAGCACTTTGGGTAGCGCAAGGTTCGCTTTGCTCTCCCACCAAGTATCAGAGGTACATAAAACCTGTGTGATTTATAGCCTTTGCAACATCTGTTGACTATAAAGATGATAAAAACAAGTAAATCTGCAGCCAATTGCAGGAACTTATTGATGATATGCCAAGTGAGAGGTAGGAGGAATTAAATATGCATTTATTAAAGACAAAAATTACATGTATTCTAGAGTACCGAGGGAGTTAACATAGCTGATACTAAAGAAAATGCAGTTCTGCTTTTGCAGAAGTGTTTTCCTGAAGGTGTAAGTATGAAAGGGGTGAATGGTGGGTGTTGAAAAGAGGCAGGAGAGACCCATAAGGAGAGAGGAATATGAAAGAAATATTTGCAGCTTATATATATAGTAAAGAAAAAAAGTAGTATTCCCCTTTATCCAGGGGCCTAGATAGCATGACTTTATTAGTTTGATTTTACAGCACTGCAGCACTACTGATCTTAAAGTATCTCCTCACATTTACAAGTGTGTGTTAGAAGTGACCCCTGTTCTGTCAGGTTCAATCTGACATTTTTGGATGCACATATTAGTGCAAAAATAACAATAAAAACTCAAAAAATTTGAGATATATCTCACTGAAAAGAGAAAAATGAAGTGCAGCTAGAAACAGCTAGTTCAGTATAGTAATTGCAGACTTGTAGACCTGTAAGTCTGTAACTGTCTGTGTGTACCTTTATCCAGATGTAAAGTATTCAAGAATTAGGTCATCAGCCATTAGCATAATGAATTAAAACTCACAAATTAATAACATCTCCACTGCCTTCCTTCAAGGACTGATTCAGCGAAGAGTCAGCCATCTTTGCCATCTCAGCAACTGGTGGGATGTTTGAAAGAAGTTATTTTTGGCTAAGATTCTTGAGACACATCATCATTTTCCTTCATTTTCTTTTATCATGGCATGTGTCTGTTGCAACATGGGCTGGTACTGATGGAAACTGAATCATCACACCTTTACATAATGCTCTATATTGAGAAATGCTACTTAGCTATTGAACAATAACATATTAATAGTATTTAAAAGCTGCCAAAAAGACTAGTATTTTCAGGTCAACATGTAAATTTAGGTTATCTTTTACATCCTTCTGCTCATAACTCTTTTGCTTGCTTTCATGGCTTTAGTTACAGCACTAACTTAGGCGAACAGGAGACAGCCAAAGTCATATTCCTGCATTTAAATGAGTCCTTGTGTTTGCTTGGGAAAGAGATGGTTTCCTTCATCCACTCCATTTGGAAGGGCATAATTCTTTTGCAATACATTTTCAATACAATTATCTTTGGTAGATGTGAGAGTACATTTTTTCCATCCTGCTTCATTTTGTATACTGATGCCCCATTTCAAGGAGGACTGCTTATTGTTCACCTGTTGAGATTTAAAGAAATATTTTCCTGACAGTAAAAATCCTGATTACGGTCTGCTTGAAATTTATTAAAAACAAGCTTTATTCACTCCTTTGTTTTCCAGTTCTGGATGCTCTCCTGAAATTTGAGCAGAAATGCCATTGGCATCCGTAATGAGCAAGCAGTGCAAAGCTGTGGGTTTAGGTGGGGGTGGGGAGGAACCTGTCAAGGTGGAAAGCACATGATGGCACTGCATTACTCTTACAGATTAATAAGACCAAACTTTATGAACTGATTTGTATTTGTATCCTTGGACAACATTCCTTTGCATTTTTCTGTATGTTAGCATGGAGCATACTGTCATTCTGTCAACTCTTTCAAACCTTAAGCTTGTTTCTTCTGTAATGCCCCACTTGGGCTACATCTCTCTCCTGTTCCATATTATCCCTTTCTGTCCCCCTTTCTGTTTCCATCTCTTTCACACATGCTGTACATTTACTTTACGTCTGTGATGCTATGAAGTCTGTGCAAAACCAAAATAGGACAACTAGATTTTTACTGGCAACATATTTTATTTTTACTTCGCTCCAAAAAAAGCCCAAGAGGAGTATTGACTTGTAGAGGTATTATTGCTTTGTTGGCAGAATAAATTTGATTTTGGAAGTCCATGTGTATCTGAAGAGCAGTTCCTTATCTGTGCAATGTCTAAATTAAACTTCAATGAATTTATTAGGGAGAAGTAGGGGTTTTTTCCTCTGTTTTTAATGAAAAATAGTCTTAAAAATAAAATGTGGACTTTGTAAATGATATAGATACTGGGTTTGTTCTCATGATGATAAATTTTGTTTCATGTTACAGACTGTGGTACTTGTAACTTATAGCCATTGGTGTAAGAAATTTTTGTTTGAATATTTTCTGATTTTTAGGCCATAGGTCAGAATATTTGGGGTGAAGTTGGTTTAACCTCCACTCAAATCCCAATGATAAATGGCATGAATGTTACAGTTCTTTGTCAGTGTCTTATCAGAGAGAATTTAGAAAAAAAAAATTCAGTGTTAATTACTAAAAATGTTTTGGGAGCTCTTGAGGAAGTTTCTCAAATCAGCTTGTTTTGAGGAAAGGCTTAACAAGATCAGGCTGATTTTTAGTTTTAGATCCTAATGTTTCACAGTTAAACAGTTTTAATTATAATAAAGTGTGATGTGTGCATTCCTGCAGGTTAGTATCCTCCATAGGTAAGGAGTATGGAACCACAAGTACAGTATTGTCCCCACATGTCTAATCAGAATTTCCACAATGCTGTAGCTTATGTCTCTTGCCTTTTGTTTTATCCACGTGCACCTCTGAGAAAGGGCTGCCTGTCTTTTCCTGACCACCAACCTGTCAGGTAGCAGAACATGCAGTTAGAACTTTTCTTAGTCATCTCTTTTCTAGGTTAACAAGCTCAGTTCTCTCAGCCTCTCCTCACATTCATGCTTCAGTCCCCTGTCTTGGTGGTTCCCTGGACTCACTCCAGTTTTTCCAAGTCTCCTTTACTGGGAGGCAAGGAGTACAGTGGCCTAACAAGTGTCAAATAATAAGAATAATAGCTTCCCACAACCTGCTGGCTACACCCGGTGCAGGACACAGCAGGCTGCCTCTGCCACCAGGATGTACTGCTGGTTTATGTTAAACTGTCTGTTCACTGGGCCTGTTTCTACGAAACTTCTTTCCAGCCAGCGAGCACCCGACCTGCTCCTGTGGACAGGGTCAAGCCATCCCAGGTGAACGGGGATTAACTCACTTTTGCTGAGTTTCGCTATGTTTTTGTCTGTCCTTTTCTCAAGGTTGCTGAGGGTCTTCGGAATGGTAGCCCTGCAGGGTACTGAGCTTTTCCCCCGAATTGCTGTCACCCATAAACTCACAGGGGGTTAATTCTGTCCTGTCGCTCAGGTTACTGACTATGGCATTGAGCAGTATCAGCCTGAGGGCTGATCAACCACTGTCTGCATGTGGGGTTGCTGCCTGCTCCCCTTTGAGCCCGGCAGTCCAGGCAGCTGAGGAGGCAGTGGGCAAAACTGAAAGCAGCAGGTTTAGTAGGTCGTGGTGAAGTAAGGTTGTGAGTCTGTATTCAAGGGTGAGGGGGAGGGAAGGGGGAGATCTAATGGTGCGTGGGAGGGGGAACCTTAAAGCAGTTCAACAACTCTTGCTTTAGGCCTAAGTGAGTGTGGGAGTCGTGTGGTATAACTTGTGATTAGACCTAAGTAATGTTTGTCTTGGTGTGTTAAGCTATTTTCTGAATCATGGCATTTTCACAGGAATGTCTCCAAAATTTGGTTCTCATTGTTAAGTCAGTGATGATGATAAAAATAGATATCAAACTCATTTCCATCAAATCCAGATCCTGCGTGGCATCTGATTTCCAGCCCAGAGAGCAGGAGGAATTAACTCTTCCATCAAGAGAATTTAAACGCAGCTTTACTATGATGTAGAAATAGCTAGTCAGTCTTCCTCACTGCTCCTCCATAATTGTTACCAACTTAGGGTGTGTTTTTTGGTATTTCTGAATGCAGTCTGGAGAGAAATAGCAAGTTTCCTCAGTAGATAGGATTGAACACAGATTATTATGAAAGCACTACTAAATACTTTAACACAAACCATAACCTAAAAAAAAAAATAAAAAAAATAGGGAAGAGTCCTTTGGAGGAAACAAAGCTGATCCCGAGTGCAGGATGACAACCTGCCTGTATACTGAAAACTTTGCCCTTTGTTTTAACTTGCTAGAAAAAATTCAATTTTTTCATGCAAACATGGTCTCTAAAATTAGAGTGTTCTCAGTTTTCTTCTGAAGTAAACAGGTAAGATAATTCCCCATCATGGGCAGTGTTCAAGGTCAGGTTGAACAGGTTGAACAGGGCTTTGAGTCTTCCACTTTGATAAAGTGGAAGGTGTCCCTACCCATGGAGGGGGGTTAGACTAGATGATCTTCAAAGGCCCCTTCTGACCCAAACCATTCTATAATAATGTAGTGTGGATGACAGGTCTGTTTTACGGTACAAGGTAACTGTGTTCAAATGAGCAGTTCAGGTTTTGCTTGCTTTGAATCATATGCTTTCCACCAGTTTAGTTTTGGTACTGTTGACCTCATTTCTTTAAAACTAAACCTGTCTTGGCATGTGATTGATATGAAAAGCTGGAAAGTGCTTTGCTTTGTTTTTATTTTTCGTGTCCCCCTTCACTAGGGACATGTATCAGATTACTAAACCTGGTTGTCTTATACATTCTATTTCCTTTCCTAGACTTAAACAGCAGCAGTGTGTTAACGTGCTGTCTGGGAAAGCAAACAGAAATACAGCACCATGGGCCCCACTCAGTTTCTGGCTCCTTCAGGACAGTTTTGGCTCACTTAATGTTGCCAAACAGCTAAAAACTGAAACCTTATGTATTATGCATACAAGTAGTTAATTTTTAACATGGTAGAAATTGGTTAAGTAAAGACCAGATTTCATAGGGAGTTAATGGCATTTTAGTGGCACAGAGAGATTTTATTCTCAGTTGTTCCACTGGAGAAATGTTTGCAGAAATTTTGTCCTATAGGAAAAGGAAAGAAAGATACCAAGAGTTTTCCAAAAAACTGGCATTTTAGTAAAATAAAACTTTCTTCTTCTTTAATAATAAATTCGTAATACCTACGGAAAAAATCCACATTAATAATATAAGATTAAAAATTAATAATTTTGTAAAGTGTATCTGAAATACATGACGTTGTATATGGCACATAGTGTAGAGCAATTACATTCTCATTTTGAACACTTTAGAAGGCACTCTATGAAGTTTTTATAGGAACAAACATCTTTTTCTGAAGAGCTCAAGTTGTATAAAATGGCCGTAAGATATTGCTTCATAGTAACTGTAGTGGAATCCCTTCCACTTGATTTAAAGGCTTAATATAAGCCTTGCTTCAGCAAGTGCCTTGGTGCCTGGTGCAGAGTGTGGGGCAGTCATTTCAGCCTAAGTGGAGAATTAGTCTGATTAAAACAGAACATGAGTAAAAGTTCTTTTTTGGAAGCATCAGCTTCCAGTTTAAAGACTTAGAAATGTGCCTGCTCTTGCCGTTCCCCACCTGCCCTATACATCAATTGCATGGCAAACTTAAGTGCCTCCAAGAAGCAGACTGTTGTTCTTTTAAGTTACATGTTTGCCTATTCCACTTAGAGACTAGACATGTAATATAAAACCTTAGGTTGCTTTCACCAAAGGGTAAAGTACATTTTCTGCTGGGGGAATTGGGATCTCACAGTCTGTTCTAAGACTGACTTTGTCTTTTACATTACCTGCATTGATGAAAACAGACAAATTGGCATATTCAGCAGCACCCTGGGTTCAGACACAAGTGAAGCAAATAGGATCTTGTCTTTCCTTTTCAGTAGCCAGTGCTGTAACTAATATTTCCATTAAGATCATGGAAGCTTCTATGCTGGGTTAGATTTGTGGCTCATTTGAATTAGTAAATCACTTTGAGGTACTTAAGAAGCAGATGAAAAAAAATTCAAATGGATTCTCAGCAATTCTAACAAATCCATCTACTCGGGGTTTTTTTGTGATTATATCTAGGCACTAGTATTGGACCAAAGGCTGAACTTTTAATAACCCCTTTCAAAACTGAAATTATTTGCCGTTACGGAATACTTGTCCCTCATAGGAAAGATGTTATGTGTTTTTACAGTATCTGTCCAGTCCCTCCTAATTTTGTGTAACAGAAGTAAATATTGCAAGTAGCAGTTTAGATTCAGTTTCATGAACATCTACCAGTGCACGTATGAGCTTTTTACAGTATTTCTTGATAAGCATGTAGCCTCTCATCTTCTGCATACTTAAATCCCAGCAGAACTCATGGGTATCATTTAGATCTGTTGACTTTTTGAAGTTTAAATTAGCAGTTACTTAAAAAATTGTCATTTTTCTTCATTCCGGAAAAATAACAACATCTTCTTAGGATACAGATATCACCAACATTCTCTGCAACTAAGACTGAAAAAACAACATAAATAACCAGTGCAAAAGAAATAAGCCTCAAACCTTCCTCAAACAGGCAAGCAAAGATCTGTGATTTTATCATTCTGTGATTTTATTTAGGATTTCAGGAATGGCTTATTTTCCTTTGGTACCCTGCCCCTTCCCAGTCTCCCATAAAATACCTCTTAATTTGTCCTTGGATTCTTGCATTTGGGGGGAGTGATGTGTGTGCAGATCTTAGGTGTTTGCTCCAAGGGAATCCACTTCAGGTGTTCTGAATTTCCTTCTTTCCCCCCTCTTTATTATTGTCACTGAGGTTGGTTCTCAGAGCACAGAAAAGTTTCTCTTTTGACTCAAGTAGCCTCGTGGGTGCTGCAGCCTAATCACGCTGGTTTATTACGGGCTGTCCTGTTTTCCTCTTTGTTAGTGCACCTGATTCTTCTCAGTAGACTTCTGTTGCTTCTCTAAATTCTAGCAAAAGCTCAAATTCAACTTGGTCTATATAAAGAGCCTAATACAGTTATTGTGAAGCTCATATGGATGCTTCATAGTTATCTCTGTTCCAAAGCATACTTTAATGCAGAGAAAAAGCTTTAATTCAGATTCTTTCCTGTCTTGTTTCTATATTATCACAAAGAATATTTGAGGTTAAAAAAAGAGATCACACAATAGAAAGATTCTGTGTTGGTGAGTCACTTAGATTAAGGAAAGCTAACTGTGTTGCTCAAAGTATTGTTTTTCTACCTAATGTACTATGTGCATATTGGATTTGTCTCTGTGAAACTCCTCTTACATAACTATCTGGGAAATATTGGCTTGAAAAATGCATTTTCAAGGAGCATCTCAGACAGTAGATTAGAAAATCTGTTCAGGTTTTATAAATCAAGAAAATTTTGAATTGTAGTGACAAAAATGTTTGTTTTATTAAGGAATACAAAGTTCTAACCCTTCGTTAGGCTGAGGTAGATTATAAATGTCACTTATTCCTAGTCTTAATGCATTCTTCCTGGACATAAGGTATTTTTGTTCAAGAAGGGGATTCAGGAGGCAGTCTGTATTTTAAGCCCTTAAAAAGTAATTTCCAGCTGTGCTTTCCAAGCTTAATAGGGTGTGATAGAAGGGAACCTATACCAACACCCTATGGGAGAGTTAAGGATTTGCCTTTATGTTCATGAACCTGTATAAAGAGGTAGAGTTATCAGAGGGATGAGAGAGATAGAGGAATGATTTTAGGGATAAAGCTCCCACCTCTAATTTCCTCCCTGGCTCTGCTGAGCAGAAGTGACTGGAGCAGTGGGCTGTATGTTGTGCTGCTCCATGCGAGGACAGTGCCTTGGTGGCTGCTCCAGCCCTGGCATGTGATGTTACAAAATATTTAGGTTTTAATTTGTTTAAGGCACAATTCTTCTCAAAGTTAGCAAAATGTCATATATGTGCTTTTAAAATCCGTTAAGGGAGAGATGTCATTTATAAATACTATGCTCGCTAAATCTGTTAGGGTTAATATAGTTTCACTCCAGAGCTTGAAGGTTAAAGTAGACGAAAAGCTGGCAAGTGCCCAGAGTCTGTGCCGACTGAGGAATGAGCCATTGTGTAGCTTAATTCCTGACCAGAAGACACAAGTACCTTACAGCCCACGTTCCACTCACCTCTGATCATGGCCACAATGTTACTGACTGACTGTGCCTGGCAAGAAATAGAATAATGATCTCACAAGTGCCTGAAGCAAAATCCTACATTTGCTAATCCCTGGTTTAATAACAGGTAGTATCTTTGCTGTATTTCACTTGACAGGGCTTCTTTACTAACTAAAATCGGTTTCTGTACTAACTACTAACAGGTTGGAATGTGTGAGTTGCTCTGCAATATTTTCAATAAACTGGATCCTAAATGCACAGGGGTTCTGGCAATGGTCTGGCTGCCCTTGTGTCAGCTGCCCTTCTGCTCGGTTTAATCGTGCTGTCCATGACAGCAACATCACTCTCGAGAGTGCACAAGTGTAGAGATATCTAATATTATGTTGTCTGCTTGGGCAGTAAAAACTATCAGAAGGCACAGACCCTGCCTGTTTTGCAGCTTCTGCTTTCACACAGGAATGGCAGGGGAGCATTTGCAGGTCTTTCTGCCATAGACCTGCTGTCCTTATGGAAACTGCTTTTCTTTTGAAAAGTGCATAATATGATTGTTAGAGCTTCCCTACTGGTTAGAATAGCAACTAAGAGCATCCATAGTCGGATGTCTAGCCACTGTTTTGAATTCCTGCTGAAATGCATTGTCCCAAGGCATTTTGTTAGGATTGCAGGAAATTTGGAACAAAGCTGCAGATTTTAACAGTTTAGCAGGAGGTGGCTGGCAGTCTGAGGCACAGATGGAGGTTTTTGGAGAAGCCAAAGCAGCATGGTCTTTCTGTTCTTTTCATAAAACCATCAGAAGGATTAGATTTTTAGCACTTGAAGTGACTTAATTTAGATTTTGAGATAAAACACAGCAGGGAGAAACAGTCTCTTTTTTGATTCTCTTCCTCAGATTTTTCTGTGGATTTAGGATATCAGAACTGTATTATAATTTTATTTTGTTTAAGCAGCCTGGGATTGCAGAATATGGTTTTATGCCATAAGTGAATGCCACAGCAGTTCTTGTATTTGTGGGATATATAAATCTTTGGTAATATTTGCACCTTTTTTAACCTCATGTTGCCAGGAAACTTCGTCAGAGTTTACTGTGGCATCAGACTTAATCTGTGGGTTATTCTTTGCTCTTTTTTTTTTTTACTGTGCATCTGAAAGGAAGGTGTCAGAAAACCAGTCTTCACATTCAAGGCGCTTGCTCGTTGGAACTAGTGGGAGTTTAATATTAGTTTTAATAGGTTTGTATGCAAGGCCACCTGTGGAGATGCAGCTTAGTCTCAGCAAAAATACAGGGAAGTAATGGAGAAGTGTGGGTGCTGTAGCCCCTGGCAAAAGCAGCTTTGTAAGCACACCTGCATAAAGGGCTTCTTTAATGGACTGTGCTGTCCTCCTGCTCTGTAGCCCTTTGACTCCTCGGATCCATTTTTAAACAAATGGATGCAGACAAAAGCATTTGCAGGCCTTTTCTTGGTAGGCTAAA
The DNA here is from genome assembly GCA_035584735.1 of Pseudotriccus pelzelni. Lineage (NCBI taxonomy): Eukaryota > Metazoa > Chordata > Aves > Passeriformes > Tyrannidae > Pseudotriccus > Pseudotriccus pelzelni. The sequence continues at coordinate 13,326,236 of JAWMRA010000041.1, read as the reverse complement.
TCCCATTTGACATAATGTACTGTGAAGAGAGAGAATTTCCTTTATGCCTTTCTAAGCTTTACAGTGGTTTTCATGTGCAGGTACAGGGATGTTCTCTACATAGCTGTGAAATGACTCACTTGGAGTTTCGTGTTCCATTGTGAACATGTGATTGCTAAAGTTAATCTGAAAATTAGATTAGTTTATTGTGAGTAAACTAAAGTAAAAGGCTACCAAAATGAAAGGTTATTTGGCAAAGATTTAACTGTTTGGTGAATTTAGCTCAAGTTTTTAAATCTGTGCCTTAATAAACTTTCTAGGAAGACATAAAAGGAAGATAATTTTATTAGGAAGTCATAGAGGGCTGGTTATAAATGGAAATAGTGGCACATCATCTTGTGAAGGGAGTATCTGATACTGGGTGAAATGCCTTGGCCTTTATTTTATTGGTTTTATTTGTTTCTTTCAAAAGAAGCAGTGGACAACCAGCTTGATTAAGCAGAATGCTGAAAAATGTGTAAACGAGAGTAGTCCTGCATTGTCTTGGAGATAAGCGGTAGCGTAAAGGTCTAGGCTACCTTGACATGGGGAATTGAGTTATTTTAAATCAGAAAGATCAAAAAGGAGGGAAAAAAAGCCATTGAGAAAAATTGAGTTTGAATAGATTCCATTGCTGCTGTCGCCAGTCCAACCCAGTAATCTGTAGCTACTCTGCTGATGGTGGTTTCCACTGTGGTAATAAATTTTTTGATGATTCTGTGATTAGGAAAGAAAAAGTATATATTCTTTTCTTCTCTAGCCATTCTTCTGTGTTTGATTCCAAATGTGTAGAAGTGCAATTTAAATATTAGAAGTATAATTTAAATTTTTAATGTATAATGCATCTTTAATTTCAGATCTTAGAGCAAATTATACTTATTCAAATATCTGTTTAATGATCTAGTTCATGCTTTGCACCTCTTCAGCAATCTCTGGATCTAGAGAATTGCGTTGAAGTAAATTCAGTGTATTCAATATCCAGGTTTTCTTGAGTAATAACCCTTTGATTTTCAGTTTTTCTGGTATAAGACATTACTTTGATGTACTCTACTGTCAAGTGCTGTACACAAAAATGTCCCTTGGAACTGACTGTAACTTTGAAACGTTTTAACATGCTTAAAATATTCCATTATCCTGTGTCATGCTTATCAATGTTTTGTTGCTTTTATAGATTATCTTTCTCAAGGGATAGATCTGTCTGGAATAGAGGTAATTGAAAATGACCTGCTTTTTATTGCAAGAGCTCGTCTTGAGGTGGAAAACCAGGCTAAAAGGTTGCTTGAGCAAGGTGTGGAGACTCAGGTAAAATACACTTTCTTCTTTACTTCCTTTCAAAAATGAAGTTGAGCTTGATTTCCTTTGCTTTGTGTAGCATTGTCTGGTGGAAATTAAACATGAAAAAAAAAAATCTTAGGTGAGTAATTCTTATACATGACAATATTCAAAGAAATTGACAAAACTGGTCATGTACAGCACTTGCCGGAAAAAAATGTTGCAGGATCTGACCCTGAAATTTGAGAGAAAGTAGGTGCTGATATGAAGACTTCAACTGTAAACACTGCCACAAAAGCCTGATGCATTAAACACCGTATACTACACTGCCAAAATTGCCAAGCTTTACAGAGAAATATGTAAAAAACTGTAAGAAGATTTCTACATTTTAGCTGTGCAGGGGTATATTGAAAAGATTTTGCATTAAAACTTTAAAGAGCATTTTAAACTTTGGGATAAGTATTCACTGTAGGGAATATAAAAATGAATATGCATAATTACATTAATCCATATTAAATGTAATTATCTACATTTTAATAACCTGCCTACATTTATTAACTATTTGTAGCATCCTTATTGCTATTTTCTTGTCTTTTTCAAATGTAATGCTCTTTTGTCTATACTTTTTAGAAGTCTTTAAAAACTAAAGTATTTTAAATCCCAGTTTCTAGTAAGAAGAAAAATCTGGTACAAGTTTCTATAAATTTGCATTTTAAGTTAGAGAACAAAGAAGCTTAGAATAAGACATTTTTATGCAAGAATTAAACTACTCTGTTAGTCAATGTAGCATTTGTTTATGCAGTTGAAGGTTGACATGAAAATAGAATGTATACAGAACTGATAACCTCTTCAATAAATTGGCTTGGTTAGACAACTGAGGATTAAAATGATCAGTAGGTTTCAAACTTTTTCTTAGACCTCTCATTTTGCTAAATTTTCTGCAGTAAGTCATGGTTGTGGTAAATACCCTTGACTATTTACTGATAGCAAAGTGGTAGATAAAAACACTGTCATTTTTCACCTGATTACAATTCCAGTGTTGAAACTCCTGGCTATTTGAGAATATTGTCAAGCTGTGATGGGACTTTTTGCAAGCTATGAAACATATAAGATGTTAAATAAAGATTGACCAAAAATATGGCCTAAGAAAAAGCAAGTGGACACCTATTTTAAATGTAGCAAAAGTCTTCATCAGTGTGTACCCCTTCTAGTTTTTCATGTCAGATTTGACCTTCTCCAATACTTTTCTCTTCATATTAAATACTAAAGTGGAACTGACAAAGAAACCCTGGGGAAATCAATCCCACTCCACCTGAAAAATTGACAGATTTATTAGGTGTTCCAGGCTGTATCCAGGTAATCAAGAGATTATTAAAGTATATGCCTGTTGTGCTTTAGCCAGGGGCCTGTTTCCAACAAATGGAAGATTGTCTGGAAGAAAATTATTAGTGCTTAGTCATATCAGGAGTGGGGATGTTTTCATGAAGAGGTGTTGGGTTATGCTTCACAGATTTGTTGTTGGATATGATTCGTGAATTTAATGTTGGGAAAAATAGTGTGCTTTAGAAAATGCACATTCAGGCATTGTCCAGGAAATCTAGATTTTGAAATATGACTAGTAGATCATATGCCTTTGATTCCTATTATTGTAGCTGTGTGTTTTATTGACAAGCTGATTTACATTTATACCTTCCATGCCCTGAGATTTCCTGTAAGAGGATATGGCATCTTTGTCTTTTTCCTGCATTCAGTACTACAGAATTCTTCGGAGGGACTGTCTTCCTGCTGGTGTCTATTCTGATAGCTAAGTCTGTATCTTTGGGAATAGTGCATCTCTGTTTTTTTTCCAGGTGGTTCTTCACTTTTTTGATATTCATATCTGCAATTGCAATTTTAGTTTTCACCTTTGTTTTGATCTGCTATGTAAATGATACATGAGATCAGTTGCCTACATAAGAGCAAGCTGTATTTCTGTATTTCATCTAATACTTTTCAGCAATGCCTTAAGTCGGGAGTTAGCCTTATGTCTCCATTCCAGAGTATTTCAGTGTTCACCTGGAAGAGAAGTGGGAAGTAGAAATACATAAAAAACCTATAAGTATCTCCTTTTAAGCAAAAGGCATTACAATTTGGTGAATGTCTTGTCTAGCATTCAGGGTTTTTTTCGGAGATGCTGCTAGAAGTTACTCTAACGAAAAGAACAGAACTAAAAACTTTAAACTGCCCTTTTCAACATCTTTATTTATCTCCTTTGGTTAGGTTAGAAACTATTTTTGTTATTTTGGTTATTAATTTAATGATGTATAAGCTAATGAACTGTGTACAGGTTTCCCCAAATAACCTTCATCAGTAGCACAGAAAAGCAGATAGTTACACCTAAGTAATAAATTGTCTTGTTCTCTACAGTGTAGTACAAGTTTTTATGGCATGTCCACCTCTGTGACATTTGTGTATTTCTCAGAAGAAATGAAATCTCTTTCCCCCTTCCTTTGGAAGTGTGGCATTAGCCACTGACTGCTTCAGAAGTGAAGGCTTCAACTCATGTTCCCCGTGGTATCTTAAAGCTGCCATCTGGGTTTGAACTAGAAGTGTCTGTCAGTGTGTCTAGACTTAACAGGCTTCCATAGAGCTGCCAACCATACTTGTCTTCCTAACCCTTTTAGAAAGAGAAATCTCTCTTTGCTATTGTTGACAAATAATAACAAACCCGATCACAGAGGGGTACCAGTGGCTACAGGCCGGTTTTTTGATTGTCATGTATGCTTTGTTAGCCACTCCTAGTGCACATAGCACAGATTGATGATTTTTTTGGTGACTGACAGAACAGTTTCAAGGAAATAGATTCAGACCCCTGTCCTTACTGTTTAGTCCTGACCTCCTTGCTGACTTTCCTTCGCACTGTAAGCAGATTAATGGCAGATAGCACAGAAAGCAGGAGAGGCTCCTTTAGCAGAGATGCATCGAACTTTAAAAACGTCACCCTTCTAAGAGAAGGGACAGCAATGTTTTCTGCTTTAAAAGGAAAAAAAAAAGAGGTGTAATATCCATCTTGGAACCACTTGAAGCATCCCCAGTGTTTTACTCCCAGGATGAACCCTGGACTGGAGAATCTGGATTTGCTCTTGGCCCCATTTAACCCCTATTTTCAACAGCAACATTGTGTAAAGCAGATCTGAATAATAAGCGGTTACTGGGAACAAGAGAAGTCTGTTAAGATCACCGTAGCTCAGTTCCAGGTAGAACTGTTTTTCCAGGCACAGTGTTGGGGCTGCTGTACTTACAAAGAAGAAACATTTCTCTGCAACTTAGCTCATGCTTCAGACTTTTTCTGCTATATATTGACATGCTTCATGTGGGCCTTACAGCCAGGGATGACCAGAGTTAGTTCCATCTGGTAATGACAGCACTGGTAGCATTAAGAGCCAGGCCATGTGTTTGCAGAAAAGAGTTGGAAAAGAGGACTGTGTATGATTAAAGATTGATTAAAATATAAATATCCATTTACGTCAAGCAAAACATGGTGTGGAAAAGAGAGTAGAACTCAGATTCCCATGGATTTTGCACCTTAAACAGTTTGTCCTTCTGTCTGTTACAGAAACATTCTGTGTCTTTGGTCATAAAGGGAAAAAATTTTCTTTGTCTCCTGAAGGGATTTGTAGATGTAAGACTACTTCTTTTTTGAGGTTTTGGATAAACTGTGTGATGTTTATTGCCCAATTTCCCTTATTTAAGGTATGGGAAAATTTATTTGCCTGCCTAGAATGGATCTGGAGAGAATTAAATTCACTGATAATTCATTGAAGTTGTTTTGATGATCATGTAGTGAAGTGTCCTGACCATGTTAGAGAAAGAAAAAAATAAATGTAAACTTAGTAATTGTCCTTTGTCCAAATGAATGTTAAATTGTATCTGCAGGTTTTTTTAAAATACATAGATTTATTTTTTCCAAAATGATGAGCTTTGCTTATAGAATACAGAAGAGGGGGGAAAAAAAACCCAACAGAAATAAATCTAAACTCTAATTCTGAAAGATATTCAAATGCTGGATTTGTATACACAGGATAAATAGGTAAACAATGTGATCTGAACAAAAAAATTTCAGTTATTCAGTGTAACGTCTTCGTACTTGTCATTTTGAGCATGTTTGGGAGCATTTTGAGTTTTCATATTGTAACTCATCAAGTAGAATTTGTTTTGTCAATTGTTCTGTTTTGGATTCTTTTTCATACTGCACCATTCCTGTAAGTTGTTGTCTCTGGTACAAGTACAGGTGTTTTTTTTTCTTTTGAAACATTAAAAAATTATTAGCTAGATGTATGTGCATAATTGTTCTTGACTAATGCTATTCAGTGCCTGAGAAAAGTGATGGGTGGATGTCTGCATAATTAACCAGTTGTCTGGAGGTGATTATCCAGAAGTTGCTCAATTTATCTCAGTTCAGGTCCCCTACGCTGGGTGGTTTTGTACAGTACCTCTTACAGCATTATGGAAAAATTGGTGAAATTAGTCTGAGATCTTTCATAGACCAGCATTTAATCTCTTGTCAAGGATCTCTAATAGGTCTCTTCCTTATCCCCAAGGGATTGGAGGGTAAAGTATGCATATAATTGACCAGTTTTCTGGACACAATCATCAAGTTGCATAATTTATTTCATTTCAGGGCCCTCTGAGCTGAGTGCTTACGTAGCACAATTTGCAGTGTTACGGCAAGATTGGTGAAATTAATCTTAAATGTGTTCAATCTAATGTCAAGGATCTTAAGCAGTACATGCTCTTTATTATCCTGTGGCAGCATTGTCCAGTCGTACAAATACACTTGGAGGCGTTTGAGATATTTAGATATTAGCAATGGCTGGCACTGGGCTCCATTTTTCACTGTTTTGATGAAACATGAAAAGTATGATAATGTTGCACTTTTGAACTGCTTCCTATTATTACTGTCAGAGGTGTGGATAGCTCTTGGAGCACGGCTGTCTTCGCAGGGTCCTGTGATCTTGAGTTTCTCAGTTTCAATCTTGCCTACTTTAGCAAGAGTATATGTTTCACTGAAACAGCCTTTTTGCTAGATTAGTTTATGATATTTTAACACTTTGATTTATCAAAGTATGCCTGCTGTTTTTTGCTAGTTTAGTAGCATCTTCAGATGAATGCTTTATAGTAAAATGGACTGTGCAAGTGTATGAATATGTTGTCTAAAGTTGTTGTCTCTATGGAGAAGAGCTTGACTGCAGAACAAAGTCCAGTGTCATAGGAGGATGTCACTTCGAGTGCCCCACGGTTGTGTAGTGGCCTCTTTAATGCTCATCTTTAGTTCATTTAGTTTAGAATCTGTTGCATTACCCACACTGATGTACTAAGCTAATCAAAAGCAAAATTTTAGCTTCCAGATGTTTTTGTCTGCCCTTTGCTGCTTTTACATATTAGCTTTCATATTTTGTCATGCCTGTTAAATGATTTAAGCCCTCGTGTACTTCAGAATGTCAGTGGGATTGATTGCTGTTATGTAGATGTGCATAGCTGCATACGTGTGCCTAATTACAAAATAATCATTAGAATAGCAAATAAAGTATGAAAAATTGAGAATAGAACCCCTCTAATTTGACACACAACCGTTCATCTTTTTTATCCCTGTACTGTTAGTTACCCCCATAAAAAGCCTGAAATAACTGGAGTTGAAATGCTACTTTTTTCAAAGTCATAGAGTAATCGTTGCTTTTTTCAATTTTTTTTTTCTTTTTTTGTTCTGGCATTTATTTCTACTTTGAAAGCTAGTAGTTGGAATTTAACTTCATCACTGTCAAAAATTTAACCAATGTAGTACACTTTAGGCAGTAGTTGTTATGTTTCCTTATTATTCCACAATCTTGATTCCCTAGGGGAGATCCTGATAGAAACTAGACTGAGACAGTTATTTCATAATAAAGTGATTGACTACAATATGATATAGAAATGGAAGGCATTTTTGATTATTCAGTTTGAAGTCAATTACTTGAATCTAGAGTAAGAAGACTGAAGTTTTATCTGTAAAAAAGGAAAACTGGAACCTGCTTGCTACTTCTGGCATAAGGTGAGGGTGGTAGCTACAGTTGACTTTAACTCATCTAGTTTTGCTGCGTGAAGACAGAGTATGAGATCCACACCTTTGTATTCAAATTCATTTTAGCCACCCATTTTACTGCTTTCTCTAATTCTAATGTGGACAGAGAAGACTTATTTCAACATGCCATAGCTGTCATATTGGCTTTCATTGTGAAAGATTACAGTGGCATTTGAGCCTGTTTAATTTAAATCCTACTAACTTATACTGTTTCTGTTCTTTCTTTTACAATAGCTCTGTATACACATAAAGAACTTTCACATAATGTGAAATGTTTAAATATCTGCAAGTTTTACTGTATCCTAACCTTTAAGTTTCTTTGTCATAGAAATATATTCACATTGCATTATTCAATTTTATTTTTCATCTTCAGTCTTATGGTTATGATTTTCATGATCTTGTTAACTTGCTAAATCAGATTCCTTCATCGGGCCATCTGGTGCATGGCACTACTGAAGGAGTTTTCAGTAAATCTAAATTATTTTTTCCTTGAACTGTTCTGTTAAGATGTGATACAGCGTAGTATGGCTCATCTAACAACCAAAAAATTCGTTATATCCTACATCTGAATGGTGAACTTCATGGGGATTAACCAAACCTTATGAAATTTTTCCCTTGACTATTCTGGTCTAAAAATAATTCATTTTATCTTAAAGTATGATCTCATGGAACTGAAGTGTTAACTGTGCCTCAGTAATTCAAAATCACCAAGCTAAACACTGAGAATGAATTTATACCTCTGAACTCTGGATTAAAATAAACCACAGATTTCTCTGTAACATAATCGGCTGATACTGATATAACCTAGAATATCCTTTCAGTTTCCATAGGAACAGATGATAGAATGTTTGGAATCTTGGAATAGCTAAAATGAATGTCTGACTTCAAGATAGTTCACTTTTATTTTTCAGCTTGCAACCTCTGCATGTAATGGCTAAAAATGTGCCTTAAAAAAAGGTGAAATATTGGCATAACACATATTTAAGTGGGTTTAGAAATGATAAAAATAATATTAAAAATAAAAATAAGATGTTCTTGTGCATAATTCTTCAGGTATTATATCTGTGTTTTATTATACACATACAAAAAGTTCAATTCCATAGGTGAAGAGAAACCATTAATTATTCCTTGGTGTTAATGGCTCATTAAATGTTTTAAAACAACAACAAAAAAATCTATCTTGTTGGTCATCTCTAAATTTCATCTCCAGCCATTGCTTCGCCTCATTGTGTTACACTGTATGGGTGTATTTTCTCATTGGAATAATTTGTGCAGCAGAAGAAAACTTCGTGTAGCCGGAAAGAAATGATCAGCAAAACTTAAACAGAATATACAGTTTGTTATTTAGGTGACTTTAACAAAAGATGATTATTGAAGAACGGGCAGATGATTGTTGGAGGAAACATGCTAACCGTAGCAGTATTTGTTTTATTAGGTGTTTGACATTGCTTTAACAGGTCATGTTGCTAAATCAGAGAAGACGTGCTTTGAGTGTAAAAACATTAGCAAGGTTAAAAAGATACCTCCTTCTCTGAGATGAATGGATACATAACTCCAGTACTGATGTAGAGGGAAAATTTGGAGGTCTTGTTAACAAACCATTGCGAGTCTGAATGTCCGTAACCTGAGGCATCGTGAATGCAGGTGGAAATGAGAGTGTGCGACTGACTGTTCAGTACTTGGGCACTTTTTATTTGCTATACCTCCAGCATTTAAGATACTTGATCTTTAAACATTTTATATATAGAAATTAGGATGGTTATGAAAGAAATAAAAAAGAAGCAGAACAGGGAAGAAGTAACAAGTTGACTGTGATTCTGTTTTCACTGAAACAGGTTTTCGGTCTGAGAATGGATCTGCATTGTGCTAATGTAGTTCAAGTAGTAACCTTTTTCAAGTATATGCCAAGCTTATTTTCAACTACCATTAATATAGAAGACTCATGAGAGCTGCAGTTTTTGGAACATATGGGCGAGTTTAATAGCAACATTTCAAAAATAGAAGGATTTTAAAATAAAAGTAATATCTAGGGCTTTCCTGCTCAGTATTTGTGTATTATTACTGTGATAAATGTGCAGGGGACACTGCGTCACATGTTACCTTCTGAATATTGATACTTTTTCATTAATGATTCTGGTTTGCAGTTTTGCAGCACCCTTTAGGAAATTGCTCACAAAGCATGTAGTAGGTGGTTTAGGTAGGTATTAGAAAACCTCACTCCACAGGTGGGCAAATTTGGTGAAGTTCTGAATGACAAGAAGTAAACAGGCAGGTTCTTAACGCAGTATACCGGTTAGCAAGTTTCTATGCCTTAACAATTAGGGAACGCTGGCCCTTTTTAACAGGTCTTGTTTCATGAAGATGCTTTTTTTTCCCCCATATGAAAGTAGCATTTTTTTCTTAAACAGATCCTGGAAGCCTCTATTTTCTCACCCAGTAATAGCTGCAACTGTAATTGTTCCACTTCCGAAGTACTTTGCAGTTAAACTAGAAAAAGCATTGTGAAATTAATGTAAATTTTAGTTCTTTAATTTGTGTTCAGCAGAAGGTCTCCCGGTGTGGGAGTGAGCACAGGGGGTTCGCTAATTGGGCACAGAAGAGCCCCTTGCCTTCCGTCAGCCGCCTTTCCCAGTTAGCAGCTCTTGCTGAGAGCCCACCTTCCCAGCTCTGGCTGTGCCCTGGCTGTGCAGCACTTTCACCTGCGTTTCACTCCACATCCACTGCTGATAAACTCCTGCAATATTGAGGGTCAGGTTCAGCTCTTGTAAAGTTGAAGATCATTATGTACCAGATACTAAAGTTATGAAATGTCTCTTAGTAAAACAAACAAAATGCACAGGTTTTCCTTTTTGTGAGGAGGCTCTATGGGAAGATACTGTGTTACAATATATTAGGTGTATGGTTTTGCAACCAAATTTAATTAGTTTGAGGTTAAGAACATTTTTTTCCTGTCCTTTGGATTTTTAGTTTTTTTTTCAAATCATATTAAAGCAAAGAACTGATAAGTGAAACAATTATTGTTTCCCAGATTCGGATTCATATTGGCTGACTAGCTCTGGAGTGGTGGCAATGACAGCAGCTTCCGTCACAGTACCTAGGCATGTCCAGCCATCTTATCTTGCTCATTCTTCAGCTGGATACTATTACACAAAGGCCTCAAAATGCCTTCAAAAGCATCCAAATTAAAAAGTCCTCTGACACTGGCCATCTTGCTCTATTACTTCTATTGATTTCCAAGCTGTGACCCCAGCTGAACCCACCACCTGCCATCGGAGAGCCCTGTATTTGTATCTGAAATGCTCCTGCAGACTCCCATGGCCCAGGCAAGCCCAGCAGAACTGGGAACTGCCACCTCCTTTTCTGTTATTGTCCCCTGGACCCCGCTGGAGGAGGGATTGGCTCAGAGCTTTGGGTTACTTGGCCAGGGGAGTGATGTTTCTGGTTGGTCACCTGTTAGCATTCCTGACTATTAATTGTGCTCCTGCTGGACACATGTTCCACAGAGGAGTCTGCAAAGCAGACAGCCCCACTGAGATGTTGTCAACAGCAAATGGAGCATGAAACAGCCTTCCCTTTTCCCTTCTCTCAGTGGCAGGTTGCACACTGCGGTGTAAGGAATTAGTAATTAGTTGATATGAGGCATTTTAAGCAAATATTGAAAATAGAAGAAAGCAGGAGACTGCATTTTGAGGAGAAACCTGCTTGGATAGGCACATGCATATTTAATCAGTCTTCAATAATTCATATAATAATAATGTGATGCATATGGTAATACAAGTGTTTAGTAATGCTTTTGGCTGAAATTTTAATACCTAATTGGGAGTTGTTGCCTTTTATTTTGTACCTTAAAATTCTTTGGGAAAAGGTAGAATTAGCTTAAGTAAATTACTTAATATTACTGCAAGTATGTGTGTTATACCTATTTAACTGAATAGAATTAATTGATGAAAGTCACTAAGTTTTTCTTAACTAAAAACTGTATCTGATTCTGTACAATATTTTTGTGCCATGAGCTCTTTCAGTGCCTTTCCCAGAGAATACATCGCTATCTAAACTGCCATTGTTTCCTTTACTGTTTTTCTTCTGACAGGGTACTGCTTTATATTTGCTGGTCTGAATTTAAAAAAAAAAAAAAAAAAGATAGCTGCAACAAATAGCATGAAGTGCTGATTTATGTTATAAAAACAGCAAAAAAATGGGGAGATGGTATTGGTGCTCAGCTTTCTAGTTTTTACAACAGTTCATACATTTGTGATACTTTATTAAAATGCTGAAGTTAAAGTTGTATCTTTCCTTTCGTATTGACCCATTTTTATAATGCCATAAAATTCCTCAATTTTTCATTAAGTGGACTTGGGAGAATTTTGGTAGCATCTCTTTTACAAGCTCTTTAACCAATTGTGGTATTTCTTTGTGTACAATAAGGTGAAGATTGTTTGAGCAATTATTTGAATAATCAGTAATTTACATCCCGAGGAAGGTCCAGCATTTCTGCTGTGTAAACGTGTTGGAATTGCAGAAGAAAGCATGGTTGTCTTTGGAGACATTTCATGCCAGAAATCAAAATATGCAGATTTTTGCAGGTCCACCCAATTAATTTTCAGAACCATAGTTTTGCCCCACTTTCACTTTTCCAGAGTGAAAGGCTTTTATAAGTCAGGAGGGAGCAATTAATTTCTCACTGAACAGTGAATACTGTTGGGAAAACGGGACTACTTGAGAAGTACCTGAGCATACATTTTTAGAAGCCCACATTTTAGGGAGGATCTCTTCAGGGTAATAGAGATAGCATAGTCCCAAAATAGTCATGAGAGTGTTGTATCTAATCTAGCCAGAATTAGTTCATGCCAAAATACATCCCTTGTACTCTGTTTGCTGAACCATGCTGAAGTGTGCGTGACTGTTGCTGTGTCTGTTGATCTTACAGAACATAAGCATGGAGGTGAGTGCCCACGCCACAAGTTAGATGGGGCAGGATGCTGATGTTCTCTCTGCTCTTTGATCACCAGGTATACATGTAACCAGTTATTGGGTGCTGATACATATTCCCTCTGCAGAGCTCAGGTGGTGCTCTTGTTTGTGCAACTCTTCTCCTCCAGGAGAGGGGAAGAAGGGAAACTGGAAGGTGAACTCCATTCAATCCTTCCCTCCTCCAGCACTGTATATGAGCAAAGCTGAAATGTATATGCACTTGGGGAGGAATGTGTGCTGTAGTGGGAGTTACCAGCAAGGAGGATGGGAGGGTGCCATATGTTCTCCTGCACTGCAGGTTTTACTCTTCCCTGGAGACTTGTTCTAAAAGCCTACTGATTTCGTGTCCAGAAAATGTAGTTGTTGTGCTGTACATGATCAACGTTGTAGAAGATTTGGCTGTTACTACTTAGTGCTGCAATCCTTGTATTTTTGGGGATGTAAGCACTGACTTATTTGAGAAAAGCCTAAGTCACCTTGTTCTTTGTTATTAATGTTAGGTGCAGGATTTTTCTGAATTCAGATCTAGGCCAGTATTTATTTATTATTGCTGTTGGGTTTTTTCTGGACCGTGTATTAAAAACCATGTTCCTCAAGCATGTATGTGTCTCTCAGTATTGGTATGACAGTGTTACTCGGTTGCTTTTTGCTGCAGGTTTTTTTTCTGCCTAAGGAGATGTTAACACATGAGGCCTTTTTCATTCTCTCTGTCTTTCTACTCGACTCTTGTTTTATCCCCTTTTAAAATGCTAACTAGGAATCTGAATTTTAAAATTCTCTGCAAATAAATATAAGCAACCTTTTCACAGACTGAAGTTTTTATCAGTTGCTGTGCTGCTACACCTTATTCTTCTATACATTTGGGAAATTCACTCCCCTTAATTTAGCATCAGCCCTTCCACCATACCTAAGAATTAAATTTAATCTACCTCATGATCAAAGATATTTTTCTTCTTAATAGCAAATAGCATTCCTCACGGAGACTCTGCCCATGTTTTCATGTATGGTGCAGTGGGAAAGCGTCACTGTGTTGAGTTTGGGTTGCTTCAGTGCAGGCTATAAAAAACCCATAAAATTAGTAAATTCACGGTGCTCTACAGTGAGCTAAGAAATCTTGTGCTGGTGTAATCTGACCTGTATAGTGCTGGACACAAGACATTCATTAGATGTTGAACTGTAAGCTTTGACGAATAAAAACTCTTATGAGCTGCAAATTACATTCTAAAACAGGGGATTTGATAACTAGTTAACTTTTACTGGACTGAGCAGTGTTGAATTCATTTATTTTTACTTATTTTAAAATAAATTGTATAGCCATGTAAATAAAGTAATCTTTCTGAGGTGGTTGTCACAGCAAAACTGGCGACAAAAATGAAGTGGATCATTGAAATAATACCCTGGCATGTAAACATCTGAAAATTGATCCCATGCATGTTATTTTAAAATGCACATTTATTAATGATGAGGTTTGTATTTATACTTTATGTTCTTTACTCGGTTTAGAATCTTAAAATTTTATAGATTATGTTTGGGATTTTCTCTTCAGAAAAGGTAAGTTTTATCTTAATTCTAAGACAAGTGATAAGAATTTTTAAAAAATGGTAGGTTGTTTGCTTCAACTAAAACATAGGTCTTACATTAGGGTTTTTTTTAATCCACAACTGAAGTCTTTTTCCCTACACTGCAAGTGCTTCATACTTTATGCCTTGATAGTTGTGTATGGAAGAGGGTCCTTAATCCTACATCTTGATACATAACTGTACTTACATATAATTTCTCTTGCACACTAAACTTTTCCTGTAAAGACTGTTTCCATTGCATTTGTATGCAATTTTTATGAACAAGTGATTCATTCCCTTTTTTCCTTGAAAATTATATTAGTAAATAAAGTGTGCCCCAGGTAAAAGTACTAAATGTTCTGAAACACTGCTATGTTTTTCACACATAGTACTATTATGTATTCCAATTTCTATAAGGGATGTTTGCACCTTTATTGTCTGTACCACACTGTGGCCTTGTTTATATTTCACAGTAGTTAAGTTCACAGTTTATGTATCATTGAAACAAGGGAAAATACCAGGGGGATAGCAGCCGAGTTTTAATAATGGATGAGGAATTGAATTGTAGTGCAGTAGTTTTCCTAAAGCTCTTTTAGTTAAGGATCTCTGTCAACAGTACCTTTGAATATTTTATATGTACTGAAGTTTGGCAAAGCTGATAACATTAGTCATCATTTTTTAGTGTCCACTTCTACTTCTCACTTTGTGGGTTTTTTGGAATGGGGGAGGAATTGGGCTGAATTAAAGTTAAGGTTCTAATTATTGTCCTCATCTTATGCATTAGGCCCAGGTTGTTCCCTGATGTCAACTAACACATCTCTTCTGTAGACAAAAACTGATGTGCAGGTTCAGGAGGCTTTGACACAGAATTCATGAAAACCTGTCAGAGAGTGTGACTGTATATATGTGCCAAGAATATTATTTTAAGTGATAATTTATTGAATTTTGTCTCTGAGAATCATTATTGGTTTTGTTTTGAAGTCACAGGGAATTTTCACACAAACTAGTGTAAGTGTTATTACACACCTTAAAGAACCCTTCCAACCCAAACTGTTCTGTGATACAATTTATGCAGCATCCAATTATGCAGCAGCATCACATGCAGCAACATCACATCAGACTAGAGCACGAGGCACAGTGTCACAGTCAGCCAGTGATGTTGAGAGGTAGCCTTTTTGTATTCCCTGGAGCTGGGAATAAAATTACAGACCAGCATTACAGGCACTGTATTAATGTTTTTAATTAAAGACAGAGGTCTTTTTTCTTTTAAAAATATGTGCCCCTAAACCAGAGACACTTCATAGTCATTGTGAGTGGAATTCATATTCTGTGTGCCTTAATACGACATTTCAGTTTGTACAGGCTACGGTGTCTTTGCTTTGTGAATTCTAAGCCTGGCCACCTGTATAAATTGTGTACCATGATGGTCTGTTGTCATTAGCAATTTTAATAGTCCTGTCAATTCTTCTGTATTTTTTAGATCCATGAGAATGCTGAATAGCACCAGAGTTAGGACAGACAGTGAGAGATACAGGTGTTCAGGCGTTCTACCCTTTCAGTTTTGAAGTGAATCATGTAAATACGGTTTCATTAGGGTTATCCCACCCTCTTCTTTATGTCCATTTTAAGACAATTCAATCTATACCGTGTTTGCTTGGCTTTACTAAGAAAGAGTCACTTAAAATAGTCTCAGCCTTGCTTCAAATCAAAACATATTACATCTTCTATTGAAAGGTACATTTCTCTGTCACAGAAATAAATTACTTCGGTTTGGCATGAGTTGTTTCTGACAAAGCCATTTTGGCTATTATTTAGCACCGTATTAAAATTTCCTTGTGCATATCAAAAGGTAATTTAACTGGGCAGTCAACTGTAAATAAGTTATTACTTTGTAGCAATAAGAGTTACAATATTACTGTGCTGTCTGATAGTCCATTTTTGAAGAACAGAAAGGTATGAGATGCTAATTTCAGCATACCTCCAGCGTTAATGACTTTGTTATATGAGAGCTTTAAACTCCTTAATGTATTGTTTGGGTTTCAACTAAAGTTTCTGGGAATTTGCTCAAGTAGGTTGGCAATTAAGTGCTTTCTGGACGTAATTAGTGGAGCGTACTGTAATTAATGAACTTGCAATCACAAAATGTAGGTGTGTTCTTAAAGTACAACTTGGATAATGAAAACATTTACAACCTATATCATTCATGGAAAACAATAGTACTCCTTAATATAATTTGCAATGAATCAGTGAACTCCTTTTCTCCTTCTTCAGCCCCCGCTGCTGGCAGTTATTTTAAGATGAGAATTAACACTTATGTATATACAGCTCCTGTAAATTAGATGGATTAAAGAAAGCACATTTTTGACAATGCTGAAGCTGAAGTACTTTTTGTAAGGTGGGCTACACATCAGCTGTAAATGTGTAGCAGAATTCTTCTATAATAAAGTGTTTATGAAAAGCCCGGATCACTTGTTAGCTAGAAAGCATATTATTGTACTTGTTCTAGTCTTTTACTTCTCTATGTAGCTGTACATATCCATTTAGGAAGTGGGAACAGACATTTATGTGGGTTACTGTAGTTGTTTCTCTGACGCCCAAGTGAGATGATAAATGGAACTAGCACCATCCACTCTGAAACTTTTTTAAAAAATTCACGTAGTTAAAGGCAGTTTCTGACCAGCTCTTGAATATGGAAGTGTGGGCATTCTAAAAGTGTTTCACATTACTTCTCATTCTCTCCCCTCCCCAGATGCTGGAGAAAATACATCTATTTTGCCAAAAAACCCAACCCCCCAAAAAAAAACAACAAAGGGCTGTAGAAGATACTAATGTAATGATGTAAATTTGGAATTTGGCCAAACTCAGAATACTCTAAACTGTGCTCATTCTGTCTCAGTAATAGGATTTAGAAGAATTTAGGAAAAGAGCACAGGAAATTTTAGGAATATAAAGCCACTGTCACAAGAATAGTATTTGAAGTATTGAGGTTATTTAGTTTATCAGGCAAATAAGTTAGGCAAATAACATGTGTAAGCATGTAAAACAGTCACTGCTACAGAGAATAGAAAGTGGAATCTGTTAGATTCCTACAACATGTTTCTGAAAAAAGGCACAAGAGTAAGAAAATTGATTTGTTAAGTATTAACATCAGTACCTATGAAGATGCTAATACAGAACGCCTTTGAAACAGTGACATTTCAAATATATATTTCAAGAATTTTTATGTGTATCATTTATGGACAGTATTTCCATTTAAAATCTGAAAAATCTCTGAAGAGGTCTCTGTGTCTCAGAAAAGGTGCAGGTATCTGCCTCTCCTAAGAAAGGTGGAACTTTGTTCCTTTTAGTTTTCAGCATTAATTCACACTCAAGTGAATTAGTCAAGTTAAGGGAAAATCGCTGGTGTATTGTAGAGGCTTGACAATACATTTGTGTCATGAGGAGCTTTGGTTAATCATTTTACAGTTATATTTAAAAATAAGGTACACAGTCATAATACTAATTTGCTCTGCTTTCTCAGTAAGGCTAGAGAACTCGAAAAATGCGAAAAGAGAGTAGCAAAAATTGCATTACAATTGTTTTTGTAATAAAAAAGAAAAAATTGTTAACCACTAGTAACTTCTTCGCTTAGGAGAATATTAGACTGCAGGTGCCTACATTTAGGAAAAAGGACATGCTAGGATGTGTTTTACCTCTTGAAAATAGCAAAGTACTGAAAGATCCAAGTGGTATTATTGTGGTAAAGTGTTCATGTGGAAATGTCTTTGTATATTTTGCAATTTACCTTTTTTCAGGGATATCTTCAACTGCATTTCAGTGCTTATTACCTGTTTTACAGGCACTGATGACCTTTACAACAATGCGAAGGCATATTTATATATGACAATTGGCTAGGCTGGAGAAAAAGAATGAATTTTTATCAGGAGGTAATAAAGTTCTGCTTTACTAACTTCTCACACAATTTATTAACTAAGGTAACAATATTTTTACAGTAAAACATTTAAAATTAAAACTCATCATGCTTTAATATGTCCATAATGCCAAGACTTGGTTGGAATACATGTTGTCAAGAGGTCAGTGAAACATTACTTTCAGTTGTGGTTTAAGTGTGCAGTGGTTACAGTTTAACCAAGTAATGCAGTAATTTTGTTATATTGTTCATATTTTATTTCCTATTTAATTGTCATTATGGACCCATATATATAGAAAAGTTCTCGAGTTCTCAAATTCGTATCTTCTACTCAAGTTTTTTCATGAAAAATAAGCATTAAAAGACACTTTAACCTATATATATAAAATTCATCCTTGGTTTCTCACTGCTGCAAGTTAACCTCATTGCAGTCTACAACTTCCTCGTGAGGGGAAGAAGAGTAACAGGCACTGATCTCTTCTCTGTGATCACCAGTGTCAGGACCTGAGGAAATGGCCTAGAGTTGTGTCAGGGAGGTTTCAGTTGAATATTAGAAAGAGGTTCTTCACCTGGAGGGTGGTTGGGTGCTGGAACAGGCTCCCCAGGGAAGTGGTCACAGCACCAAGCCTGACAGAGTTCAAGAAGCACTTGGATGAGACTCTCAGGCACAGGGTGTGACTCTTGGGGCTGGTCCTGAGCAGGGCTAAGGGCTGGACTGAAATGATCCTTGTGGGTCCCTTCCAACTCTGCATATTCTGTGATTCTGTGCCATAAGTGGTGTCACAACGTTTATCCAAATGACATTGTCACAGGAAACAGCTATAATTAGCCCAAATGTTCCCCTTTTAGGAATCCATTCAAACTTGATCCTGCCTTTTTGAGTTTATTTTGATACAAGTCCCTGAAAAGGTCGTACCCTTCTATTACAAAATCTTTTGCCTCTCTTTTTTTCGCTTGAAAAGGCAAGCTAAACAATACCTGAGCATAACTTAAGTCTTCTGTCATGCAAATGACCCAAGCAAGTATTTACTACCCAAAGAAAATTATGTAAAGTCCCTGATCTAGGGACCTTTTTTGTAAAAGTGATACCATGTTAGGTGTCAGAAAAGTTCCACAAAGTTCAGAAGTGTGAGGAATTATGAGAAGATTCGTGTAGGGCTAACCTAGGGCTAATTTGGCTTGACCCCAACCGTTTGGAGCTGTGAAGTCAGAAATTTCTGCAGGAGTGAAAAATCTGTATGCTAAACACACAGCTGAATGATTGATTTTGTTGGGATGGGCTATCTGACATTGAATGGAGTGTAGGGAAATAGGTATTCCTTTGTCTGCAGCAATATAAAGCAATGGACCTGACTCTGAACAAATGTAAATTTTTTTTTTGACATGAGATCCAGATGGTTTTTGTACCTTCTTGAGCCCTTTAAAGTGCAATATTAAGACTTAAAACTTATAGTAGAAACAAGGCTGAGCATTGAAAATAATGTTTTCGGGTTTTCTTAATGAAAAACATCCTGTGTTTTACGATATAAATCCTTGTTTAAATTACACCTCCTTGGAGAGTCAGCTTAATGCTTGCTGATGAAATTTAACACTCTATTGATGCTGGAGCCAATCAAGATCCTTTAGTGCAAGAATTGTTCAATCATCATCATCCCTGCTGGGTGAAATGTGATACCTTATATAGTACCGTTTACCACACTAGGTCAGGATTAGGGTTACTCCCTCAGTGCCCATTGCCAGTTTGGAGTAGTTGCACAGGACTGTGCAACATTTAGGCCTGGGGAAGAAGCTGAGGTATTTTAGGATTTATTCTTACATTATCAAATCCTCCTTTGATCTCTTAGAAGGTTAAAGAATATTTTATTGCCCTTGAGATTTTGTATGTGGACAGACACAAGCATTTTCCCTGATGTAATGATTCAACAAGCAAAGTTCAAATGATCAATAAAAACCCATAATTTCTGCAATGCTGCCTTATGTTCTTTGTCAGCAAACAAGGAGAGTGAACAAGGATTCATCACCTCTCTAGAGAAACAGGACAAGTCAATAAGGCAAGTGTAGGATTTTTTTTTTGACTGACATCAGATCATAGGAATCTCTGCCATAGCTTGTCTTAAGTTTGCCAAAAAAAGAGAAGAAATTATAGTCTGTCATTCTAGAATAGTACATTTTTTTTAATACATTGCAGATTGTGCACTTTGTCGCTTAAAAATAAAACCTTTTTTTGCAAACTTTTTATTTCTGTGACTCCCATTTTAAATCACAGGGGTGAACAGAAATGTCAGCACTTCAGTATATTTTGCTAACAGATACCTCTCCAGGGAAGAGGTTCACGAATCAGGATTTAATTCAGAAAAGAAAATAAGTCTGAATTACAATAATCAGGGAATTTTTGCTCAGATTGATGATAAATGAGCTGATACTTTAGAACTTTAATATATGTATCAATGTCTGTAAGGATTCTAAGGATCAGATGAGTAAAGAATGAGCAAAATATCTAAAGCCTTCTTAAGCGATGACTGTCCATTATGAACAAATAAACATCATTTTGTTCCAAGCAACAGAGCCGTTGCTTTTGTGGCTGTCCTGGGTACATGATGGATGACATAATTTTTTTCTTCAGGCTTAGGCTATAGATAGAAGGCCTGTAGGAGAGATATCCATTTATAAATCAAAATCTGGAGCTAGAATCTATCAAAAGGGTCAGAAAATGTGCCTGGGATGGCTGAGAAGCTGTGGGTGATTCTAGATGATAGCATGATTACAGTGTATTACTGGCTTCTGTAGGCTAGAGGTTAGAGAGGCGTAGTGTTTGTGAAACAAAGAAGCCTTTATCTGCTTATTAATCTTACAATCTGAGAAGTTAAACTGTATGTAGTTGTTTATTTGGGTCAAAGCTACCTCTGTGTTTCTGCACAGAATGAGATGTTACAAGACAGCTTGCTGTGGAGTGGTAAAAACGTGACATGTTTCAACAGTTCATTTATTTTGCATGTTTTGTATAGCTTGTAGAGCAGTCTTCCCTGTCTTGACCCTCTCACAGCTTGCTGTCTGAATGTTTTGACTGTGTTTTGGTGTTAAATAATCGTTGATAGATGTTTTTCAGTACACTTCTTCTGCTTTAAATATATTCAGGGCTTGTCTCAGTTGGTCTGATACTAGACCAACTGGTGCTGGAGTCAGAACTCCTAATCAGATGTTTATTATTGTTATTGTAATTGTTAGAAGTTTATGAATATACCACATATTTCCTCTCCCGAAGAACTAACTGTGCAAAAGCAGTATTCAGTAGCAAACCTTTTAATGGACTGTGCTTAACCATGCTGTGTTAATGGGCTGTTTTAAGTTGATTCAACCACTGACAATTTTTGTGTAAAGCTTCTCTAGAATTCTGCCAAAAAATAATAGTGTGAGACAACTTGAAAATACTCTGACTGCTGTATGCTTATAATTTGGCTAGATCCAACTTTGGAGTATTTCAGAGAAATACTCTTAGGCCACCTTCGAGAGTGTTTCTTCCTGGCCAAAAAAAAAGGCCATTGTGCCTTGGAGAGGAATATTATCTATGACGTGCTGCAGGCAGAGGATACAGAGTTTTACTACTCTACCACAGACCTGCACGTCGTATGAGGATGTAGAAAGCAAAACAGAGCTGCTTTTTTTCTGGAAAGCTGCAAGAGAAGATTCCTGGAATACATAGTTTCACATATATACACACATGCAGCCTAAAAAGATCCACTGAAACCGTAGCACTCTTTCTCACATTTTAGACGTTCCCACTGCTATAGACTTTCACAGAAAACATGTTTTTCACCTGGCTTTCACAAATATTTCATAGTGCACTCTCTTTAGAATGTAATACCTTTTGAATAGGTGTTGGTAAGTAAAGAAAGACTTTACAATTAAAAAGTAATCTTGTACTTTCACTTACCTTTAATTTTCCCTGCAATAGTTAGGAGTTGTTTTGTACCTGTTAGTTGAGTATTAGAAAAAAATAAAGTAGAGGAGGGTGTAGTAGAGTGTGTAGAGAGTAGAAGAGGCAAGGAAGGTGTCAAAATAGTTGAAGGTATAGTGGAATATAATCTATGGTTATAGTGAATATCTATGGTAGGCTTTTCAATGGAAAAAAGACCAATTTTTATTTCCAAGGATTAAAGCACATAGCTTTTATTTAATTTTGTGGTCTTCATGTTATTTGTCTTAATCCAGCCTTATAACAAGCAGCAACGTGCCATCAGAATAAGTACATAAATTACAGTTATATTTTCTTTGTTTTGCCCTTTTTCTATCAAGCCAAAGAGAGTTGGGCATTCTTTTTACCTTTTCTCAGTACATGGCTCATCTTCTTCAGTTTGGCTTTTAGGATGCTGCTGTTTGCCTCCTCCTTCCCAGCTGTTCACTAGAAGATTCAGGA
Organism: Pseudotriccus pelzelni; assembly: GCA_035584735.1. Lineage (NCBI taxonomy): Eukaryota > Metazoa > Chordata > Aves > Passeriformes > Tyrannidae > Pseudotriccus > Pseudotriccus pelzelni. The sequence goes on along the minus strand of JAWMRA010000041.1, from coordinate 13,303,995 downwards.
CTGAAGCCAATTCATTTGCTTTCCTACTTTATTACCAAAAATGGCAAAATTTTGCCAATGTTGTCATTTTCCCATTTCAATAATAGATAATAAAGTTGCACATGGGAGTTTTTGCATATCTTCAATTTTTCAAGTGTGGGTGGAATACTATTTCAGGCTCTTACTCTGAAATGCTAAAACATGAAAGACTGTATTATGTTGGTGTTTTTTTTTCCATGATAACCAATATTTTTAGCTTATTTTTGATTCATCTGAATCTGAGATAAACTGTCAAAGGCACAGATACAAATGGTCATGTATATGCCCTGGATTTCCTTGCTCTAAACTCCTTGGGAAGATGAACTGTTTCAGACACTTACTGTGTAGAGGAGAGGGGGCAAACCTCCCTCAACTTCTGAAAATGTATGTTTTTTTCTTTTTACATTTTGCTAGAGGAGGAATTTTCTTGACATCAGCTGTAATTGAGTTTGATAGGGACTAGTGTGGAGGACAAATTCTATTGAATGTAAGGACATCTAAATGCTCTATTGTACAGGATATCTTGTTTTTATTGCATTTTTAAATGCTGTATGGCACAGGATAATTTCCTGCTCCAGGTGGTAAATGAGCCTTACCAGGGGTAAGGCCCTGCTATACCTGCTGTTCACAAACAGAGAGGGGCTGGTGGGAGATGTGGTGGTTGGAGGCTGCCTGGGGCACAGTGACCATGAAATAATAGAGTTTTCAACACTCAGGGATGCAAGGAGGGCCATCAGTAAAACTTCTGCCCTGGACTTCCACAGGGCAGATTTCAGCCTACTCAGAAGACTGGTTCAGAGGGTACCTTGGGAAACAAGTCTTGAAAACAAAGGGATCCAGGAGGGAGGGATATGCTTCAAGAAGGACACGTTGAATTCACAGGAGCAGGCTGTGCCAGTGTGCCGAAAGGCGAGATGGCGGGGAAGACGACCAGCCTGACTGAACAGGGAGATTTTGAAAGAGGTTAGGGGGGAAAAGACAGCTTCCTGACTATGGAAAAAAGAGCTGGCTACTCATAAAGGGTTTAGGAATATAGTTAGGTCATGTAGAAAAAAAATTAGAGAGACAAAGGCACAATTTGAACTCAATCTAGGCACTTCTATTAGGGATAACAAGAAATGCTTCTACAAATACATCAATAGCAAAAGGAGGGAAAGGAAAACCTCCATTCTTTGTTGGACAAGGGGGGGAACATAGTCTCCAAAGATGAGGAAAAGGCTGAGGTACTTAACACCTTCTTTGCCTCAGTTTTCAACAGTAAGACAGGCTGTTCTCAGGACAAGTGGCTTCCAGAGCTGGTAGACAGAGACAGGAAGACAAATAGCCCTCCTGTAATCCACGAGGAAACAGTGACCTGCTGACCCACTTGGATCCTCACAAGTCTATGGGACCAGATGGGATCCACCCAAGGGTGATGAGGGAGCTGGCGGAAGAGCTTGCCAAGTCGCTCTTCATCATTTACCAACAGTCCTGGCTCTCTGGGGAGGTCCCAGATGATTGGAAGTTGGCAAATGTCACATTGATACCCAAAAAGGGCGGGAAGGAGGACCCGGGAAACTACAGGCCTGTCAGCCTGACCTCAGTACCTGGCAGGGTTATGGAGCAGATCATCCTGAGTGCAATCACACAGCACCTACAGGATGGACAAGGGATCAGACCCAGCCAGCACGGGTTTAGGAGGGGCGCAGGTCCTGTCTGACCAACCTGATCTCCTTTCATGATCAGGTGGCCCACCTGGTAGACGAGGGGAAGGCTGTGGATGTGTCTGTCTGGACTTCAGCAAAGCCTTTGACGCTTAAACCAGGCACCTAAAATGGTGTCACCAAGGCTTATAAAATGGTCACTTTGGAACCCTAGCTCTATTAGAAAACTATGAATTGTTTTATAGTGCATTGTTGCTGTAGTAACTATACTTACACAAGCTTTTAAACTTACTCAGTAGATCTCCATATTAAAGAATTATTAGAATATTTACATAGTATTAGATTAATATTGAAATATTTATGTAGCATTTGTCACAATTGTCTCTATTAGGATTAAAACTTCACTAAGATATGAAGGTAGCAGTATCCTCCATTGATACCGCTCAATATATTTTTGGAAAGTACCATGGAGGTGTCCTACCACCACTGGAGGAGTTTGGGCCTCTCTCAAAGGCTTTTGTTGTGTTTGGTTTTACATCTCACCCAAACAAATTAATTGTTTCGGTTTTGTGCATGACAGAAAGGGAGAGGACAGGAGTATTTTTGGGATATGGGAATACAGATGAAAGCTCAGAAATCAGTAAAGCTGTTATGCATTTATGGTATTTATGCTTTAGAGCAATGCTGATGGGCAGCTCACTGCTTTGGGACAGATTCCATCTTTCATTCTTATTGGCTCCTTTTATAACTCCCTAGCCCTAAAAAGAGTAGAGGTCCTTAGGGAATTCTGGTATATTGGGCTTTATTCTCAGTGACCACACCATACAACTCTGTCACAATCTTGAAGGGAGTCGTCTTAATTAAATGCCTATCAATATAAACCTTGCACAAGGAATCAGAGGGAAAGTGAGATCTAGTCCAAAATAGCAGCACTTCTGAAGTTAATTAGTTCAATGTACAAAAATTAATTAATAATAACTTTCTCAGTAGTGGCTGTTTGAATCAATATAAAAGCCACTAATTAAATAGAATAAATAAATTAACAGAAATTCATAGAGATTAAAAAAAAAGTGTTTAGCACATATCAATGAAAAGGACATGCCACTTAATCATTTTTCCTACCATAATTGTTCCATAATTTCCTTCACATAAGCTGCCTTGGAACTGACCAGCCTTCCAAAAGATTCACAAAATAAAATAAATCAGGTGGTGCAGTGAGCAGAGTGAATCTGCCAGGGGAGGCAGGCTAATGTATTTCTGTGTGAACATGAACATATCTGATATAAAGGAGGAATTAATCGCTAAGGCATTCAGATACAGTGGCTTTATGATACAAGAAGCCCAGCTTTTGGATTTCTCACACCAAACAGAAAAATCCTACCACCATGTTATGCTTGTCTAAAGCTGGCATAAAAGCTGGCAAAGACATAGTACACTGCTGTCCACCTGACTTGCTAGAACTGCACTTGTGTGTCTCTCTGACCCAGTCCATATTTTGGGTTAATCTGCAATTAGGCCCAGCATTAATGACTGTGGAACCAAGGGCTAAGTGCACACATTCCTTTAGCAGCAAGGCCGAGTGTGCCAGTACAACTATTTGTGGAACTGCTCTGCACATTGCAAATTACTAAACACTGGAGAGTCAAAGGACAAAGTTTTGCTGTGGGGGTTTGGTTGATTTTTTTTTTAACCTGTCTTCATTTCTACAGCTGAGAGAGGCCAGCTGCAGGAGGCAGGAGGGCAGGAATGAAATTTTAGCTTTGCTGTTATTATACCCTCATTGCCACTGATCCTGGCTGCAAGGTTAAACCTTGTGGGTACAGACAGCATAAGTTAAAGTCACCTTCAGAGAGCTCAGAACTACAGTGAAAGGACTATGAGCAAAATGACAGATGAAGCACGAAGTGGCATAAAGACATTTTTACATTTTCCTCTGCTAATCAGTGCTGATCCTCAGTTAACTTTCAGAGTGGGAGCTAATATTTTAGCACAGCTAAGGCTAAGTTTGGTTACAGATTGACAGTTTTAGGGAACACAAGTAATGGAAGTTTCTGTTTCAGCTTATCAAGGAGAAAGCTCAAACACTTCTAACCTTCCTCTATACCGAAAAGTACCACCCCACAGTTTAAGAGTGATAAAACTAGCTAATGTGGAGCAAAGCACCTTCTCCCTGTTCTCCAGAAAACCTCCTTGAAATGAGGCATTCTCAGTCTACTGAAATAAAGTCTGGTCTAGAAAGTATTGAGAAGCACCTCACCGAGCAAATGACAGGTGAGAGCAGCACAGCAAAAAGGTGTCTCAATTGCCCATACACTTCAGCCTACTTGGAGAAGAGGTGCTTGTCTTCCAATTGCCAATGACCAACACTTCCTTGGAGCTAGGAGTGGTGCTCAAGGGCGTCAAACTGATGTGGAGTGGCAAAGGCAGAGAGAATAAGGGGAGAGGAAGAAGAGGAGAAATTGAATCTGAATAGATGTGGTTTCCTGTGAGCAAAAGCAACAAAGCAAGAGAGGAAATGTGCTGCTGAGAGACAAGGAGATGAGCTTGTTTCAGTGCCTGTTAGCTTAACCATTATCAAAAAACTCCTGTCAGACAACAGCTCAGTGAATACTTTGGCAGTATAAACCTGTATTGCCAAAGAGATTAAAAAAAAAATTTTTTTTCACCACCTCATCTCTCTTTTTATTGCTTCCACGTGGTTTCCTGCCACCATCTCCTGGGCCATGCACTGAACTGGACTGGAGAACAGGATCACAGAATCACAGAATTAACTGGGTTGGAGGAGACCTCCGAGATCACCAAGTCCAACCCTTGATCCAACCCCACTGTGATTACTAAATCATGGCATTCAGTGCCACATCCAGTGCCACACCACCTCTCTGGGCAGCCCATTCCAATGCCTGATCACTCTCTCTGTAAAGAACTTCTTTCTAATATCCAGCCTAAACC
>JAWMRA010000041.1:13287309-13299285 GCA_035584735.1 Pseudotriccus pelzelni | reverse complement strand
TGGTGAACGGGGCTGCATCCAGCTGGCAGCCGGTCACCAGTGGTGTTCCCCAGGGGTCAGTGCTGGGCCCAGTCCTTATGCTGTTCCTCCTTTAGTTTGAGGTTATTTCCATTCTTATTAATGAAAACATATGTGACTATCAACCAGTTTTGTTTAAGAAAGACTCTGAATTATGAGTTACTATAGTAAATCAGTATAATTGTAAGTACGTGCATATAATTTCTTACGTGAGATCTTATAATCTTCAAGAACTAAAAGACGTTTTTATAGAGGAGATGCAATTTGATTGCATCAAAGAATGAAAAAAGATTAGCTAACCTATCCATTAATTTATCTATTAGGTCGTTGTTCTTATAAGATAGAAAATGTTCATCTTTTGTTCCTTGCCATCAGTAATGGATGCTTGCTGTAGTGTAGGCTTACCCGCTCTCCATTGGGGATGTACTCCTGAAAAACGTCATGCTGGGGTTTCAGCAGATAGCAAAGCAATTTTCCCTGTTATAGATAATGTGACAGAGTTCAGATGCATGTGAGGACTTCAGATACACAGGGACTATACCTGTGTTGTGGAGCACAGATATGCAATGGTAGGATTTTCAGGATTGTCAGCTGGAGGAGGTGCTGGTTTAGCAGCAGCTGGCTTTTCTGACCAGGCTATCACTCTGAAAGAAAGAACTCAGCTGCTTCCTATGGGAGGTTAATTGCCCAATTTTCATTTATTACTGTGGGCATTCTTGCATTCTTGTACATTTTCACTGCAAATCATCTTCCTCAGAATAATCAAAATAATTAAAGCAGTCAGCAATGAAAATCTGAAAACTGGGGGTTATTACAATGATTTACAGCAATATGGGATATTAGGTAATTGGTGACAAAAGTCCAAAACTAAACATATTGATTAAACAACTAGTGAAGTGTTCCTTTATCACTTAACCGTCATGTTACTTAGGAGTGTCAGCAATTAGATGTTAGGCTACTCATGAGTTAGTACAGCACCTGTAATTTTGGAACACATCTTGAAGGGTAAAAAATCTTTTAAATACTTCTCTTAGCATTTACAGACATGTTGCTGTGTTAGTATTTTGTATTTCTGAAATCAAATGTTTTTCTGAGGTTACAAATCTTTTGGCCTTCTAAGTGTATTGACTAAATTTTACTTTTCCTTCTAGCATCTTTGTTAAAATACATTAAATATTATTTAAAAATGGTAATGTGTTACAGGAATATGCAATACAAGAAGGCAACTAGTGTACCACCTGACAGTTCAACGATTTAACTGTTGTTCCTAGAACTTCTGAGCTACCACGTTTAATCCTTAAAAGGAAAATTTTAGAGACCATCTAGTTTGGATTTCAAAAAACTAATTGGATGCTAGAAGGGAGTATGTAACTTATTCTCTTCTGGAAAAGGGAAATACTTTTCTGATAATTTTCCTGGAGTGATCAGTAGAGAATGTTCTTCCACAAAATATTCCACCTCAGTGTAATTCTTTGAGTTGCATATTTTAAGCAGCTGATATCTGTGCTTAGGGTGATGTGCTCTAGTGGCAATTAACCTCTTGTCTGTCAGCCACATGTAGCCCCTCAGGAGTGTGGACCCAATCTGGTACCTGCTTCTGAGAATTCGCTGTATGCCAGGCCATGCGGTGATGGCAGCTGCTTCCTATGGCTCACGCCTCTCATGGTGCTCACCCAGTATGTTCCTGTGCAAGGCCGTTTCTTCCTGTTGTGTATGTGAACACAGACCCACACTCACATACTTTCTTGGTGTCCTAGAAATGCCTGATAACGTGCGTGTGCTGAGTCTACCTCGTGATCAGCACGGGTTTCTCAAGAGTGAATCCTGTCAGACCAGCTTACTTTCCTTCTGTTTATGGGTGATTGGTTTACTGTATGGAGGTGTGAAAGGTGGGATCTGATATTTTGTCTGTTTTACTTTTACCTGTGGCATTTTCAAATTCAAACTGAGGAAGGATAAAAATCTGGATGAAACTGCTCCAAGATCAATGCAGAACAGGTTGGAAAACCGTACACAGTGTTGATTCTGTTCCAAAATGGAAGAATGTATCAAGGAAAGTTCTGCAGGGATTTGCCTCAGGGCTGGCACTATTTAGTGCTTGCATTAATGGTCTGGATGATGGAATACAGAATATACTTACTAAATTTGCAGGCTGCACCTGTCTAAGAAGGATTAAGAGGTCTTATAAGGACAGAGTTAGAATGATCTTGAGAAACTGATTTGAAAACGTAGGATGCTATTGAAAAGGAATAAGTCTAAGTTACCATATGAAGAGAAGAAAAAGGAAAGAAAAGCATGGCTATTTAGCAGAAGCAGCTGTGTGAATAGCAGACCTTCAGAAGAGGATTTTGAGGTCATAGTGGATTACAAGATCAATGTCAGCCATGGCATGCAGATACAAAGGAGAAAAATATTGTGCTGGGAGGTGTAAACTGAAGTATACATAGGGTAATCCCCGTGTTCTACTCATGTGTAGTGACCCTTGTGCTCTGCTTGGTGCTGTGAGTTCTGGTAGTTAATTCAACATGTCAAGAGGGATGTGGATTATCTTGAGAGATAGTCAAATGGGGAGCAATGAAAACTAGACTTATGAATAACAGTTTGGGTAAATTTCTGCTAGATGTTTTATATTTTTATCTGTACACATTGTTTCAGAGGAGAGTAAGCTTGAGCTACTTCCAAAGGTCTTTCCCAATCTGTGTGGTAAATTTAGTAGTTTACTGGTGACGTGGTGCCCTGGGACTGACACCAGCACCCTGATTGCAGTGGGTGCACACATAAGAGATAGCTCAGCTGAATGTACCGAAGGACCAGCAAGTGTCACATCTCTGACACACACAACACTACTTGTGTGTGTGCTGTGGTCTTCTCATGGAGTAGGAAATGTGGCCTGTGGCCCTTCTCTACACCTGCACAAAGGCAAGGGGCCTCTCCAGCCAGAAAGGCTGTGCATCCCTGTGTTTGCTTTATGATTTACAGTTGATAAGACACTCATATTTTTAATGGATTTGAAATTTCACTGCTGGAAAATGTTTGCTGCTGTAAACAAAGCAAATCACCTTGTTGACGATTCAATACTATATTTCACACACTGATAAGTTATTTCACACACTGATAAGTTTGTAAATCTGTTGACACACTACTTGATGGGGTTGAAGGGCGTTCAATACCAGCAGTTTGCTCTCTCATGTATATAGACCAGCAGCATACTTTGAAAGGGGAGGGGAAAAAAAAAGACGGAATCACTGTGGTTTGTCAGAGTGCTGGAAATATGAATGATTTTAGATAAAAGGTACCTGGAGCCCTCTCATCTGCAAGGTGGCTGGATGTAATAAGCAAACCACAAAAGAAATCAATAATGTTTGTGTTAAATAGAAGATGAAGAAACTTTTAAAAATAACTAATAACTAATAAAATAATAAAATTGGCTGAAGAAAAAAATGTGTCAGATTTGAAATTAGGAAAACAGAAATGTTAAAATAATTTCTGGTTGGACTGGCGAAATTGGTATTATGTTTGTTAAGTAGAGCAGGGAGATATTTTGAGTCTTGGAAAAAAAGAGTGGTGCCTGAGAAAAGGATGCTCTAATGATGAGTGCTGTAGAGATCCAAGCTTGAATACTGTGTTGTCCCAAGTAAAAGCGTGTGTTTCAATAATACTGGGCCTTTAGAAATTTATGTAAATCTGTGTGCTTAAACTATCGGTTGGTATTTACAAAAGCTTTTAAATTAGAGCATGAGGTTGAAATGCAATGCATATGCTTGTAGTTTGCTGGGACTTTATGTGTGTCTAAGAAATGTTTTGCACGCATTGTCAGAAATAATCAAAGAAACTCTATTGCGTTGAAAAGGTTGTGTGCAGATGTAGAGATAATAGTCATGTAAAGAAAGGGTAGACTAGAGCTCACATCTTAGGAACTTAAATGCACGTTATGGATAGATAATTTTGTGTAGGTAGTTAACACATGTAACCTAATAGGTTCCACTTTCTATATTGGAGATTGTTTCTTGAAAATGAGTTATATTGGAGACCACTGAAGATAGACACGGTAATTCTGTAGGTTGAGTGAAGCTGCAGAACTTTAGCAGTAAGGAACAACATAAATTCATACATAAAAAACTCAGTGCACTGCAGAACTCAGCACTTGCATTAACACAGCACCAGACTATATTAATAAACTGAAGGGGACAACAGACAGTTTCCTTCAGTTGTCAGTTCCTCCCACCTCTCCCTTCTGTCACCTTTTCTCCACTGATGATAGTGTAATTATTTTTAAACTGTAATTGTATGATTTTGATTAAATTGTTTAGTGTGTGACATTATTAAAAATGTGTATGACATCCTAGTGATCCACTTGAAAACAGATAAAGCACGGTATTGCATGTTGAAGATCTGTATCTGTGAATTCCTCTGGACTTCTGTTAAAAAAAAAAATTAGTCAACTTCAGTCATCAGACATTTTGGCAATAGTCCATGATTTAAATGGCATTTTAATCTCTATTCAGGATGTCTGCTGACCAGAAAATGAAGACAACTTTGTTATATTTAGCTTGGTAATTAGAGGTACTAAATTATGTATGTATAACGTAAAAGCTAAAATATTAATTTAATTTTCTCCAAAAGTGGGTATCTGACATCACATAAAACTTATCTAATGTCTAAAAGAGACCTTGTGCATAGGTCTGTGTATCTTTTAATATCTTTACTTTTTGTCAGTCCATGTGGCTTTATTTACTGATACATAACTGGAAAAATAGAATTTTTAGCTGATGTGCTCAGCTGTCATCTTTTGTTTTGTCCTTGTGTAAGCTGTTACAAATGGGTACATGTTTTTTAATGGATCAGTTAATTCAAAGATAGTACTAAGTTGCAATATTTAAGTCAATAAACATCTCGTTTGACCATGTATGTTGGCCAGGTTTTCTGCAGAAGAAAACCAGCTTCCAAGATTGAAAAACCTTTATGCATGTTCCAGAAATTCCCTGTGCCAAGTTTCATATTTATTGCACATTGTTTCCAAGTGTACGTAGCAAATATGGAGCTGCTGTTCTCTGGTATTCTGGATTTTCTGTTTTGAGCTGAGGGACTGGCATTTTCTGTAGAAATTTACTTGAATTTGATTGTTCCCTCTACATTGGATAACTCTAATCCACATTACCAGAATTCCTTACCGTTCCTGTTGCTGTTGTCCCTACAGCACCTTTGTGACAGAAGTGAAGTACCGGCATCTGAGTTTTTCAGGTGAAGAACAGAAGCCCAGAGAGAGAGAGAGATCATGCACCAGACTTACAAAGCTGCCAGGTCTTACCACGCACTGTAAGGACTGTGGCAGTGTGGAGTGTGGTGTGAGGCCACAAGAGTGGGGTTTGCAGTACCATTTGAGTCTTCTCTGTGAGTTAAGAGCTGAATGAAGCACTTGGTGAATTAAGCACCAGAGAATGAGATTTGCAGCAGAGAATGTCAGAATATCAGAGCTGAACCTCAGCACACATTTGCAGCTCTTCTGGGGGTGGTTTTGCTGGGATTCACCAGCTGCTGCCTTTCCTGAGCATAAGTACCTGGGGCTTCCTTCTAGGCCTGGATGACTGCTTGTTTGACTGCACAAGTGAGGAAAACAATGAAAGTGCTGGTGAAGAAGTGTTAAAGCACTTGTCCAGGAAGTGGGAACAAGGGCCAGGGTCACCCTAAGCCTGAAGGACTTTGCCTTGTGTCTCATTTGGCAGGGAGTGACCTGCCCTTGAGCATCAGGCAGAGCTGGAGTGCTCGCACACTGCTGTGGCTGCCAAAGGGCTGGGGACTAGGGTGTGTCACTAGGTGAGCTTTAAATGCTTATCACTTACTTGTGCAGACAAGACAATTCATTTGTGCTTAGAGGTTGGATCTATTTAATAAAGATGGTGTGCACCCAAGGGATGTCATATTCGTGTGGCAAAGGGAAGAATAACTGTAGTCCAATCTGGGCAGTGTATTTGGGAAGTTCTGTGTTTGACTCATTTTGTGAGTTTAGGCCTCAGTGACTTGCTGAAAATCACATCTTATATGGTTGAGTCAAACTCTAGTAAATTTTTAGTAAATCTTTTTCCTCCCTATAACTTAAAAACAGACTTAAGCCATTGAAAAAACTGCTGTTCCACAGACCGTACATTAATTGTGCTGCTGTTACTTTTTACTCAGGAATTCACGTGGTTGAAATCAATGTCGAAAGTAAGCTTGTCCATCCTCTGGTGATTTAAACGTGCAAGAGGGAAGGGACAGCAAACAGCAACTTTTAGTATTGCTTCCTTTCTGCTACTGCTCTGGCTGTGATGCAGAAGCAATTTAGTTAGGCATTCCCCTCGTCCCTGCTCTTTTTTTTTTAATTTCCCCTTTTTTTGCTACTCAAAGTTATTTTTTAAAATAGAAATAGAGAAGGCAGAAGCAGTGATTGCTGCAAGAAAGTACTATGGAAACCTGTCACGACAGCAGTTTCAAATGAAAGTGAATCTTCAGCTGTTTAAAAAGTCCAAGTATTTGTCAGATTCTGGTGTCTCCTCTACAGGCAGAGTTGAAAATGAAGGAAGTACATCGAGTAGTGTTGAGCAGAAAATACATATTCTTGCCTTTCTCTGGGGGGAAATGCATTTCTGGGCTCAGCTTTGCTGTTGTATATCCTGCAAGAGACTTCTTACCTGGAACCTAAAACTGCTCAGTTCTGTAATGTGTTATAAAGCTCTGGTAGCAATGCTGTCCTTTATGGTTGGTGAGACACGTTTGCTACAGTATCTAGCTTGTAAGTGTTTCCAGCTGTTTTGTTGATTGGTTTTGAGGTTTTTTTGAAGTAAACATAGGCAGAGGAATTAATTAGAAAGCTCAAAAGAAGGTGGTACATACAGCAATAACTAAATAAATATACATTTAAATTCTGGATGATTGTCCATATTTTCCAGATGAAAAATACGAAGCATGATGTGAATGTTTTAGATCCCAAGTCAGTTGATACTTGTTCTCTGTGCCCTTGCTAAAGAAAACACCATCAAATACGCTTCATTGTTGTTAGTATAGCATGCAGAAGGTAAAAAATGACACAAATATGGTACTGCTAGTGATGTTAGGATTGATAGATTCGCTCTGGTCTGTTAGCACTATGATGATGCGTAATAGTGTAGATATATCTATATATATGATGAACGTTATTGTTTCTGAATTAAAATAAATGTTTGGAATGCCAGTGATTCATCACTTAAATATGACACTTCCTGGGGATATTCCAAAAATGTAAATTCAAATACCCAAATATTTCATCTTCCTGTGGTCACTGAAGTTCCTGGGCATATTGTGTAGTGTTTGGTCATCATGTTCATTACTGCTGAAAATATTAAAAAGCAATATTTAATAATTAGAGAATACATAAGGAAGATTTATCTTTTTTAAAAATTTTAAAAATACTGCTGTTCTTAAGGGATTATTAAGAATTGAAAAAAAGAGAAAAAGGCTTATTGGTGGAAAAGTCATTCTGAACTAGTACATTAGTCTTTTATACTGTGAAAATTTAGGAAAATAGAGGCTTTCTTTTAAAATTAACGGGGGTTTTATTTTCACATTTTGACTTCAATTTTTTACTGCTGAGTTATAAAGCCTTGACAATAATAGACATGGTGATAGTCTCTTTTGTCCTGTGAGATCCTGATCTTTCAGATTTTGGTGAGTCTGTGCCATTTATTAAAAGATGTATACTGAATTAGAAACAGATTATGGGATTGTGCAGACTTTCTCTGCTTTCAGCTGTGATATAGAAAGCTTTGTACCACTTTGCCATTGTGCACTTGCCCTATATAGAGGTAATTTAGGAAGCCTAATGCAATTGATGTCCAACTGTGACATGGTGTTTTTGTAAAAGTAAAATTCCTCACTGCTCCTAGCCTGTCTAAATGATTAATCAAAATGGATTGACAGATTATGTGTCTGGGTTTTTTTTTTTTTTTCTTTTTTTTTCTGTGTAGGTGTTTGTGACTCATAAATGCAGAATTAGACCGAAAATCTGTGACTGGATAATGGAGTATTTGCAAGCACTTTATTGCACTTTTCAGTGCAGCACAACAAATAGCCTTCACTTTCCAGTGTTTATTTGTAAGGATTTATTATTGCGTGGCCCTACTAATCTCATAATTTCTGCTCCTGTTTTTATGATAGTGCAAGAAAGTGGTTTATAAATAGTTTCTATAAATGGGTATTCCTGAAAATGTGCCTGATCTGAACAATATTTTTATATAACTGTCTTTTATGGTAAAGTAATAGGTGAAAATTGAGAAGTCATTAATGTTTTATATCCCTTCACTCTGCTATGAATCATCACTTAGCTGTTTGCCAAAATCTTTGTATTCTGTTTAGTGACAATTTTATATGAGGATCAGCTGGATAATTTTTAAATTCATTCCTGGTCGTTTTCTTTGAAGATTCATAACAGTTAATTTGGCCAGTTGTCAACCAAACATGAAAATGTAATCTTCAATTGTAGATGATGTTTTAAATACAAATTAACTTAGAGTTAGATAATGCTTTTTGAAAAATTCGGGCAGCGTCACTGATCCAAAAATTTTAGATACTAAATAAATTCTAAGGAATTAGGAGCTATGCAGTGTGTGTGTGTGTGTGTGTGTGTGTGTGTGAGGGGAAAGAAGAAGTCAGAACACCTCGGAAAGCTGTTAAAAATGACCTTGTGTTTTAGATCTCCCCATCAAGACTAGTTATTTTGAAATACGAAACACTTAGTTTGGTTTCATACCAATTCGTACATGTCATTTGTGATCAGTAAAAATTATTCCTCATAGAATATCCATCATGAAAACCCAGAAATGTTTAATAATATTGAGTTCAGCTTTCTTTGCAGACAAAAATTATTTCAAATTAGAGGCTTCTGCGTAGTCTGTTTCTGTGTTCTGGTTGTCCATCTGCTGAGGTGGTTTCTCTGGCCTGGAAACATGTCAACCATTATGTCTTGGACAGTTCTGACCACACTGAGAAACTGAAACTGCACCAAGATGAGATAATACCTACAAGGGCAAGAACATATCTGGTTCTAATAGTTTACAGTAATTAATGCAAATATGATAATTGATTCATCTATTTATTTGCAGAGAGGCATGGGTCACTGCTATGAACTTTTCAGCTGTGAAAGGCTTTGTAAATAAAATATGCTGTAGGGTAAAATGGAGGAGACTGGGAACAGTCTATGTCAGTACAGAAACTGGAAACTAAGGTTTAGGAGTTGAAGGTAACTCCAAAGAGAAAGATGAATGAAAGGAGCTGTTATGAGAACAAGATTACAGAAAGGCTGGAGGATGGACTCGGAGATGGATAAGGAGGAGCTGTGAAATAAGGAAGTGGTGTTTGCTTTGCTGCACATGAAGAAAGGCAGGCTAAGATTAGATCTTCTTGAGAATAGTTGAAGTAAGATTGGAATGAGAACCATGAAGGTTTTTCTTTATCAGACATACAAATGTTTTAATTACATGGGTCTAGTCATTAGAGAATGAGATTAAAAAAGATAGTCTTCTTTCAAAATCTTTGTCCAATCGAATATTTTATACTAAATTGATTAAAATATTTCTGATTTGGTTTAAATACTCAAAGGTAAAAAGCGCGTATAAAATTCTGCTGAATTCCAGGGATGCAGCTGAGCAGAGGCTGATCTTGGCTTTGGATGGGTCTCTGTATAATCCAGCCCAGTCTTTTTAATTGGTACTTTTGTGTATCTGTCTCTCTTCAAAACTAAAGCCACTCTGAGGTTCTTTTTCTCCAGATAAGATAGTATGTTATTGTTAAACGCCTCTCCCAGACTGTAATTCTATTTGTGGTTTGTACTGTTGACTGTTGATTGTTAACAGGTTCTGCAATAATGCGATTAGGTGATCCAAGGAGAACATAAAAAGCATTAATAAGGCACATCTGCATAGAGCAGAGTGAAAAATATGATCGACTAGCCATGATACTCATCTAAATAAGATAATATAATTCATTTTGCCTCTTTTGCAGGTTAAAAATCTGTTTTGTCTTAATCTTCTTGGAAAAGAACAGTGTTTCATCGTGTTCTCGATCTGCTACTCTATGCCATGTGAAATTCTGCATTATTGTACATTTGGAGGTGTTCTTTTGGTAAAAATGATTTAAACCTTTGAGTTAGCTTGAAATGGCCTACAGAACAGAATGTTGCATTAGACAGGAGAAATCTTGCGTCAAAATGGTACAGTTCTTAGACGATGAATAACGTCCTCTGTGTGGAAGAAGAGGTGCACTTAACTGCTTTTTATTCTCCTCTTTTACCTCTCTTCTGTCCTTCTGCAGGTAGCACCCCCAGTAAATTCCCATTTGTGTGAAGGTTTCAAAATGCATTACTGGTTGATAACTGAAATGAGAGGTGGGGACTGCCTTTTGTCATTAGTAGAGCTGGATCCCAGTGCATGTGCTAGCTGCAGGCAAAGCTACATGCAGTATTTCTTTTTCTTTAAATGACTTCAGATTTTTTTCCTTCATAGTAAAGTTTTTGCATAATACAGCATTGCCCATTTGTTTTCAAAGAGACTGACCATTTATTTTTTTAAAAAATACTAGAATTGTGAAATGTAGTTATTTAAATGTAGAATCTGTAGCAAAAAGAGGCTAATCTTGTCATGCTTCTCCCAGTGGACAAATTTACAAGAGGACCTGGAAGGCTGATATTGCTGTCAGGGCATGAGTAACTCTGCCAGCACTGAAGAAGTGTTTGGTGTGTATACATGTGCTTGCTTTCTTTCAAGCTGGCTTCAGTGAAACCGACTGCAAAAGTCCATTGTTGCATTTTCTTGGAGTGAGAAGAACTAGGGAGGGAGAATGGGGCAGAAAGAATGTTTTCTAGCTCATTCCTGAGCAGCCATTCTGGTAAACCCTCCTTTGAGCAAGCAAGTGGATTAGTTCATCTGCAGAGGTCCCTGCTAACCTCAACTATTCTGTGGTGCTACAGTTCTTCACCAAATTATCTGCAGACTGTCCTGTAGGTGGGTGATACAATGAATTTGAACTTTTTATTAAGAAGAAAAAAAATGCTTTGAAATGCGATCCAGCAGCAAATCTGATCTTCATGGAGGTCTGTCTATGAAAATATTAACTGAAAATAATTTAAAATAACTCTTAAAGTTCATTCCTTTTAAATACTTGAGGGCTGTTGACAATATATGCACAGATTCCAGAAATGAGATGTTGTCACTTGCATAGGTAATTATTATCTTGTTGCAAAGACTAGCAGGAGACCAAGAAAACTCAGATGGTTTTTGGTAAATATTTAAATCATTCAGAACATACCATTTAAAGGATATTTTGTTTGAAATTTTGGGGTTTTTTTGTAAACAGAGAAAAAAAAGTTATAACTCTTCAGTAGCTAAGTCCTAATGTTAACTGTTAAGACTGAGTTAGAAGCAAAAGCTGACATTTCTGTTTTGTAATGTCTTTGTTCAACCAGCTAATGGAGTGAGCATGTACATAATGATGGTCACAAGCTTCTGTCCAAATACCAGAATTAGTAATGACATTTTGTGTCCTTCTGTTCTTCGGTGATAGGACTTGGGTCAGCAGGTGCAAGTTGAGGTTGCACAAGGACAGGAGAGGTGTTGCAACCTCATCTTCTTTCTGCTCTCTAACCTTCATCAGAAAGGGACAGCTGTGTTTTTAATAGAGAAGCCACATCTTCAGATGTGAACTTATCAATAAGGGCCTTAGAGATTGGTCAGGTTGGGGGAGAGGTGAGAGAAACATTTTAAGAAGCCTGATTTGGCTCAAACACCCACATTTTCTTGTTGCCTGTTAGTTTTTATACTTTTGTATCCTTTCTACTCTGAGTTTGGGAGCCCCTGGTGGCCTAGTGGTTAGATCTCAGGACCTTCACCGCCGAGGCCTGGGTTCGATTCCAGCCAGGGATACTCCCCGGGCAGGTGGAGCTC
The DNA here is from genome assembly GCA_035584735.1 of Pseudotriccus pelzelni. NCBI lineage: Eukaryota > Metazoa > Chordata > Aves > Passeriformes > Tyrannidae > Pseudotriccus > Pseudotriccus pelzelni. Next base: position 13,287,319 of record JAWMRA010000041.1, on the reverse strand, counting down.
GTTAGCCCTG
>JAWMRA010000041.1:13270776-13287209 GCA_035584735.1 Pseudotriccus pelzelni | reverse complement strand
TAGGATTAAAGGGTGGGCTCAGTTCCGCGCACACTGTGTCTCACCTAAAAAAAAATCCAATGCGCAGGCTGGAAGGTATAAAGACCTTCCCCGGTTCTTCGTTCGCGAAGACTGGCCATTACTTACTTACTCTGAGTTTATACTCTTCCTACACCCAAATACAACAGTGTAGGATAAAATTTGTAATTGTTGTGGGCTAGCTGATCTAGCTGATCTGTCCTCAGAGGTGCCAGATACTTTCTTTGAATTTGCTGTCACACTGATAGCCTAAGGCTTGGTAAACTTTGGAACACTGCTTGACGTTTCATGAGATAATTCTTTACAACAGTTCCTGATGCCTTTCTGTTCCATTAGCTCTTAGCCATCTGTTGCTTTGATTACACTATTATAGTGAATAAGTGTTTTGGCAAGCTATTTAGCTGTGTTGAAAAATCTTGTTTCTTTGCTTTCTAGTATTTTATTGCTACTGTTTCTTTTTTTTTTTCCCCCCTCAACCTTTGTAGTGCAACTCTTCTCACTATTTACTTCTTGCTATTCTAAGAAACAAAAGGCTGACCTAGTTTGAGGACATGATGAGGTTTATAACTGTGCTTTATGGCTGTTTTCCTTTCATGTGAAAGTCCTTCTACCAGAAGAAGTTGTGTATTCCAAACATGGGCTCACAGAAGGTAGATATTATAACCTAACCATATTTAAATATTTAGCTTTGGGACTCTTGCCTCTTAAGGCTTAAAATGGGCTTTTCTAATCTAGCCAACATGTTACATCAGTATTACCTATTATATTTCTATAGAAAATCATAGTATCTTAACCTCTCATTCCTCCCAAAACTGCAAAGGCCAAAACAGGAAGAACTGGAATATCATTAGAAGGAAGCCTGTATTCTCTGCCTTTACATTGTCAATTTGACCTTTTCATTTATTGCTCAAATTTTAGAGATGAACAGAGTAAAAGACAGATGGGATGATAATGAACATAGAGATGTGCTTCCCTAAGTAGGCTCATTTTTAGGAGTAGTGATATACCAATTAATTTTTTTGAGACATGGACTTTTGGAAGTGAAATAAAATACTGTTTTTACAGTGCAGCTGAATTTCATTGCCATTTAATTTCTAGTTTTAGGTTTTTGTTACTTTTTCCTGCAATTAAAATAGCTGAGTGATATCTCAAAGCAAGAATTCCCACAATTCTTAGTAAATTTTTAGTTCTGTTCAGTAGGTCATTTTGTCTTGACTGTGACTGAGGGGGCCAAGTTTTCTTCACTGCTTATCTACCTGCTTGAGCTCTTTAAGTTGAACTGCAGCTTTTTGTGGAATAACTTCTTATTTTTTCACTTTTGATATCTGTAAGAAAGGACCAAGAACTACTTGTAATTGATAGCTTCAAGTGCTTACAAACCTTTCTCAATCCCTTGATCTTCAAGTTGTACTAGTCAGTATTTATGGGGAAATTATTTGAAGAAGGCAGCGTGTTGTACTGGTAGCAGGATGGGGAGAAGGGGCAAATACTATAAAGCCAGATCTGACTGAGGATTTTCAGTCTCGCAAAGGGGTCTCTTTTGGACCTTATAAAGCTCTCCTGGGTTGGAAATAGCAACTGCTCTCTCACACAAACAAAATGAGCTGTGTGAAGTAAACTTAGGAAAGTAACTGAAATAGTTCCCGATATGGCAAATCTTCTATCAATGAAATCAGTTAATATTAAGTACCAGTCAAAGATACTCAGAAGTATAATCTGGAAACTGTTTTTGCACTTACTCTGGAAAGACTGCAATAGCCTTTTGTATTCCCTGTCAGAGAATATACATTAATTTATCAGTCAGTTATTTCAATGTGTGTCCTATTGTAGGGTTATGGTATTTTAATGCAGATTATTTCTTGATGGCTGGGGAGTGTTGTGGTATTTCTTGCTTGCCGTGTTGTCACACTACTCTGTTTAAGTGATTCCTGGACAAATTAGTAATCATGGATCTTCCTTCAGCTAAGCAACATATATAATTTTTTTTGTGGTGTGTTACACTTTTACTGCTTGCCTGTGGGACAGGGTAAACGTTTTACTGTAGAAGAGGTAAGGATGTGTCAGCACAGTGAAATCACAGCTGTTGGGTAGCATGTGTACATACATACATATGCATATGTGTGTGTGTATGTAGTGAAAATTGTATTTTGAGTTCCTGCCACAGCCTTTCCTGAACAGGGTCATCAGTTCTCTGCAGAATGATATTCAGTCACTGTTCTGATTTTAGTAAGCAAATTAGAAATGTTCTTGTGTACATGGCTAGCTATGGAACATAATTCCTAAGTGAGGGACTAGTCTGAGTTTGACTTCTCTGTATGCAGTCCTTCCAAACTGTGATGTGAAAGAGCATTTCCTTGGAGAGCTGTTCTGATTATTGGTGGTGCAGGTACTTGTGAAATTTAACTACATGAAAGTTAACAACTAGTTACATTTGTAACACTACTTGTAGTAATTGTCATGGATAGTATTGGCCGTAAATATTTTTGCCAGTTAACACATCTTCATTTGAGAGGGATGTTGATGGTCCGCAGAGGTGAAAACTCTCAGGCATGGGATCTTAGGGACAGATTCGCACTGGATAAAGAAATAATGATGGGAAGTTCTCTAAGACAGAACTGGGTGGAGAAGAAAGATCCACATGGTGAGTCTGATACCCTGAGAAGGTGGAAGTGTGAGTTTGGAAGCTGTGTTTGCAGCACTGGAGCCGATTAGTTTTGCCTGTCATCCGAGTTTCTTGCTTTTAGTTCAACCTTATGCTAGGAATCTTCCTGTCCCCAAATCAGCTCAGTGTCATTACCACACTCCCTTGTGAGGACCAGGCTTACTCATCCAAGCTGTGTTTCTAATGATGAAAAAGAATCTTGCTCTTTTTTTAGCCATGCTTTCGTGAATTTGTTCTGATAACACCAGTGGCAATTGCAAAATAAAAGATTACAATCTGCAATATCTGCAATATTGGCAGTTGATGGAAAAAAATTACTTGGTTCCCTCCTAGGAGGTATTTTCAAATTAGAATTGTGATACGTATTTATTTAGATCTCTAATGACGTTTCTATTTAGTCTTCACTGGGTTATTATCTTTGTGGGAAAGGAAGTGACCAAAAGGGGTTCTGCTGTGCAGAATGACTGTAACTGTTATGCTGGCCTGGACAGCATCTGCTGGGTTATTGAGTCTGGTAGCCTGCTTTTGAAAACAGCCACGTGATATAATTGTGAAAAAAACACATTTGTACTGATGACTGCATGACACTTACTTTTCTGCTTGTCTGTGATTGTCTAAAGAACCAAATGGGATGAGACAGGATAAAATGAATCAAAAATGATGTTAATAAAATTAACGGTTCTCATTGATAGGGAAAAGGAGCAAATGCATCTGGTATGAACATCTCTTCAGAGTTGCTGCTGAATGAATATCTTTGTGTTTTGCTAAAACATAAATTGAAATACCCAGGCCTTTTTTTCAAGTGGTGGCTGATACCACCGTTGTGACCAAGCTATTTAATGTATTCCCTGATGGATGCTGAGAAACCTTGATGTTTTAAAATATTTGTGAGAGATTTTCATGGTAGAACTAGCTTCTAAGCAAGTTGATTTTTCTTTTATTTCCTTCGTATGTTGAACTGATGATTTACTGAGTCTTCCTAAGCTCTTAAAGTTGTGGAATTTAGTTTCAATAGATCTGTAACATATTATGTTATGACGTGGCAGATGGAGAAGTGCTTTGAATGGAGAAGGGTATTATTGGTGGACTTAACGCCATCTCTCCTTAACTCCCTGATTCATTATGATTTTTGGAATCTGAAGATCACCGTGGTTAATCTTTGAGTAGTTGTGGGCTTACAGTTTGTGGGGTCATGGTTTTATTTCACTTGTGTATGGTTGTGTGTATGTACTTTAGATTATGCTGTATTGCTAACATATTACTAAATGCTGTTCTGTTTTTCTTTGCCCCCTTCTCTCTTGATTGCCCGAGCTTAAAGTTTATGCCATATGTACAAATTTTTTTATGATGCTAATTTGTTGTGTAAAATGGTTTTTTGTTGTGAGACACAACCTTGTGAGAAGCAGAAACAAGTCTTGCTGTTGCTCTAACTGCACACATTTTTACATAGTAGAACCAATCTGCTTTGTGTTTGGTATAAACTACTGCTTCTCAGTCTTTATTTACAAAATAAGACACTTAAAAGAAGAAGTAATATAGGATTTTACGGGCAGAGATTCCAAGGAGAACACTTTAAAATTGCTGAGTGTAGTTGCCTGCAGTGGCAGACAACTTAGTTATAAAACATTGCTGATGAACTCATTAAATTCCACCTCAAAAATAGTTATATTATTTCCCCTATTCCTGTTGGATGGCTGTTCTAAATATTATTCTCTGATGTGATTTCATTTTCCATTGTAAATCACTGTTCTAGTCAGTTCTTTTTAACTTTGAATGCATGCTTTCCATTTGATAAAAATTGTGTCAGTCTTTTGAATCTCAGATCTGTTTACCTTTAAGCTTTGTCAAATAGAAGGAAAATATTAGGGACACACTCTTATCAATAAAGTCTGTTGGTAGTAGCAAATTCTATAATACCGCTTCACAACTTTTTGTATAGTGTGTATTAATGATAAACAGTTTAATTTTAAGGTGTTTATGCAAGCATGAAAGTACAATCATTTGTTTCCTTCCTGCTCTTCAACATTCTCTTTTCACCTAATTTTTTTCCCCAAGAGATGCTTCTTTTTTTTTTAACATATTGTCTAAACCTAGAAACTAGCTGTGCATAAAAATTGCAATTCTCTGAGGGTTAGTGTTAAACCAATGATGAACTGATTACATAGCCTGTCTGGGGCATATAAAACAAAAACTGGTTTTTGAGGTGAGAAAATTGCTATTTATGAAATGAAAATACCCCACACTTTTCTGTAGATTGTCAGGAATTTGATGTATCTCTAGTTCCTGTTATACAAGGTGGATATGTGAGCTAGAATCCCTGTCTGTGGCCATGTCCACAATTTAAAGCAAATAAGAAATAGGTCTCCTGCATTATCTTTGTTCCGTTCTGATTTTGGTACTAGATTTGGAAGACACTTCGAGTGAATAGCGGGTTTCCTGTAATGATGTTTTTTGGTTTGACAGCTTTTGGCTAAAACCAGTTCTTTTGAAATGTAGTTCAGGCTCTGTCAGAGCATGGTTTTGTATCTTTCTTGACCAGCAGCTGCAGAGTTAGTTTGCTAAACTGTGATGTGGGAGCTCTGAGATTTGTCTTTTGCATGCAGTTATCTGTGCCCGTACTGCCTGATTGACAGGAAAATAAGTATCTGGCCATTGATTATCCAAGGCTGGATAGTGCCCAGCTCACCCTTGGATGCTGTTCTGCTTTTTTTGGGTTATTTTATATATGAACATTAGAGCCTGACTGAAATCTGGTTGAGTGCTTTCTCTTACTGTAGTAGTAAGGTATTGATTTTGTATTACCGACTCTCTACCTGGTTTCATAATTTTGTAAGTATTCGGTAAAAATTAGAACAGTTTAGGAAAGGCAGATAAATGAGATGTGTCTTTTCTCTCTTCGCTTTTCTTCCTTTCAGTTTCATTCTCTTTCTTCCTCCCAGAGTCTTTTCATTCTATTCCCCATCCTCTTCCCATTTATATTTTCTTTCTCTTGTTCATTCTGTCCCCAAATTCCCTCCTTGCATTATACTACTCTTCATTTTCTGACATCCCATTAATCTTCCAGTCTTTATGGCTTACTTTCCCACCTCCACAAGCACACCCACAGGATGCTTAGAAATTTTACAGCATACCCAGTTGTCAAAAAACTAAACCTACAAGTCCCAGACCCGTAATACTATGCTGGGAATGCTCATTAACTCCCACACTGTTTGAAAAAGAAACCAGTACAGTTAGTATAAGGTCTGCAAACCATAATACATGCCTAATATTCCAGTTAAACCTGGAAACTCCTCATTGAAGCTGGGGAAGAAGATGGGATCTGACTTTTTTGCTTCAACTGTGGTTCTGATTTTTTCTAGAAACCCTAGAAAGAGTGCCATGAATGTGTAGTTATAGTGGTGTGACCTCTGAAACATTGGGTTTGAGGAGAACCCATTGTTCACCAATGGATCTGGAAACCTGTTGCAGTAGGTGGGTGTACCAGCAAGTGTATCCTCAGCACAGAAGCTGCACTGTGGCTTTACTGCCCTGGTTTCAGTGCAAGTTGGAAGGCAAATGATCACACCCTCTTTCTTTGGCTCTGAAGTGTGTGTCTGAAAAGAACTGTGACCTGGGGAAGAGGGAGCAGAGTTGTGTTGGTTCTGCAGCAGACCCTTTCGATGTTAGCGGCTCTACTGCAGCAGCCACAAGCAGGAAGAAAGCAGCGGTGTAAGGTCTCAGTGCCAAAGCTGAAATGGGGCTTGTAGTGAGAAGTGCCTCTGGTCTGAGATGCTTCTGTCCAGTCTGGGTGCCAGGATTTCTGTCAGACCATGTTCTTTACTGCTGGTAGAAGTCACTGAAAAAAATGACAGAAGACTGCATCTCTAATGTGCGTATGATCAACTGATCACCCCCTCCAATAATTGCCTGTGAATGCTAATTAAAAAAAGCAGTATTCAGTGTATGGATGACAGTGCTTAGTTTTCAAAGGCAATAATTTGAGGCTTTTCTCTTGTTAAATAGCACCCATGCCAGTGTTTAGTGTCGCTCAGTGGAATTACCATCAGATTCAGTCTTAATCAAAGGTCTCTTAAACAGTGGACCTGAACAGTTTTTGGACAGTTTTCACTCTCCGTGTTGGTTTTTTGTTTTGTTTTGTTTTTTTCCTAGGCTTTGGAAATAATCATTGTGTTGTTTTGTATTCTTAATTCTGCTGTGAGGAGGATGAAGCTATTATCAGTGATAGAAACAGAAATGTAAAGTTACAAGCTTAAATTCTGCAGTAATCAGTAGTAGGGGCTTAACCTGCTTGCTTCTGCTTATCCTTCATTACTATTTTTTTTTAAAGCCTGTATCACATTTAATTAACTATTTGGCACTTAACTGACAGTACTGTAACAAACACTGCATGTTAAAACGATATTACTGGCTACACCATAGCTGCATACAGCTGTGCTGTAACAAACTCCAGAATTACTGCATCAATCACTGATAACCCGCCCCAGGTTAGGTACTGCCAGCTGTGCCTCCAGTTCCTTTTCTTCCCTTCATCATATTCAGAGGATAGCACCAAAGGAAGCCAAGCAAAGCATTGCTAAGCAATCAAAGGAAATCAGTCCTCTGCTTTACCCTCTATTCTCTGTTACGCAGTGAGGATGCTGGTTACTGAAATGAGATGAATTAGCAGAACTGAACTTCAAAGTTGAACTTGCCCACTGAAACGATGCCTCATCATGGAAAAAAGCCCCCAATGCTACAGTTAAAGATAACAGTTATTTTTTAATATGTTATTTTTCCAGAATCCTACTCAAGTGGGAACTGCTCTTCAGGTTTTCCATAACCTTGGGACTTTGAAGGATACCATTGCTAATGTGGTGGATGGATACTGCACAGTTCTGGAGGAGAACATAAAAAATGCTTTGGATATCAAAGTATTGACCCAACCATCTCAAACTGTTACCAGAGGTGCGATACTTGTTTTATAGAGAATATCTGATTTTTTTTGTCAGATGGAAGAAACTGTCACATCCAAGCCTGTTATAGGAATGTTTCCCCACTTACTTTAACTAGTAGAGGGTGGGAGTAGGCACATCTCAGAAATCATCCAATTTGGCTTTGTAAGCCAAAATTGGGCCTGTCTGTTTTGGGGCTGAGTTTTACCTTTATTCCTCTCTGCCTCTCTCTACTAGCTTGCCCAGAAAATTGTCCTCATTAGTTTACAGCTTTGCAGCATTTTCTTAGGAGTTTCTCATGGAAAGGTGAATCCAAATTCTGCTTTCTTTGTACTGGTGGGAGGATCACAGATAGAAATTATTTGCAAGGAGTGGAAGAAGCCTGTGACTACATTGTGATGCTTTCGTCAGGTGGAAATTGTTTCAAAGCAGAATATTCAGTATGAATGAATGTTGCACTATTTAACCTTTAATTCCCAGTTACCTCAGATACTGAAGAATACTGAGGAATTGGGTGGGCAGGCAAATATGAACATCTAAATTATTTTTTTTAAAGTTTTGCAACAAACTAGAGGTCCAAAAATGTAATAAAGAAATGCATCCCCTCTGAAGGGAAGTGATGGTTTAGAGGCTGCATGCCTTCCAGCTGGAATATCTCTTCTTTTAGAGTTGGTCTATGCATTGAAGTACTGAGCTGGTAATTACTTGTATTTTTCACAGCTACTCTGTCTGCCATTTCACTTTGGTATTACATCCTACACTACTGCACAAGGCATTACCTTGGTGTTTCTGTGGAGGTCTGAACTGTAGAGTGTGTAACAGTGACAAACACAGAGATATCCCCACTGAACCTCAGAGTTTAGTTGACTTCTCAGTTGAGAAGACTGAGGCCATTCACAAAGCTCTGTTCTGAAGGTATTTTATGCTGCTCTGATTAAAAAAATAAGTCCTTGTCAAAGTGCTTAGAGATCTATATTTTTAGTAATTTAATTTTCACATGTAAAAGCTGAAGTCTGATGCTGTGTGTTTTTAAAAAACATTTAGGTGGCCCTGGTAGAGCTGCTATGCCAACACCTGGGAACACAGCAGCTTTTCGAGCAGCCCTCTGGACAAACATGGAGAAACTCATGGATCAGATCTGTGCTGCATGTGGACAGGTTAGTTAATTAACTCAGTAGTTAACTCCTGTTTGTCTGGTTATGCAATTTTGGGTATAAGAATTCAGCTGTCACTTTTCCTCTCAATAAATTGTTTTTTACAGGTGCAGCATTTGCAGAAAGTTTTGGCAAAGAAAAGAGATCCCGTGTCACATGTCTGCTTCATAGAGGAAATAGTTAAGGTAAAGTTTCAATTTTGTTTAATATGCTTTAGTAATTCTGTTAAGGAAGATGTGGTGACAGAATGGTTTTGTTTACGATTTTACTGTTCCATATGGTTTTTAAAGTTAAATTGATGGGAAGGTATTGAAAGAAATATTTGTGGTCTGTGGGTTATATCTGTAGGATGTAAACATGTTCTTTTTGTAATAATTTCTTTTGCTTTGTTTTAAACGGAACTAATAAGGCACCCCTGTCAGTTTTTATTTTGGATCATTAATGTCATTCCATAATACCATGTGATTTGAGTAATTAATTAAGTCTTTTAGTTTGCATAGGAGAGTGTGTCTTCATCCATCACTTTCAGCCATCTGTTTCTCAGTTCTTGACAATTTCTTCCTTGGAAAATAATCATGGCTGTTCTTTTGAATACCTATTATTTTCCATTCAATTGCATTGTTTTATATTCATATTTGGGATAATTTGATTAATGGTCTCCTTCAGCGTTAGGAACAGGATTACTGAAACTATCTCATCTACCTTAGTAAAAGACTTGTTTCTGCTGACATCTCCTTTCCAAGAGTATAACTGGGTTTTTAATTCACATTGACTTACTTTTTGAAGTGTCTTGGGGAAGCTCTTCATATGCAAACATGGTCTTCTCAACAGCGAAAGCAAATAATGAAGGTTAAATACAGAATTTAATGTTATCTGTCCATTAAGTCCATCTCCAGAAGATGTTGCACAGAGAATCACTTTTCTGTGAGGCACTTCAAGCGTCTCTTTCTGTGTTAAAAAAACCAACCAAACAAAAAACCCCAACAACAAAAATAAAACCTAACCAAAATAAAAAACCCCAAACAAAAAAAAAACCACACCAAAACTCCTCAAGAAGTTTATAAACTTTTAGCATATTTTCTTCATTAAAAACTTTAATCTGGCAAAAAATATTTGTTGCTGCATGGGTGGATTGGCCTTCAGTGGATCAGCAGGTTTACAGAGGAACATAGAAACCTGGAGATAGGCCAGAAACTTGAAAGGCTTAGGAAAAGTTTGTATGGAAAGGAAACTTAGATAAATGATCTGTCGGTGTTCATGAGTGCCTTCCACCCTGTGCCTGTGCTTCTCACTTTCACTCTTCCATTTTGTAGAACTGCACTTGAAATAGAGTTTTTCCAGTTGTTGATAATAGAGGGAAGCCAAAGGAAATATTTTATCAACCTGGAGAATAAATGAACAGGGAAAATGCATCTCAGTAGAAGCAGAGTAAGGAAAAACTCATTAGAAAATAAAAGGCTTTTGGGTTGTCATATGCTAAGCATGTTCCATGATCTCTCTGATTACCCTTCCTTCCCTTTAACTTCATATTGCAGGATTGCATCTAAGTGACAAATTGTATTTCCCCAAATAAAATCCATCTACTTATTTCTCCATAGTTATCACTCCTCCAATTAGTTTGCTCTTCAGTGGGTGTTTTGGTGCAGTGTAACACCAAGCTGGACATTGCCATTCTCAGTGAGGCCACTGAGGACGAGCGGTGCATCCTAATCTGATGTTCTGCCAGCAGAACTCTCTCAGCAGGACACAGTACTGCTGGTGGCACTGATGCTTTACTTACTTCTTGCCTGAGGTGGTTCAGAGCATAGCACCATGTTTTTCTTGGACATTCTCACAGTTATACCATTTCTTCTGGTGTTCTCTTGCAAAATGTGTGGCACCAGCGTGCAGATGGGTGAGGTCACACCAAACAGTAGAGCTTTTGTTTAGACAAGACCATACAAATTTGAACAAGTCCTACATGCTGCTGAAATTCAAGAGTGTATGTGCAGATGGCTGTATGGGAGAGTATGAATAGTTTTGTACATTGAAAACAGATTTGAATAAAAAATTGGTATTTTGCCATTTACTAATGAAGATTCCATCCACTAAACCGAACTGAAATGTGCTTTTATCAGCAAGTGTTCTGGAGAGGGAGAAAAGTTGGATTTTCTTTGTTGTATTCAATTTCATTAATAAACTGAGCAAATGAACAAACCAAAGTAAAGGTACTAACATTGTACCCGTTTGCTAGGGTGGCGTGCCCACTCCAGAAGATAGGAAAACGAATCATCCACTCTACAGTCTGTGCACCAATTACTGTTACTGATGTCAACATTATTATTATAGTCATCTTCTGCAGCAGCTGCAGTACCACTTTGCCTGTCCATCTGCTTCCTTGTTTTGATTACTGCAGTGCAAGTATCATCCTAGGAAGCATAAGAGAGGAGGAGACCCAGCCTTTTTAAAGCACAAGTCCTTTAATAGCAAGAAAGCTACTTGCTTTTTTTTTTTTCCATAGTCATCATTATCCTTTCCTATTGGGGATTTTTGGTGTCTTTCTCTTCACAGATAGCACAGCCTGCAGTTTTTCTAATTTTGTATTATGATCTCAAATATGTGCTTTCTGGCCTTCTAATTACCTGTTACCATAATAATATTTAGTAGTGTTGTATCCAAAAATGTATTTTAAAAACAATAACTAATAAATTAAAGGATTCACAAAAACTCTCTGTTAAAAAAAAAAAAGGAACAAAACAAAATGTGACAGATGGAGAATCTGAGGTACAGAACTTGGAAAATTTATAAATACTGGAGTTCAGCAAGAGGGCAATGACAACACCTGCATTTTTTTCTACCTTATGGCTTCTATTACAGAATTCCCTTCCGATTTTTTCCAGCATTAGGTGTGTCCAAGAGTTAAGTGACATACTCAGGCTTACATGAGTATCATGGAAGAATCTTGGAGCTTAAATTTATACTGCACTTTTTTCCGCTCTTTCCCTTTGCAGACCTAGATCTTTCTATTTTTCCTTTACACGATAAGAAATTAATGCAATTTTGAAAAGCAGTCATCCACTTGATAGTACCTTCTAAAAACTGCTGCATTTCATACTAGTAATGAACTATAGATTCAGTATTAATCTGTATATATTAAAATTCATATTTAATTTTTTAAAAGTCTATGAACTATTTAAAGGAGAAATACATTTTGTTTAAGACTGACTGGACATTTTTGTGGGTTTTATGTAAGGAAAAAAGGCCTTTAATGACTAGATTTCAGTTGAGCAAGGCTAAAATAATTCAGACTTTGTGGAGTTCAGGTTTCTAGCTTTGGGGAAAATGAGCAGAGCTTTCATTATATACGTTTTTTAAAAGATAGGATTATTGCTTTCATTATGTTAAGGGTAAAAATTAAAATTCCAATTAAAATTTAAATAATGTAAATTTGATATTTTTGTCCACCTAGTGACTGGTTATTTATATCACTTCTTTCAATTGCATAATTCACCTTCAGAGAGCTAATAGGCTACTCCAGTTTATTCTGCTTTATTGCCTCTCTCAATGTGTAGTGACTAATCCTTCCTCAGCTGGTGTAATACCTAAACTACAATTGACTTCAGCGTAAGTCGCAGCAGAACATATCTTTCTGTGACAGCCACCTTCCTAATTAGAGATAAGAGTCCCTCTAAGCCCCTTGTAAAAGAGTTGAAAATGATCTCTGATCCTCATCTATTTTAGGTCCTTCACTCCTACATAGGCATCAGGGAGCAGTTCTGCGAAGTGAGAAGCAGCCTGAAAAGCAGCGAATCATTTTGTAGGGGGGATTTGGGGTGGTCGAGAGAAAGGGTGGGCTGGGGTCTCTCTGCTGGGCAGAAAGGGACTGACTCCCTGTGAGAGGGCAGATCTGCCCTTGCTTGCCTTTGGATGTCCCATTTGTTAGCAGCTGAGGCACATCACAAACCCTGTCATTTATGTAAGCCTCTGGGTGAAAAAGTGAGCTGAGAGTTGTAGGGAGTGTTATTATGTACTTTGTGGAGGGCTCTTATCATTGCTTCTGCTGATGAACGTTTGGTGAGTAAGCAGGCTATTTTCCTGAGTTGTCAACACTGGCAATATGAGGTGTTAACGATACAGAAGGAAATGTCCTCAGCATTACATAAGATAAAGAAAATAAATGGAAAATATAGATGTATATTGACAGAGTGCACTTACATTTCACCTTCTTATTTCTCCTCCCCGTCCCAACTTGTTAAAAAATGTTGCTGCTTTGAAATTGTTCACATCTATCATCACGTATTCACATTCAGTTGACCCAATTAAAAAGATAATCCCAAGTGGAAAAAAATGAAAAATAATCTAATTATTGCCTTATGTGAATTCAGAAAATAATATGGTTTTCACCTATTATTACAAGTATGTTATTTATTTTTCAGTGTTCTTTTAGGAGCAGAATTGGATTACTTGCTCATCATTTCTACTGTGATTTCTGTTTGTTATTTAAGCAATAATGTGGTACTTTGTGGAGATCTAAACACAAGTGGATGAGCAGGTTTTTGTTCCACAAAATACCAAAGATACTCTATTTCAGACCTAGAAATTGCCCTGCTGAATTCACTTGCAGGATTTTTGAGCACTCTCTTAAAAAACCAAGAAGGTCATACCAGTTCTCATCCTGATTCTCATTTTGAATGGATCTGTGTGCCCAGACAGACACACTAAAAGTAATTTGATTCTAATTCACATGGGAGGGTCAGAGCCTGTGCGATGGTTTTCTAATGGCGCTATGCTTTCTCTAGAACTTTAATTCTGTTTCTCTGACAGAAATACGCAGCTGTGAAGAAAAGGGATGCTGTGGAGGTTGTGTGGGTTAGTAGGTAATAATGACCTTCGTTCTTTTTCACTTGTGGTTTGGTGGCGCTTGTGCAAATTGCAGATTGGTGATGACTGCAAATCATTAAGTTGGTTGGTTTTCAGTCAGCCTGCCATTGGAAAAGAAACACATTTACCAGAAGTGCCGCCTTTTATCATCATTCTTGTCAATCTTACCTGAACAGCTACGGGCTGAGTGGCCGTGGTAATGAACCACCCTTTCATCCTTGGAGCGGGGACGGAGTAGTCAAGGTGAAAGCACAGTTTGAATTGAAGCTGTACATACTAAATCACTTCTTTGGATAGGGAAAGCTGTCAGATCCCTTGGGTAGCCACTGGGTTTTGAACACTAAGTTCATTTACTTCCAGTTGATGCATATCTTGCAGGAATATGGAAGGATTAATTAATGGTTTAAGTAGTTTTGAAGATACGGGGCACTGTTTAATACCTAAGTATTTTTGTTCCTTACAAATCAGGTTTTCTGAGGAATCTTAAGAATTCTAATATTCTAGTTGGGAAAATGCAAAGTCTTAATTTTATTTTCTAGTTAAGAAGGTTATATTTAAAAAAACCCCAACAACACAGGTTTTGGTGTTTTTTTCAGCTGCATAAAGAGACCTTTTTAAAATGTTGCACTACTGCTGGAAGTCTAGAAACTATTACACCTTGGGTATAAACTGATCAACCCAGTGTAATGAAATTCTATGCCCTGCAGTAAAACAAAAAAATCAAGGTCATTTTTAAAATCACAGTACCATTTATTGACATCTGTTCACCTGTAATATATAATGTAAACAACATTAGAAATTTAAATTCACACTTATTTTAAGACATTTAATCTTGACTAAGAATATAGAAAAGAATTACTGAAAACATGCTCGGAATTTGTTTCTTTACTGATTAATTGCACTACTGAAGATGATGGCTTTTTGTTCACAGTCTAACATTTGGCAATTGTGTTGCTATAGAAATAGTGCAAATAGATTTCCTTATTTCTGTCCCAAAAGATCTTGCTGTACAAAATTGTTCAATCGTTTGTATTGTTGCTTTATTGGCAGAAAAAATATTTAGGCTGTCCTTTAAATGTCTTCTGTTTTTGGAGCAACATTCACAAGTCCCGTGTTTCTTTACGGCGGAGCCTTTGATTACAGATAGAAAACACTGTATGTATTAGTATGCAAAGCCTGATTTCAGGAGCCTGCAGCAACTAGCTGCCTGGTAATATTCACTATATTGTTTTACATTTCAAAGAGGCTTCACAATAAAGATGTTTTTCACATTCTGGTCAAAGTATCAAAATTTCTACAGGGAAAAATAAGTTGGAAGTGGTTGTCATGAAGTGGGAGCCAGTTTAGAATCAGTGGGTCAGATTTATTATTTGAATGTTAAAATAGCTATTTTAGACACACACAAATATGATAATTCACAGATGGGAAATTATACTCATTAAGTTCTAAATTTACAGTGTGGAGGAAATAGCGACATTTGTAAAAATAAATATATGTCCTTTCAGCATCTTCTTACATTCTTGTCTTTTACTGAATAAGGGGGGTGCTTTCATTCTCATTCCTTGAATTTAGATTTAATGTCAGATACCAAATAGTTATATTAAGAACAGAGAAGAGATTTCATTTCATTTCAGTAATAGCAAAGTTAATTTGTAAATTTATATGTTTGGCGTTTTTTAAATGAGGTAAGCTGTTCTGTTTTTATGTTTGAGGAGACTTGAACTCAGTTTTCTAGGCTGCAGCATTAATATTATTGTGTAGTAACAATGAATACAGATCTTCTAATATCTTTGCTCTGATGGTACTGGTACTCAGCCCATTATTGTTTGGTGGTTTTATTGACTTACTAGTACCTGTTAGTAAAAATGAGTTATACTTTTTGGGAAATCAAATTACTTTCATGTGAGTAAGAGGAGGTTTAGCACATGAATTCTGTCAGTCTGTAGTTTTTTCCATAATCTTGCAAGCAGGCAACATTGAATCTAAATTTCAAATCTGTACAGCTGAGTAATAATGTCGCTTCACGCTATTAACAAGTCTGCTTATGTGCTGTAATACAATGCACTAAAGATATGAAGACTACTGAAAAAAAAATTAATAAGCAAGTATAATTTCCTCCCAGAGAGTGGTGATCAAAGTATAGCGGGAGTTCAGTGGTGAACATAAGGGGTCAATACGGGGTCCAGTCCTGTTTAAGACCTTTATTAATGATGTGGATGATGGGGTAGAGTGTACCCTCAGCAGGTTTGCTGATGACACAGAACTGGGAGTCATGGCTGATGCTCCAGAGGGTCCTGCTGCCATCAAGAGGGACCCTCAAGAGACTGGAGAAATGGGCTGACAGGAACCTTCTGGAGTTCAGCAAGGAGAAGTGCCAAGTCCTGCAGCTGGGGAGTGACCACCCTGGGCACTAGTACATGCTGGGGGCCACTCAGCTAGAAAGCAGCTTGGCAGACAAGAGCCTGGGAGCCACCAGTTGAACATTGCTACCAATGTGCCCTGGTGGCAAAGAAGGGGAATAATACCCTGGAATGCACTAGACAAAGCATTGCCCACAGCTTGAGGAAGCAATCCTTCCCTTTTTTCACCATTGGTGAGACCCCAGCTGGAGTGCTGTGTCCAGCTTTGGGCTCATCGGTACAAGAGAGACATGGACACACGAGAGAGTCCAACAGAGGGCCACAAAGATGATGAAGAGACTGGAGCATCTCTCCTGTAAGAAAAGGCTGAACGAGCTGGGACTGTTCAGCCTGGAGAAGAGAAGCTCAGGGGGAATCTCATCAGTGTATACAGATACCTGAGGAGAGG
>JAWMRA010000041.1:13221636-13270676 GCA_035584735.1 Pseudotriccus pelzelni | reverse complement strand
TGGAGCCGGACTCTTCTCATGGTGCCCCGGGACAGGACTAGAGACAATGGGCACAAACTGAAGCACAGGGAGTTCCCTCCAAACATCGGGAAACACCTTTTTACTGTGAGGGTGACCGAGCACTGGCACAGGTTGCCCAGGGATGTTGTAGAGTCTCCCACCTTGGGGCTGTACAGAAACATCCTGGACACAGTCCAGAGCAGTCAGGTCTAAGTGGCCTTGCTTAAGTAAGGCTGTCCAATCAGATGACCTCCAGAGGTCCCTTCCAGCCTCAACCATTCTGTGATTTGTTGACTTGCAGCTTAAAATCTCTGCCTAAAAGGCCAGTCTACTGCTTTGAATTTGGTGTCTGTTAAATACAGACTTTTTCTATCTTAGACTAGCAAAAATGTTAGACTGTTGAATAAGTAAATATTAAATATTAGTTTTTTACACTTATTTGCTTGTATTATTAGGGAAAGACTCTATCTTATTATTTTACAACAGAAAGATTTACTTAAGAAAACTTTATCTTAAAATACAGTTTGTTAGTTTACGTGCTCCTAGAACAAGCCTACATTCAATTTTGCCTTCTTGGGCTGGGACAGAGAGCAGGATGAGCTAGCACTGTCCAATGTCTCCTGACACTGGCATTATGCAGGATTATTACAGAATCTGAATTTTTTTATCTAAACCCCCTTCTGTTGTGGGCAAATTGCACAGTATTAATGTTTGCACAGGAGTATTGGCAATAGTAACTTTATAGTAATAGTTGAAATGAAATAGTTGTATAAAGTGAAAACATTTTTAACTTATTGTTGGTTATGGCCCTGATTCAACAAAGCACTTAAGTACATTCTTAATTTTACATAAATAGGGTATACCATGGAAATCAAACAGACTACCTCTGTCTGTTATTCTAATAAGAATGAACTTTATCCAGTTCACATACACAGCAAAATGAGCCCCACTGTTGAGAAAAGGTATTGCCATTTGTGATCTAGCCTGCTGGGCATATTTTGTCTGATTTATGGGTATAATTTTCATGAGCAAGTAATTCTTGTGTGAATAGTGTGTGTGACTGAGTACCAAATTTTTAAACAGCATGAAAAAGGGCAAAATTACAGTGGATAAGCGAGAGTGGAGTTTGATTGTTGTGGTTTTCTATTTCACTCTACACAGATGCAATTGGGTTCCCTAGCAATAACATTTTCACAAGTAGCTGAGTGCTTATAGTCTGTAGCTCTTTCAAAAGCATTTCTCTGTTCCTCTGGTTGTGGACAGATGTCCAGCAGGTCAGAATGACAGAGTGTTGTCCTAGTTTTTGTTACTGGGCAGTTGTTCAGTTCATTTCTGAAAGCAATTAATAAGAGGAAGACAGATCTAAGCTGTCTTGCACTGCCTAAGGAATTGCATAGGGACTACGAAATCATATGAGTGTCTGCTCAGCTGATCAGTTTTAGGGAATAAAATGGTCATTGGGCACAGGGACAGCAGCAACAGTATTTTTAATTCCCAGTTTGGGTTGGTACATTATTAGTTTATGTAGGTATACTTTAGGTATTAGAAGCATTTTCACAACAGATTTTTATGTTAGAAAGGAGACAGTTATGGGGCTGGTCTTAACCTCCCAACCATTTTGTAGTGGTGCAAAATATGATTTATGTTTCGATTTTCTCTGCTGTCAGATAAAAATGAAGCTATGAACAGATAGTACCATTAATTAAAAAATGCTGAGTTAAACAGATCTGCTTTTGGGGAAAGTTCTGGTTTGCCATTGTAGTGTTAAAGTTGCTTGCAATTAATGTTCATAGATTTAATTTGGTTGTATTTCATGATGATGAAAATATGTATATGCCAACCTGAATCTTACCCATCATGAGTTTTAGATACCATCAATTACAGTTAAGGTTCTTTTGTTGAAGAAAGAACATATTGCCTCAAAAGAGGAAATAGCATTTTATTTTATGCTGAAGTGCAATAATTTCCTTCTGAGAGACTTTCAATTATGTATGGATGTTTTCTGTAGGCTTTCTGTGTATGCAGCGTGCACCTGAAACAGCTTTGCAGCAGATAACAGTACCTCTTAACTTCCGAAGGTTTATGTGTTCTCTGCGTTATTAAACACATACACTGATGGGGGGCGGGGGGGATATGACAGAATGGTGACCTTTTTCCAGTGTTGTTGGTTATGGCATAGGAAGCTGTTGGAAAATGATTGCTACAGAGCTGAAAAGATAATCGGATGCAGTTCATTACTCATCTTGTCAGCTGCTCCTGCTACAAGGGATTGTATCACAAGATGTTAATCTGCTTGTGACTAGATTTCAAAGCAAGCATTTTTATTTTGGAGGGGGTGTATGTAATTTAACATCTTTCAATTTTATTTCATTTTCAGAAGCAAGAGAAATGGAAAATTCCTGATTTAAAGTCCCAGAATATTAATTGATAGAAATATTAGTACATACTTGTGGGTTCTGTTACAAAAATATGATGATATGCTGCAAAAAACTATTTAATTGTAGAAGTTGTTCTTTTTAAGCTAATTATGAGGTAGAGTATTCCTTGAATAGTGGAAGTTAGTCTGCTAGCACACTTCAGTGTGTTCTGCAAGACAACAAGTATAGACACAAGACAGATTGGGACCAGTAAGAGTCCTATCTACACATTGAATCACTAATGTGGATGTACCCAATGCTCCCATACATTGTCTACCAGTGAGGATATTTAGTGTAAGTGTAGAGGAGAACCATAGTCATCAGTTAATGCTCTACAGATGGGAAGGTGACAAGAATGCAATTTTAGCTAGGTGGCATTTTCTAAAAGTGAAAGGCCCAAAAGAGCAGTTACTTTCTGATAGTGTGGGTTGTTGCTCACAAAGCTATATGAAGCATAGGGGAAGGCTTATCAGCTTTCCATGACATTAAAATGAGCCAGTAGATTGTCTGTGTACATTTTAGGCAAGCAGTACTGCCCATTTCTTTTCCAGCTTCATCCTGCTTATCTGGTTATTTCTTGAAGAAGTTGTCCAGTACAAGGGACATTCCTTTAATTTTCTGCTGAACTGGAGAAAAATGCTCTCTTTTCTGCCCTTTTTGTGTCATTTACTAGTATTGATTGTTGTCAAATGGAATTGCATGTTACATTTTAAATAATTAAATTATAATTTTCATTGTAGTCTACAGGCGTAGATGTAATCTGTTAGAATACATTCTTTAAAAGATAAGCAGTGAGACACTTAAAAGTACTTTAAAAAGGAATATATTGAATTAATGTGCAAGCAAAAGAAATTACAGATTTAAACAATAAATTGTTTCTGGCTGCTCATGGTTACATATGGCACTTCTTAACTCCCGCAGGAGTATCTCATGCTAATGCCTTGCTGTATTCCAGTTTTGGTAGCTACAGTCCACCCACTGAAATACCCCCTGGTGTATGTGTAGGCAACAGTATTCTCTGGTTTCTGCCACAAACGCTTACATGGTCTTCTCTGTGCTATTAATCAGCAGCTATATTTCACCTCCAGAGAGATTGCATCTCAGCACTGGCCAAAGTGAAATATTGTATCCCAGGTTATAGAAGCAGCCGGTAATGATTCTGTAGATAGTAATTTGAGTTGATTCAAAACTTGGACATTAATTATTTTTGCCCCTGAACATTTTTGACTGAGTAGTCAATCAGCATGAAATGTTACTTCAATTTTCCATGTAGCTTTTCCTGTCTCTCGCTCCTCATATGTAATACAGTTGTCTGGCTGAGACATGAGGGCCTTCTTCACTACAGAGTTCTGATACAGTTAATGAACACCATTTGCCCGGCTCAGAGGACACAAGCTGATGGGCAGAGTCGTAAGTGGTGACAACATGACTATGTATGTCTAACTTTATATTATATAGAAAGAGAGGGAGATATACACAAAAGTTACATATTTTCACTAAAACTTTAAATGTCATCACGTGTACATTACTCTTTTTTGTTATCATGTTGAATCTGACAGGTCAGACAAATGTCAATGTGGAGGGGTACATACATGTTTTTTTTCTGGGCCTTTTAGTCATTGTAGTTCCTGCTGGGATTGTGACAGAAATATAGATGGGGATTACAGTAACAAGGAAAAAGTTGTTTGAAAATGTGCTGTAAATATTTTTCTACCTCCCTTAGATTATTTAGAACTTGAATTGAGTTAGCATGCTGAATAGACAAACATTTTTCCAGGTTGGGATAGAGAATATGAAAATTAATTAGTCTATAACTGATGCAAAAGGCCATTTGTTTTTTAGTAATATTCACATTCTAAATTTGAAACTGTGAAAAGAAGAAGCAGTTTCACATTTCTGCCATAGCAATAAATTTACAAAAAAAAGAGGCTTTATGTGGTGAACCTTCTGAATCATTTTCTGATATAATAATTTTAGTTTGCCCATTTATGAAAGTCAAGTACAATTTTACAGGAAAAACAAACATAGCTATAAAATAAATTACTTCAGATTGTGAATCCATCATTGTCCTCAAGCAGTCAAAAATAAGATTCCATAATCCCAATTTATTTTAGCATTCAGTGTTCATTATCATACATTTTATGAGTCCAAAGCAGAAAAGATATTCTCTCTCAATTCTTAACCCATGACCCATAAACTTTATCTTTCTTTTCTTTTTGTTTAGAGATAAGGGGTAGGATTGGGTGAGTTCCTCACCTAATCACAGAGTTTGTGATGATAATCCTACTTTCTGTTATTATTACTTTTAGATGTATCAGTATTCTTTTGACTGATCTCCAGGTTTTATAATGATAATTTTTTTTTATTGCAGCTTGAGCATGAACTTGCAGTCTTTCAATGGCTAGATCTTCAAGGGGGATGCAGCTTATGGATGAAATTCTAAACACCTTCATTTATTTGCATGTCATTGCCAATGCAAGTGAATAGAATGCATTTTTTGACCTTTGTCATCTTAAGTGGTAATTCAATTTTACTAAGCAAGTTTGCAGATGACACAAAACTGACAGGAGCTGTTGACTCTCTCGAAGGCAGGGAGGCCCTGCAGAGGGACCGTGACAAATTAGAGGGTTGGGCAATCACCAACCATATGAAGTTCAACAAGGGGGAGTTCTGGATTCTGCACCTGGGCTGGGGCAATCCTGCATGTCTGTACAGGCTGGGGAATGAGATGCTGGAAAGCAGTGCCATGGAAAGGGACCTGGGGGTCCTGGTCAGCAGCAAGTTGAATATGAGCCAGCAGTGCCCTGGCAGCCAGGAGGGCCAACCGTGTCCTGGAGGGCATCAGGCAAAGCATCACCAGCCGGGCGAGGGAGGGAAGGGAATTGTCCTGCTCTGCTCTGCTCTGGTGCAGCCTCACCTTGAATACTGTGTGCAGTTTTGGGCGCTGCAATGTAAGAAAGATATTCAGCTGTTGGAGAGTGTCCAGAGGAGGGCAGTGAAGATGGTGAAGGGCCTTGAGGGGAAGCCGTGTGAGGAGCAGCTGAGGTCACTTGGTCTGTTCAGCCTGAAGGAGACTGAGGGGAGACCTCATTGCAGTTACAACTTCCTGGTGAGGGGAAGAGGAGGGGCAGACACTGATCTCTTCTCTGTGGTGACCAGTGACAGGACCGAGGGAATGCCCTGAAGTTGTATCAGAGGAGGTTTAGGTTGAATATTAGAAAAAGGTTCTTCACCCACAGGGTGATTGGGTACTGGAACAGGCTTCCCAGGGAAGTGATCCCAGCACCAAGCCAGACAGAGTTCAAGAAGCATTCTGTGAATTTAGAGTAGCTGGACTTTAATAGATTATCTTCTCCTTTTTGTGATGGTCGGCAGTGCAGAAGTTGAACTGACCTGATCGTCCTCTTTTTTTTCCCCCCCGATAATCATTACTAGAGTGATTTTGTCAAACTGGTTAATGTATGCAGTAGGGTCAGTGTATGACGTGTACCTTGCAATGAAGAAAAGTATTCTGTTGAGAGCGAGTTTCCGCTTCCCATGAAAACGCTGGACAGTCTTCCAAGTAGTGGCCAGGATAGGATACCCATCCTCATCTCTTGTAGGTTTTTTTCTACTTCATACATGCAAACAGGGAGGAAAAAAAAAAAAACAGAGAGAAAGCAAAATCACACTTCAGTGCATGACCATAAGTGCCAGATGTTGGGAGCAGTAAGGAAACAGCCATTGCCTCCCTGTCCTATTGGCAGCAGTGTGCTCCCTTGTTTCCACTTCTGACAGCAAGCCCTGTTGGCACCAGGCAGTGAAGAGTCAACTGTGAGGTTTGCTATATTTTCGTGTGGTTTATGTTTTTAGAAACGTGTGCAGCAGAGCAGCATGCAGTGGTGTTGGTCCCTGGTCGGAGTTTGCCAGCACGTTGTGATGGCAGGAAATAATTGCTGTGATGTAGCTGGCAGGAGAACCCCCACGGAATGTGAAGGTCACTGCAGTGCAAAGAGATTTTCTAACACGTCTCTTAAGGTGTGCTGCTTCGGCCTGCACTCATACCCCTAGAGAGCTGGGAGCATTTCTGTCAGCCTTGGAGGAAAATATTCCATTGGAGACAAGACAGAAGCTTTTGGTTTTGTTTCCTCCAGTATTTTTTTCTAGCCCTAAACTCGACAGAAACTTCTCAAATTTAATTTACTTTGTTTCTATTCTCAGTGATGAAGAGCAGCTTTGACTGGAAGCATTTGCATTGTTTAAGATTTTTTGAAAAGAGTATGTTTCAAAACTTGTATTTCTTCTGTCCCTTTTTCTCAGGATGGCCAGTCTGATATTTTGTACAAATTTTGGACTGCAGTAACTCAGACACTTTCCTCTCAGTTTCAGTCAGCAACAGACTGTAAGTATTCACTATAAATGATGTGTAATGTGTTCTGTAGTTATTTTGAATCTCTCTTTTCAGTAAGTCCTTTGCTCATTGTCTCCTCTACCAGAACTATACAAGTGGTTCCCTCAGTACAAGGTCTGTGAATTAAAAACTTCATGGTTTTGTAACCGGACAGGATGATCCTCCTAAACTGTGGTTGAATTTTCAGAAAGAAGTATTTGCTGTTTCATTAAGTAGTCATTATCTAATAGCAAAAAAGTATTTTTATGTGGAGGTAAAAATGTTTGGAATGGTACATTATACTTCCTAAAGCAAAGGGGTTTGCCAAATTCAAAATCAGTAATTTGATTTTAAAGAGCAATTCTTACAGTTGTTTCTTGTTATATACTGATTGGTAGTAAAAATCTGATTTTAGACATTTTTGTATACCTTTATAAGTAGGAGTTGAATTTCTTCAAGACTTCATGTCTGAATAATGTAAATGCCTGGTGTTCTGACTATACACAATATTCTGTACATTTGTACAGATAGCAGATACAAACAAGTAATATTAAAATAATGTAAACATAGGACAGTTCTATTACCAGTACATATTAATGCAGCATGCAGTTGGATCCTAAGTGAGTTTGGTGCTGTCTTAAATGTATCCTTCACGTTTGCACACAGTGTATTCAGTAAGTCTTTTGCACATACAGATGAAGTGCACAGGATGTGCATTTATCTTTGTGATCTCAGCTATTGCACTGGCCCCTCAAAATTTGGTCCTTCCAGGCTTTATAGCAGCAGCATAATTTTGAGGAACTAGCTGGTGGATTCATGTTCACTGGTTGCTAAGTAACTAGATGATCCCAAAAGAAAATGTATTCATCTTCTGTTAAAACATATTAATTTTACTGTTTTCCTTATGCATCACTTTAACAGCAGAACGTGCATAACCAGAAACTCCTGTGTTCAAACCAAACATGTGCTGCCTGTTTTCAGCACTCAGTTTTAAGACTGTAAAATTGTGAAATCAGTTAATGGGATCAACCAACATCGCAGAACTGAGGGAACTCTTACATTTTGTCAGCTGTACTTTGTCTAACGTCTGTCCAAAACTATTTTATTACTTGCTGTTTTTAAACATGTTTTTTATATAAATGTTTAGAGGTGGTTTTGAATGGGAATGATGTTTTTACTTTTTTTTTTACTTTTTTTACTTTACTTTTTTTTTTAACTACAGCTGAGTTTTGGGGGGAAAAATGCTTAGAGTGAGTAGACTTTTTATTTAAACGAGGCATGAGAATGTTCATTTTTAACATGCAAATTCCTGGTGATTGAATCAACTGACATCAGTCATAGACTCTGGATCATATAGATCAGAGGAAGCCTAGATAATATCAGGAAAAATAGTGTAAAAATAGGAATTCATGTCAGTTTACAGTATTTGCTAATAGATTGTGATCTGCTTTTGTGAGGTTGGGACAATCTTTATAAACTTAGCTTCATGACCTAAGGTAGCTCTGTGCTTGATAATAATGTGAATCCTCCAGTAGTCAAAACTAGAATATATTTGAGTTGAACGCACAGGCTGGGTGAAATGGGGCAAATGTCTGGAACCTGAAAAACCTATAAATGAATGGAACAGTGTTAATCTCCTAATGTAATGGGAAATCCAATGAGTATGAATGATGTTAGGTCAAGATTAACAGTTGCTAAAACAGTTGTACATTTGTTTCATTTCCTGTTACTTGTGGCAAGCCTTTCAAGCTGAAAATAATGCTGATTTTTCTTCTGGCTTTGTCATTCTTTGACAAGTTCAGGAATTGCATGTTAAGTACCTTGTTTTAAGAACTGTGTGCAAAAGCATATGCTTCCCTCATCACATTTCTCAAGTCTTTGGTTCATAGGACTTATCCTTCTCTTCTTTAAATGGATATCTTCAATGTAGCACAGCCCCACACTTTTCTTCCATCACACTGTTGTTAGAAAATCTCCAGATTTAGAGAGTTCTAATCACACTTTGGCCTTAAATGGATGATGATAATAATTAAGTTCTATACCAAAATTTTCACAACCACAATTACCATTTTTATTGTATAAAGTAAGTTTTGCATGTGTAGTCTTCCAGTTGTGGATTTTATGCAGTTGCTTTAGATACATACGTTTGTCAGGTGCATTCAGTGTGATAGCTCATGCCACTTTGAAATGAATTATAAATGTTACATTATTAATATTAAACTTAGGACAACATCGTGTAACATTCATTGATATAAATGCAATGATAGAGGGCGTTTATATGAGTAAAAAACTTTAATTTGAATTTCAGAGTTTATACTGGTTACTGTTTTATTTTGCAGCCTCTATGTTTTTGAAACAAGCATTTGAAGGAGAATACCCTAAATTGCTGAGGCTTTATAATGACTTGTGGAAGCGCCTCCAACAATATAGTCAAAATATTCAGAGGAATTTTAACACAAGTGGAACTACTGATCTTTTTGCTGAGCTACAACAAATGGAAGAAGATGCGCAGGACATATTCATGCAAAAGAATGAAGATTACGAGTATGTATTATCAACTGTAAGGCTATAAAACATAAATCTTTGCAGCCTGTAAGAAAACAGAATATTTTTATAAACTTACTGTTATTCAAATTGTGAGAGCAGGAAAAATTTTAAGGCTTTTTCCCCCTCTTACGTTATTGCTTTTAACACCATTTTAGAGCTGTAGGATTTTCATTAGGCTATGTAATTAACAGTGTTGGATTGTTTTGTCTTCCACAAAGTCTCTGACTTTTGAACAGGCTCTATCTTGTTTTTTTTCTTTGGGTGAAAAAAATCGCAGAATGCTGAAAATTCAGTTTTCTATGCATTGTGATTACAGCAGTAGCTTTCTGCTAATGACACTGCAATCATTTGAGTGATTGCTCACTTGTTATGATTCACAGTTTTTAGTTTATACATCATAGAATAAACGTGATCTAAGTGGTAGATATCAGAAAGATCAAACTGAAAGAGGTTCATCAAGTCTATTAGGACATTCTAGGCTTATATAAGAAAAAAATGAATATTTTATATGAGAATTTTATTGGCTTAATTACATTCTTGAGCTGTCAGTGGGAGACTTATAAGAATGTTTTTCAAGTACATATGTTTAAAGAGTAGAAAGGAAAAACAGGTTCAGTATTGCAAGGTTTGTATCGTCTGGAAAGATTTAATGCTACTGTGTATTTTAATTTAAAATGTAGTAATCTTTTCTTGTACCCGAAGTCCAGAAAAGGCCTTGAAAGATTCACTGCAACAGTATGAAGCTGCTTATTTGTCAAAATCCTTATCTCGACTCTTTGACCCCATCAATCTTGTCTTCCCTCCTGGAGGTCGGAATCCTCCCTCTTCTGACGAGCTTGACAGCATCATTAAAACCATAGCCAGGTATGCACGTACAAGGCATTGCAAAATGTAGTACTCAACAAGTAGCAGTAGTTTTTCATAAGTTGCCATTTTAGAAATGAGATGTCCTTAGCAGTAAAAGGTTGATTACTCTTTAGTTATAAAGCAGGTTAGTGTAAAAATTAAGTAGGATTAAGGCTAGGTTAGGCTAGGCTAGAATAGCGTCGTATAGCATAGAATAGTTCAGTTGGAAAGGAGCTACAGTGATCATCTAGTCCACCTGCCTGAACACTTCAGGGCTGACCAAAAGCTAAAACATGTTGCTAAGGGTATTGTACAAATGCCTCTTAAACACTGACAGTCTTGGGGCATTGACCTCCTCTCCCAGAAGCCTGTTGCAGTGCTCAACCTCCCTCGTGTTAAGGAAATGCTTCCTGATGTCGAATTGGAACCTCTCTGGTGCAGCTTTGAACCATTCCCACCCCTCCTCATACTGCATCCCAGGGAGAAGTGCTCAGCACCTCCCTCTCCACTTCCCTTGCTTAGGAAGGTGTAGAGAGCAATGAGGTTACTCCTCTTTATTATTATTTATAAAAAATACTACATTTTATTATTTGTTTTCAGTATTTTGTTTTTCTGGAATAAATGAAATTTTAGTTTAACTTTTAATGTGTAAGCTTATAAAAGATCAGGAAAAGAAACTTCACAGGTATTGTAAATGTCTGATATCTTAATTGTTCTGACTGTGTCAAAGAGAAGATAATAGTTACTTGGTAGCAAGTGATAATACCTCGTGTAAGTGTTCTGTTAGAGTAAAACAGCAAGATAATAGGTAGAGATGACTAGGTAGAATTCGTAGAATGAGATACACAAATTACCAATGGTGCATTTTCCCCCATATGGTTTTGGTAAGGACTACTATGTTTAATAATTCTGAAAATGGTGGGCAGCGTTCACAGTATGTGTGTATGTGTATAAAACATTAAATACTGACACTGTACTTGGGGCTGGAAGTTGCAGATGCTCGGAACATGTCTGTTGTGGTGATTGATGTTATTTTGCTCCTTGCAAATAAGAAAGGAAAACAACATGAAAATTACGAAATTCCAGCTGAGTTTTCCAGAGTGACCTTTAGCTAATGATGTTTGGGGGCCCTGCAGATTGAGTTCTCGGAGAAGGTTATTCTAGGTCAGGGTGCCAAGTGATTCTCCAGCTCTTGGAAGGGGTTAATCTCATCACCAGCAACACGGCAGTTCATGTGCTGGCCTGAATGCAGCCCCAGCCAATGGAGATCTGGGGAGGTTCATGAACAGGAAATGATGGAAGTGATTTAGAAGTCTTTTTCTTCTTCGTTTGTTCCCTCTCATTCCTTTGGGGCCTCTGTTACTGTACAGGATTGCCTAAAACACAGCTTATTAGTTGTGTCAAGCTAAGGCGTCCCCTGGGTATTTCTGCGCAGCTCCTGTAATTCTGGAGTTGAATGACTGTGTATTCACCTGTAATGTTTGAAGGCTGCTGCCAAAGCTTGAATGTAGTTAATTGCTGTCAATATTTTTGAATGGCTTACTAATAGTGATTTCATACTGAAGTGTCATTCCTAAACTTTGCTCATTTTTACTAGAATAGGAACACTGAACATAAAATTCCCAAATGACTTGTTAAACTGTAAACTGAATTACTGTGCGTGGAAAGACTTGGTTGCATGTGTTACTCTCTCTGAACTGACATGCCACGTAACTGGGTATTCACAGTTAATTCTTTATCGATTAAATACGGCGCTGTTCAGTTGTTAATTAAGATTTGTAATCTTTGCTTCCAGTGAGCTAAACGTGGCTGCTGTTGATCCAGACCTGAGTTTAGCTGTGGCGAAAAATGTGGCAAAGACCGTTCAGCTTTACGGTGTAAAGTCTGAGCAGCTTGTAAGTAATTTTAAATTTCTGAAAACTAGTGGGGTTTTTTTATGTACAGTGTTTTGGCTTGTGTAGATTCACAGCACAACAATGAAGCAATTTAGATAGACAAAACCTTCCAGTTGGCTTTCCACTGTAATTGGAAACATTTTCACTTAAATCCTGCCTTCAGATAAACACAGTCTATTGTTAGCAGTAAAATTTGTCAGTATAACTCCAATTTGAATTTGCCATGTTTATTTTAAAAAATCAAAATTGTAGCTGTCATTAAGTAAAATACACAATTAAATCCAGTTTTTTATTAATCAACATTTGCTATTCCATCAGTTATATGATACATCGTCTTTATGTTATTAAAATCTGGACTATTAAAATATAATTTTTCACCATTTGCAAGAATTTTTGGGGTATTTTTTCCATATATTTATTATTTCCTATATATTTAACTGACCTTTGATTTGTTCACATTTGTCAAATGTTTCCAGTCGTTTGCCATGCACTGGTATCTAGTGTTAAACTGAATAAAGGAAAGATCCCCAAAGCCTTTTCCTTTGGTTAAGAGTCCCCAAAAAGCGAGTGGAAAGTACACTGAATGTTGTCATCATTAAAAAAAAAAAGAAAAAGAAAAAATATCAACAATTTTCTCTTAAAGTCTGTTGTTGAAATTTTAATGCTTTTTTTATGAAGAGATGAAAATTAATTTTTGCAATATGCAGACCCACAAGAAGTGACTAACTACTTGCATTTGTAAACAAGATTTTCACTTAATAAACAACATTAATTTTGATAGCAGATTCAGACTCCAGCAACATGGTTTACTAGATGGTTTATTTAAAGAGAGATGGTTGCTAACAATTTTCTGTACCAATTGGCTACTAAACATTGCAGCAATTAAGTTATTATGGACTCTGTTTACCTTGTACACACCTGCTCTCTCTGAATAGCTTTTAAAAAGTTGATATTCAGTAGCACATCCTTGTTTACTTTGTCTGTTGGATGAAGTGTCTTGGAAGTTTGCACATAGAGGTGAAGCAGTCATGAAGGCCATAAAGAATATTTTAAATCTCAAAATGAAAATGTGTGTTTACATTATTTTATTAGCTATTTAAAGCATAATTCTTAAGCTGGCTCTGCTTTTAAAGACACCAAATCATGGCTTCATATTTCCAGAGTGAAATTTGCTTATGACAGCAATGACAATTTCAGTAGGTTGTGAGAGTCATCATAAGTAAAAAAAATTACATTTGTGTCTATATATCATGGAGGGTGGTGTCAAATAGTGGCAGTCGACTTGGAAAAAAAAAAAAAGACTTATCAGCTGTAACTGTGGAAGCACGAGGGTCTGTTGTGCTCATCATCTCTGTTAGAGCTTGAATCCGGCCAGTGGCTTGTTTGGAAGCGTGCACTGTTTTGTGATCAGACAGCTGGCAAATTCATAAGAAACCCTGGGAAAAAAGATATGTAGAAATAAGCTGATAACTACATAATTTGTGGCTTTATATAAGCTGACCTTAAAGTAAGGGAATGTAGGAGTAAAGAGAGAATCTGAGCCCTTGAACTTCTTGAATTTGACGACTGAAAAAGCAAACCTGAAACTTTGGAAAGCTAAGGGATGGAACTAGTCAAACTAGCAGGATGAACGTGAATGTCCTTCAAGCACATCCCTACAAACTGTAAAACAACATAAAAAATGTATTACACGGCAACTTTTCGTTTTTAAACTTTTTTCTTTCCTTGCTGATGCACATTACAAATTTAAAAATCAGAAGTGCTCAACGCAGTTGCCAAGGCATGGGTGTGAGTGCCATCTCTGAAGTGCTGGAGTATCATTCCCAGCCTCCAGCTGCCTCTCCAGCAGGGCATGGCTCTCCCACCAAGAGTCCTGCACCGGGCTTGCCAGCCCTTTGGATGTAATCTAGAACATCTTAGCCTTTTTTTTTTGGTACCTATTTTTGGGCCAACAGATTGAGCTTGCAATGTGCACCATGTGTAGAACAGGAGCTATGTCAGACAGCACTGTTTCATTATGTTTTAGTGGTGTAGCCAAGAATGAAATCTTAATTCAATCTTTCAATCCAGCCTCCAACGATAGCTTTCTAAAGCTGAGAAGGGTGACCATGTAACATATCCGCTCAGATGCTCCGTGTCTGATAGCTGTTGTAGAGCAGTGCTAAAGATGGAAATTTAATTTCCGGAGGAATTTGAAATTTAGTTCTCTTCCAAATCAAAAGTAAACAAAAGCATCCTACAGAATTCTCAGTGAAGGAAGATGGGCGAGGGGCTTTAAAAAGTAATTAGAAAAAATTTTTTAATGTTGTTGTAATATTGCAGGTAGATTTGAATGGTGAAAAACTGAAATGTGCAGTCCTAAAAATATTGAGACATTCTGACGTAAGGTTTTTTGTTTATTCAAAAGAAGGAACTGCAATTCCCTTAGATTTCATCATTGTTTCTCCAGGTATCTTCAGATAGGATAAAACCCAAGAAAAATGTTACTTAAGATTCAAAGATTTTACCTTTGAGGAAAAGCAGCATCTAGCAGTCAGTACATACAGTACTAAGACAAAAATGAGTAACTAAAAATGGCCTCTTCTTGTAAATCCAAAACATTTGTGTTACTTGTGGCTTTTTATACTGCTGGCTTTTGGTTTTCAGCTTTCTTCACACCAAGAACTCACTCTTGCTGTGCCTGAGACCTGTTATTGTATTAACCAGTTCAAAAGCTTTCAGAGCAGATATAAGTAACCTCTGGGAGCAGTAAGTAGGTACATTGTGCTTTTGGGTGAATCTTCACTGAGCCCGTGCTGATGCTTGATGTGGTTGGTGGATGCCATGCAGCATTCAGAATTTGTCCTAATTTTGCTCAGTGCAATTGCAGATGTTCTTACTATACAGAGTTTGAAAGGATAATTATACATTGCACTAAATTCAGAAAAATATTTGTTAATTGAAGAGTAATAGCTTTCATCTTTACCACCTATCCTGTGTTTTGTTAGGTGATGCTGAGGAAGGTGCTTGTTATATTTTCTCTGTTCCATTATAATTTTGTCTCTTGTTACTCACATTTTCCTGAAATGAGGTAACCCAAACATCTTCATAATGATTACAGACACCATGAGATTTCTGTTTAGTCACCATTTGTGCATCCTCCTCATTCCAGATTGGAAAAGAGATTAACAAATCTGATCATCATGTTTTGGATTTTTCCTCTTCTTGTAATCCATTGCTTAAGCTTTAACATAATGGCTGCTTACTGAGCCAGATTTTGTTCACTGGCCACTTCTTCTTGCAAGTGAGGTAGCCCTGATGAAAAAGAACACTAACTTTCCTCCTTTATTTAAGAGTTTTCCGGAGGGGCCATCCATTCCCATTTGCAAATATCTTAAGTTACCTGTCTTGATTGACACATGCAGATGTTGTGCTTTTGTTTAATTGGCCACATAAGGAAAATCAGCTCTTTCATCAATTGATTAAGATAAGTACAGTGGAGGGAAGAGATTTGTGAGAAACAAGTATGTTGCATTTCCTGAAAACAAATAAAATTTGGGGATTTTGTGAGAATCCGTGCTCCCAAACAAAAGATAAGAGCTTAAAAACCTGCTTCCTAGAGACATTTTTACCCATTTGTATAACTGATAGTTGAGAGGTGCAAAAGAGAGCTTGTACCTTACCAACATCTTCATTAGATGCCTTTGGCATGGCAGCAGTAATTTTGTGGCAGGATTCTCTATGGCTATCTCTAGGTCTCTGTAAACTTTTTTGGTTATGCACCCCTATCAGTATAAACTTTTTGATCATGCACCCTAATTATGTGTATGTTTATTTATAAATATTTAATATATCTATAATATTTATAAATATTTATTTATAAATATTTATTTTGTACTGTTGAAATTCTGATATTTTCATGCAGCATCCTACTGGATTTTCTTGCTTGACCTCTGTGGTACATGTGTCCCACTTTGAAGACCACTGCCCTAGTGTAAATCCTCTGCCTTAATCCTTCATAATAAGTGAACAGATTTTGTCTGTTCATTTTTGGAAAAGATGCCTGGTTGATTGCAGAAATCTTTTGAATTCATGTTTGATTTAGTTCATGCACTACTTTAAATCAAATTTTCTCATTTATTTATATAAAAATGAGAGAGTTGCCTGTTGATTGGAATTAAAACAAAACTGTGTTTCCCTGTTGATTACCTGTAATTTTGTCATTTACTGAGCTGAATTTTAAATGTACTTGGTACATTTAAAAATCTCTTTGTTGCAATTTTGCAATCGCTATGTTTTGGTTTGGTGCTGATAGAGCTATTTCTTTTACTGATACTTGAACTGGATGTCTCATTGAGAGATGTCATGAAACACTGAAGGCTAAAAGCTCTGAAAGTGTACAAGATATATAATTTTGCCAACAAGCAGAAAAATAAATGGCAAGATCCACTGTGCTTCTAGAGACTGAAGATGGAAGAGCCTTATTTGGTCCTCTAGTCTGTTCCCTTGCCAGCACAGGACTATTTCAGTGTTTATTGTTGGGGGTTTTGTTGCATTCTTTCTGGTTTTAGGGTGATGATTTTAGTTATCTGAATGTAAGTACTGTATGTTCTCATACTTTTGTGGTGTTTCTGTTCAGCTTGTCATGTGGGTGGGTTGAAATACAGTAACACACCCACCAAGTGCACATAGATGAAACACATTGTGCTGTGAACATGAAAATGCAGTTGTTTAGAGAAGGTGTGATTCTCCTACTTCTTGAACCTGGAGACCTCTACTAGTTTCCTCCCTAGAGCTGCAGTCAGACCATCTTTATTAATTGTGATCAGAGTCCCATAACAGTCCTTCTTGTCTTGTCTGATGAAGGCTGTGTTTCACTGCCTCCTCCCACCACAGGGCATCACTAGAGACATCATCAGAGACAATGTGACCTGCTAGATTTTAGCCAGTAAACAAGCAAAGAGTCATTTGCAGAGGCAGGATTGTAAAAATCAGATTTCCTGCTTGGTTTTCAGAACAGGGAAGGGTGAGTGCGCTGGCAAATTCTGGGGGATCAAGCTGTCTTTAAAAACATTTTTATATGTGGATATGTAATGATATGCTTACATGATTTAGGCAGACACAAACTCACTCTACTGTGTTCCCAGATGGCAGAGCACAGTTTAGCTCCACTCCAGTCTGGGGTGACCAGCTCAGCCGTGGCACCTTGCCACAGCACTCTCATTCAGCCTGGAGCACAAGCAGAGAAAGTTCATTCTGCATGAAGTACAGACAAAGCAAGAATCTGCATGGCTGTATTAGACTGGACAGATTTATCCTAAGGTTAGGGTAGATAAGGCTAAAATCAGTGGAAGCTGTGATTGCCTGTAATTGGAGAGGTTCCTAAATATGGAATATTGTATTTTATGGAGTAATATGTTTGTCTAAAAAAAAGGATCTTTCCAACAGACAAGAGGCTGCAGGCAGATGATATAATGGAGATCTTTCCCACAGTCAGACTTGTAAGCAGTCATAAAGAGGAAGCCCTCAAAAGGTAGAGATGGAGAGTGGGTGTAATGAGGGAGGAAGGAAATAGAGAATTTGAATAATTTTTTTATTCTCTTAACTAAATGTGGTTGAACTGATGCCATGCATCTCACAAAAGCTGATGAAGGAGGTGGAGGTCCGAAATACAGGCTGTGGGCAGTGCTCTGGGAGAGCTACTAACCTATCCTTTGCCCACAGTTCATGATGGAGGCTTGGCTTCTCATCAGGATTTTAGCCTGTACCATGGTTGTGTTATTTTCTGATTATCACGTTTGCCTAGCATAAGCCACTCAGAAATTTTTAAGCACTGTGTGGAGAGCACAGTCCTTTCTGGCATTTTGAAGAATTCTTCCCTGGTCTTCTTAAGAAAACAGAAAATGATGCTTGGTGTATTTTGCATATTTTGAAGTTAAAATGCTAAAGACCCAGTAATAGAAGCGAATTTTGAGGTTAAAGATTAAAAAGAATATGTAACAGTCTCAAAAATTGGAGTTGCTGCACCAAGGTTCAGATGGTTGTCACATGTCCTCACAGGACAGGACAACGATCCACATATTGACAGCCTCTACTACTGGACATCCCAAAAGGCAAAATGAGAGCGAACTTGTTATTTTGATCCCCAAAACAATGGATCACTGTACACTTGGGACATAAAGAAGTTTGTGTGGATTTTCTTGAGTGAGTGAGGTTTTATGATTCTGGATTGTTTTGAGGGAAAAGTCAGCAGTGGCTGATATCTGTGATACAGAGTAGGCAGCTTCTTTCTCACTGTCCTGGATATCAGTGGTATATTGAGATTTATTTACATCTACTGAAGTAAATATGTAAAGCTGTGTATTGCTCTGCGTGGTTCTAGAATGTGCACAAGTAGCAGAGCACTAGAGCAGTAATACCAGCAGTAATATGTGGGTATCCTGCCAAGTACAAAAACTTTCTTGGGAAGTAAATGGGAAGTTTTGATTTACCCCGATCCTCTTTTTGAATGCAGTAGTGAAACTGGGTTTCAGACGTAAAACAACTCTGAATATTTACCTGGATTAATGTTTAAATGTAAAGTGACTCTAACATAAATACTCTATTATTAGAACTAATACACATTATTTCTAAACTTCTGAAGGTTTACTGAGATCTGCTTCTCAATTAACTGGTATTAAATACTGTAACTGGGACCATGTTATTGTAAAGTATTATTATCTGTCATAATGATGAGTAGCGTGTACTTGATGACAGATTTTTTTAGTGCATCAGTATTTAAGAAAGTAAATACCAAAAAGAGCATAAGAAATATGAAAATGTAATGTTCTTTGCTGTGTCAGCCCCTTCTTCAGGGTCAAACACTATATACATATATATATATATCCCAATCACAGTCACTCGCTGCTTGTCCCCAAATGATCTGGGTTTGTTTTTCAAAGAGGGTATGGCTGTGGAAAGAAAAACATATAACTGTCCTCAGAACAGTAAGCGTAAGTAAGTAAATGAGCTTGGTCTCATCTGTTTGAAGGCAAATTAGTATCACTGAGGCTTGTTCTGATTAGTCTTGGCCTCACTTCAAGGATCAGCAAAACGTGTTTGTTTTTGCCGCAGAAAGTCTGTGCATTGAATCACTCCACATGGTCACCCTGGTGTTTATGTTAATGTCTGCTTCTCAGTTCAGAGTACGAGGTCAGTAAAGGTTTATGACTGACACTCAGGACTTCATTTGCCATCCCAGCTGGGAATGTCTCTCTGAGGTGGGGGGAGATAACAGTGATGTCTGTACCAGAGAGCAAGAGGTGTCTGGGAACACCCATGCGGCCAGAGGGGCCGGGAAATGCCTCACAGCTGGGCAGGGCTCCCTTCCCCAAAGCACTGTGGCTGCCAGAGCCCTTTTGGCAACAGTCTGCAATGTTGCCTCTCCTGATACGTGGCTGGAGATTGGGGATAGAGTTGTTGGCCCAGGCCAAGAACCTGCTAGTGCCTGTCCTAACAGCTTAGTGGTACAGACGTGCCAGATCCAGGGGCCTTTCCTGGCACCATCTGATTTACTGCTATGGGTGTGGCCAGTATGTGAATGAGACTGAACAAGAGTGACATGCAGAATCTGTTCAAGAGGAAGCTTCAAATGCTGACAGATTGGGGTAATTTTTTTTCTCGCATCTGGAATTTGTACTTTCTTCCTTCTGCTGTGCATAAATCTCTAAGGTAAAAGTTAGGAGACGCTGATTTCTTTTGTAGTAACACTGCTTTTGGTCTTAATATTTTCTTAGATTTACACAGCTACAAAAAACATGCTTTCCTAAACATGTTTTTCTATCTGTATGTATTGTCATCTGTACTTGACTTATTTTCAAATAGCATTTGGTGTTTCTGCCAGAGTTTAGTCCTTGAAAGAGTAGGTTGTAGCGAATTGGCAACTCCAAATACTGCTGGATGGTTGCAAGAGAACTTTCAGATATTAACTCTTTTCAGAGTTCAACACTTTCTTCAAGTAGCCAGGTATTTCTTTGAGCCAACTCTGATGACACCTTTTTGGATGCCAGTGCAACCAACCCCTTCTGTAATTTAATATTCTATTTTTAGTGAATGTAACGGATGGAGAATATCTATCTATCTGTCATGTTCAGATATTTTTAGAGCACTGATCTTTGTAATGCTGATCAGCACCAAATGTATTACATAAGATTAGCATCAAAATATATACAATGGAAAGTCAGCTCTGCTGCAGTTGTTCTTAAATTATTTTTAGTATTGCCCGCAAAACTTGTGTAGCTCAGTGCCTTGCCCTGCTGTTGTGCTCCGTCTCTACTCTGTAGGAATCATTTTAAAAGATTAATTTATCTTCTCTCAGACCTTTGCAATCACAGGTCTCCTTCCTGAGGCTTCATATAAGATTGTCAGTCACTGATACACATTACAAAGATTTTTAATAAATGCCCACTTTCCACCAGGACTGAAACTGAGACAAACAATTTATCTCTCATCGTCCTTCCATCCAGTTTATATTTGAATTTGTGATTTGCAGCTGCAAGATTCCAAATTCTGCTTTATTTACATTCTCAACTAATGTTGTGTTGCAGTTCCTCATGGTGATTTTTTCAATTTTTCACTTTTAGTGGATACTCAGAATTAATATCTCCTTATGAAATATATCTGGTCCACTAGCTAACCACTTAGGGTAGGAGAAGGTTATTTGGAGATTTTTTGAGCGCTTAAAGAGGCAGACTGAGAGAACAGAGCATATTCTTCTCATACCACTCTAGAAAAATTATTTTTGTCTTTCACATTTTCTGAAAAAAAAAAAAAAAAAAAAAAAGCTGATCCTTTGAGTGTTTTTAAAAACTAGTTTATAATTACTGAGGTTTAAAATAGATCTCAACTTTCTGCACGCTATCCCATCATCATAACTATTTGTAGCAGATGAGTTTTGATTTTTTTCATGATCTCTTTCTTAGTGGGTTTATGATGCATCTGATATATGGTAGTCAATAGAAAAATGTCTGCTGTTTGTTTTTTGATGATGCAGTTTTGAAAGTGTAGTGCGACCATGCCGTGCTTTCACAGATCTTTCAGCATCTCTCTTCCTGAGATTGCAATTAAATGTACTCTGATCTTGGTTTATATTACTACTGTTGAAAAATAATCTCGGCTTTATTAATGGTTCTCTTCAGTGGTTTGTAGACATGTGTTGCACTGAAGGGAATGAGGAAAGAAAGGCTGGAATGCCAGGTGGAATAGAAAAACAAGAATTAGTTCAGCTTAAAACGTTGAGCTGAGAAAGAGACAGTCTTTACAAGGAATTTTCATAATGTCATTTGTAGAAG
The DNA here is from genome assembly GCA_035584735.1 of Pseudotriccus pelzelni. Taxonomy (NCBI): domain Eukaryota; kingdom Metazoa; phylum Chordata; class Aves; order Passeriformes; family Tyrannidae; genus Pseudotriccus; species Pseudotriccus pelzelni. The sequence continues at coordinate 13,249,294 of JAWMRA010000041.1, read as the reverse complement.
AGAAAGTGTCTGTCATGCCTGATCAGGGCAACGAAGATTTAAATAATCTGTTTTCAGGGAGTTATGTAGACGATAAGCGATATGAAGGCATATTTTTGTCCAGAATCTAAAAGGCTAAGTGTATTATAACTTACCCAGGGACTATACTGGAACATCTTGGCTTAATCAGTGAAATTATTAAGAAAAGTAGAAATGCAAAGGAGGATGGGATTTAAAAGTTGAAAATATTTCAGTGAGGAAACACTTGGATGAAAAGGACCAGTTCTTAGTTTTCTCTGAGTATTCATGGAAATAGGAATTTTTTTTTTAACCTTTCGGTCTCTCCTTAGTGTTTGACCAGAAAAAGGCAGAGAGGGGCTGGACTAAACAAGTTCTCCATTGATTTTGCCCCAGTCTGCCTAGTGGCAAGAAAAATATCCGTAATGTGTTGCCAAAAAGAAAAATGTTGATCTAGGAGGGCTATAATTCTGTTTTTTTCTTAGGGAAATGTAAAAATGAAGACCTCCTTTATGAAAGAAAGCATTCTTTGAGTTGACATTAGTCATATGTATTTCAAGGAGAAATGTACCTTACACCACCCAAACCCATTGTTTTGCCCGTTTAATTTATACAACTTTCTCAACTGAAATATGCTGGAATAGCAAGAAAATGGATGTGAGCTGCATCTCTGTTAGGATGTTTATGTGGTTTGGGATATCTGTGATGGGTTTTTTTCCCCACCCATCCTCTTATTTGACATAACTAAATTTAACAAGCTGAATAATTCAATGAAGTAAGGGAGAACAGGGTGGAGAGGGAGAGGGAAAAGACTTCCTGAAACCAAATTCTTCCAGTGAAGGGATAAAGATGCACTGGAATTCTGGCACCAGATTTAAACTCCAGCAAATTCATGAGGCCTGTGATGGTTTTGAATTGAAAAGCATGATGAATCCTCATTGTAATGTCAAACAGTGAATTTGTGATTGCCTTTTTTATTATGTGATCTTATAAGAATTAATCCATGTCTCTTATTAGATGGTGTTACATTGAATTGCGAGCTTTCATTTGCGGGTGAATCATTATTCAGGACATATTCCAACAATGAGATTTGTCTGACAGTTCCAGGGAAATGTATCTAGTCCTCCTGTCTCAGTGTCGAATGCTGTGAACTTTGGAGGGAAGTATGAAATCTAATAAGCTCACAAATCATCAGGAACAGTAGTGGAATGACACCTCAGGAAAGGTTTATGTAAATAAAAGGTCAGTTACAATGGTATAAGTAACGTGAAAGATTATATTTTCTCCACTTCTTTTTTGAGATAACATGAATTAATTGTATTATACCAGTACCTTGAAGACATGGTATTACTGTCAATGAAAAACTTGTATCCATGCTATTTAAATGAGAGAACCCAAAAATATGAATTCAATGTTTGGCACATTAAAGGAATTCATTAATAGCTATTTAAATAGAATGTGTGGGAGGCTATTATATAATAAAATAATTTCAGAATAATTACTATTTCACTGTACAGTAATAAAAGCTAAAGATGGCAGTAGGTCTAATTTAAAAATAATCAAAAGTCAGGTAAGGTTTTGTAATTTTTTTTTTGATGGGAAGATGAGAAGAGCTTTGTTGAAGCGGTTATTAGGAAGCTACTTATATTGGTCAGAGAATACTTTGAAATATCTGTCTGATAAATCACTTCAAAAAGCATTTAAACTTTTAAAAATGGAATTAAAAATCTAGAGGAGAGAGTTACATGAAATAACTTCATGAAACATTCTCTTCTTTCTCCTGTTGTCTTTTGCTGGTTAGATCGTGACTCACATAACAAATGTGTGATTTTATTTTTTTTTTTTTAAGATATACTGGCTAAACTCCAGAAAAAATCATCCGCGCATAAAAGGCTGGTTTTGGGAGTACTCTGTGCTTCATTTTATCTTGCTGAGAAAGTGGTTAGAAGATTTCTTTATATCTAGTATGTTATTTTGTTTACAGGTGGAAAAAGAACATGATTGCACAATCCTTACAGTATTTTGTTATAGTAAGCTCTAAGTTATTTCATACCAAATTAAATTCTATGATTCAGAAAAGGATTTGGTTAAATGTATGTTGATGTGGTAAAGGATCTGGAAGTTTGCAATTTTGGAACAACTGTGATGAGAGTTGGACCATGTGAAGTTCAGTTATAAGCTTCTGCAGGGTGGAATTATTCTGATCTCAATTAACTTGATACCAGAAAAGGCAGATGGCAATTAAATAACTTGACTGTATTTTTTATGTGTAGGTCAGTATCACCCTAACATGTTGGACCCCCCTCATGTGTCTTGGGGATGGATGCATTCTCAGTAGTTGGTTGAAACCAGCAGCTAATGGGATTACATATAAAATATGATTAATCATTCAGTCATGAATTTGGCAAGCATGAAAAATTCAATAAGCTGTTACAGTCAGAGGTATCAGGATCAACACACATCGTCCTTGAAATCCTTTTCAGACTTGGGCTAGCTGGATAATACAAGGAAGATAATTTTCAGAAGTTGAGAAATTATTCCAAGTGTTTTAGGTTCAGGATTCTCTGAGATTCCTTAAAGGAACTGGTTTTGTAAGTGCTTTCTGATAGCAGTTGTTTTAAAGCATCTCATTATTTAAGCACCATGAACCATTACCCACTTCTGATTACTTGTACAGTGCTTTTCTTCTCAGATGATTCAAAGACTTGGAGATAAATCCTGTCTTTTCTGTTACAGAAAGACCATTTGCTGTTTTTCTTCCATTTCTTTGGCTTTTGAAAATATTAAGGAAGAAAAACCAAAACAAAACAGAAATACCCCTTAGGGAATGGTTCAATGATTGCTGCTTCTTCTAACATTAATAGTATGAGCATGATGTTCAGTCTTTTCTCCTGGTCAAGGACTTAACAGTCCTTTCACATTTTTTTCCCCAAAATGCAATTGTGTTTTCTGTAAGATTTTGAATTTCTTCACTATAGAGCTCATTTTCTATATTCCTAGAATATTAAATTTTCATTTTTCTGAGGAAGCTGAAAAAAAAAAAAAAGAAGAGATATTCTGGAAGCTAAAAGAATGTCCTGAAGGTGCAATATCAATGTTATTACGTACATTTTAAATTATTGCCTGAACTCAGAGCTTATTCCTTTCTTTATGTCTTGAAATATTTCTTCTTTGCAAAATTAGAAGCCATTCCAAGAACATAAATTCTTACTTATGATTTATTCTTAAATTTTAGTTAATTTATTTTTTTAAAGCAGAACATTCATTTTAATTCATCCTCATCAGTCAAGGACCTTATTTGCTCTGACACATTCATTCAAATTCTACACTTGGAACCTCTAAAATATGTCTCGTCTTTTTGCAAATTATCCATTAAGTAGCTAATATATTAAGTGGCATAGCTAATGGAGTTCAGCTTCTTCTATGTTTTTCTGCTAAATGGTGCTTTTTTTTACAAAAAGTAGTGAACTGATCCTACCAAACTTCTGTGTTTCTTAGATGGAAAGAGATTGTAAAAGCCTCCTTCTGCAGTATGGAAAACATCAAACTTAATAGTAAATCATCGCAATTATTTGTAGTTTATGGGAGAAATCCCAGGGCCAAGCCCTGTTGGCGCAGAAACTCTGTAAATGGATTCTGTGCTTTATAGGAAGTTGTTCTGATCAGGCAGGAGGCCAAGAACCAGATGAATTGATTGCCTTCTGCCACAGGTATGGCAATATCAGCTGCCTCTACTAGGAATGTATTTATTGTTGACAACGTCAGCTTGGCTGTCGTAGCTCAGTTTGTGCTATCAAAATGTGTTAACCTTGTGATCCTGGAGTTAGAGGGAATGCTTTGTGGAAAAGCACTGATTTAGTCTTATTTTAGGGTCTTCTCCATACTCTTATATGGTGCTGTTTCCTGCTCTAAAGAGAACACGTTTGCTGAGGCTGTTTTAGAAAAATCAAATAAATGGAGCTTTCCAAAACTGTCTATAAGGATGCACACAAGATCTTAGTTGAACTTAGTGTGAAACTGAGCTTTTTCATAAAATGTGTAGTCTGTGAGGGGAGTAGTAGCAAACCAGCTCACAGATCAGTGTCTCTTCTGAGCTTCCACCTGTTGAAAGAGGGGAATGTTAGTCACTTTGAAGCATTAAATGAATTACAGGAAAATATGTATCAATAGTCTGAGCTTTTCCACGAGAAAAAGACAAACTTGGTTAGCGTTTTTTATAACCCTAGGGAGAACTGATGATTTGATTAATGGCCTAATCTAAATTCTACATTCATTGCTTCATGGTAAAAACAAGATTTTAATCCAGAAGCAATCTTACCATAGCACATCTCAACATGTGAGATCAAATCCATGCTGTCAAATTTCATGTCTGTTCTTAAGTATTAAACATAGAAAAGTGTAAAATCCAGAACACTTGATCTCATTATTTCCAAGACATATTTCCAAAGTAGGTCTGTGCAACAGGGTGCAAATACGTTTATAGGGTGAGAATGCATCTGACGTGATTTCAGCACTGTAGCTACCTGTATGTATCTGTGGTACTGCTTCAGATTCCCTTTACAGCTGGTGAAGGGAAATAGGTGCATGCTAGGTGCATTTACTCTCTCTCTAAAGCAGGGTTTTTAAAACAGTGAATTACTCAATAGAAGTTCTTATTTCTCTGCTTAGTGGTTTCCTGCATGTGGTCAGGTGAATCATTCCTGAAATTTTCTGCACTGGGCAACTTTTTGACCCAAGATGAGGCACCTGCAGTCTCTGCAGGTGAAACAGTGTAGCCACGTAGGTGCATTGGAAGATACAAACTAAAAGAAACTGTTTTTCAGAAGGATTTCTGAATTTGGTGAGAGCACAGTGCCAGTCATGGCTTACAGTTTCTCCACCATGTCCATCTGAAGCAAATTAGGTGGCCTTAAGTCAGCTTGTTCTGCTTCATGACACATTCTTTGTGTATTGGCTTCTGCAGGTGTCCTTTTTTAATGAACTACCTGATCTCAATCTACTTCTTAGGCCTCACATAATGTGGAATTAGATTTAAAAAAACCCCAAAACTCTTCTGTGCAGCTTCCTCCAGCTAGTCAGCTGCTGGATTGAACCTGCAAATTACAACCTCCTACTTCAAAGAACACCCTCATATACATGTCAAAAAGACAGTATCTCCCAGTGTTTCTTTCTCATTTTAATTTAACAGCTGCCCTTTGAGTTTTCTTGAAATGCTGCGTGGGACAGAAGCTCACGTTCCCATTTTTTAGGGCACCACAAGACACAGCCTTTGTCCTAGTGCGTGGATGCGCGATACAGAAGTCCTGGCTAATATATGCTGGTGGGACACTTCTCTGCCTCACCCCTCTCTTCCTCCTGAGCATCTCGTGTTTGGCAGTGTGATTGTTGCTCCTGCTGGCAAAGGGAGCCCACACTGATGTGTCACCCATTGTAGAATTGCTGCTTTCTGGGGAATGGGTGTCAGTGCTCTGCTACTGCCCATGAAATTACTGTAAATATTAGGCTAGACGTAAAAGCAGAAACAATTTAACCAACTACAATGAAGAGCGTGAAAATCAATTGCTATACTTAAGGCAGAGTGGAACTGTTACAGTGCTCGTTGTTACTGTCTGGCTTCAGCACGGCTTCTTTTCGTTTTCAGTTAGCAGGCTTAAGCCAGTCTAACTCCCAGGGTGACTGGCAGCTCTCTGGAGATGAGATCTGGCCTTCAGTTGCATTTTGTCTTTTACTGGTTTCCCAAAATAGATTCTGATCTGGGATGAAGTCACTCCTTCTGTTTCTGTTGAGCATAAATTCACCCTCCTGGCCTTCTGCATTTCAGGATATAACTGACTGATTAAAAAGGCATCAGATTTTGTCATCAAAAAGAAGGCCTGTGGACTCTGTCTTTCAGCTGAGTGGATCTTGCCAGGCTTCACGCTTATTAGACTGAACCTATTTACACAGTGCAATCCCCAGTGGGCAGATAACAGAGGAAGAGTTACGTTACCACCAGGTTTAAGTGCATAACCTGTGTCTAGCACAGAATTTTAAAAGTACCTCCTGTATAAAAGAGAGTGATGAATGTGAATCATTGATAAAACCTGGTATGATGGAAAGTAAACTGAGGGATGTTTTGTGACTATGGTAAATTGGCCATAAGTGTGGTTTCTGGGAACCAGGGAGACACAAGGACGGCATTTTTCCTAACTGGATGCATGATTGCACAATGGGTATAAGATGTTTCAAGAATTCAGTCTGAGATGTTAGAATATTGGAATAATGATAACCTATCTGAAATCCAGATTCATGCCAGTGACAGAAGAGCATGTACGTGAACCACATTGGACAGAGTGCAGACCTTCTTGCCTCGAGGCAAGGTCTTTGTGGTGACAGCAAGAGAGACTTCTCCTGTGAATGGTAGGGTACACCTACCCCATGTGGGTGCCAGGTGTTCCCATGAAGGTAGGACACAGCTCCCCGTGTAGGTGCCAGGTGTTCCCATGGCACACTTTCAGGAGAAGCCGTCCTAGGGAGCCCTGGGCTGCCCAGTTCCAACTCTACAAGAGTAGAGTTTCTTAGTTCTCTTGGCTTTATACCAGTGATTTTAAGGGTTCAGCACATCTTAACTGACAAAGTTCAAGTTGATTAGTTTAAGGAAATTTAATATGGTAAACAGTTTTAGAAAGATCGGTAGGTTTTAAGGCATTTTTAGATTTTGCTTGTGAAGCTGCTGTGCCCTGTTGCTGACTGGAAGAGTTTCTTGTTACTGGACAAGGATTATGTTTGTACTTGTTAATGGCTTTACTTGCCAGTTAAGCTTCTTCACCAGCAGAAGAGACACAGCCTAATAAGAAGAAAATAATAAAGAAATAATAAAGAAGAAAAAGAAATTTCTTTACCATAAACTCTGAGGAACTGAAATTTAAGTGTAACTGGGATGTAAAATTTTGACAGTTTAGTAGTATCTTTTATGTTTAATAGTTGTAAATGTGCAAAAAACTCAAATAGTCTGTACTGTACTTAAAAGTGTGGAGAAAAAAGGTTATTTTTGTCTGGGAGGGTGGTCAGCCAGGTGCACAGGTCTTTCTTTGCACAGCTGTTTTGTTATTAATCTGTGAAGCTGTAAGTGTGAGAGGCAGAATTCTCGAAACAAGTCAGATCTGTCAAACAGAAATATATGGGAGGAAACAGGGATGTTCATAGCTCACATGGCTGTTCTCATCAGGAAGACACTGAGACAAGGATGTATTTGTCAGCTAGTTTAAAGATATACTTTGATGTCAAATAATTGAAGATACATTGGAAAAGATCTTTCCCTCTGCAAATGCCTCAGAAACCTATTTATCTTGAAATAATCCCTAAATTTGGAGAAAGAGAAACAAATTGATATTGTCACCATAGTTCTGTGAATAAATTCAAGTTCCTCTGTGCTTGGAAGAACTTGTCTAAATCTTCATTATTAGCAGTGCTGGTAAATACTAGGTAACTGTGCTTTATATGGTGTCTGTGTTTATGCTGTGTGGAAGATATGGGAAGTCTAGGAATAGTTTTCACTAGTAAAGATTCAATGTTTCCCATAACTTAAAAATTTTCATATTATGTTTGTTTATTTTGTTCTTAAACAATTATTATTGTATATTCAGTTTTAGTTTAGGAGCTTTTTCTGTAGGGCCTACAACTGTGTTTAAAGACACATTCCATAAAAGTCTCTTGACCACTTGTTCAGTGAGTTGAACATATTTTTACTGAGAGATTTTTGGAGTTAAGCATCTTCACAGGTTTCCTGGAGAATAATTCTGTGTCCTGAAATATATATAAAGTCAGATAATTATAACTCAGTAAAGCCTTCTATTAATAGCTATTCCTGCTTTAATGTTTAGATGTACTTCTAGAACTCACATAGCGTTTTGTCAATTCTTTGGATTTCTGCAGCTTTCAGTGCACAAGAAAATTTCCGTTTGTTTCCCAGTTACAATTTATCATGTTCTAAGTTATAAATATATGCTGTGGTATCCTTATGGGACTGTTCCATAGTTAATGGCTATTTATGTATCACCCTGCAACTTTGATTTCTGTGGAAATGATAAAAAATGCATGCTTTGAGCAGTTTAAATATGAAGAAATCATTTTTTAATTTTTGCTGAAAGATTCATGGATAGAGCTGTTTAATGACAGATCTGGCAGTTTTGGTGCTTGCAATTCTATTTTTCTGTTGACTTATAAGCCTCTAATGTGTACAGAGTTCTGAGCCATCTATTTGAAAAAACAGAGCTTTTAAGGAGAGGTTTGAATGGTTGTCAGGACACACTGAGGATATACAGAAAAGTGTACACTGTTATACAGAGAAGCTGCTGCAAGTTTATCATGCATGCTCAAGTAGGTGATTCACTTGACTCTGAGCTCACAAAGTTGAAGTTATGCTGGGACTAGATATCTCCAGGAGGTCTGGGGCTCAATGCTGTGGTTTAGGGGCTAAGACAGTCTCTCATGGTTCCTGTTGCTGTTGTTCAGTTCCTTTTACCTGGAGGTGGAAATCCTATGAATCCAGACAAGAGTTAAATGGAAGAACACTGGATACTGAAGACCTACGGCTTTCTGCTGTGGTCTAAGTTCTGTCTGGGGTGATGCACTGTTTAAAGAGTTGTTAGTAACAATTTCTATGATCACTGCAGCTGTCTACTCAAGGAGATGCCAGCCAGGTGATTGGGCCACTCACAGAGGGACAGAGGAGGAACGTGGCTGTGGTTAATTCGCTGTACAAACTGCACCAGTCGGTTCTGAAGGTAAGCTTCTCTTGGCATTCCTTTTCCTGCCGTTGTGTTACCTTCTTTGCTCTGTCATGTGCGTCCATTAGCTGGTGAAAGCTCTGACAAAAACAGCCCATTTCTGGGTTAAGAGCTGCACCTTGCTGTGCATTGGTACAAATCTTTGAGACTTGGCTGGCCCTGGTAGGCACCGTTATGTGACAAATTGTCAATATTAGAAGAGTAAAAGATGTGTTTATAGAGAATAATCACGTCTCACAGCCATTACTTTGTGAGCAGAAACAATTGAACTCTCCCTGCTTTTTCTTGTCTTTGTACCAGTCAGCCCGATAGCCCTTATCTGCATCTGTCTCAGCCCAAGCTTGTATTTTTCAGAAGACCCTCACTGCTTTCCCACAATTGTGGCTAAACTGAAAAGGTGAAGAAAAGGGTGAAATCAAGAAAACCAACACCTCACAGCTATCTCTGTACATTATTACTGTGACCAAAGTCTAGCCTGGAAATTTTTCAGGACTAAGCACAGTTATGAATAATTCCAGTTTACTGACTTAGTGATGCCACTGGGTACACAGTCTTTGTAAACTAAAATAAACAGATACATTTATAGTTGCAGTTAATTGAGTTTGAATTCTAGCATGATTAGAAAAAAGATCATGAGTATTCCTGACTCTGGATATGTTTAAAGAATGTTAAAAAAATGCTAAAAAGCCCATAAAATTTGCTTGGATTTTGCAAACAGATGGTAGATCAACTTTTAAGTCTGCTTTCTCTGATGTATTTAGTAATGAACCTCATGTGTCTTAGTGTTGGAGGGAGATCTGATGTGATTCAGTCTTTGAGTTCAGTACTTATCTGGCTTAAAAATACTATTGTGTAGCATGTTCATAACTGTAAGAAAATTGGTAGAATATTTCTTCAGATCATTCCTTGATTTTCAATTCTAATATTTTTGTAGCTGTACATAAACAGTTATTTACAATTAGTAGTATAATAGTCATAATACTGAGAAAGAACAACCATTCTTTCAATTATGTGCCACAGAGCTGCTTGTATAGTCCTTCATGAATTCTATACTTAGCAGTGGGAGAATACACCAGTTATTTTTATTCTGATTCTCTTAGCCCTTCAGCTAAATTTCAGCTTAACTCCATTGAATCACTTCCTTGCCAAGGCAGAAGCAGAGCTGATAGGAGATTTGAGAGCGAAGGAGGGATACTGGTGCATTGAAAAGTCTGTATAAAACACATTTGAGAGTAACCTCTACCTGTGCAAACCACTCATTACTAGGGATAACTTGTATGTTTTGTAATGAAGCTGAATATAATGGATTCTAATAATTTGTTGAATGCTATTAACCATTACTTTACGATTTTTAGGTCATTACCAATCAGAGCTCATTTCCAGCAGCTGCTGAGCAAACAGTCACCACTGCCTTAAAGGTAATTGAATGGCCATATGCTGCAGGGATAGGGCTGAGCTTTGCTTTGTTTTTACATTTGAAATGGGCACTTATTTCCCACATATTACTTTGTGTCAGTATATTTAGTAACAGGTGTACAAATATTCTGACATTTCTAATTTGTTGTATCTGCAGCTACATATGTGTTGCATATGCCAAATCACTGCTTGAGCACTGTTTATATTCAGAGTATTCTCGTAATGGTCAGAACACAGATGTCATCTCGACTGTGAAAATAAATGTCTCTCTCTGCAGCATTCACACAGCAATTGCTGGATCCTTCATCACCCCCTTCCTCCCCCTGACAGATACATCAAATAATGATTTTTATGCTACCTGGTGCCTTCCTGGAGGGGGGTGCGGATGGCGGTGCAGCCTCTGTGGATGACAGCTCTCCACATCTGCCCTGCTGGCCACTGACCTGGGAGAGGTTGTGTGCAGGGGAAAAAAGGGCAGCTTGCATCTGGGGAATTAACAGCTGAATCAAGCACCAAAACGTGTATGCCAAATCAGGAATGCCAAGTTGTTGTGCACTTTTTTGAAGGAAGGCTTTACACAGAAGTAGCAAACAGCTTCATTTCTGCACTTTACTGGTAAAATCAATTAAAGAGAAGTGTTATCTTAGGCTTTGGTCCTTCTATTTAGCATTTTCTAGTGCAGAACAATAAAAAGAACTGATAAAATGAACTGTTTCTCAAGGTATTTTTGAGGTGTCAAAATGCAAATGCTTCTAGTTTTGGTTTCCTTACTTGTGCCTTTTTCTTTTTCTATTTTAGGCAGTCCATGATCTAATGGGTAGTGCTGTTCAGCCGTTACTGAACTCAGTAGGAGATTCAGTGGAAGCTATTATCATCACTATGCACCAGGAGGATTTTTCTGGGTAACTAGAAATATCGCTTAAATTTACCATTGCTCTACTAAGATATCCTGCATATGCATAATGGATTGTTATTACCACAATGTCCTTGAAGCAAGAGCACTTGTTTGTTGAGAGGAAGATGATGCTTTATGGTCAGGGAACAGAGAAAGCAGAATTACACCTACCTATTGAAACAAATTGATCAGGTAGTGCCTGTCTTCTTTCTCCCTCCCCCTTTTTTTTTTTTACTGTTGAGTAAAATTCATTTTAAATAGAAAAAGAAAGGCAAGCACAGGCCATTTTTGTGCTTAAAAACTGCCTTTTGCTTTCAAAACGTATTTTTGGTGGACAGTCTTGAACTGTCAATACTCCTGCTTCTCAAAGCATGTAGCCTCTGGTGAAATAGTTAATTTTGACTTTTTTAAATTTAAATCTCGAATTTAGTATGTTATGCTATTTTTCCCATAGCATTTTCATTAAAATTTCCAGTATTCTTTATATGTAAAGAATCTTGAGTCTTATCTATAATTCAGACTTCCTTCTTGAATTTTGTTTTGGTTGTTATGTCTGTTCCGATGTTGCTTATATCATTGTTAGTTGTCCTGTTTTCTGTCTTCAAAATTCACTGAAAATAGTATATTTTCAGAGGTGTTTTGAATTTTCCTTTTAACTTTTTTTTTTTTAAACAATATTTTATTCTCACCATCTTTCTTTTGGCACCAGTAGCAAAATGCTCTCTAGGTGGATAAACTGTTTCCAGCCAAAGGCTTTGTTTTGTTAGATAGCCTGTATGTTCCGGTTGCTGAGTTTGGAAGAGCTCTTTTGCCTGACTGTGAGTCAGAGAAACAGAAAGGGGATTGATTTGTGTCCAGGGGCTTCTGTGCTGCTTCTGTGATATTGACTTTATAATCCTGGGTTTGGGGGAATCTGGGAAACTAATTCTACACAGACAACAGATTTGGGATAGGCTAAACTGGTAACCCTGTGACATGTGTTTGTATTTTATGATCCTTTATTAGAGTTTCAAATCAACAATTGGGACGTTTAAATTTAGGGGCTGGATATGGGGTTTAGGCTCTAAAGTGATGGAAGCTCTGCGAGTTGAGTAGGAGTGGGGGGATTTCCTTTATCTCATTAGGATAAGAATGGCTGATAAAGAGATATTTTTTGACTGTGGTGTCAGAGAGAGCTATATGCTCCTTGTGCTAAGTAGAAATGAGACTCTAATTCATGCCATCACTGCATGGAGTAGGAATAAAATTAAAAAGAATCCAATAGGTTTTGGCTGTGTTTTAAAGATGAATTTAGCTGCCCCTATTTCCTTTTCTTTTCTTTTTTTTTTTCCCAGATCATTATCCAGCTCAGGAAAACCAGATGTCCCTTGTTCTCTCTACATGAAAGAGCTACAGGGTTTTATAGCAAGAGTCATGAGCGACTACTTCAGACATTTTGAGTGTTTTGACTTTGTCTTTGATAACACTGAAGCCATGGCTCAAAGAGCAATTGAACTCTTCATTCGCCATGCCAGTCTAATAAGGCCCCTCGGTGAAGGTGGGAAGATGAGGCTTGCAGCAGATTTTGCACAGGTACCGTCAGCAGTGATTTCTGCTTTTTATTGTTACTTCACTGATTTCACTGAAAAGTGTCAATACTTTTGCCCCCATCGAAGTATAAACAGGGAGTTGTAGCAATTGGTGCATTTCAGGTCTAAGCATCCTCTCTGATAGGATACTGGATCCTGATAAATGCACCCCCAAGTAGCTGAAGATCCCTCATCACCGTAAGGCACATTCAGGGAGATCTGACAGTTTCCTGTCAAGTGACTGTTGTGTTTAAATTCAGCTGCATCTCGACATTTTATCCCACTTGGCTGACCTCTTCAGCACGTCCATCATTTGCCACCATTAATTTCCTTCATCCTTTCCCTCTCTTGGAATGGAATGGTGTGTCACTTTCTTAATCGCTCCATATATCACAGTGCCCACGGTGGTTAATGGCTAACTCAGCTGCTTTGCAGTGAAGGAGACAAGCTAAAGAAATACCAATAACCTGGGAAAGAACAGCCCTATCAGAAACAGAAGGGCAGTTTTCTTGTGGAATTCTCTTCATGATCCAATGGACTTACCTGCCTCTCAGCTTTACCTAACCCCTACGCTGGACTAAAACGCAAAAGAAATTGCCATATTATTATCCACTCCCTGTCTGTGTTATCTGCTATATTAAAATTTAATTAGTAATGCTGTGTGGTTAACTTGCCAGGGAATGAGGCATCCACTAGATTAAGCTGAGGGTGCCGGTTATTATTATCCAAGTGGAAAAGGGAATTTGCACCAGCTGTCTGCATAGTGAGTGCTGCTTTTGGCTGGTAGGTAAGTGAGGTAGGAGAGGAAGGCAGGGAGGGAAAAACTGCTACCACCTCCACTCCTGCTTGTGGCTTCTTTGTATTATTTGCCTGTGAGTTACATACTCCCGAGTAAAATTTTTTTATTCATTACTCAAAAGTAGCAAATCAGCCTGTAACCAGAGAAATTAAGAGGAAGTTCTCAATTGCTTTCAGTGAGAAGGTTCCATTCTCTTCTCTATTTTGAAGACAATGGCATAAAATTGGAAGAAAAGAAAAAAAGGACACTTGACTTTTCACATGGAAGGAATAGAGATAATTTTTGTAATTTATGCTATTTATTCTAATTTTAACTAAAGTAAGTCATATAAATTTGAGAAATATCTTCCCCTGGTTCTACAGTAAGAGCATCTGATCTAAGCAGCTGTTATAATTTAAAAATATTGCTTATTTATCATTTTTTAAACACTGATTTTTCTCATTCTGAGATAGGCTGCCTTTTAAGTGAAAAGCAAATGTATGTTTTCATCTGAGTGTAGACAAATTTGGATGGAGAACTGTGTAAAGACGTGATTTCTTTTGTACCATGGAATCAAAAAACAAAGGGGTTGAATTCTTTCTTTTCTCCTGCCTTCAACTATTGTTTCATCTGGGGGCTGCCTTGTGTTTTTCTTACCTTCACATTGCACCACATTCTTGGCTTGTTTAAAAATGGACTTCAGACAAGAGATAGGTCTGTGTTCAACCAGCCCCATCGAGCCAACTCAGTGCTCACTCTGCAGCCTTGAGCATCTCTGCACAGAGTTCCTCAGGGTGTGCCAGGCTGCGCAGGGGTTGTAGTGTTCAGAATGGCCTGGACACTGTATCCTGTTGCTTGGCGTAACAGAAAAAGGACTGAAACATTTTGTACCTGGAAGCTGCCTTATATCCCTGTTTCTGTGATGTGTGTGCTCCTCCCAAAAAAAATGGTGGGTTTTGGGCATGGGCCCGTGACACCAGCTCCTGGCAGCCCCACAGGAAGGTTGTTGTTGCTCTGACCCAGACAGGAGTTCTGGGCACGTTTGCCTAAATGCAGCTGTAACCCTGGTCAGGACTAGGGGAGGTTGCTGCTGCTCTGGGCTGAGGAGAGCAGAGAGCAGGTATATAGCTGGGCTGCTGGCTTGATGGGAAGTATAAATTTTTCCAAATGGCCGTAAATGCTGGGTGCAGGGCTCTTTTCATTTCCAGAGGAACCCAGAGGGAAGGACCTGCCTGGAAAGGCACTGTGTGAAGGCTGTGGTTTGTTTATAAACGGTTTTAACTTTTATTCTGTTTTGTAGAATTATTTTGAATTTTCTCTGCTCAAAAAGGGTTACATATTCCTGCTCAGAACTGACTTTTGAGATCTAAAACCGCTTTTGGTACTTTGGGGTTGCTTGGAAACAAAAGACTTGGGCAGAAATCTGTCCAGAAGTTTTGGTTAATTCGAAGTTCTGTTGTAAACATACATGCAGTAAGTCAAATAATCTTGGATTGCATCAGATTCTGGGTATCTCATGTGCTTTCGCACATTTCTTTTAGGGCACTCAGAGTTACAGCTGCCTTATACTCAGCAGAATAGCTTTGGCTACGAGTCAGATTTGAAAATTTTTGCACTGGAAATGTGTTTTACTGATAAATTGCCTCAAAATAACAGGTGTCTACACAGAAGGGAGAAAACAGATTTCAAGTTCTCTTCATTCAGAACTGGGCTTGGTGAGGTGCATAACAGCCAATTTTCTTCAGGGAGCCCCAGCTACTTAGGAGTTACTGCTGCAGCTCTGTTGAATTCTGTCTTACCCTGTTTCCAGTGCCAGTGCTGCTTTTGGCTGTCCTGTGCATTACAGAGTTTTCAGCAGTGAGACGAGCTGTGTGCTGGTGTGGCAGCTGTGAACAGAGCTATGATAGGCTTGAAATATGCCCGAATATCATGAATATGATTTCATGTAAATGAGTGCTGACTGGAACACAGGAACATTGCAAGCCCTGGGAAACGTGTGTGGCACTGCGAAGTTTTTATCGCATACGGTGCTCCGGCTCCTTGGGAGCCTCGTTTGAAATGTTTCCAGTCAACAGGCTGAATTCACCTCTTTACATGCTCTCAGTTTTTACGCAGGCTGTTGCACAAGATTAATTTTCAGTTCACCCCTCTGTATTCCTGAATCGGTTTGCTTTATTTGGTTTTGTATTGTTAAGGTGCCCAGAATTCAGTATTCACATATTTAATACCAAATTTCACTTTTTAATTCACTACTAGTCAGACCGAAACAAATGTTCTCCTGGAGGCAAGCAAGCCAGCAAGCCCTGATGGTTTTCAACATTTCTCTTTCTGGGGAGTACCAGTTCTTTTCCAGAGAACCTTCTAACTTGCTTGGTATTCAGAGTTGGTACAGCACTTAGGCATACTTTGGGCTTTTGGCTTGTAGTTCAGGCCTTCCTAAAACCCAGTGGAAGTGTTGGACAATGCAGCAAAGAATGAAATATAAGCACAATCACTTAAGGAATTTATTTAGAAGTGAGGAATCTACAGTAATATTTGGCATGGAAATTAGTCATCTGCTGCACAGAGTTTGTAAGCTGAGACAGGAAAATAGCTGCTTATTACTAGCAAATACAAATCACAACTGCATTGAAATAAAATAGTCTAGTAATTGCAAAGACAAAGTAATCGTTATGCTTCATGGCATGAAGGCATGACATGATTTCCCATCTATTTCGGAGTGACATATAAGGCAGGAGCCACTGTCTGTGCCAAGAACCCTGTCTCATGTCATGACTGATTATTTTCAGCCTTGTAGAGTGAGCTATTTTTATTGGTCCTTTTTGAGGTAATACTTTTCTGCTTACGCTTTCCAGTATTTCTTGTCTAGGTGTGATTTATAGTTGGGGTTTTTTGGCATTGTTCAAGTACTGTGTTCAACCAGTTTAGTTGGATATAGTTAACACTGCCACCAATTCTTCAAGCCTTTCTCAAAAAATTACTGCAAAATGTTTGGAGTTTATTGAATTTTCCTAGAAAAATGTTTTTGTGGTAGAAGTTGACAATGCTATATTCTGGTGTAGAAGAAATGTTTCTATCTGCTGGTTAGCCTATGGTCAGAATGTGGTTTCCTGATTCAATATGTGGCATTAAAAAGTAGCAATAGTATTAGGCATTTGGGTTTTAAAAAATGTAAACAGATTTGCTCATTTGATCAAACATGATGATAAAAGTATAAAAGTGCTTTTTCTCATTTTTCATAAAAAATTTCCCTTTTAAGTTTCTTACAGAGAAGTGAAAGCAGCAGGATGCTGTAATCACAGTTGTAGTCATAAGGACAGAAACCACTAAAGCTAAAATGCATTTAATGTTTAATGCTAATTATCTTCCTGGAAAGAGGGAATTACTTTCTGTTGTGTGTTATTTTAGAGGTGTTACAGCTGAAGGATTTACTTAAGCATCAACCGTTTTGGAATTGCTGCACTGGGAAGAAATCTAAATCCACTTCCCTTCAAGGCCATCTTCTTTCATAGAATAGTCCAGGGTTCTTCTGCTCCCTTGCTTGTTAAAGCATTCTGTTCTGTTGAATGGCTAGAAAAAAGCATTTTGAGTTAACATTTAAAAACTTGGAATTCATCTTGGCCGGGAGGAAATGCCATTGCTAAAAATTTAATGTTAAGATTTTCCAGCTGAAAAAACAGCTGTTTAGTAATGAGAGATCTTGAAAATATCACAATAGGCTCTAAACAATGACTTCACTATGGGGTTTTTCAAAGCACTCTTCAATATACATGCATTATCTGTATCTAGGCTGCGTATTAACTTCACCCTTGAGTTGCTGAACATAATCCAATTAGAGAGGCCAGGCATGTGATGTATTTTTTACAATATGGCCATCCAGTGAATAGTTCAACAGATAATTGACCACCTAGCCATGGGCTATGACAGGGTCATGTGAAAAGAGAAGATGATATAGCCTTTTGGGGCTTAGAGAGCAAGAACCATTGAGAGGAAGCATATGTTGGGCAGGAACCTGCCACTGTGTTCTGCAAAGCAAAGCGAACCAGCGTGAATAAAAGCAGTGGGTTTTGAACAAAGTTAGAAGAAACGAGTCATTAGGTCTTCTTCTGTTCTATCTGCTGCTTCCTTTTGGCAAGCGTGTACATCTCCTACTGCTTCCCTTGGATCCCGTGTTAATGATTATCTCACATCAAGCCTCTGCGGTTGCAAATCACTGCTTGGACACCTGATTTATCACTGAATTTAACCTGGATATCTGAATTTTCAAATTTGCAGTTCTGGAAGGGAAATTTGGAAAAGAAACAAAAAATACTGCGTTACCCTTTTATATGTAAATTCCACGGGACTGGGCTGTGTGAAAGGCCTTGCACACATAATGCAAGTACTGGCTTGCTGACAGCCAAAACCAGCACCCAACCTGTAAAAAGCTCACCAACATGCCTTGGAAACTATAGCTGTGTATCATAGCGAGAGCTGCTACAGTATAAACATGTTGCATGAATCAACAGTTGATGCCATTTCAGGTGATGACAGGTAGTAAAACCCAGAAGTGAAGTGCGCTCGATCCGCAGCCCGATTCCAGCGCCTGAAAAACAGCAGCTGTTCCAGCCGAATGGTTCCTCCCCAGCACTTGCTCCCATCGCTGGCATGATGCTCAGCAGAGACACAAAACCCCGCTCCTTGGCCTGCAGATATTAATGTAACAGCAGAAAGATGCTGTAGCGTCTCACTGCATCATTGGCTCAGACAAATACTTAAAATTAAAGTGAAGAAAACAATCTCGGTTATTATGTGTATTATACTTTTTATTGGAGAGATTGGATTATAACACATAGCAGACTAGCATTGTAAATTAAAGAAAGAGTTTCTGTGGATTCTGTACATTTTTACCGCATTAGTTTTCGCTCATTCCCACTCTTCATGAGTCAATTTGAGATAGTATAGTATGTGGCAAAGCTTAAAAACAATATTTTTCTTTGGCAACTAGTACTTCACGAATCAACCATCTGCTGCCATTAAATCTATTTCGTTCTAGCAGTACTAATAATTTCCTACAGTTAATAAAGGTTGAAGATGAAGTAATAGAATTTTCCAAGGTAAATTTTCTTGTTTAGTACTTAAGACTAAAAATGTTGATTTCTGGAAACAGCAAAGTATATTCAAGAGGACTCATTTAAATTTGTTTTAATGGGGAATTGGTTAAACGGTAGAAAGTTTCACTTAGACCTCATTGCTTCATATTATGTTTCAGGAGTGAAACAATCTTTTAAAACTTATTAAGCCAAATTATATTTTTGCTGTGCTGCTGTTCCTTCCCCTCATGAGTACAGTTGGATCCACGCATCTCCATTTCCACAAGTCAGACTGGCAGTTTGTTGCCTGTTATCAGAGTCTCTAAAGAACCTAAAGGAATTATGTTCTCCCTGGTCCCTCACAGCTACAAGCCCACAGCTCCCACCAGAGCTGGGACACCAGCTCCTGCAGGATATCAGTTACTTCCAGCTGCCCCCAGCCAATACTGACGCCTGAAAAGAAGCTCTGGAGAAATCAGTCTTGCTCCCATTTGGTTTTCAGGGTCTGTAGAGTTCTTGTATCATGATGCAGCAAAACATACTTAATTATCTCCTCCTTTTGGCTCCATGCTCCCGGTTCTGTGTGGCAGACCGGCCTCGTGGCTCCCATTTGTGCTCAGAAATGTCCTGGGGGACCGGGGGCAGCAATATGCTTAACCTGTGGTAAGCTTCCTCGCAGTCTGGAGTCAGAGCACCTCCCTGCAGCAATCGCCAGGAGGAACCTGCCTTTCCTGGGTGTGTGCCCTCTACCTCGCTGCCTTGGATTCAGCGCATGGCACAGGACCTGGTGGCTCCTCAGGCACAGGGATGTTGACTTCCCACCTGCCTAACTTGGGCACAGTCTGGTGGACAGTGTGCCTTCCCAGGAGCTGCGGAACTGGGCTGTACATGCTCTGCAGCCCAAGGAATAGGTACCCTTGAGGTAACCTCCCCCTCAGGCTGTGAGGGGGATGGGTCTGGCTTCCCAGCTGGCTCTAGAGAGAGGCCTGTTCGTAGCCTGGAGATCTAGGGACCAGCAGGGCAGCAGGCAGGAGGAAGCTGGGCTGTTATCCAGGGGTGGAGCCTTATTTCTGCTTCCTGGATTTTTATTCACTTTCTGCTCCTGTGAGTTCCTGCAGATTTCAAGCGTCCTGGAAGTGCTTGATGAGGGTCACGTACTCCGAGGGCTCTAGGCTCAGGCAGTGGCTGTACACAGCCCCTAGGATTGCTCTCCGGGACATTCCCCATTGCCTTCCAAAGGCACCAACCTCTCCAGGTCTGCAGAGGAAGCTGAGGTGCTTGGGTTTCCCAGCTTTGTCTGACCGGATTTTGTGTAGGTGGATACTCCTACAGCATGAACCACCTGACCCTTTCTAGGTGTCCACCTCGGGGACAGATGCATCACCCCGCAAGAGTGGCTGTTTCTCTCCACTGAGTATGAAGACAGCCTGTAGATGTTGAGAAGTAGGTGAGAGGACTCCCATCCTGCCACCTGCTTTTAGATACGGGTGCCTGAAATATATGGTCTTGATTTGCATTAATTGCTAATTTAATTTCTTCTGGGTTTAGATGAACTATGGCATCACAGTTCACTACACCGTGTTTCTTGTTTATGCTGGAACCCCAGGATAGTTACATGCTCTTGGTGAAGCTTCACCTCTGAGGAAATTCAGCAGCTGGAAAGAATAATGTAATAGCATTAAAGACTTCACTGTAAATACTGTCATATCACAAACACTTTGAAACTTGTTCAGCAATATTACTTAAATGGGAAACTCATTGTATGGTGGTTTTGATCTCGTTACTTATTTTAGCTGTCATCCTTTGAAACTTAGTTTAATTGTGCATTATGTGTAAATCAAAGACTGAATAGTCTTTCAAGTTGGGGTTTTCAAAAAACGTACGTGGAGAATAAAGCTTGATCCCTCACTTGCCTGGCACTTCAGGAATGCAAAAAATAAAGACTTAATCCATATCTGACTAAAATTACCTGTCAGGTTTTTTGAGTGGAGTTGTTTTTATTGGTGTGCACATTAACTGAAATTTTGCTGTGTAATGTTCAGTCTGGGATCCAGAAAGGAAGTTTTTCTTTCTCACTTCTGTGTCTTCACTGTTAATGAAGAGCCTGTGACAGAATTTAGATGTAAAAACCCAAGCAGAGCCTGGCTCTTGTTCAAAAGAGCAAGAGAACTCCAGTGCTTAAAAAACAGGAAGTGTTTTAAACTTGTTTGTTTTTAAAGATGGCTGCTGTAACTCAGAAACCAAACAATATGAAAAAAGTATGAAAATAATGCTGTTATTCTTTCCATATGACCCTGTGGCAATAGGTCCAAGCTGCCTTCTATTTAACCTGCGTAGATTTTGTGCCCCAAAATGTGGAGCCTTCTTGAATTTCTTTCAAGAAGGAATCATTTTAACTTTGTCCTTCACCAAAGGAAAGAGTGCCCAGCTGAAATGGGTCTGCAGTTTAACTGTTTTAGCACTGGTTTGTGGAGACCTGCCTAGATTTGCCTTCTTCCCACAGCTGTGGTCAGATTTTTGGGGTATTGACATAAGTGCTTCAGCAGGAAACTCATCCCCAACAAAATATACCTGCTGCAAGAAACAAAGCTTCAGTCTCAGAAAGCTCATGAGACTCCCTCTGTTCTCATCCACAGACTGACACTGTCGTTTTTCATTAAATGTTTACTGTGTTGCCAAGAATGAGGCAAAAGTCTTGGCTTGCACAACATAGTATTGAAAGGAAAAGACAGCTCCTTGTCTTAATTCAGCCACCAGGAAGAAGTCACTGACTTGGTCCGCAGGTTTGGATTATTGGTTAAAGGCAGGCTACTTCAGTACCAAGTTTTATGTTCTGGGAGAATCTAATTAAAATGGGAACGTTTGTTTTTACAGATGGAGTTAGCAGTAGCACCGCTGTGTCGGCGGGTCTCTGACCTCGGGAAGTCTTACAGACAGCTGAGGTCATTCAGGTGAGCTGCAGTCGCAGTATGACTAAACTGCATTTCTGAACTGATTTATCACCTCGTGTTAGTTCTGATTGAACTGAGAGCTTTTTTGGCAACACCCACCTGCAAATTAGAAATAGATTAAAGTTCTTTTTTCAATTTTATGCAGAGTATAACTATGATTTAACAATCTTTGTCATGCAAATGTTGGCCAAATTGTACTTTTTTGTGTTGCTTTCAGTACATCTTCTGTATGACATTGAGTTCCATAGTTACCTTAAATGTTTTCACTGAAATATAAAATTTATAGTCCTCTGTTGATTAATTACAATAGGTAACTGCTGTAAATTTTTGCAAACTGGACCTGTGTTGGAAACCTAAGATGCAGAGTAGTGGCAAAAAATTAGATTATTCAATTCTAACTCAATATTGCCACCACATAGAGGCATTTTTCTAATGAATAAGATAAGCTTTTTCTTCCTTTCACAAGTATATTGTTACATTTTTCCAGACCACTGCTGTTCCAGACCAGTGAGCATATTGCCAGTAGCCCAGCTCTGGGAGAGGTTATTCCATTCAGCATTATTCTTCAGTTCTTATTTACAAGAGCACCACCAGAGTTAAAATCACCCTTCCAGGTAATAGGATCAACCTGTCTTTCCTTTTCAGATGCTCTAAGAAGAAATGAGCATTGTAGTGTGCCCTAGCTGTTTTAGTTTAAAATTATTCAAGTCCGTATTTTATATGATTTGTGGGCGTTTGTTTTTATTGTGGCAAATGTGTTATGGTCATTGACTTAATATTTTAATTATTAACAGTAGGAATATGTTAACCTGATATTAAACATACTCTCAATTCTTTACTATTCTGTCAGCTCATAGAAGAAATCGCAGATCTTTTCCCAGACTGCAAATTGCCCAGATCCTACTCGTGTAAGGTGCAGGAAATCTGGATAAAAAGCCCTGTCAGAAATGGGCCATCAGCTGATGTAGAAGATCTCCTCTGAGCTCCCAGATAACATACTGGGCTATTTCTGTTAATTGTCTCTGATTCCTTAACTCATTCTGCATCACTGCAGTATTAAGAGAGCCTCATGTGGCCTTCATTTATGTCATCTTTGATTCTGAAATTGGTGTATCTGTTTCCTTTTTCACATTTGTGTGTAATTGGTGTTTGTGTTTCTCTGTATCAGAGGGCTGAGTGGTCCATTGCCCGTTACTCCCAGTGGCTGGATGATCATCCATCTGAAAAAGACAGGCTTGCTCTCATACGGTAAGAATCGTGCTTCTTTCTTCTCTGCATTTATGATAATGGAGCAGTAACTTATCTGCACACTAAGACTGGTCTTGAAAAGTAAAAAAATGTGCCTCAGGAGATGTATCATAAATACCATTACCCTCTTTCTGCTCGTGGGATGAGTTGCAAAATGGCAGAATATGTAAACTGAACTTTCCCCTCCACCCTCCCATACCCAAGCCCTCCAGTGCTTTTGTAAGGAGCACATAATCTTCTTGCAAAAGAAGGAAGCCAGGCACAATGAAGGTTTAAATTACTGCAGCTGTCCTCTCTTCTGTATAAGGAAGGAGAAGCTTTGAAAGCTTATCCAATGTAAATGTAGGTAGAAATCTAAAAATGGGAGACCCTTGTTATACCCTTTAATGTTACTCTTCAGGAAATCAGTCCATGATTCACAGGGAAGTGACAATTACATCAGACTTTTAAAATCTTGCTTTATAGCTAAATACTATCTTAAAATGTTAGGAAAAGTTAGAAGAGTCTTGTTTTTCAAAACAAGCAGATTTTTGAAGTATGTTAGAGAGAACAGATGAGTTGTATGAATGTGACAGAGCCAGCCTGGGGATCCTCAGGATTCAAGGCTCAGATGATCATTTGGCTCCTAATGCCCTAAATTTTCCAGCCACCTTCTCAGTGACCTCATTGTCACCCACTCCAGTGGGATGGGAAGGGCTGTCACACATAGCTGCACCAGGCTCCATCTGGCCTGGGAGCCAACTCTGTCCTTGAACTTCTGTGCGTGGATGTTGCCAGCTTTTGCTGAAGTGATAGAAGCTGACTTTTAAGTTCCAGCCAGCAATGGTTGTGCCTGAGAAAGTCAACCGTTATCTGTCCACACTTCTGAAGCAGCCAAGAGGAGTCTGCTATAAATATTTACAGTTCCTGAAGATGATAGCACCATACAGTCCCCTGTAGAGATTGGGCCAGTTAAGGAAATACTAGTTGATCACCAGTAGATGTTTGTAGATTTATTTCAGAAATATTAAAATACAAACAGTGTCTCTTCATACATGTATTTTTTTGAAAACCATACATATTGTTAGTCTAGTTTGTCTACAAAACTAGGTTTTCTTGAATCTCCAGCCAAGGCACCTTGAATTACAGGGGCATGGGTAATAGGTACAGGGCTGATAGAGCTGTCTATGTAATTAGTTATGAATATTTTGATTGTAATTTCCGTCCTGATAGTACTGACAAAACTGGAAATGTTGAATTTCAGATATATTGTGGAAAGCCAAAAATGCAAATCATGTGAGAACTGATGGGATTTTGTTCTCTTCAATCCGTTTTCACAAATTCAAAAATGCCATCCTTAAATTGCCACAGATTTTTGTCTTTGCTTGCAATTAAATTTCATCCGGGCTGATTCAGTTAGTGGGCTTGCTGGTGGTCATGTTCAGACACTGATAAATTTCTCTGACCATGAAGGTATTAAGGGACAAACCTTGGGACAGTGGTTTTAGGCAGAGACAGTGACGTCCTTTAAACCAAGCAGTGAAGTTGGAATACTTAAGTTTTTCCTTTCAGTCCTTTCATTGAATCCTTTATTCATTTTGCATGAGATACCACTATTAAAATATTTTAACTTTGTAATCTCAATAATGTGCTGCTACAGGGTTATCACTAGGCAAGGTTGTGTCACCTGACCATTTTACAGTGAGACTCTGGTTCCTCTGCTTCGCACTGTGGAGTGCTCAGACACTGCTTAGACATCCATTGTCCCAGGGCATGGAGAGGGCAGCTTTGAAGATCTACCCTTCCCAAAGGCCTCCAGTGGCTCTTCCCTACCCTTGCTATGTTGGCACTCCAGTGGTTCTTCCCTACTCTTGCTGTTCCAGAGCTAGGCTGTTTGTCACTGCCCGTGCTTGGCTGCTGCTCCGTCCTCAAGCTCAGCGCTTGCCGCCTCCACTCCTGCAGCTTTGTTGAGCCACATGAATTAACTGCACTGGGTTTGTCCAGCAGACTCATCCCTCAGGTGTTGGCAGCTCGTGTAGCACTGCAGTCTGGGAGCAAGGATGGACAGCACTGGGATGCAATGAGGGGAGGGGATGGTTCTCCTTTGCAGACACCAGTCACCTCTGTAGGCACTGCTGTGTGCACTCTCCTTTTCACCTCCCATGCCTGTAAGGCATTTCTAAACAGGCCAGTTATCCATATTTAAGACAGGCAAGCAAACATCAGTCGCTGCTTTGACCATGTCTCACTCATATTTTCTTTAATATTCTATTGGGAGACTTCTGAGCCTGTTCTTTGT
The DNA here is from genome assembly GCA_035584735.1 of Pseudotriccus pelzelni. Taxonomy (NCBI): domain Eukaryota; kingdom Metazoa; phylum Chordata; class Aves; order Passeriformes; family Tyrannidae; genus Pseudotriccus; species Pseudotriccus pelzelni. Next base: position 13,224,323 of record JAWMRA010000041.1, on the reverse strand, counting down.
GTGTCTCATATGAACCTAAGTTGAACTACAGAAGTCTTGCTCTTTTATCAGTCACCCTCTTCAAGTTTTTTATGCCTGTAGTAGTTCAGTTGTGCTAATTGAACTTTGGATGTTTGGAGCCTGCACTGCACTACATCGAGATATTATCTCATGTTTGCTGCAACCTTGCAAATGGTAATTTTCTGCAACTTCCCTTTGTAACAACTGTGCAATTACTCTAGGGACCTGCTGCTTAGATATTAATTTACTTGTGTTCCAGGATCCTTACAGCTTCATATTAAAGCTAATTGGAGTGCTTCTTCCGCTCTGTGGGTCTTAAATGTTTCACTTGCAACATGGTGTGAATGGTATGAATTAGTACCATTCTGAGCATTTCTGTGCATTTCTTTCTGCTTGTACCCAGCATGAAGGGTGGGATTTACCTGGCCAGAGGTGTATTTGCTAGACTCCCTTTATGGTCAACAGAAAGAAACAGGCGCTGCTGGGGCTGATTCATCTCACCCTGAAGCAGGTACCTAAAATAGGTCAGTTGCATTGTGTCCTGAAAGCTCCATTTTCTCTGTTCAGTGCGGGGAGTGAGGGCTGGGACACAGGAGCTCTCTCAGGCAGCCAGCTGCCCTGCAGACATTTAAAGTTAGGTGAGATGACCCTGCTGCAGGCATCCTGCCTGAGCAGGGATTTTGTTGAAAGGAGCACTTCTTAAAGTGGCCAGAGCATTTTCTTCTTTTTAAATTAAGCTTGAAAACTCAGTCTTTCTTCCATAAAGGAAACCCTATTAGACGTGACAGGATTGAAGCCAGCCTAAAGGATAGTTTTTCCATTCAAGAGCCACTTTCTTCCCTTTACCATTACAGTGTGGATTAAGTCCCCTTACTGAAGCTCACCATTGCTGGAGCTGAGTTGAAAGGCAGTCGCAGTGAAGGGTTCATTTTCATAACGAGCTGGAGAGTGGCTCTGACCACTAACCAGCCAGGGGCAGGGACAAACGCCAGCTCGTGGGCCACCACAAAAGCCCCATCTGTGCACTCGGTGCCGTCTCGGTGGGCGCAGCAGCCCGACAGCTTTGCCAGGAGCGGCAGAGCCGCGCTGGGTCCGAGCTCTGCTCACACTGAGCCAGAGCAGCCAGGCAGGGTGGCCGGAGCCTGCCGGCGCCTCCGAGCGCTCCGGGCCAGCCCAGGCCATTCATTAAAAACCCTCGGCGGCACGGAGTGAGGCTTGTCTGTCAGCGCACGGTCCTTGAATCTCTTCATTATGCGCTCTGGAGTCACCCGGAGATGTTCCCTGCCAGACTGCTGTCCTACAGGTGATGCTGTTGGAGATTTTACTGTCCGTTTTTACGGACAGTAATTTTTATGGCACTGGTTTAAATAGACCTGGTGTCAGACAGATGTGCTCTTACACAGCGTATTTCCCATTCTCTGCTTTACCCTGAACTTTGCAGAGCAAACAGACTTTTAACCAAGTCCTAAAGGAAAGTCTGGCCGTGGTGTTCCTCAGCTGCTCTGCTGATGGTTCGGGACAGGAGTGCAGAGGGTACTAACCCACTGCTGGGCAGGAAGACGATCCCTGCCTCCTCCAAAGCTCCCAGTGTAAATCAGGCCCTGTTTGACTGAGGTAGAGCCCAGGAGGGCAGCGCTGGTATTCATGATGCCGTATAAAAGTAATTAATTAGAGTAATTCTAAATGATATGCATTAAGATCCCTTAAGAACCACAACCCAAATCGTACTTTTTTTTTTTTCCTTTTAACTGTAGATACAAATCTTCATGGGTTGAAATAACGTTTTAAAGAAGAACTATCTGGGTCTTATATAATCAGCTTGTCCTGATTTCCAAGAAAGCTCATGGTTTTGCTCATGCAAGTGAAGTAATTTAATAAGTGCTTTAAAATCCTTTTCCTTATGTGGGAGGGCATCTTAAACTTAGGGGTTTTTTTTCCTTACTTCTTATGGCATTTTTAATGAAGCATTAATATATGCAGAACATCCCACCAACCCTCTTTCCATGGCTCTCTTTTACAAACAGTATTTGTAATGTATACCATAGCTTGTCTTTTGAAATAGAAACAGATTGCTGAACAGGTTTTATGTCCTTTATTAGACTGGAAGATGCTGAATTTAGGGCATTATTTAGTCTAATCCCTTCAAGAGTATGTTTGGTATATTACATAAACAGGGTTTCTTCCATCTTAAACATCGATAATAGAACTATAAATTACATCTTTTTATATGACGACAGTTGTGATCTCTTCTGTGCTGGAGACCTGATGATACTGCTTTCACCTATGGTGCTGTTTATTTTTCCACAACTACTCAGGCACTGGTGTCTTTACAGTGTCCTCTACAGGAGTGAGCCTACCTTTTTTAAAGACAAGATTTGAATGCTAAACTGGTGCATCTGACTTGAATTCTGTGCTGTCAGCATGTTTACATAAGCTTGTTTGAGCTAGAAGCGGTTAAGTTTACAAAAATTTCATCGTAAATTCTGCATTTCAGGTGTTAACAAAGCCTTTAAACTCATTTATCTCCCCAGCTGAGGTACAGTCAGGTAGGCATTTCAACAGCTCCAGTGATGTGTGCTGTTCCAAATTGCCCAGCTCAGCCAGCCCATCTTCATAGAATCATAGAATTAACTGGGTTGGAAGAGACCTCTGAGATCATCAAGTCCAACCCTTGATCCAACCCCACT
>JAWMRA010000041.1:13167676-13221536 GCA_035584735.1 Pseudotriccus pelzelni | reverse complement strand
GAAGATTCAAGAAGGATGTCTTTGGTTTCTTTCCACTCTCTGAATTCTTCTGCAGTCCTGAGCCTATCCCCAACAGTAACTGTCTTCAGAGAAACAAAACTCCCCTCCCAAATGAACTTCTGGAACCATGTACACTCTATTGACCATTGCTGCCTTCAGTTACCTCTCCCAGCCTGTTCCTCCCTCCCACTCTGGAGCAACCTCACCATTATTCTCTGAACTCCAAATGTCCTTTCTCCCTGGATTCATGATTTGTGCCATTTTATTACCTGCACTTTTTGTTACCAGGGATGTTGTTCCTAACAGGGTGGACAGACTTCCTGGCCTTCCAGCTTGGTGTCACTAACACAGGTAGCCAATGCAAAAGCATTTCCTGAGCTTGACCGTGGTTCCCTTGTCACCAGGCGGGGTGTGGAGCTCCAGGTGACTGAACTGCTGCTTCACTCCCAGCTTTCAGCAGCTGCGGCACATTTTCATCCTCCCACTCAGAGTGAGGTCCCTCAGCTGCTTTCCTTCACCTGCCCATATGGGAGCAGGTTCCTGGCCTTTACATGGAGAGCAGGGAACACTCTGGGCCAGTTCACTTCACTGAAAACACTGTCCTTTTGGTGCTTCAGGTAAAGTTGCTGATAATGAATGGCTTTTTAACATTCAGCTTCAGAGTGTTTAAATACTTTTATTGGACATGCAAGTGTGGGACACAGGGAAATAGGGAATGCAGTTAGAGTATTCAGAAAGCTTTTATTTTCATAGTTTACTGTAAAGATGTACAAGGTCTGTTTTAGAAAAATGCCTGAGACCTCACCTTATATTATCACTGGAGTAGTAATTACTGGTTGGTTTTTTTGAGTGGGTAAGAGAATTAGTTAAAATGCTCCTGGGTGGGTCATATTGGTGAAGTTTGACTCTGTCTCTTTGCTTGCATTGTTTGCATTGTTTCAAAGCCAAAATAAAAGAGCAAGTGCAGCAGAAGGGAGCTGACAAAGACAACTTCAGTCAGCTCTTGGAGAAGGATCTGGGCAGTTCTGAGGTGACCAAACAATTCCTTTGAGCTGATTTTTAAGCTGTAAGAGGACAGTGGCTGCCACTGATGAACTTGGTTTTGCCAGTTAAATCAGATTCTTTTGCACAGGAGAGGAGGAAAAAAACCATAAAAGCTGGTGGAAGGTGTGACAGTGGGACTCTAATACTGGTGTTTGGCACTTAATGTAGCCTAAATCTCATTGTGTCATGTTTGATCTGATGGGAATAGCAGTCTGGCTAAGGATTATCAAGGGCTGACATTGTGTGGTTTTGGATGCTTCTTTTAGGGTAAAGCTTCTCCCTTTCATCTCTCTGGTTATCTCTGTAATCTTTTTCAAGGGCTTTTTCAAAGCAAGGAGATAAGTCAGAGAGGGATAGCAGTGTTACCATCTGGATAATGATGCCAACCCACAACTTCACTAAGAGGTGTCAGAGCTTGCTAAGTTAAGCAGGTCAATATGTTTTTTCTATTTTCAGCTTTCGATGACTTCAAAAAACTATTTGGGCCCAACAAACTTTGAGAAGTGTATAGAAAGGAAAAGACAGGGACCCCGGTGAGTGGAAGGGGAAAGATTTAGCAAGATGAATGTCAGTTACAGTAAGAAAACTGTCACAGGAGTTTCTCAGCTGTTTTTTTAATACAAGGGACTGTTCTTTGTAGCAACTAACATCTGTTTACTGATGACTGCTGACCAGAGTACTTGATTGCTGACCTAAGTAGAAATGTGAAACACCTCTGACTCTTCTGAAGCATCTGCCCTCATTGTGATGGCATCCTTGAGCCTTCTTTGCCTCCACCTCCCACCTGCTGCTCAGTTTGCTCATCACATTTGATTGCCACAAGAGGCCACGTAAAAAGCACACTTTCCTGATCTTCCATTCCCCCAGCCTACTTCTTCTCTTCAAATCTTGGGATTTAAAATGTACCTGTGGATGTGCACAATCTCTCTGCTGTTTGTCATGCTCATGGCCTTTGCTGAGAGTGAAATGAGCTGCACCCAAAGCACTCTGTGGATGCAGCAAGCAGTTTTTTAGTTGTTGCTTCTTTCCCTGTAGACCCTATGCTGCTCCCCGGGGACCATTGGGAAGGAGCAGGCTGAAGGTTTGCAGGGAGCTGACCAGGTGCAAAAAGTCAGCTTTATTTTGGCTAGATAAAATAAATATTCTTTCCCTGCCTTTCTGGCTGTAACAGGGGATTGCTTCTCTCTTGCTATTTGTTGATGTGCAAAAATCTCAGTGTCTCCTCAGTGTGTTGGTACCTGGTGTGGACCCCTCAGCAGTAGCTCACTAGTAAGTTATCAAAACTGTAGAGCTCTCAAGTGCACTAAGGCCAACAACAGGGACTGTTTTAATGCTCAGTCACTTTATTCTTCTGAAGCCTCTCAACTCTCCAGTAATCCAGTCCATCCTCCTCTTGCATCCCTTCAGTCTCAGACAGCATGCCCTGGGCTTTAGCCGAGAGCGACTCTGAAGTCCAGCTGCTGCCTGGGTACGTCAGGAGCTGTGCTGGGTGGTGGGGCAGCTCCTCTTGCCTGTGCTTGTTTTGTTTCCATCCCCTGCTCAGAAGAAAAGCTCCCTCAGGTTCTTTGGTTGCACAGTTGCTTCACTCTCTCCCTGTCAAACTCCATTAGCAGGGAATGCACGAGGAGACGCCCAGCACCTCCTGTTGTGCTCTGACAGTGAGGCTGATGGATCAGTGCCTGGATTTGGTGTGGATGGGAAGTGTTGGCAGGAGCAGGTGCAGCCCCAGGACCAGCTCATGGGGCTGGGCTGTCATTGCTGTCACTGGCTTCTTTGAACCCAAAGCTCAGACTCCTCTCTCCAGCAAACTGAGCACAGGCTTTTGGCCTCAGGGGCATCTTCCACTTGTTAATAACTGTACTTTGCTGGAAATTCCCAGCAGTGCTCTGACACGGATGGGTTTGAGTCACTGAGGAAGGGTCAAGCCCGTGCTGATTTAGCAGTAGCTTTACTCACAGGCAACCAAACGTATTGTAACCCTGCATCCTCCTTCCATCTCTTCTGCTTTGCCAGGTTTGGTGGGCTCATCTGACCCTACCCAGAGCTACAGCACCACACAGGGATCTTGGACGCTCCTCTCTTCTTACTCCAGGAAGAGCCTCTGTATGTGTGAAACATGGGCTGAATCTCACTCTTCAGTGCTTCTGCTTTCCTTAAGCCTTGTCTAATTAAATGCCTACTTACTGTCTATTGCCTCCAGCTGCCAGCAGGCATGTATGGGTGAGCAGTGCTGCCTTCAGTCCATGAACTCTTTGGGTGGGAATGCAGTGTTTCACCAAAAGCTCATCTTTTGGGAGTAGCAGCAAACATAAATCCTGCTCTGCCTCAAAACCCCACCATCCTCCAGCAGTTAATGTGTATTTATAGGCACAACTGCAGTTGCTCTGTGTTACCATGTCCCTTAACCCCTGTGCCCCCCGCTCCCTTCACCAGATGTGCACGACAGCCTTCCCAGTGTGGGACTGGGAACGTTCCTGCTGTGTTACCAGAAGCCAGCGGGCCCCCTCCCTGGCAGAGCAGCTGTGCTGGTGTGTCCTGCACATCCATGCAGGAGTGCAGGCGACCAAACCCAGGACTGCCCCCCACTCAGGAACCCAGCGTGGCGTTTGCAGCTCTGTCGCTCGCATTACCAGCGGGACCTGCTGCCCTGTGGGACGGTGCCTGGGAAGGGCTGTCATGATGCTCTGTATTAGCACTGCAGCTGTCACCAACCAGAACAGGAACAGCCAAGTACCAGGAGCTGTCTTAAATCTCACCTTGAAGTGGGATCTGTGGTTTGTGCATGTTTTCCTAATGCTACAATTTTGCTGTAAATAGCACAAATATAATATAAAAAAGAGTTTTAGAAGAAAACTCCAAGATTATTTTATCTGTTACACGAAGAAACAGAAGAAGCAGAAAAGGAGAGGAAAATTAAATTAGAAGCCATATTTATGTGTGGCAAGACTAACTTGGCCTACTTAATGAGACAGTAAGTTGGAATCTGAACAGATCAGCAAAGTCTTTGTTTTACAAATATGCTGTCATTCAACAGTACTGTGTACTAGAACGTTAACTGAAAGGTGGCCCTATGTTGTAAAGCAAGTTAAATTATGTACAGACGTCATCAGTTGCCCCTTTTAGCTTTGCAGTGTTTTATTTGTGCAGTTCACACCAAGAGGACTCTACGGGTGACACCCTGTGACAAGGTCTAAGAAAGCCACATCCAAGCTGCACCTCGCACCCAGGCTGTCTGTGGTTAGCACAGCGTTTCCCCGAGGAGCCGGCAGTTCAAAAGGCTGTGCCAGGAAATCACCTGAGGGCACCGCAGTTGTTCACCAGTGCCCCAGTTTTCATGCTCCAAGTTACACTCTTGGCGTCTGCAGCAGCTGGGGACTATTCTCTCCCTTTCTAAAGGTTGCCACTGTGCCCGAGTCTGTGCGTCAGAGCTGTCATTTCAAGCCATCTGCAACGCGCTGCTGCTTATTTAAATGTTAGCTGGTTTGCTCCTCAAAACATGCAGGAAAGGAGAGAAAGACCATGAAACAATTATGTGGAGCTTTGCAAGGCCTTTCTTGCTCACTTCCTTCCACAGAGACAAGTAAGGACCATCTGATGAAAATTCTGCAGGAGGGAAGAAGGCAATTAATTTCAGTGGCAGATCCTGAATTTACAGTACTTAATTGCTTTTAGCTACTCTTCTTTTTTTTTTTTTTTCAGTGGTGCACTGGAAGCTTATGTTCAGTCAGTCAGAACGAGAGAGGGGAAGGAGTTTGCACCAGTCTACCCCATAATGGTTCAGCTGCTGCAGAAAGCCATGTCACCCCTTCAGTGAGCACACCTGGGTAAGGCTCTGGACATACGGAACGGACACATTCGCAGTCGGGCCTCTTTGGTGCCACAAATGTATTTACGGTTCTTGTAAATTCTTCCCAAATACAGCAGCTTTACAGTGAAACGTGTTTACCCACTTCATCTCTGAAACTTGTCTTCTTGCCTTACTTTCATATTACAGGAACTTATACAGAAATATTATAAGAAAATTGTACAACTTTTATGTGCTGTAAGTCTGCATCTAATTGAAACATTCTTAAGCATTCCTTTTGAATTTAAGAAGTGTAAAATTAGAACTCAAATATTACGGTATAATTGCTGAATATCTCAAATAAGGAAGCAGCTCTTTTCCTACAAGTATAGTTTTAAACAGTTGGATACATTTTAGCCTTATTCAGAAAACTGAACTTCTGAAATGCTAGAATCATCAGTTTCCATCTAAAAATCACTAATTTTAACAGAAAGAAAAATATTTATAACTAACCTAAATGATTCTCTACTGCACTGCTACTTGCTTAGAAATGATTTATATTTATTTCAAGTCTCTTTTTGCTTAAACTGTAATAAAGAACATTGACTATCCAATCTTGAAATCAGTATTTGAAATTCTTCAGCATCTTTCTAATGGCAAAGCATAAAAATATACTTTGGATGGGTTCATGTAAAGACTTCCACGCAGAACGTGCTCTTTGCTGCAGGGCTGACTTAGTGATGAGTCTTCATTTTACAAAATACGCAACACCAAATTTTAATGAATTTATTTGAAATAATATACAAGAATATAGTGTGCAAAAATCTTAGGGGCAACATCATGTAGACGTGTCATAAACTGAAATTTACAGTTGTGATTCTTAAAAAACAAAAAAAAACCAAAAAAAAAAACCAACGCACAGCTGTTTAGTACAGGAAAAGCCATGATTGTAAAAGTTCACAGCAGAAGCAAATTGTAACCCTAACGCAGCTGCTCTAATTTTAGACAGTTGGAGGAGAAAAAAAAGTAAAGTGCAAGTGTTGCACGTATAGTTAAGTGCAAAGTTTGCCCCCACCATAAAGATGTCTTATGGCAAAATAGAATATTGTAGAATATGTGGCAAAGACAAAACACAGAGCTATAACTATGATGGTGATGGTATCAACAGCACCATTTTTCTTGAGATAACGCTATTTTTTCATTTCATCCTGTCCCAGGCCATTGTTTCCACCATGAAATGACAGCTCTCGCTATTGCCAGCTGATGCAAAAATCTCTCCCTTGTGGATACGGGTTTTATAAGTGGCATCCCAAGCAGCCGCTCCTTTGCTACATCACACCACGCTCTCCATTCCCACATGTTCTGGTAACTTGCTGGCAGCGGGGCAGGCTGGGAAGCTGGAGGCTGATAATACACTTTGCCATTTCAGAAAACCCCAGGCCCCAGAATTGCAATTAATAATACGGTTGTGCAATACATATTAAATCAGCAATAAGAATCAATGTATATAAACAGCTGTTACATATTTTAAAATTCCCCTTTTTGTACATTTTCTTTTAAAAATAAACATTTATACACATCTCCTTCGCCTCTTTCTAAAGTACTTTAGCACCACAGGATATCAATTTTCAAGCCTATATTACCTGATACATATATGAAGTTTGGAAGAAAAATAAGGCAATTTGGTTTAAAATGCTGATAGTTTTAGCTTACTTAATGTTCTATTGTAAAAAGCAAATCTGCACTCAGATCATTTCCGACTTGATGGTGCCAGTATTTTGTGGTCACACAGAGTCACAACAAATAGTAAGACCTTGATCTTGCATCTTCTTGCCATTGAGCAACAGCCATTTTGCAAATACAGAGTTAACAGAAGAATTCTGGCTTAATGCTGTTGTGAGCCCTGGGAAAAGAGAAGAGAAAACCAGGTTAGCAGTTACCAAGCAAAGGGGAAGCAGATCTTACCTTAAAACTAGCAAACACTTGCTCTGAAACCCACAAGTACTTTTCATTGGTCAGTTATTCAGAAGAAAACAAGAAGGCCAAAACCAGACATCAAGACTTCTCTGTCACAGTCTGGAGTCGACCAGTAATTACTTTGTAAGCCGCAAACAGTTCAGTTCACTGAACTAAAATAATTTAAAAAGGTGTTTCCTGATGTAACGCTGAGGTTCTGCAGATCCTGTTCTCTTGGCCTGAAGCCCGTAAGGACAAGGAAAATCCTACTTCAAGGCAGTGTAAGAAAGCCATCCTTCCTACTGAGGCCAACTCATCACTACTCCTCTCAGCTACACAGAAATGCCTCTGAGTTGCCCAAAGCTCACAGGTGAGTGTGTGATCTCACCATCCCATGCCCAAGACTGCAGTAGTGTAAAAGCAGAAAAAATAAAGAGCAGTATTTTAACTAAACCCACACGGAAATCTAACATAAGATGTACTGTTGATAAAAACAGAATGCAGTGAATAGAAAACCAGCTTTTTCCTGGCAGCTGGGATTTGGTGGAACCTTCTGCAACAAGAGACTGGAAACTCAGCATGATGTACAGTAGAAAGAAGCAAATTCAGTGTAGGAGCATTTCTTATTCAGTCTTAAGGCAACACTTGCATATGCTCTTGAGAAAGCAGCCTCATTTACACATGAAAGGAAAGGGGGTAACTTGATGAAATCTCATACCACATGGATGGTTTCACCAACCATGTAGATGAAGTCCACACCACATTTCAAGCTCCTGCCCAGGAATAAAATGGCTGATGAAAGGACTTGGCATTCTGTGCACCTCACTGATCTCTCCTCCCAACCTACTCCTCTGGTTGAACAAGCTGGATCTCCTTTATTTTGACGTTCACTTTATACGATGGTTCAGCTTGAAAGCCATTCTCTTTTTCAATACATCCACCACCTACTAATCCACACCTACAGTCTTAGATTGATGGTTTTCTACAAAGTGGAAAACTATTTATTTCCCTACAGAAGCAGTGTTATCTACTGTATTTATTTTACAATTAAACACAGTCATAAATCAAAGGGATTCACCAGGAAAAAATTATTTTGCTCCCTCAATATCTTCATATGTGCCTGTATAAATAAGGCTTAAAAAATAGAAAAAACTAAAGAAAAGGCTTTTACTGAACAAAAAAAATTTAAGTACAACCTTACAAACTCAGTTACTTGAAACAAAAGGTCATGTGCCCTTCCTCCACATTTCACAAGCACACTCACTTCTCAGTCCAACAGAATTCACAAAACTCTCATAAAATATTCAGAGACAAACCCTCTCATGAAGAAGGTTTGGGCTACCAAGAACGCAGCTTATACTGCACAAACCCCACTGTAGCTACCTGTACAAACACATGTAAATGCATAGTGAAAAGACTGCTTCGCAAACGTACAGAATTTGTTCGTTTTCTTTTCCAACAGTCAGGATTTAAACGTTTCTGCTCTTCTGCCAGGGCCTTGGCTTCTAGTGTGTACATCCGTCTTTCCTCATTTTTCATCTTCTTCCACCTGTCCCCAAGTATCACACTTATGGCTCTGCAAGATAAATGTTTACAGTGTGGTCAGGGCGGTGCTAAGAAATGCTCGGATTTTTTTCTTTTTTTTTAATCTGAGAACTTTAAAAAAGGCAGAAGTTAAATGGGGGAATAACACACAAGAAAAAAATCAAGTGTATCTTAGCGTTTTTAACAATCATGTTTCTGATTATATTCTCATCGTTCTTTTCACAGTTAAACAGCTGAGACTTCTGTGTTAGCTGAGCATGGGTCAATGCACATTCTAACATTTCAAAGGCTGTACATTTGAATACACAGCAACTGGCATAAACCAGCAAAATAGGGATGTTAAAAAACCACCACCAAATGGTAACGCACATTTGTTTTGCTCTACTTTCATACTAAAAGATAGTATGACAGATTTGCTGAAAATATGTTCTCTAATAATTAGGGCAATGAACTGAATATGACCTCAGCCAAACAAATATTTGATTAACTGCAAGCCCCCATGTCTATTTAATCAATATGTGTAGCTTCCTCCACCTTTAATCCATGCTGGGAGAACACAGTAGTAAGTTCCCATTCCCGTGCAAAGGGAACCATTTGTTCTAACACATCTATCACCATTTCCAGAAGCTAAATTAATTCCTTTCCTACTCTCTCTAAACTCCAGATCTTTTGAGAACATTTCCCCGTATTATCGTGCCATATTGCTTAACTGCACTCCCAAATGTTGGATCAATATCCCATTAAAGCTTTAACTCCATCCTTCAGCTGAACAAAAATCTCTAAACAACAGCTCTTTTATCAGTGACAATTACAAGCTAATGAGTAGTTTGAACACTTTGGCTTCGGATTACAGTGATGAGAGTTCTATGATGGGCTTTAAGAAAAAGGTGGACACAACTAAGTCCTTTGCTTTCTCCCATTAACAAGTTCCTTGCTGGCAGCAAAGCTATTCATAGACTTTCTAACTGACTGTAGAGTGTCATCAACCATTTCCATAACATGGCACATACAGCAGTTCTGAAGCTTTTCTGCACCACACCAAGAAAATGGATTTTGAGTCCTGTAAGACCTTTTGGTACCATTCAAACTTCCCCAGAGCACTCGGGGAGCCCAGCCCGACCTGCACTGGGGCTGCCCTTCAGCCGGTGCTGTCACGTGCTCTGGGGACGACAGAGCAAACTCCTCAAGCTGCCACCAGATCCCACCAACATCAAACCCATTTGCACTGCCTGTCTCTTTGGCAATGGAATTTCTGGTTTTATATCCTAACTGAGAACCAGTATCTTTGGTCTGTCATCAGAATCAAACACATCCCAGTTTAATTAGCAGATTTTTCATGTTCTGACAGGGTCCAGAGGCAAATCAACAGAACCCTGTCTGCTCTGGGTCACCAGTTTGTACTGGGTCACTCACACCCCCAGGAAAGAACATGGTGACCCAGGGAGAGGAGGTTTGCTGAAAAAGCAAATCAAAATGCACTATGAAATCTTTGTATTTCAAATCAAAAACATTATTTTCCTCATTTTTACGAGATTCACCACTCAAATTATTCAAGGATTTCCGAATGCACAACTAAGTCCAACAACGGTTACAGTGAGAATATCCAGAAAATAAACAAGTGCAGCCCTAACACCAGTTTCTCAAACATGGTCTTACAGCCCACAGTAGTTTTAAGTATCATGTGACTCTTGACTCGTGCTTTGAGTGTTTACACCTCTCTTGCTCACATGGCTTGAGAGCTGCTTTATCTCAAAACAGACCCTTTAACTCTGAACACCTCTAGTTCTGTCCTTTCTTACACGGGTAAGAAAATAAAGTAACTGTAACAAACATAACTCCAGGGTATAGAAGTTACTACTACACTGTAACATCTATTCGGTAATCTGAAAATGACACAAACTTACATTTTTTTAAAAAATGAAACTTGAATGTGAACAGCTAAATAAATGCCTCAGCAACACTTCAGCGACAGTAGCTGAATTTCTGCACCATCGATTATCACCAACTGTATTTGTGCTGTACTGTGTTCTATGGATGCCACAAAACTGCACCGAAACACACTGCCTTCCAAACGGGGCAGTGAGCAGTGAATGCATTCTGAAGCTTATCTGTAACTTTGTCATCGCTTTCCTTCAAGGTAAACCTGCTCACTGAAATACTCAGCTCATTTTCACATCCATGCAGCTGCAGCTCCAGTTCACTGCATCCATTTGAAATCAGCACTCTCAATTAAACGTATAACCATCATAAACCTTCCTGCCTGATATTCTGTCCCATTTCTCATTGATACTTGCAATGAATGTGAAGGCAGCAGATCTGCTTCACTGAACTTACTATGAACATTACAGAATATTATCACTGGGACACACAAGACTGGCCGGGATTTAAGGATGGGCTATTTATAAGGCAGGGGTTTACTTCTCAATAGCAGTTACAGCCTCCTTACTAGAACATTATAAAATAGCCAAAACCCTTACAAAGCACTGTCAATTTTATTTTTTTTACCACATTTGGTACTAGAATTTTAATGTCACAATGCAAAGCTTTCATAACGTTACGTACATTAAAAAAATCTAAGATCCGTGCGCGTTCATGTGCTTTAGTTTCTATTTACATATGCATAATTAGCACAAAATATTATTTAAAACATATGTACTAGAGATCCTTATAAAAGACACTTAGAGGCGAACGTGCATATAGATTAAGAACAAAAGAGCAAACTAACAAAGACCTGTCCCCCAACCACACAGTCATACAACTCTTCCTACAAGTTTCAGCAGATTGTTGAATGCCTTTAGGACAAGCCAAATTTGGCAGTGTACTGTCTGGATTAAGATCTTTCAGATATCCTAACAATCAGTACTCCATTATTCAACAGGATATAGAGACTAGAAATAAATGCTTCTAACTTCATGAACAATTTCCAATATTATGTCAAGACGTATCAGAAGAACCAGAAATTCTCTTTTTTCCATTACAGCACACAAGCAGAGCACCTCCTCACTCATCAGTGAAAACAAAGACTCCTCTGTACTTGTGACTCTGCTGGTTCACATATATACATGTATCTGTTGCTTTACCCAAATGTTTTCTCAGAAATTAAGTTTGCCAAAACTGGCTTGTATCAAGTTCACCCCTAAATTACCATTCGTGTTAGCATCTTTCAGAACTTTTTCTTAAAACAATACACACGCATTTTACTTTAAATGCAAAATTTAGGCCACAGGGCAGAGGTATTCTGTTAGCTCACCCGTAATACCAAAAACTACAGTTTATATCATTACCTGTTGTCTTTCCCTGGATACATCTGAGTGTATTCAACTCTGTACTTTTTGGCAAAAAGCATGAAGGCATTCATTGGTCTTTTGCACTTGTTTGGAGAAGTGGCACTCACAGTACTTGCAGTCCCTGAGCTGTGGCTTTTGCCAGCTTTGCTGTACAAAGGATTGGAGGAAAGATGTGACGATGCAGTAGAGGCACAGTTTTTACTGCTGCATTCTGATCTCTCAGCATCTTGATTGTTTGATCCTCCACAGGACAGAGACGCGCGGCGCTGGCGGGCCATGCTGCTGAGCACATACACCGCAGAGGAGTCCATCGGTGTGAAATCGTAACTACAAGAAAAAGACATCATAAAGCCATCGAGTGATTTTCACCTAAAACCCCTAAAATACCTGTTCACTCTTCAACGTACTACATTTCTAGTATCCTGGTCCCTTTTGTGTGACATAATGATTTGTGCTTGATGCAGATGTCAGTGTGAAAAACAAAAAGCACAACAAGAGTCTGGCAGATAAATTAGTATTTTCTTCAACGTGATGGCAGACTGCAACTTCACATGTTCTGCTGTGTACTTTCAACTCCCCAGCTGTGTATCAATTAACTATACACTGTCTTCAAATTCCATCCTCTTCTGAAATACACTTCTTTCTTTCTGCTCCTGTCCTTACCATAAATCAAGCCTGGTCAGTGAATGGCAGGTACTGAAAGGGACAACCGACGTGGGAAGAATAAAGCGTTGAGTTCACTTGCACATACATATTAAGGACAGACATGAAAGCACTAAATTAAAGTAAATTACATGCATTACTGTGCAAGCAACTTCTCTTGGCCGTTAAACACATGCTGTGTGCCACACAAACCTTCCACTGAGATAAAAACCACTGTTCAGAGCCCCGTGACGTTGCACCATTTGGTGCAGCGCTGACAAACGCCTGCCCTCTACTGACAAAACCGCGACACTCCTCGGCATTTCAAGGTATTTGAACAGCTTTGATGAGTTGTTCCCATAAAATTTAGACCTCCAAATACTCTTGCAATTTTTAGTTGACCGACAACCACAGTTACCCTCTAACCACTAGAGAAGAAGTTTAATTCCATAGACTATCTGTTACCATCTTCAGGTGTGCAGATGCAGCCTCGGAAGCACAGGCTATGCTGTCTTTAGCACACTATATGGGGAAAACACACTTGGAAAGCTGATATTCAATCATAAATCTAAATCACTGAGTTACCACCACAAAATAAACATAGAACAGACATATGCTAAGGCTCCACTCACACATGGCTCAATGTGGCTAATAACTGCACAATTTAAGGCCAGAATAAGGGCTTTGAAGAGCTTTTTTCTGAACACAAAGTAGAACTACTAGCAAGGAAGTAACTGCATGTGGCAGTCCAGCCCCAAGCTGCAAAGATGTCCCTTTTGTGGGACAGAACCACAAGGAAGAGTAGAGCCTGAAGAGTTGCTTCTAACATCCCTTGCAATACAAAGCAGCAAAGATGGGACAATGCTGACAACCTTGCAGGCTATCACGAGACAAGGAGAAATGGAGAAATGACCTCCCTGTTCTACAACAGCGTAGCACTCTTCCTATTCCTTATCTCCTTCCCTATACCTAATCTCCTTCCCATAGCACAGCAGGATTTTGTTTTTTAATTCTTCTGTCCTGTTAACCACAGCTGCTGCTGCACACTTCCTTCTCAGTCACTTACTCCCTTCTGCCCAGAAAGAAAGACAAGGAATCTGAAGTGTTCAGGCAGAATTCAGCTGGGCTGCAGGATCAGTAAGGAGCCAAAAGTCCAATTTCTTCAGTGAGATGTAGCTGAAGTGATTCTAACAGCTCTCTATGTATACAGTTCAGAACAGGAGTTAGTAAGAAGAGAAAAAACCCAGACAGCAAAGGAGTGAAGCCAAGCAATCTGAACTCGCTCTCCATGCCAGACTGAAACCACACAAGAGCTCCCAGGGCTTGAACTGCAAACAGCATTTTAAATTCTTTTCTACTGTAAAAGAAACCCAAAAAGCAACTGGGCTAAAAACAGATGCTAAAAAGGCACTAGCATTATAGGAGAAAATGGATTCTACTAAATCTAGAAATCTCAAAATAGTATGGAAAAAATCTTTACTATTTTCTTAGAATCTTAGAATAATTTATGTTGGACAGGACCTCTGAAGGTTATCTGGTTGAACTTCTAGCTCAGGAAAACCTCCAAGTTAATCAAACTTTGAAGTTAGGTAGGTTTGATATAATATAAAAGAATCCCAAGAAAAAGAATACCCAAGAATAAGAAGCAATTATGAAAGTACTGTATTCTAAAGCCATAGCACAAGTATTTAGCACTAAGAAACTACTCAGATAATTAATGTATGTAGCTGTATATGAAGCACAAGGTAACAGCTGGCAGACATACTACTATGGGAAAATTGTACTAGGTTTTTCAAACATAATTCACTTTACCTGAAGAATTTATACAGATAAGACATACATTTTTACTGCTTTATCTAATCGGTCTTAAACTGTTATAAAAAGAGGCTGAAAAGTTATTTCATTGCAAGGTACTACTCTGCAGTAGTAGTAATTACCAACTATACAGCTTTTCTAGTACTGAGCATTCATTTTTCCCTATCATTTATTTATCTCATATTACCAAAACTATTCTCTCTTTGCTCTACATAATGCTTCAAATTCTTCTAGACTTAAGGTGCCTACTCATTAAATACAAGAACCACTGAGGCCACTTTATCCAAAAATTACCTTTTAAATGTATCAAAAACACCTGAATCATCAAAGTTAATGGCATCAGGGTGTCCAGGAGGTAGACACAGATCTCCAAGATGCATTTCACAGCATGGAATGCCATGCTGTACCACAGTCAAGCTTGGATAAAAAGATGACCAACCTGAAGTGGTAAAGAGTTAAATTAGACAAACGGCCAGACAATCTCTCCAGTTCTTCATTGGAGCAATCCTATATATCTAAATTACATAATTTTTTAAAAATATTCTGATGTAGTTTCTTTCACCCAGAAGAAAAATCAGAAACACTTAATTAGGGAATTCTTACCGCAAACAGTTAATTTTTATCTAAAAATCCCATTCTAGCAAAAAAGTAATCAAAACTTTTACTATCATAAGTTCCATGTCTAGGAAGTGAGAAAAACCTCTTACTTGCAGCTTTCCTTTCTCCCCCCCCGCCAAGTTTTTCTGCTTTCCTGAGCTCCATTTTTATATTTGATCAAATCTTCCCTTAAAATACAGGCAGTCTTCCTGTAGCTTTATGACTTTTCAGTTTTGTTTGTTCAAAGTCTGGATTTCGGCAGTGAATTGTTTCTACACCACAACTTTTATCAATTTCTTGAACAATATGGCATGCCAACAAAATCTATAATCACTTTCTGAGAATATTTTAATATACAACCAACTGTACTTGCAGTATTTCATACCTTTATTTTTAACATAAAATGGATGGTCGAGTCTGCATTCTACGGTAAGCAAGCCATCCTCCACTGTGCCAGGATCAAAAGTCAGCTTCAGCACTGACTCACCACAGGAAATGCTTTCTTCGTGAGAAATCAACTTCAGGCCATTGGAACCATAGTCCTGTAAAGACACAAACAGTTCAAAACATTTCCCCCAAGAAAGCCTATACCTGTGTATACTACAGGTGAAAACTCATCATTGTACATTAACGTGTTAATTGGTATTTCTGTCTTGCTGATAAAGATGATGTAACATTCAAAACATACCTAAATGAATTAAATTCAAGTACTTTATAGTAGGATACTTGAATAGCTCTAGACATCTTAAATGTCAACCTGTCTTCCCAAGATAGTAATTAAAGGCACAAGGATAATATAAGAATCTCTAAATATTTGCTACAGGTATTGAAGTAAATTTATTAGAACTAATGGCTACCTTGTAAGGACTCACTGGGAGATCTTTCTCTTTTCCACAGCTTTCAGATCTTGCAAACTCTTCAACATCCTGCCATTCTTTGTTGCGTCCTTTATGAAAGCACAAACGAGAGCCTAAGAGATTTTTGCAAGGAAAAAAAGTTAGTGTTGGGGAAAAAAGTCTGTCATACCAAAAAAACCCCACAAAAACCCCCCACTTCTTTGTTGATACATGTTATTTACCTTTTAGAAAACAATGCCAAACAGTTGAGGGCCAGGAGTGGCACCATCCCAAATCATCATCATCTGAAAGCGATGACATGCAGAAAATGCCAGATTCTGATTCACTGTTTGCCTATTAAAAAAGAAGCAAAATGGTGTTGATATTTTACTGCAGAAGATTTTAGGGCTTGTCTTAAATGTCTTAAGACACAGTCACTAATTTGCAACTGTGGCATCATTTTGCCTCAAATACCAATGGGAATGTAACACAAAGATTCAAGGAATGCAGTAAAAATGAATGGTGCGTTTTCATCTTATTTTCTGCGATGCATCCTGAAATTTTTGAGTTTCATTCTCTGAGATTCATTTTTACACACCTATGCTTAGGTGTAAGCCTTTTACAAGCTATCACTCTTTGGTCATCCATGGACTCACTCAAAGCACATGTTACTCTATGGCCCGGTTACTGGAAAGCTGCAGGTTCAAGCTGGTTCCAGATAAATCACTTGGAAAAATTCAGTGTCGTTAACAGGCAAGTTTCAGATACAAATTAATACTCAGGAAAAGGAGACACAGGACTGACAGTTTTTGTGCATCTAAAAGGAGAGGGATCCATATTTCCTTTTGAGGTTGCAAATGAGTTAATATAGGTTTTTAAAGCTTGCTATAGAGGAAACTACAGTAGTAGCAGAGCATTCTTAGAATGTGACCTGTTAAAAAAAGAGTGAAATCTATGAAGCAATACTACAAGCCTACCTTGTGTGGTAAAAAGAAACAGAAAATCCAGCTTAAATAGAAATGGTATTGGTACTAAAGCGATTGGTTTTTTAAACCAGTTCCCCTTTACAAAGAACTTAACTCATTACTCATACATTTTCATTTCAAAATGTTTCAGAACAACTCACCCTTTCGTGTCTGACTGGTGTTTCATCCACATCATTCTTGGAGAAGTTAGGATCGTTGTTTGAAGATCCTGGTGGAGGACGTGCATAGGAATGTAAACTTTTGCTTGTAGCTATTATGTGAACAGGAGATGATCTGCAATGAAAACAAGTATTTTAAAATATCTCAGATTAAGACAACTTGAGACTTTGCTGCCGTTACTCCAAAATGCTTTTATGGCAAATATTTCTGTTTGAGTGAGCTGAACACCAAGTAAACCTCCCACACACCAGCATTCAAATGGGATGATTAAAGGGTGCAAGCTCAGGCAAAGAGAGTATTTAGCATAACTCCTGCATAGCTTCTGCACAGCACCCAAATGACAGTATTACTTCTCCAACAGCATCTTACTGTCACAATGCTGAAGTTTTTACAAATATCTTAAAGTAAACAGAATACCCCATTCTTAAGAGTACCCAAAGACATCTGCTCTGCCTTAATAATTAAATCTCAACTGCATTACCATTAACAGCATTGCATTTAATTTTTTAAATATAAACCTAAGACTAAGATGTAAAATGAGAAGTGAAGCCCAGAAATTTTCAAGATTCCACACTGCTGCTCACAGCCTTATGAAATTTACAGATCAGACCTGAAACAGTTATCACTAAAATATACTTTGCATTATATTTCCAATTAGCTCTGTTAAAAAAAAAAATCCAAAGTGAGTGCACTAGAAAGCATTAAGAATTTAACACAACAAATTCTTTTTAATTTTTCATCTGCTGCTTCACATAAAGTAAACATCCATTATTTCTGGACCTGCTGTGACTAGGCAATGTCGTTATATCATCCAACCTCATTCATGGCTGGAAACTTCAGCAGCTTTTGCACCAGGCTCTGAGATGAATCCTGTGCATACTTTCACAGAACAATAAAGATACTAAACAGATCAAAGAAGAGGGCTCCAGGTCAAATTCAGATGGTATAAAGAGCGAAGGAAATGTTTCTGGAGACACAGTATTACAAATCCCCGTGGTTCAAAATTGAAAAGAACATCAGTACCTGTTATAAAAAGCGCACTGCATCAAAGGACTCTGAGGACTTGTGGCTATATTTGCTAATTCTGTCAACCAGTTCACCCCATTCTCACAAGGATAAGCATTTTCTGGATTGCTGTTTGAGGTATGTTGGCTCCATGAAGGCCTTGAACATTCCTGATGTGAAACATCAGCACCAAGCTGAAAAAGTGCAGGTGGGGTAGAATCTGTCTGCACAGCCTGTAATTCAGGAAGATCATCTACAAACAAAAGCACAGATTACCATAATTATACCCAATTCTAGTTGACACCAAATATTGCAAATTTAAATAAAAAAGGAACCACAGTAGTTTTGGGGGTTTTTGTATCACAGCTACCAACATTTTACAGATCCTATTCATAATACTGACAAAATGGCTCCAGAAATAGTAACACCTCTAGTCTAGTGTACAGTCAGACAAGAGATTTAAGAAAAAAATAGGTAACTATATAAAACTGTAGTTCTGGTACCAATTTACGTAGAACTGTACTGTACAACTATGCATAAGGTAGCATAGTTACAGTCTTAACTGCAATATTAAAACATTCAACAAAAGGCAACTAAATTAATCTGTCCTAGCAGATATAACACTAAAAATTATCAGTATCAGAGGCTATTCAAGATAAAAGTTTTCCATGTTCCATCAGGGAACTGGAATTAAGTAAGTCAGAAATCATGAAAGCTGAGTATACACCCTGGTAGGGGTGAATTCCTGTCAGTAACCTACACCCTTCACATCCCATACAGAATAGAAGAGAGCCCAGCATGTTAACAGAAGCCTGTGTTACGCACTGCCATGTAACCAAGTTCCACTATTCTTAATCACTCCATGAGTTCAATTAAATGTGGTAATATTTCACTGATTATATCAATATTTTCTGATGTACATAATATTTTTCTCCAGTACATAAGAACTAAAGTTTTATGTTCCTCCAGCCCAGAATCTTTATTTGCAGCAGATCTAAAGCAGCATAATTTCTCTTTAGGAGGAGCTCTTGAGCTTTGTGTTTGTTATTCTTGTGCCAAAAAAAAAAAAAAAAGTTTCTCTGGGGATTAGTAGCAGAAATTTGTGGCTCTGAGTTCAGGAAAACATTTGAGTCAACAAGCCAGAACTGTGTCAGAACTGAAAATGGGTTAAAGGCAAAAGTAAGACCTTCAGATGTCACAATTCACTGTCATATTCCCTGTCCTACTTAAGTTAAAAATCAGCAATCTCATTTAATCAGCTTCCAGTAATTTCAGTACAGGAAATCTGCAATGAACTTCAGAATTCAGCTTCTCTTGAAAAAGTCACGTTATTTACCAAGTTCCATGTGCTCATCACAGGATGCATATCCAGGAGAAGAGGGCAGGTTTTCATTACACTTCAGCAACTCCAGTGACTCATTCATCCCCGAAGTTCTCTTGTCCACTACCAGAAGGAGTTTCTGAACTGCATTAGGCATTTGATTTGTCTTCACTTCCCACACCATGTTAGGATGCTCCAAAGCATCTGACTTTAAAGAGACAGAGGTTAAAAACTTATATGCGTGGGAACTGGTTTAAGTTGCATCTGATACGGTACTTCATTACCAAAACTCCACAGTCTGTTGAGTATCACAGCATAATTTAGGGAAATCTACAGACGATCTCGCACAATCCCAGCAGAAAGCAGAGCTAACTCTGAAGTTGGGAGGCTGCTTGAGGCCCTGGCCAGTCAAGTTTCTAGTATCTAGAAGAATGGAGATTTCCTGACACTTCCAAGAACCTGTTCCAGTGACCACTCTTGCTGTAAAGAAGCCGTTCCTTGCATTTGAACTTCCCTTGCCACAGCCTGTGCCCGCTGCCTCCAAGATCTGCGCTTATCTCCTCAACCACCATTCCAGCCAATGTAAACAACATTCACTGGTACCCTAAGCCTCTCATCCCATCACAGAAGGCAATCAGATGGGTCAGATAAAATTTGACTTTGGCTAATTCCCAGCTATTCCCAGACAATTTCTTGCCTTGTAAGACATGGCTGTCAGGAGGATTTGTCCTATAATATTCCTCAAGGCTAAGGTTAGGCTGGCCAGCCTGTAGTTTCCCCACATCCTCTTCCTCCTTGAAGCCAGATGTGACATTTTCTTTCTTCCAGATATTGGGAGCCCTCCTGCCACCAAATCCACTGCCTTTCGGGGACCATCCTCACAAGGTGTCCCTGCCCACAGCAGCGTGCTTGAAACTAGATGATCTTTAAGGTCCCTTCAAGCCCAAAACAATCTGTGACTCCATGAATGACACCGGCCAGCTCCCTTGGAGGCATCCCATCCAGTTCATGCCTCACAGAGCTGGCCTGCCCCTCACTTGCTCCTCTTCTACCGCAGACAAAGAAGCGTCTCGCTCTGTCAGACCCAAGTGGCTGCGCCCAGGGACTTGAGGAAGCTGGAAACAGGCCTTGCAAATAAAGATCAAAGCAAAAATGTTGTCCTCAACCTTGTGACATCAGGTCTCCTGTGTCATTTAGCACCAGCCCCACATTCTCCCTCGTCACCGTTTCACCACTGGCGTCTCCACAGAAGCTTTTTCCAGTGCCCTTCACATCCCTTGCCTCCAGGTGCAGTCTCAAACAGAGTGGACTGCAAACATCCTGAACTGCATTGCAAAGGGAAAGAAAAAGAAGTCTCTACCAGTAGATTTCACAGCAGTTTCATTTCCCTAAATCTCAGTACTCTAACATTTATACCAGAAGCATTATTTTAAATTATCTTCAGCAGAGCACTGCGTGCTTATTCTACACAACCACTGCCTCTAAAAGCTGGCAAACAAGGTTATCCAATCTTTAGTAATTTCATTATCTACTGGGTTTTTTCAGATGATGATGAATTAAAGCTACTATAACATGATTACCTTGTACTTTAATGAAGTGTCATTGAAAAAGTAATCACAAGGCCCTCACGAAGGAGCAGGAAACACAGCTCAGAAAGAAAATCTGAGAAGTCTACCTCCATGTTCACATCCACTCAGTAAGGTACATTAAAGAAATACAAACAACAGCTAAAAACAGTCTAATATTTTCACATCACAAAATGACTGGGGTTGGAAGGGACCTCTGGAGATCACCTAGTCCAACCTTCTCACTGCTAAAGCAGGTTCAACTACAGCAGGTTGCCTGGGATTGCGTCCAGGAGGGTTTTGACTGGAAAATTTCTAACCTTCTCATCTCCTAGTCTTTCAAATACATGCAAAACTGACAGAAACTTGTATGCCACACATAAAAGGATGTTTGATTCTACTCAAATGGCTCTACTACAAAGCTAGGTCAATTTATTCTGATTTTAAGGAGGTGGAGCAGAAAGTTTATTTGATTTGTATGTTTTCATTTCTGTGGCCTGTCAGTGACATTACTATCACCTCCAAGAAACATATTTAATGCAAATTATTCCTCTATCACCCACGTGGGACAGTAAAAGTACAGAACACCACAGGAGCAGAAAGCTCAGCCATTTCTGCAGAAAGTTCAGCCCTCAGTAGAACAGGTCAGGACCTTGAAGATTATCTCCAACTAATCAACTCTGAAAAGCCACTCCTTGTTTTTCTGGCTTGTGTACGTCCTTCCTTTCCCCCCGTCTGCCTTGTTTTTTGCTCTATTTTTTCCTCTCTTCCTTTCCCATTTTGCTGCCAAAATGAACAAGCTAACTTATTTTTGTAATGCTACCTTCTCCTTCCTTCCTGCCAGGTGCCAAGATTTGAAAGTACCTGCCCTGGTATCCCAGCTCACTGAAGGTCAGCAATAACGTACAGACACAACATGCTAGTCTGATAAGAAAGGTACTTGCTCGAGAAACGAAGTGTTCCTCCAAGTCACAAGAATTTCTCTAAACCAAAGCCACCCATCTACAAAAGCCAGAAAATCCTCTAACAAATGAATTACAAAGAGATCGTAACAGACTTCCAAAGAAAAACAAAGAAAAGTGCCCAACTTTACTTTTTAATGTTTTCATTCTACTTGATTAAAGCCTGTTTTAGACATCACGTGTTTCCCTTGTCCTTAGCCTTTCAATGGTTTAGAACATGAAGCGGAATGGTCATTAATTAGCCTGTAAAGAATTTTTGAAATTCAACTTCGTGTTCAAAACTTGTTGTGTCAGATGTTTTTTGGAAGCATGCTTCACAGGACTGTAATTATTACTGTCATCTTTAGAGGCTAACCGAAATTATTTATTGCTTTGTGCTTTAAAATAACTTGATTTCTCACCCTAAAACAAACAGAAGTATTAACAAAGACATTATTAATTGAACCATGTCTACTTCTGAGGGACAAAAATAAATGTGCGACAAGAGTAAACAAAGACGGTGGCTGAGAAGCGGTTCAGCAGGAACTGGGCAGCATCCACCCCAACCACACTACGCAGGAATGCTTGGATGGAAGGGTTTCCCGTGGTTTTTTTTTTCTCCTGGTATTTGCCCTCCTTCCCCCAACCCACCCCTGAAGTCTCAGGCAAGATCTACGCCTGAGCAACGCGCTGGACGGAGTTTAATTTGAAGAACAGCTTCTCCACGCAAAACACAGCATACTGGCAAGACTGGCTCTACCCCAGGGACTTTTCGCGGCGCGGCCGCTTTGATCAGGGATCCCCGCTGCCCATTCCCGGCCGCGCCAGGGAGCGCAGCTCGGCAGAGCGTGATTCACCGTGTTTTCCAAGCCCGGGCGGCCCGTTCGCGTGAGGCAGGGCGGGCCGCGCTGCCCCCGCGGCACAGACACCCCGCGGGGCGCTGAGGGCGCCGCTCGCACCCCGAACGGGGCCGGGGCCGCTCTGGGGCCCCCCCGCCCGTCACGTGACCTTGTTTACACCCGCGGCCGCACGGCGCCTGCGCGCTCGGCCCCATTCATTCGAACTGCGTAACAGGGGCCCGGGGGGGCCCCCCCGCCCCGGCCGCCGCTCCCCCCGCCGGGCCGCCCGGGCCGCCCGCACCCCGCACACGGACCCCTGCCCCCAAAGCCGCTGCCCCCGCGCCGGGCGCAGCGCCCTCGCCCTGGCAGACCGCGGCGGGCAGCCGCTCCCCTGGGGAAAACAAGTGGGGGACGCCCGCCCTGCTCCACTCGTTTTCGGGTCTGGAGGGCCGGCAGGGGGGCCGGCGCACCGCGCGAGTTTCATCCCAGCGGCGCGGGACGGTGGCGGCTCCGCCGGGCCGGTCAGGGAAGGCGTCCAGTAAACAATGTCCGGGGTTCCCGTCGCCGCTAAAAGCCTGGCCGCCGCGGCTTCCTCGACTCGGCCTGCGGCCGCCCCCCCTCCCCTCCAACCCCGCGGAACCCGCCCGCCCCCCGCGGGGGGCTCCCAGCCCCCAGAAGCGGTCGCTGTAAACTTTGTAGCACTTACCGAACCCGTCGCCATTACCGAGCTCCCCTCGGCTGCCCCCCCGCCCCGGCCCCGCCGCGGGTCCCGCCCACGCCCGGCGCTGCTCGGCCGCTGAGTGGCCAGAGACGATGTTGCTCAAGTCGCAGCCGCTTTCTATTGGCCGCCCGGCCTGCCTGTCAGGAACACACCCGGAGGGCGGGCATGTTTTGACTCTCCCGCGAAGCGGATTGCACCGCGCTGCACATCAATCACCCGCACACAGCGCTCCGATTGGCCCGTGTCCCCGCTGACGCGTCGAGGGGCACTCTGGGAGCTGTAGTTCTCGCCGCCGCCCTTCCCTGCCCGCGGGGCGGCGGTGAGACCACAGCCCCCAGGGTGCCCCGCGCGGCGGCCGGCGGTGGTAAACAAGCGGCGCAGGGACACGTGTACCCGGCCCGGGCCGCGACCCCCGCCCGCACGGCGGGGCCCTGTGGGACCCCCTCGGCCCCCCCGGGTCACCCACCCGTGTCAGCGCTGCACCCAAACGGGCCGCGCACCGCCCCGGGCGCGGCCCCGGCGCGGGCCGCGAGGGAAGTTACTAAAGGTCAGGCAGTGAGTCAGCACAGTCGGCCCTGCCCCGGCCGCGGCCCTCAAGTCCTTTCCATTGAAGAAAACATCGGCCCAAAATAAGAGTGGGGGAGAAAAATAAATTAAATTAACGCAGGTTTAGAAGTCCAGTAGTATCTCCCAGACATTCCCATACATTTATTGCCAAAATACCAACGTGGTTTGGTTAAACATTACTTTTGACAGAAATGAAACTACAGATACTATGAAATCTGCCCACTTCTCCAGTGACTGGGAGATCTTAGAGACAAGGCTCCTCCCGAGGCCACGTCCTCGTCACGAAATACAGTAATTAAGCATGACGTGACACAAAGGAAATAGACAATTCAGAAACAGTCAATATTTTAGAAACTGATGGAGAGTTTCAACATTTTGCAGCTGTTGGGATTTTTCCAAGGAAAGCATTTCTTTCTTATCCAATTCTAAGCATTATTCCAATAATGAGAATGTGCCCTAAATCCTGCCTCAGAGATTTTGCTGTAATTTGGTATTTGCAACAGCTCTGCCTTTTAAGGCACGCTAACACAGCTGTGCGAGAAAACAAGAAAAAAAAGTTAACACAATTCAAGCAAGAACTGGTTCCGTGTTCGTTGTCCCATGACACACGCGATTAGTGGCCACTAGAGGGAATGCTGGATTGTTGTTCCCACAGGCCTACAAGGGTAACGCAATTGAAAAATAAAAAACAATAGTAAATCACGTACACCGACATTGTACTTAGCATCGAAACACACCCGGTATGCAGATGTCATTGGCACAACAGTTTAAGATTTGCCTTTTCCAAGAAGTTTGTCTCTTGGTAAAGTCATTGCCATCTGTAGGCACTGTCTGAAGAGAGACATTACTTTGAAAAACACACAGTATCTTCTGCACTGTGAACTGGAAACCATTACTTTTTATATGCAAGTGTAGCTTTAAAAAAAAGGTAGAAGAGCCAATGCCATGGAATTTAATTCAAAATCTTCTGTGCTTAATGACCAAACAAACCAACCCTTTACAGATCATTTTCCCAGTTTGAAAAGATGAATTAAACAAGTGCCTTGAGGAAAAATCTTAATACTGAGATTCAAATATTGAGCGACTAGACAGCTTATTACAATATCAACTGTCTACCCCACATCCCACAAGCTCACATTTTTCCTGTATTTACAGTTCAGGTTTTTCCTAAAAAACTGATACATCTTTATACAAGAAAGATTTTGTGGCATCCTCTCTCTCAAATACATATTTTTAATAAATAAAAAACTGCTTAACCAGGAATCATCTTTTTTACACAACTCCACAATAAAATTAATTTTAAAGCTGTGCTACTTCCCCTTCCCCTTTCTCTTTCGATCTCCCTTATGTATCTAAACAGCCTTTAGGCTCTCTGGAGAGACACCTGAGCTTCTGGGGCTTTTAATGAATTTCACTGCTGACCCTGCGTCACCAGATGGACATTTGGCAGAAGACCTGTGCGTGCAGATGTCTCCCTTCTCTGCTTGTGGTACAGCCACTTGCAAGGTAAAACTCACTATTTACTCCTCTGAAAGCTCCCCCTGCCACAGTGTGGAAGATGGAAAGGGCAGAGGCTGAAACAAGCAGGTACAGAAGATACAGGAAGAGCCTGTCTCAAATCCCCTCAGATTCTTCAGAACAAGTCTGTTGGCCTAAAAGTTCATACCTTGCTCTGGAGCCCATTTCCACCCCACTATGTACTTTTTGAACCCAAAACAAAATAGCTGCACAGCTATTTGCTGTGAAGGCTCACAGTTCTCTACAAAAACTTACACAAGTGTTAGATGTGAAGCCCAGAGATTCCCTGGCCCCGATTCCAGACACAGGTCTAGCAAGTAAGTACCTCTGCTGAATTAGAGTCTTGATATCACACTGGAATCTATAGCATACCCAGAAAGCACAAAAATATGAATCTTACCTAGGACCAAGATTACAACCTTGTAAAGATGAGTGTCTGAATTGTTTTGAGATTCTAAAAAGAGACATGTAACACCTTTCTTATTTTCAAATCTACCTTTTCTTCTGTGCATATAGTAAATGAACATTTACTCAGTGGGATGTAAGAGAAAATGAGTCAAAGGCCAGGTAGTCCACAAAGTAGATGACAGCAGAAAACTATCAAAGCTTAGTTACTAACCCCTTTGGTTCAAGGCAAATATGTATCATCTAAATTTCAGAATTAAGATTATGTCAATCCCATACTCCTTGAGCTGTATGTCTAGCCTCTAATTAAATCATTACTCCCCCTCCACACACCCTACCTCGCCTTAGTCCATGCCCAAAATTAATGGATGCTCAGAGAATGAATCAATACTATGTAACACAGACACTGTTCGTAGCTTTGCTGATTCAGTTGCTTCTGCTGTTGTAGGAGATAGAAAATAAAGGTGGGGAATTGGGAAGTATTAGTTGTGAGTTCCTGTCACATTATGGGTGGCTACCAAGAAGCACAAAACAATCAGCAGAGTCTACACTATTAGAAAATACTGATTAATTTGCATCTTAGCTATTTACTTCTTAAAATTGCCAGCCACCAAGAAATCACAAGGTCGATTTTTAAAAGGAGTAATAGTTTGAAGTCATATTAATAAAATGTTATATATTGAGTTTGTGCCTATCTCCACTTTTAATCCCTCCTGTCCAAAGCTAATCCTGCCCTTATGACACAGCTGTAACTGCTGACTCTCTGAAATACAGCGTATCATTATTTTATCTCTGCTACAGGTGCGTTCTCATCCACATGTAGACATACACCCTCAGTAATTAACTAATACTCCCCCAAGACATCAGAGGAACCCTGCTCATCACAGCTTCCACTCCTACCCAGCGTGGCAGCCTCTGTTCTGCCAGACCCTCTCACACCAGTTTTCTCCTCTCACCATGACTACTGGCTCTCCTAAAGCTATTTGTACTCATTCCCTCTTCTCACAGCTGTTTGTGGCTGACTACAATGGTGGTAGGCTCCCTCCACCTTCCTAGGGACAACTCTAGGCATGCCCATCCTCACATCTCACTTCTTCAGTCTCCTCACAGAAGATGCTGTTGGGAATGAAAAGCAGAGGAACAAAGAACTTGTTCCTCTCAGGAATGAATTTTTCAATTGAGTGCTAGAAGGGAAACTTCACTTGCCTCCTGCAGTCAGCTCAAGGTGGGGAGAAATGGAATAAACAACAGGCCAGAGATGATTTTTTTTTTTTCTTCCGAGACAGGTCAGGAATTAATGAGAATTGTATTTCATGTCATTAAGGCACAGATTCCAGATTTAGCTAAATTTTATCATCCACAAAAATAAAGCAAGACAAAAGATGACAATACTATTAGGCAAAAAATAAAGGCTTGACATATCATAAAGACAATCCAGAAGAGTGATAAATAAGAAAACCATCCATCCCAGCTCAAAGCTTTCAGAAAAACAACTCAAGAAGAGATTACAGAAGATCTGCAGGTTGCCTTTATGCTGATTAGTAAATTAAAATGCCCAGGAGTGTTTCTGGGCACTGGAATACAGTCATCTGTAATGTAATTTGGTTTAGAATTTTTTTTGGTAAATGGTAAATTTTTTTTGCAGGCCAATAGCAAATAATTTTTGGATAGGGTTTGGGAGCTACCATAGGCCAAGGACTGTTCTCAGTTGGCCATCTGTGTGTGACCATCCCTTATGGAAAGCTGGAAAAAAGCTTCCAAAACAGCTTATAAATGAGCCCAGACTAATACTGGAAAAAAGTATGAGTGTTGGTTATTCAGTGCCTCTGTACCAGCAAATAGTCTCAGGCACATAAGATTTCCTATGATATAACCATACAGATGAAGCAAAAAACTAAAGGTAGAGTGAAGCTAAGGTTGCTTAAGATTGTCACACTACCTGACTCCACAAGGACGAAGCAACAAAGAGAAAAAGATAGAGTTTTGTGATAACTTGGATGGCTTTTTCCAAATAAGACATTTATCAGAACTGAATTTCCAGAATCTTGAGAGATATGAGGGAGCACGTCCCAGAGGCTCACTCTGCTGCCAGGACATTAGTCATCCACACAGACCTGCACAGAGTGTTATCGTCTCCCAAAACTTCATAGCTGCTCAGCTGAAATAATTCAATACCTCCAAAGAAGAAAGGACAAAGTATTCACATCATGCCATGCTGCTATTTTTAGGCCGTCCTAATTTAATTTATGTCAGTAAGAAAAGGTTGAGTCAGCAGATACTCTCACAGTGGCCTAGAATAACCTAATGTCCGAGTTTTTCACACGGTTTTGACTGGGCAGCTTCTTTTGTGTCATAGCTTGGTCTTCGTCTCCTTCCTGTTCCCCCATACACACATATGCCTCTGCAAGTTCTAAGGAAGAAACACAACCTTACTCACGGTATTCCCACAGCCACGGCAATGCCAGTACTGCACTCCAGCACATTTGGACTGGCCATCATAGAAGGGACAAGGGTGGGACAAAGGGGATAGGGAAACGAAAGTTGCTGCCCAGTGAACCAGACCCAGCCAGTCACTCCACTTGCCCTACATCCCCCTACTGCCACTGGCTCTTCACATGGCTGTCAGAAGAAAGATCATTTAGAGGGAAAGAGAGAAATGGTGTGATGGAAGAGACGATGTTAAAATCTAATTTTCTTTGGGCTTTTCATATCCTACCAAGGTTATTCAGGCAGTCAACAGCAGAGATCTGTATGTACTCAGCACACAAAGAGGCAATTCCTCCCAGAGGAAACTGCAAGTAATACTTGAGAACTACAGACAGAGGAAACTAAAAAAAACAAAACTAAAAAACCCCCACGCCTATAAGCTTAGAAAATCAAAAAACCCAAAACCTAAACCAAAACAAAAATACACCTATAGCCATCACATGTATAATTGGATAAAAGAGCTTTGAACTAACATAAAAACTTTAGCAAGAGCATGTAAGAATGTCCATGCTGTGACAAACTGACTTTCAGCAAAGCAGTTTGTTCAGCAAAAGCTATCAGATGCAGTAAGCATCTGAAAAAAAGAAGACTCAGAATTGCCAGTTCTGTGGAGGATGACCAGCAGATACTGATTTTGCACATCTGGGAACTCTTGATATCGAATAAACAATAACGTTTGCCATGGCAAGTGTGCCATAAACTTCAAAATGGCACAAGCATGACATAACTATCCCAGAGTCACCTCACAGAAAGCTTAAAGCACCAAACATTTCAAGCAAAACAAAACCAAACAGACCATTTCACCAGGGACCAGAACAATCTTTACTGAATAAAAAAGATAACATGAGGGAAGAAGATGGAGTGACAGTGGTTTAAGTAGTAAATGGTTTCACAACACTTTGGAGGTTTGCCTCAAGACTTCCACAACCGGTCCCTTCTGGATCTCATACAGGAGATCCAGAAGGGAATGATTTCAGAACTGTTTGTTTCAGATGACTTTGAATTAAGTCTCGTGGAGCACAATGTCATGTGGCATTTAAAAAGTGATGGCATCAGCACTAGGGCCAAAGAAGCTCGCTTTCCTCACGGTTTGTGTCTTGTGATTGCCTGCGGGGCTGTGGTCAAATTTTTTTCCCCCTGGTTAAGGCATTTGTAAACAAACGCTTGCTGCCATGTGGATTCTCTTTTGCTTAGTAACATGTGAGCCATGAATGCTTCTCCTACAGGATTCCTCTCTGGCTTTTCTCTCCTCACTCAGTGGGGCATAGTTTCAACAAACTCACTGGAGCTTTTTTTGCCCCCCCCCCTTTTTTCTATTTAGAACTTAACTATCTGTCAAATTAATTTAAATGATGTGCAGAATTATAAATCACTGCTAAGGTTGGTGAGAAAGGAGAGAAACGAACCAACACACAGGTGCCAAGTAATTGCCAAAGTACCATTCCTTTAGAGACCTGGCTACAAACAAGGACAAATCAAGGATAAAAATCTTTAATAACCAAAACATGGACACGCATAGTCTCAAAAGGTAAATCAAACATATTATTGTTTAAAAATATTAGAATTATCTACCTTCTTTTGAAAAGTCTTTAAAAAAAAACCAGTGATTTGGTCTGATTTCCTTCTTAGGACAAACACTCACCACATTTATGGCATGAAGTTTGAAGTGTACATATGAACAGATCCAGGAGAGATCCCAAGTGCTGACTGATGAAAGATATAATGATTTAGATGAAACTTAGAAAGTGACAGTTTATTAGTATTGGTTAAGACCCCCTGAACTCACCAACAAAGAAAATTCCAGAAATCCTCCAGTGCCCAAGAGCAACACCATAAAACTGATGCAAAATGAAGTTGTACTTTGCAACTCAGAAAATCCAAAGCCTTTGATTATCCTGAATTTGTCACTCCACAGCTTTTTCCCAGCTATAAACTACCGAGCAAACCATCAAATACAAAGTAGTTATGACAATTACCACACCAACACGTTGTCTCTTCTGAGTAGACAGAGCATCCACGTAATGTCATTTACATGTCATCAACATGAAAGTGCTAAGAATTATGATTTTTTTAAATAAATGAATATAAATAGGTCACTGGTAACTTTATGATAATGGAATTAAATAACAAAAATATCAATAAACATAGATTTTTATATATAAAAGTGTTGTTTATTGTAAGGAAACTTTAAATATAACCAACAATATTGAAAATATCATGACTGGCATTTATGGCCTTGATTGTAGTTTACTGCCATACAAGTAATTTCTAGCATTTTTCTTAATCACATCAAGCCAGTGCAAAATATCGGTAGCTTTTAGAGATTAAGCATACAGAATGACAAGAGTGTAGATTTTGGTTACCTGACATTTCCTTCTAGTATAACAGGCTTCTCTTTTTTTCCCATAAATCAAAAGTACAAAGGCAAGTTATCATATGTGCAATTATTCACACCAGGTTTCTAGGTAAAAAAAAAAAATTACATTTGTAAATTTTGCTCAGATTGTACTTTGTTACGAATCTGACTTATAATTTATACCATACTGTATGATATAAATGATATATTGTTATCATAGTATATAATCATAATTTCATATAGAGGTATGATTATATAAATTGTCAGAACATATCACTAACTGTAGGGTAATGATTGCATCAACATACACAAATGTATGGCATTAGAAAAGTCATTATCTAAGAAGGAAAGATGTTATAATTCAGGTGTTTGAAACAGGGCATAAGCAGCCTTCCACCAACTCCTGCAGCGTTATTTTGGCAGAACTACTGCCCATTGCCAGTATGTGCACGAGTTTTCCATGTACATCAACAGACAGGTCAGTAAGCAGTATTAAAACTGGGCTGTGCCTGAAATTTCCAGTCACAGCCCCTTGTCAGCAATGAGCCCTGTGCTCCTAATTAAGATGATATTCCCTCTCCTCAGTCTCAGAAGGTATTCCCCATGCTATTATGGCTGAAGACATTACTTCATGATGACCTACAGGTTTTTGAAAGCAAGACATGTTAGGTTTAACAATAACAGATGTGTGCAAAGCTTTGGAAGTACTGATCTTTCAAATTAAAAATGCTTTTGCACTTCCCGATAAGGATTTTCAAGGACAGCCTTAGTTTAGCATGGCTTTCAATATCAATCACTTCAGTAATTGACTCTGAACTTTGATAGCTAAGATTAGACTGCAAGAAGAGAGATATACAGAGATCATTTCATTTGAAACAGGTAAAAGATTTAACATAAAAAAGGTGAGATCTAAAAAACAATTAACTAGAGAACAAGCATAGATAGAGAAGACAAAATGCATAAATATAAAACAAGGGAGAAGGAAAACAATATAGGTTACATATGATTAGGTAGAACATGACAATGACCCATGCCTTTGCTTTGAAAGCATTAAGGTTAGTTTGTCAGCTGTCCTCACTCGTGTACAGAATGCATATAACTAATAAAAAAATGCAGTTTATTGCAAAGATACACAAGTCCTCTAAATTGCATAAGATAGTACAATGTCGTGCTGAAACATGACACATTAAACAAAGAGGACTTTAAAACAAATTAAAAAATGTTAAAAATCAGATTTGGGTCATGAGCGTTACACAAAACGCATTGTCATGCTTTATCTTACGATTAATCTCGTGATTCACTACATCTGTGATAAATGCAACAGAAAATCATGACAACTGTAATAGTCAGAAAGTAATATCTACTGTATATCTTCTGTATTAATACATATAAACACTTTGTGTGCACTAATACTTTCAACATATCACATTCAAACTAACAGTCTTTCCAGAAAAGTTGTAACGTTTTTGAAGAACAGAAGCTCGTTTAACGAGTTCATCGCATGTGGTTTTGTTTTGGTTGTTTTTTAAAATCAATTCTTTATGGAAATGCTGTGTTAAAGGATTTGATTTTCAAAGGTGCTGTGCTACTACAGGTCGTCCTAAATAGCAGATGGAACCATCAACTCTAAGCACTTTTAAAAATCAAGTCCACAATTTATTGAATTGCTATTTTGTTTACTAGTATTCCCACTGGAATAAGTAAAAAAAACCAAAAAAACAACAAAAACCCCAACAGAACAAAACAAAAATAAACAAACAACCCCCCACCCCAACCAAAAATCAAACCAAACCAAACAATCCCACACCCACTCTTAAAATCACAGAAAATGCTTGGCATCTATAGGAAGAGAGACAATTTCTGAGTGGACTAACCACTACTGTGCTATATTCTCATAACAGATCTTGTTGCTCCACTGTTTAGTTCATGCACTGGTATCGGCAATGTCCATGTTTGTTCCAAACAGAGCAACTAGCTGCTCTTCATAGTTTGCAATGTTTCTTTTCAGAATTTCCATACAAGGTCCCAGAAGCCTTTCAAATGCCTGCACGTCCATAACTAAGATAAAAAGGGAGAGAAAGAGAAAGAATATGATGTGCCCATCAGCTACAGACACTATACGTGATATTTACGACATTCCAATGTAAAACTTTAAATGACTACAGATGCTACTGTATAATTAGGAGCTAAACATCAGACCTTGAAAAGCAATGTATGCAAAGGGTTGTCTATGAGCACAACTCCTATAGCTTCATTTTTCCTGTGCCTGAGACAACAGTGGGATGGAATGATTAAATTAACAGCTGGTAAACACAAAGAATTTGTTAAGAGCCTAAATCATGACGATAAAATGGGACAGGACTTTTAAGAGTTATTTCTTAGATGAATCAGTCTACTGAGAAAAGAAGTATTTTACCTTTCTGCAGACTATTAAACATTATTCTGATAGTTATAAATGGTTTGCAGCAATACTCTGCACTGTCCTAAAACAATTTTTAATTCCATACAATCAGAGAAATGTTGGAGAATTTGTGTTTAATAGTATTTATCAATTGCAAATAATTTCTGTGGCTAAATGATGTAAATAGAAATGCACAGCAATAGCTGATGCACCTGAACAGCCTTATTTAGGTAAATGTGATTAAATCTTATATTCTGGAGAAAGACAAATACAAATAAAACCAACCAAATAGGTTATGTATCATTTTATATTAGATCTAAAATATTATTGAACAATACCTAAACATTTGACAGTGCCAAGAGCAAATGCAGAAGCAGCTCGTGGTTTGTTAGTTACAAGAGCAAGTTCTCCAAAATACTGTCCTCTTGAGCATCGAGCTATTTCAACTGCTCCATTCTCTTCTAGATCTTGTTTGCCCTGAAATATCATGGAAAAAAAGAAAGAAAATTATGAGTATGAGGGAGAGACTTGCTGAAGTCAGGCCCGAACAGGCAAAGTTAGTGACAATGGACACCATTTAACACTTAAAATACATCAAGATTTAAAAAAAAAAAAAAGTTCAGTGTTTTAGGGACGTTTACCTTCCTTGTCATTATAATCCTTACTTCTCCAGATTCTACAATGAAGAAAGAATCAGCCAAGTCACCCTGTGCAACACAAAAAATAAAGTGGGCAAAGGAAATGTAGTTTCCCTTTTCGTTTCATTAACATTAAAATATTTGCAACCAGTGCCTTGAAGCTCATCTTTTTGATACCTGTTGCAAACTCTAGGCACATAATCAAAACATTTATACAGAACTGCCAGCAAGGACTTTTCATGGAAAGACGTAGGTGACTGTGCCTTACACAAAAAACAGAAAACCAGTGTTATGGAAGATTTTTAGGATCCTTACTACTGTTTCTCACTTCTGTATTTCTTCCAAATCATTTCACTTACCAAGTTTCCAGTGTAAAAAGCCTCCAAGGGCTATCTGATATCCAGCATTTATCTTGGGGCAAGACAATCTCAGTTGCCTAATCTGAAGTGTTTATTTCTGCATTCTTTTTCAAAAGGTTTTCAAAATATTACCATATTTTAACAATAAAAACAAGTTAAGTCCTCAGAGCTCCTCATTGGAAGCACATTTATATAGTTTGGATTTCTAAGTATATTAAAAGTGTTGACTCCTTTGTTATACCAACAAAGAGGGCTGTTTTTCAAAGTACTGTAAGTTAAAAGTTAGCTTTTGAAACAAAATAATCACCTCTCTTAGATGTCAGATTCATTGGTTTTGTTTAGATGAGAATGAAAAAATAGTTTAAAAGTAAGCACTGTCTGTAGATAACATGATTACTGTTACCTATTGGGAAAGAAAAACTGAAACTAGAAATAAACTGTACCTGAGCAATGATTTGTTCTCCATCTTTGTACACTTTGGTACCAATCACATCAACCACTTTTAAACGCTCAGACATCTTCATTTAAAAAGAGAAAATGTAGAAATATTTAGTTAACATTACTATAATATATATTTAGAAAGCAATTTCACATTTCTTTTCATGAATCTTTGCACAGAATAGTGTATCTTGATTTTCCTGTTTTGATAACCATTAAAAAAAGAACTGCTGAACAGTGTTCCTGAGGGTATATTACAGTTTTAATAGCCAGGTAATTTTGCAGGTATTTTGATAGAGCCTCCATTTTAGAAAGAAGTCTATATATTCCAAGTCTTCAAAAATTATTTTTAAATACAATATTAACGATAATTCTCTATCCCAAATTTAGAAAACCCCAAAGTACGCAAACTTTTATTGTGGAGAAACTTTGAATTCCAAATTTAAACTCTTCAAAAGCAGAATCTGATCAGACACCTCTGATACAGCCATTAAAATAATTCAACAGAAATCTTACTTCTAAAGATTTAAGGAATGGCAATGACTCAATAAAACTTTCATACATTCTTCTCTTTTTGGCATTATTTTTTACAATGATTCTTCGGAACGTTACCCTGTCCTGAAAACACAAAGAGAAAAAGAGAGTTTATGAACAGAAAATATGTGTGGGCTAGAAAATACTTTAGAAATGGCTGAATATGTCCAAATTACCCCATTTTAGTCACAATATAGCTGTCAAACTAGCTGGCTAGTCTCTCCCTACAGTCAGTGGCAAAAGATTCCTCTAGGGGTCAATCAAGAGCTCCTAAAGTTGAGCTCCTGATCTGATTCATGTTAAGAAAACCTCCGCCCTTTGGGTGAGAGTACATGCTGAGTTCACATACAGAGGGCACAGACTTTACATTAAACTGCGAGTGCCGAGTGTGGAATTTAAGATATTTAAGAAATCTTCAATATTTAAATGTTTCATTTGTAAAGTTCATTCATTATCCTGAGGTCCCACACATATTGATACATACTCTAAGAGGATTTTATATTATTATATAAACAAAGCCAAAGTACATGAGTCTGGGTCTTGGGTCGCAGTCCACTTTCTGCTGTTTCAGCAGAACAAGATTCACTGCTGCCCTAAACAGCCAACTGGACATTCCTTACTATTTGGCCATGCAAGTGAACCAGACAGATGGAAAAACTACATGAATGCTGTTTTCTCCTCTTGACTTGCTAGGACTGTATCCTGTGACAGAGGGGAAACACATTGCAAGCCTTCACTGACACAGGTGGGACCTACTGGCCAATGCAACCCAATCCAATTTAAAGCCATTCTTCGAGTGTTTTTACACAATCCCAAAAGTCACATGGATTAAGATGGAGGAAAACCATGTTTGACTTCAAAAGGAAAATGTAATCTTGGGATCAATCATTGGATTGATATGTACATCTTGAAGAAGATGGCCACTGCAGTTTTGCTCTTTTGGTAAATTCTATTACTGTTGTCAAAGATCCAGGTTGTATAACCTCGTACTGGGAATTTTACTCTGGAACCCAAGATGTTTCCAATCAAGATGTGGGGAAAAAGAAAATTACATGCAATTGCCAAGTGGGTAATTATAATTAAAATAAAATTACATTATTTTTTTCAAAAAACAGTGTTTTCTTAAGCCTCAGATTAGCACCTGCAGATTCTGGGAAAAAGCCCCCAGCATTATGCTGGGAGTTCTCAGAATTTTTAGAATTAAACTTACTGAAATGATAAATTTTTTTAAATGCTGATAATAGCACGCCAGTACAATTTATAGAAAATAGTTTTTTTTAAAAATAGCTTAAAACAAGTGTTCCACTTACCAAACCCCAGATGGCACCAGGAGAGGTAGCTATAATTGTAGCTGCTCT
This sequence comes from Pseudotriccus pelzelni, assembly GCA_035584735.1. Classification (NCBI taxonomy): domain Eukaryota; kingdom Metazoa; phylum Chordata; class Aves; order Passeriformes; family Tyrannidae; genus Pseudotriccus; species Pseudotriccus pelzelni. Next base: position 13,185,432 of record JAWMRA010000041.1, on the reverse strand, counting down.
GGGTGTATTGTACATTAAGGCCAACTCACCAAAACATCCTCGGTTATCATAGGTTCCAACACACCTCCCAACACCATCACATTTTACATAAATATCATATGTACCTCTGTTAATAAAATACATAAATACAATTAGAATCCACCCCTGGTCTTTGCTAAGCAGCCTCTCACTGTAATTTTTTATGCCATGAATTCCAGAGATAAAGTATTTGAAATATACACTCGCTTGTTTAAATGGTATTAAATACCTTGTAGAGACATCTCAATGACTTCTTTAAATAATAAAAGTGGTCTCTTTACAGAGGGAAGGATAGGATTATTAGTTTTTATATTAACTCAGTTTAAAGACAGACTGGATATACAGTGATCTATTGATCATCAGAACTTATTAAAAATTAAGATTTAACTTTCTATCTGTTTCTTAATTTCACTTTAACCACACTAAACACAAATGTCACAAGTCCTTGCAAAAATTATGACAGGATCACTGAAATAATAATACAAGTTATTTATCATTTTAAATATTTTAGAGTAGCAATTTATAATGAAATACATAAAGGAGAAGCAGGAAACAGAAGGAATATATCTGAAAAACAATATAAGATTATGAAATAAAGACATACATTTGTTTAATACATTGTGCATTTCTCCTCCTCAGCATTAAATTAGTAACTTTTTTTTTTTGCCTTGGGAATGCAGTAAAATCTGGTATCTTGTAAAACATGATGTTACCACCCCCATTGGAGCTGAGCCATCATTTTGTTCAGTGCTGAATATTTGCATGCTATGTGTTGATAAATCATGTGAATGTAATGCAAAATTCTGTGCAATTATTTCACTGATAAGGGACATAGGGGTGATTCACTGCACCTAAAAACTGCAAGGCTGACAGAATATTGTGAAGTCCCTGCAGCCTTTTGCATAAGAGATGACAAATTGTAACCTCACAAAGCTGAAAAATACTGTCTCCCCACACAGAATCCTGACACACTTCCACGATCTTCTGATTTAATATTTCAGGTACAAGGGGTCTGCAACAATCATCTAGTCCAACTATCTGCCCATTTCAGGGCTCTCAAAAGTTAAAGAATGTTATTAAAAGAATTGCCCCAATACTTCTTACACACTGACAGGCTCTCTAGAGAGAGAGAGATGTCTTATACACTGACAACCTCTCCAGGAAGCCTGTTGCAGTGTCTGACCACTCACTTGGTAAAGAAATGCTTCCTAATGTCAAGTCTGAACCTCTTCTGGCACAGCTTTGAACTATTCCCATGAGTCTTACCACTGAATACCAAGAGAAAAGCTCAGCATCTCCCTCTCTACTTCCCCTGCTCAGGAAGCTGCAGAGAGCAACGAGGTCGCCCCTCAGCCTCCTTTTCTCCAAACTAGACAAACCCAGAGTTCTCAGCTGCTCCTCACACGACATTCCTTCCAGCCTCGTCACCGGATTTGTTGCCCTCCTCCGGACAGATTCAAGTAACTTCACATCCTTCTAAATTGTGGGGGCCAGAACTGCACACAGTGTTCAAGGTGAGGCCACACCAACACTGAATACAGTGGGATAATCACATTTTTTGACCACCTGGTGGTGATCTCCACTGATCAAGAGCCTTTACATTTCTTTTAGAGTTCTAGCATAATGTTCCTATCAAACACTCCCAGAAATCATTGTGTTAGCCTGGAACTACAGGTACTATTAAGGAAAGGTGATTTGGGATAGCCTGGCTGGAGCTTGTGCCAACAGACTAGTGAAGGATGCCAAAATAAATGCTCTTCCTAGCTCACTGATTTCTACAGTAATGATTATCTTAGTTACCTGCTTTGCCCATACAGATCTCCAAATGAAAAGTAAAGACTTAGCTCCTCAAGGTCTAATAATATTCATGCGAGCAAGAAAATCTACAGGTAGCACTGAAAAGCAGTAAGATTTCAAAAATATCTGCTGCCTTTTAGAAACTGCTCTGCATAGTTCAGACAAGAGGCATACTGGTTCACATGTGCTCTTTTTTTTTCTCTCATGCAAATATATGTAAGAGTTAAATACAAGTTCACAGAATGTAAGTCTTTCTCAATGACTTTTGCATAATGCATACTTTGTGCTATAATGAGACACGGCAATTCACCTATCAATGACGTAGAAGTTGTCACCATCATCCCCTTGATCAATTACGTGTTCCCCTCCTTCAACCAGCTTTTCAAACATGGCATCTAACACCTGAGACATCTGTTCCTGTTTAAAAGAACACAAAGACAAGAAATTATCATCTGCTTTTAAACTTTGCTCTTCAAATTAACTAACTGGCCAGCTTCCCAATATGCAGATAAAAAATGTTAATAGGTGGAAAATATTCATGCTACAGAAATGTGTGAATCAACAGAGAGACAGTTTTATTTAGTATTCAGTGTTATCTTCCTCCTCTTGCAGTGTTCGGAGCACAGATTCCCTTCTTGTCCTTGCAAGTAATAAGACAGATCTTCCCTACTCATGACCATCCAAAGAGAGCACTTCACCCTTCTCAACTGAGTAATGTTAAACCACTGAAAGAAAAAACTGTATCTCTTATTTCATATGATACTTACCTGATTTCGTCTTCACAACTAATTTACAGAATTTAAAGTTTCAAAATGATTGTAAAGTATTTTGAAAGTCTAAATTATATAATGCCTGCAGAATGTTGGGCCAGATGTAATAATAAAGGTCTGCAGTGCTTTGGTTAAGTATGTAAATGCTGGACTCTTTGGGAAGCAGAAATTTACACACAGCTATAAAACTACGTTGTTAATTTGAATGGAATACAAATGCTTAGAGAGAAATGTTAAATGACAACAAAATGTGATCATCTGAATTATAACTGTCTAATAACAAAACCAAATCACTAATTACGTAATTTGTGTTGGTTGGTGTAAATTTGCTAAAACTTGACTATGCGCATCTAAAAAAACCAAACACAGCTCATTGCAGATTAACAATGTGGCTTCTAAAATTATAACTTAAAAATTTAAATTTTATTTTCAGTTTATCCCACAATATAACTCAAATTTTATCAATAACCACAAGATTATACTTTAGTTTTTGAAACTTTTTAAGTATGTATCATACTGGAAAGAGCAGGTTCTAGGGAAAATCATGGTAAAGAAAAGCCTGTAGATTTGCATTTTGCAATGGTTCAATTCATAGCATTTTCAGCCACTGAAAGATGGATGGCATTTGCCTTTCTGGAGACAACCAGTCTAACCCAGTCCTGTAGAGTCTTTCTGCAGCCCATGGACAAAGATAACCATACAAGATAGCTCAGAATGAATTCCATCCTTGTACTGTTGAATTTCTTCACTTACTGAAAGCTTTTAAAAACATCAGCACTACCGTGTTATCCAAGTCTTTTTGAAAAATGGAAGTTAAATACAATTTTATTTTCACTGTGTGTGGCCACAAAGAACAAAGGAATGGCAGCACCCATCCTTCGTACAGCTGATCATGGTAAAGTACAGTAAGACATCATGCAGCCCCTCCTAGGCCAGCAAAGAATCATTTAACTGCGTCTCTATTTAGTTGTACCTTTGTTAGTACAGACAGGTATGTATTTACAAACAGAAAGATCATTGTAGGTATCAGTGAATGTGTTATAGTTCATTTCAGAGAGAGAAAAGTGTGTGTGGGTGCCGCTGGGAGAGACTGCTTCCACCCTCTGTAAGCTGCCTGTTTAAGTTTGTCCAGGAGCATCTTGTTCACCATGCAGGCCTCCTGGCATTCTTCCCTGCTTTCCTCTTTGTAGGGTTGCATTGTTCTTGAGCCTGGAGGAAACAATCCTTGAGTATCATCCAGCTCTCTTGGGCCCCTTTCCTCCAGGGCATCCCTCTATCCCATGGCACTGTACCAAGTTGATCCTTGAAGAGATCAAAGTCTGCTTTCCTGAAGTCCAGCGTAGTGAGCTTGCTCCTAACCCTCCTCGTTGCCCCAAGGATCTTGAACTCCACCACTTCATGAGCACTGCAGCCCAGGCTGCCCTTGAGCTTCACATTCCCCTCCGGCCTCACCTTGTTGGTGGGAACAAGGTCCAGCAGAGCACCTCTCCTTGTTGGCTCTTCCTCACTTGGAGAAGGACATCAACACATTCCAAGAACCTCCTGTATTGCTGTGCTGTCCCCCTCTGACAGATGTTGGGCATGGCTGAAGTCCCCCAGGAGGACCAGGGAATGCGAGGCTGCTCTGATCTGTCTGTAGGGGACCTCATGTGCTCAGTCTTCCTGGCTGGGCAGCTGTAGGAGACCATCACTGTGATGTCACCTGTCCCTGCCTTCCCTTTAATCCTGACCCATACACTCTCTGTCAGCTCTTCATCCATCCCCAGGTGGAACTATGTGCACACCAGCTGGCCATTGACAAAGAGATCAGTACCACCTCCTTGTCTCCTCTTCCCATGCTTCCTCAAGAGTCTGTATCCTTCCATTCCAACACTCCAGTCATAGAGTTGGCCGACCATGTTTCTGTGATGCCAATAAGGTCACAGCGCTGCATAAATAAAGTGTGTACAAGGCTGTTGTATTGCCATTCCATAGCTGAAATGTATAGAACTGTGTGCATGTTTACAATCAGTTACAAAAGATATGATGAGATTCAGAAGAACAAAGCCCCAGACAGGAATGGCAACTGGTTTACCAAGGACATCCCCCCAGAATAGCGTGTGATTCCATCCCTCCTGCCAGGTCAAGTGAAAAACTGTAACTAAACGCTCACTCTCCTATCTTTGTATCACACAAAAAATGTCCTCCGGATGCATGTTGTTTTATATGAAAATAGCATGTTAACCTCAATTTCTCTGCAGTCAAAAAACAAATGTAACAATCACATCTCAAGACAATTCCTTGGAAAAAAAATAGAGATAATGGACATTAAGTATAATTTAAACTACATTTTATTTATTATAAAACTTTCACAGATTAAAAATCCAGTCACCTGTATGTCCTTGCAAGACAGATTTTGATTCATTCAAGAGAGCTGGTAGACCATGGCATGTCCTTTCCAAATGTCAAAGACTCTTTTAACTGCCAAACTACCAAGTGCTTTCCTACTGCTGTGCCAGGTACACGTCTTCTTAATATCAGTTTATAAATTTACTGTGAGCTACTTTGTAAAGAATAAAGGACAAAGTTCTCCACGCTAAACTCAAACACTGGGGCTTCCAAGAAGCAGTGATGTTTAAACTGATGATACAAACATTTGTTGTTTGACAAAGTGCTACCTGAATCAATAAAGACACTGTAGATAGAAATCGAAAATAGGACATGATCATCACTGGTAGTCATGACAATGACAAATATAGAAAACAACTTCCAAAAATTTTCCTTTCCCACTATTTAAGATAAGGAATTCAAGAGATAGGAGGCACAGCTACATTTCTACAATTAAAATGATGTGGTGTCTAACAGCAAACCAACACAATCTTAATCTGGCATTTGACAGGAGCCAGTAAAATCCAGATATTAAGATGGGTGCAATAAATCTCTAAAGTTATGGATGGTATGTTGAGATTATATATGCTTGGAAATCCCCCAAAAAAGGATGACTGCGCTGCTGGAGTGCTCCTTGGTACACAGGAAATCTCAGTTGATTTCCCTCTTAGATCCAAGACATCCTGCACAATTAGGTGGGCATAAGATTGTCTTGCACTTTTGTAAAACAGCAGCAACAAGATTTGCCTATCACATATGACTGGTAAAAATTATAATGCTCTGAGACACAAGCATAAAACTATCATGAGAACAAAGTGAATCCACACTTCTTCTATTGTCCCTGAGTTCATAAACCCCTTTATTCTTTCCTCCTACAACCATTTTACTAAACTGAGCCCCAGTTAAAATGGCATCCTGCTGGCCACCTTACCATCACTATGTGCAATATAAATGAATTAATATTCAACATGATATTAAGAAGTCAACAAAGCAGACAGAATACCAAAATAGGGAGCAAGAGATGGGGAGGTTGGGGTCAGAAGGAGGAAGAGCAGGAGAAAATGTTGGTAAGACAGGCAAGGAAACCATGGGAAGACAAGGACTTCTTAATCAACAAGTCAGGACCTTGTAGAAGAAGAGTAGATTACAGAATTCATGTCTACAGCTCTCTGCATTTGGTTTTCACAACAAAACCATGTACATACACTTCTTAGAACTCTGATATAAATGTCAGCAGCAATATTGATTCAATCCAAAATACTGAGTTCCCTTGTGTAATATCCACTTGCAAACTAATCAAATGGCATTTATTTCTTCACTGTCAAAGAATCTATTTTGTATTTCAATGTATAATCCATATTTTCAAGCAATAATATTTTTCTTCAGAATATACGTTGACCTTTTTCCACATGTGTTAAATTAGTATTCTGCCTCTCAAATGTCATGCATGTGCCCATCAGTCAGACTCAGTAATACACTTCATACTTTGTAACTAGCCCTCTGAGCTAATTGGCTGATTCTTTTTGCAGTTTGTTAAAAAAAAATAAAGAGCAGAAATAATTCAGAGTTGCAAATAGTTTCCAGAATTCTTAAGCCAAATATTAAGGTACCTCATATTGTGCAGTTCTTTTGCAGAACGCCTTCAACAGCTGATTAGAGAATCACAGAATAATTTAGGTTGGAAAAGACATTTAAGATGATTGAGTCCAATCATTACCCAGCACTGCCAAGTCCACCACTAAACCATGTCCCCAAGGACCACATCTACACATCCTTTAAATACCCCCAGAGATGGTGACTCCATCACTTTCCTGGACAGCCTCTTCAAATGCTTTGACAACCCTTTTGGTGAGGATCTTCTGTTAGCAGTTACAAGGAATGCTTTGGCCTTAAGTATAAGAATCCACTATTCATAAAAGTTACATTATGCTCTCTTTCATCTTCCTTCAAGTTAATCAATTCTAATTGATTAATCAATATTTGTGCTCTCTTACACTAATTCCCCAGGTACACGAGTGGCAATATGCCCAGAAATTGCTACTGCATATTTGTGAACAATATGTATAATTTATTACCTTTTACAAAAGGATCAAGACCTATTTTAAATATTCTCTACAAGCATTAGCAGGACAAAGCTCTCCAACATAAAATTTCCCTGAAAGAGAATAGATGATGTAACGCTGCTTCTGAATTTTTGCAAAAGAAAGGATTCAAACTTTAAGTGCAAGGGCATGGCATAGATTTGATGGTACCAGTCCACTGAGCCACATTGTTACTCTGATTAAAAGTTCCTCAAGTTTTTTAACTGCTGCCCTATTGGCCATAAAAGCCAAACCAAACAGCCTGTCAATCACCCCAGCAAATTTTCCTCTTAAGAGACAAACCCAAAAGAACAACATCTCCAAATGGCACTGTGAAAAGGAAGAATAGAAGGCTGCCTAGGACACTAGCCGAGCTGCTGCTGCTATTCCTTCTGGTGATAAAACACCAGGAGGTGTTAGGCTGAACAGAGAGAAGTTTCAGTAATTGTGACTTAGGGCTTGTCCTCAGTAATGGCACAAGATGTTTGGTCACCATCTTGTTTTCTCCTTGCTGGCTTACACAAAATGGAAGTGGAGGGGAAAGAGGGCATGGAGCTCCTGATTCCACTGCTAGTAATCTCCAGCCTCTGGAGCACCAACATGCTCTGTGCATGCAGGTAGAATAAGTAGCCTGGCACACCATGGCAAACCTAGGAGAACAAAAGTCATATGGTTTCTGGCAACTCAGAAGAAAATAAATAATACTCTGGTTTAAGAGGAAGAAGTTTTTCTGGGAAGAAGAACAGGAAGAGATGCTTTAGAAGAGGAATGAGTTAATCTAATATAGGTTACATTAACAGCATGGGAAGAAGAATATAAACATCTGAATAGGCCTACCTCTTCTAATTCACTCATCCACACAGTTCTGCTCCTAGAATTTCTCAGTTCTTTTCTGATGTGTTCCCCTAAAACTAGCCAAACACCTCTGCAAAACGTTTTTCCCTCATCTTGTTGCAAATGCATGTTTCAATCAACATTTTTCTCAAGTAATTTTTTCAACAGTGTTACAAGTTAGCTAAAACTGGTATTGAGTAACAGCAACTAGATAGGAAGGGAGTAAGCCCTCATAAAGGAAAAAAGATTGCTAACATATCAATTCATTAAAAGTACTTTCGATTTAAGGGAGTTGACTCAGGAGTGCCCTGCTGAACTCACATTCAGTGACCAGTCACACCCTCATCAATCTACAAAGAAAAAGAAAGTTTCAAGAAAATTCAAGTAACTTCACAGACTTCAGGGAATTTATAAGAGTTGGCCTTTAAAACATAAGTGTGGCTCAGGGAAATGTACCAAAACTGGTGTTCCTTTACACTACTATATTTTCAACCACAGCCGATACATGAAATATTGATATTTATAAATAGTTCTGTGCAAGTTTACCTAAAACTGCTATAGGTAAGTGCAGGCTAAAGACAATGTTGTGTGTAGTTGTCTCCAAGTCTGAAGGTTATCTTTTTCTCCTCTTTCTCTTTTAGCCTCATGTTCAAATAGTTCTGCTGCTCTTTAATTTTATGTGATGGCTCTTGTCTGTTCAGATGATACTCTTATCTTGTCCTTCCATTCAAATTACAATACAGTGTGTGAGGGTGGGATAAAGTTCTAAGAAAATGTGGACTCCACTGAGCATCATGTACTGAATGCAATTCTGATCATGCTGTAAAGACACTGTTATTCTGTATTTGAGAATGGTGTTTGACCCTTGCTAAAAGACCATCAGGGAAAAGCCATTAAGTGCTTTCCGTTGTCTTTACCTCCATAACTGATCTCAGAAACAATGAATTTCATACACAGAACTATGGCAGAAAGAGGCTGAAGTTCAGTGCAAGTAAAAAAAACCATAGCAGTGGGAGTGGGAGATGCTATCGATACAAAGCTTGACTTTTGTTGCAGAGACTTGAGCTTTAGCAGCTGAAGATATTATCTCTCTCCAAGATGAAGGAGGTTTTTGCTAACGCACCACTCTGCAAACTGCAGCAGCTCTCATGCTGCAGGGTGGAGAAGCAGAGGTGAGGAAGAGAGCTGGCATAGGAACATTTAAATTACTGCAACTACAGTGGCAGAGCCCTTGAGTCACTGCCTAGAAGGAGAACAAGAAGGAGGAGTGGGAGAAGTCCCCTGAGGACTACAGATCCTGGCTCCACAGAAGAGGCGTCCCAGACTTAAGAAGGCTACATTTTAATACCCTTTCTGTCTTCAGAGCTCAGTAGTTTTCCAATGTCTTTTATGAGTAAAATTATTATAATGAAAAACTCTTCTACAAAAATTATCTTATTCCACTTCCCAGAATGCTGTCTGTAAAGAATTTCAAGCAGGAGGAAGTGTTCTTAATCCACAATCCACAATGGACAATTGGAGCAAAGGTGGGTGAACAAGACTTGAGAGATCCCAGGAGCAGATATCAAGGCTTTGGATTGCAGAGATCCACAGAGGGAGAACTCAGCTAAGCAATCTTTTGCTAAACACCTGGAACAGGCTGTGGGAACGATTAGCAATTATAGGTAACCGATCCAGAAGCAAAACCTAAAAAAAAAAAATGTTCAAAACATCAGTATTGAGACGGCAGGCACAGCCCTGAGAAGACCTTCACAACAAGGAAGTAACCCCTCAATATTCCTTAGAAGAATACATCTCTGGAAAAAGTCAGTCAAGTGTCCGCACCGGAACAATTTAATGCCTTGTGTCTACACAACATTACAATATAGCTGATTTGATGCCAACAGATCCCTATCCTGCAGACCAAGTGGCTGATGACTATTTAGACAGAAGATCTTGTTCTTGCTGTAAGGGAAAGCAGATCCCATCCAGAGGATGGATACTGTAAGCACTATTAACATCACAGCAGGTTCTGGGAGCACACGATAATCCACTGGGTCACAGGGCTCAGAAGAGAGAGATGCTCAGAGATTAACCAAGAGGGGCCATTGGCAGACTAATGTAGTGATGGTCCAGCCAAGTGGAAGCCAGGACACAGAAACACTAAGGACAATATATAATCAAGCAATTTCACATCCAGAGCAGACGCCCACAAACAACTTTGTATCCCTGAAGCTATTAAAAAAAATAATTCAGGAGCAGAAGGGGTAAATGTTTGCATGACTTCAGCTTGACCAAGTATAGTGGAACAGCTGCTTAACTACCTACTAAACAGTTAGTATGAGGGAATTAGGAGATCTTCTGTGTTAGGATCCCTAGTGTCCCAACAATGCACATGTATTATTAGCACCCACGCGGAGACTTCTGATGCTCTCCTATAATGTAACTCCAGGGTTCTGCAAAGCTGGGAGTTTGTGGTTCACTGCCCTCCTCAGGGCTTTTCTAGGAAAAGGTACCCAGGGTCAGGGCTCAGGCTTTGTGCAGACAGAAAAAGGAGCCAGAAACCTGCAGCACAGATTAACGTACATTCTCCGTAAGAGCACCTGATTTCCAAACAGAGCCGCAGACTGGCCTTTCCATTAGCTCCTCTTGAATCAGATTTTAAACTGTCTGTTCTCCTACTTAAAACTCTACACAATTATTTTTGTTTCCCCCATGCTCCCTCCCGTGACAGCATCGAATCAATTCCGTTGAGAAAGCATTTGGTGTGCTGTGAGTCATCCCAACCTCGGTATGCATGTTTTGATTGATACAATCGCCTTTTCCCTTAAACAATCCTGTGCGCTTTTTTGAGTAGCATTATCACCTTTGTCTGATCCAGATCACTCATTCAGTTCATCAAGCTTTCATAAAAGCCCATAGTTATTCTTATAGGCAACAGAAGGAAATTATTTGCATAAAAGAATGTTATCCGAAGCTTTTTTATGGTATCTGCATTAAGTGAAATAATAATGTAAACACTTCACTATTGCCTTTCTCTTTCCCCCTCCTTTATAACTCGCTTGTTCAATTACATCCATAGTTAAACTGTAGGCTTAAGGCGTAATTTTCTGTTTTGAGGGAGCACTCAGCACCTTTTGGGTGCTAAAAAGTAACTACTAGAGACAACTTAAACATTCCAGTTAACTCGTACATTTATATACATCAGTGTACAACAAGATTTAAAATAAGAAAATACAACATTTTACAATCACAATAATGTATAGATTCATATTAATGTACTTCCAGATTATCATCTATGGTGGTGAACAAAAGACTATATGATGTATCAGTTATAAAAATGTAATTTCTGGAATTTATGAAACAGTCAAGAAAGCATATGTAAGAGTTTACAAAAGTCAAATCTGTAAGTTTCTGTTCAAAAGCTCAAGAATTAATTCTTAGCAGCACTGCTAGATGATGTTCAGTACAAAGAATTTCTTACCGGGTCTAGGTTCTTAAAAAGAAGAATGTCCTTGCAGGCCTCCTGCAGTCTGTTTCTTTGATCATCTGTTTTGGGGTGAATAATCTGAGGGATACAGTACAAAAACTCTTAAGGTGGTTATTATAGAGCAGCACTAGCTGAAGGACTGAGCTAATTCAGCTATGCATTTCACACAATATTTTGGCCATGCTTCATAACACTTTCATTTCAGAACCTTCAGGATTTGAATAAACACTCAATGATAACATGGTATCACCACAACATTAGCAAATATAACACTTCTGTATTTAAGCTCACAAGACCTGAAGAGTCCAGCTCATTTGTGCAAGCCATTCTGGATACTTTTATCTACACTACTGTTACATAAACATTACACTCTGATCATATTTGGGGCATGTTTTATAAAAAGCACCACTGTTATATTCAGTCATTTGCCATGACTACTTCCTAAAGAGTATTTCGTGAAATAGTATCTGTGTTAAATTCAGATCAGAAATTTCACAGAGTAAACAACAGACTTGACACTATCTGAGTGAGCCGGAGATTTACTAAGTTACAAATGTGTGGTTCATGTGAGTATCAATCAAGTTGCTCAACTCATATGCTTCAAGAGATATGCTAAGTATAGCTGTGATAGTATAGGGTAACCTTTTTGATAGTGTTAAAAGCCAGAAATTAGGTAGAACATAAACAATTAAACTTTTCTTGAAAGTCATGCTATTTCATCTTAAAAGCTAAATAAATGTTTTTAAAAAGGTGACATAAATAAAAGAAATAAACACAGTTCATTAGCTGTTCCACTGTACATCTAAAAATCTTAGCAATTTTATAGTTTACCTTTTTGCTGCCTAACAAAAACTACCAGAATATTGAGGAAACTACTGCAAGATTCTGAGGACACCAAATAAGTGTTTTGGGGAGCAGATGCTCTCTACATAAATATAACTGCACAAAAATGTTTCCTTAACCATGTATCACAAATGTGGTAATTTAGAATAATACATCAGGTCCTCTATGGCTGACTGTAATCAGGATTTTTCAGTGTTCCTTTAACACGAAAACCCATGAGCTTACTGAAGTATACTATAGTAAGGATGCTTTTGGAAAGGAATGGTAATGCTGATTGCATTCTTCTTCCTAAATTTAATGCCCAAGAATTAAAAAAGTAAGTATTTGACTCTAAGCATTAAGTACCCTAGATTCTGCGTCGTCCTCTTCCTCATCAGGATTGTAAGCTTCTGCACACACTGAAATAAAAAAAAAAGTATAATCTTAATTCAAATTGCAACACTGTTTCACAAGATTTACAGAACAGAAAATGCACTGTGTGGCACAGGAATAATGTGCAGTAATGTAACACACTCAGTAAGGAAGATACTGCTGAGAGGGCCCATAGCAGGTCAACTCCAAACTGCAGGTGAAACAAAGCACATTTGTATAATTTTGGGCATGTTTTCCCTGGTTTGAAAGACCTCTAATATAAGTTTCTCACCTAACCTGTTCTAAATTATCTTACTGCACTATCAGAATTTTGTTCTGATGTCTTAATTATTTCTTGTCAGAATTCAAGCTATCCATATGGGATGTAGAGATTACATAACTCCTTTCATCTGTGTAGGTTCAAGGTAGTTTGGGGTGTGTTCTTCGGTTAGTTGGCTGACTCAAGGTGTTGTATTGGGGTTTTTTTGCATCCTTGAAAACTTTTCACTCCTACCTACCTTTTATTTTATAGGCTAAATAATTCTACTTTTTCAGATTTTTCCTTACAAGGCACATTTTTCAGCTCTCTAACTCTCTTTATTGCCATTCCCCTCCAGTTAGTCCTTCTTTACTGAAATGTGATGCTCAAAGCTGGACCCAGTATTTGAACAGTGGAGAGCACTGAGTATAACACATGAATTACTCCACATATTTATGACTTTTTCATCCATCATGCCTTCTTTACAACAGGTTGACTACATTGACTCATGTAATATTTATGATATGTATAATTTTCAAAATTTTACCACTGCTTAACCACCTGTCCCATGGCTATACATGGCTGTTCTGTCCAAGTGCAGTAGTACCATGCACTTAGGCTTGTTAAATATTACCTTATTTTCAAAGCCATTTCAAGATCATTTTCAATTCTAATCCTGTTACCTGGCATCCTTCCAATTCCTTCTCAACTCTGTGACAACTGCAAATTTAATAAGCATATTCTCTAAAACATAATCCAGATTACTACTGAAAAAACAGAATAGTGTCTAAAAAAACCTCTTATGGATTATGGACGAGTGAAACAGCAGTAGCTCCTTGGGGTTTACCTTATCCAACCAGTTCTGCAGCCATATCCCATGAAACTAACAATGAGACATTGCTTGATGTTCCTTAGCTTGTTTATAGGGGAGTCTTGTGAAACAGCATTCAGAAGTTCCTTAAACTGAAAATGTAGGACACCTGCTCCTTTTATCCACAAGTTTTAATCTCTTGCTACAGGGTATTAGATAGTTCCAACAAATCCATGCTGACTGCTATCTGTTACTTTCCTCCAGGTATTTACAAAATTAATATTTGTCTGTAATTTTTCTAGGAACAAAAATGATCCGTAAATCTATGATAGGCATATTCTCTCCATAGCTCCCCCATCCTTTTAAAAAATGAGGCTTTCTATTTTTCTGGGAGGGTTTTCACATTTACTTTTCTTCTTCAGATTCTTAATGGCTATTGCTAACAGGGCTGAGACTAATTTAGACAATTCTTCCAGTTTCCAAGTATAGTGTGTCTGAGGCACAGCTAACTTGGAACACCTAACATGTAAGTTAGTCTGATTTATCCTTTCTCTGTTCTAGGATCTTTTCCATATATGCTAAGGGAAACTGATGTGCTTTTGTTAAGCAGCAGACCAACACCTTCCTGGAACATGCTCTTACCAGAAATATATTTCCAGAACAATTTCTGTTACTCCTCATGTACTTACCAGTACACAATCTTTTCTTGTTCATATTTTTTGGTCTTGGCTTCTTTGATGTGTTATGGTTTGTTTGGGTTTTTTTCTCTACATCTTTTTCTATTCTTTTGTACTTGTTCTGAATAATCCAAACTAGTTTTAATTTAGTGCTTGATATAAATGAAGTGCTTCTATTTTAGACAGATTTATTTCACTATGCTTTTTGTCCTTCTCCTGTCCTGTCTCAGTTTGCATTTTTTCTCTTTATAGTTCTTCTTTGAGGAACAAACAATTCCTTAATTTCTTTTCTCCAGACTCCTTTCCAAAGACATTATGCCCACAGTTCTCTCATACCCCCTTGAAACCTGTTGTTCTGACTCTTTTACCTCATTCCCTCCCTGAAATCTGTGAGTCCTATCATCACAGGGTAACTCACTCAGCCTGCCTTTTCTCTCCATATTCTTGCAACAGCTTCTCCCTTAGAGTTGGTATCAAATACAATAGCTTCCTTTTTGATTGGTTTTCCCACCGTCTGAAACTTTGGTCATAAGTGCAGTGCGAAACACGTTGGGCAGTTCCTTTACTGGCCTCCAGCAGATGACTGATTGATTAAAATCCCTCATTATCACCATCCCCTGTACCCTGACAATAATAAATACCCTGACCTATCTGATCTGTTTGGCGGTCTGTGCAATGCCTGTGTTAACAACAGAGCCCACGAGCTTTTGCCCTGTTAGTATTTACTCATAGAGCACTGGCATATCTAACTCCCTCTAGAGCTGGATCACAGCACAAACGTCTGAACCAAAACATACAACAGCCTCTTCCTCCTCCCCATCCTCTAACCACGTCTTTGCTGTGCTAGTTCAGCCACAGTGTTGCTCATGGATTAAGATTTGGTGTCCTCTCATTTATTCCCCATACTTCCTTTATCATTATACAAACAACTTAAGAAGTAGTGACCTGGTGGGCACATTAACCTCCTCATTACCGTACCCAATTAAGACCATTTCAGGGGAAAGCATATCATCACACCTATTATACACAGACCCACAGGAAGTCCTGGTCCTCACTGTGTCATGTGCACTCAGCTAAAATGTCAACTTTATAAAACTTGGCATCTTCAAGAACTTGGAGAAATTTGACACAAGTCCCTCTGGAACTGGCTGAAAGATTCCTATGCAGTTTACTAGGAACTGGATTTGGTCCCAAATAATTACAAATGCCCACAAAAGGAAGTCTGCAATCTCTTGAACAACTATAGTGCTTTACCTCTACATAAACAAAATTCCTACTGACTATTTAATGGTACTATAGTTACTACAATCTTGTCAGAAATAAACTTTAGGGGGTTTTATTTAAATAGCAACAATAATAACATGCCAAGTAAGCACCATATAACCCATCATAATGTAAATCAGTGCTTTGTTTCAGCTGGTATCAGAGGCTCTGTGCCCTCGTGCACGTATGTGTACATGGGAGCCAACAAATCTGTGTCACCTCTACATCAAAAAAGTTATACAAACCAGGAATTTAATCTAATAGCTTTGATATTGTTATCCCAGAACTGACAGGTCTCAGAGGGCCTGGCTAAACACTTGACAGTCTTCCAGACCACACAAAAGAAACTGAATTCAGCCTCATCCATGCTGGTCCTGAATCATCTTATAGTCCCTTTCCCATAGCCTGAAGCAGGATCAGTCCAGAAAGAGACTCTGTTCCTGACCTATTCTGTGTCAGTTTGTGTCTCTGCTCTAAGGTCACCCTGCTAACAACTCGTTTCAGTCAATCTCATTAGCTACTATCAGCAGGTGCCTTCATTAAATATTTCTTCTCTATCACTGGTTACAGACAATATATTTAAGAACTGCAATTTCTCCTGCTAATGCCCATATGCCCAAATTCTAAAAGGATTTCTTTTTATCATCTGTCATAAGAAACTTAACACTTCTGGTTACAAATCTGTATTTATTTTGCCTTGGCTTATCTTTTTGCAATTAGGGATGCATCTTTCATTAGTCACAACTTAAAATTTATACCAATGCTGTGGATCTGCTGTTTTATATACGGCATTTCCTTTCCTTCATTGCTTATTTCAGTAACACATTTATTTCTAAGTGCATGCCACTAGATGTCTCATGGAAAAACTTGACACATTTTATTTTAGTTCTTAAAATACAGCCTCTGACATTACTGTGGTCCACTGAATTTCATGACATGAACACTGGGGTTTGGCACACAAGAATCCCATTGGCATAAACCATCTAAAGCTAAGTGAGATGCCTCTTAGGTAAACATCCAAATCTGCAAAAGTCATCAGGATTCCAATTACAGCCAATGCAGAGAAACCGGCATGTTTACACAAAGAGATTTATATGACCTGTATTACACGTCCAGATTAAGATTAGATCAATTAAAAATCTGAGTAATTGGCTGAGATAAATCCTATCCCTCTTGAGATGAGTCCTAGTAGTTACAACAGGCTGCAAGACTGGTTTTCTCCACTTCTCCATTTATATTCCCCACTTATCATAAATATTTCCTGGGAAACAAAGAATTTCATCATATGATGATGATAGGTTGTTCATGGGATAGCACACCTTCTGTATTCTTTTTGTATATCCTGTGGTCCACATCTCTTTTGTCTAACCCTTGACTGGCACCGCAGACATTAATTATTCTGAACCATTGCATTGCTGGTGGCTGCAATGCTCATTGTGATCAGTATTTTACTTTTCTACCCCTCTAGCTCATTCCACACTCCCAACAGTACATGGCGACTTTATCACGCTCAAATGTCCTGCCACATTTTGCTACAAGTCACTGCTGAACGCAATACTCACATCATTGCTCAAAAAGCAGTCCTAATGCTGTTCTTAGGGACCTATTTCATCCCATGCAGAATTACAGCATTAACAAATAGCGATACAAACATGGTACGTATTTCTCCATTGGTTGCTAAGCTCAACTAAGTGAAATTATTTGTATTTGCTTTTTCCCGGTGAGGGCTACGTTTCACACTTATCCATCCAAGACGGATATAAACACAAACAAGCCCAAATACATCAACGCAAAGTATTTGTAGGAAAAAATCTGAACTGTCAAAAGGCAGTGCATTATGAAAATGCACATGCACTGAAATCTGCACACAACTCAGGATGGATTGCTTTGTCAGCAAGAAGAGGTAAGCTTTTCGAATTTCTAATTCATCACTCCATGTGATGAGTGGTTTTCAGCTAGTAAATATGTTTTATATTCAAAATCAGCAACACAGTCACTTCAGACATGAATGAATTCTAAAATGAAAATTAACATACAGTCAGTAATTGTGAGATAACATGTTAGTCAAGCTCTCTCTATTGCCTTGATGTATCAGGAAACAAGGCTATCAATATATAAATGAATGAAAATTCACATATAATTAATAATAATGGCCAGTCTTCGCGAACGAAGAACCGGGGAAGGTCTTTACACCTTCCAGCCTGCGCATTGGATTT
>JAWMRA010000041.1:13092832-13167576 GCA_035584735.1 Pseudotriccus pelzelni | reverse complement strand
CCCTGGCTGGAATCGAACCCAGGCCTCAGCGGTGAAGGTCCTGCGATCTAACCACTAGGCCACCAGGGGCTCCCACATATAATTACTGAATATTTTATTACACTCAAAACATTACAGGAAAAATAATCAATATGTGTGTACCCTTTCCAAAGTACAGAACCTCTGAGTTGTAAAGCATATTAAAAAGAATTTCTCAAGAGAAGAAGAGCTGTGGAAATATTTTTTCATCCCATTCAGGGCAAATCAAGACCACAGTTTTGCCAGCATGACTATCAGGCTGGAGCATGAAGAAATTGTCACTTCCCTGTGAGAATTGCTAAGGTGACTTAATGGCAGTGTGAGATTTTGTCCATTTTGTCAGGATTTACTTCTCTTGAACGAGAAACACAGTGCACAGAGGCTCCTTGCACGGCAGGTAGTAGTTTCAAACTAGACTAGACAAATACTACTGGATCTCCAAAGTTTGTGTGTCAGAAACACATTTTTTTAACATCTTACCAATTCCAACCACTACAGGATGAACTAGGAAAAGAGCCCCACCCCCCAAAATCTCAATTCCATAATTAGTTTTTATTTAAACAAAAGCAACTCTCTGGGGTGATAGCAACGAGAAATAACCAGCTGTAGTCTCTGATGACTGCAACTATCAAGTACCACATTATTTCTATTTTCTTGGTTTTGACTGGGCCACATGGAAGATGAAATCAAAGAGCTGTAAGTAAACATAAGGACTGAAGAACAACCCAGAGAAAGGAGATCAACTTTCCCCTCTATCTGAGCATACAATAAGATGAGGTATAATTTATCTGATTCCATACATGATATAATAAGGCAATACCAACTGCCTCTGCTGCTGAGACCCACCATTTGTGCAAAACCCTGGACATATTTCAAGAAGTTAAGTTTACTTTAAATACAAGCTCATTTGGAACAAATCAGGACCGGTGGGGCTATCACTTCCCATGATACTGTCAGAAAGAAGGAGCCTACTCCTGATGGGGTCACTAAACTGAAACTTTATCCGGACATAATTAGGTGAATACACAGAATGCCTAATACTCTACAATTCTGTGTCATTATTCTTTCAGACATAGAACATTTACATTACAAACACTACCCAAATTGGAATAAAAGCATGCATACTCAGAAAAAAAACATCTGGCAAACACAGAGAGGTGTATATTCTAGAGATTTCCTCACATGCAATAAACTAAAATTGAAGAAATTTCCCTCCAATCTACCAGACTTAGGGGGTAAAAACTTATGAGCGGTCGACTACCTAGCACAAATCACCAAGTGCTCAGAACATCAGTCTGAAAATCCAGAGCTGGATATAATCCAGGCAGCTTGTTTCTTCTTAATTATCAGGAAGGTGGTCTTCAGTTCATTAGGCAGGAATTGATTGAATCAGAGTCTTGGGAGCACTGCCAAGGCAGTCTGTTTCAGTATTGGCTGCTTGTGCAGGACAGCTCTACTCTTGCTTTCAGCGCGCAGACTCAAATTCTCCAAAGACTGCCTCATAGGCATGGTCATCAACACCTACCAAACACCAGGTTTATACTCAGCTATGCAACTCTATGGCAAAACCTTTGCCAGAGCTGAAAGACCTTGCTCAGCCTTCACTACATGCTTGAAAGAAATCAAAAGACTCACAAAATCAACTTTTCTACAGCATTTTCTCTTGGCCATCTGCTACCAATGCTATTTCTAATGAGCAGAACCACAAGGCATTTCCTCCAGCATTTCTAAATAACATGAAGTGTCTAATGTAATATGTAGCATCTTGAATGAGGTCTGTGCCAATAGTGAGTCACAAAGCCTCCCAAGGATCCTGCGTTCAAAAGTCCACATGGGTTTATTCATATTTCACCAATGCTCTCAACAAAGCAGGAGTTCCATCAGCATGGTACTGATCACTATGAAAACCCATTTGAAGAAACATGACAGCCCACAGAGGACATTTTTTGATAACTATCCCCGTTAAGTTATTCTTCTGTGGGCAAGCTTTGCACAAGTTCCTTAAAATTGTTTGGTATGTAAAAGTGAAAATTGAGATGTATTAGACAACAGTACCTTTTTCTACTTCAGAGTCCAAAGCACTCTGCATCACAGGTAGCATGCTCACTGCTGGGTCAAAGATGCACACTCTGCCCTGAAATTATACGGGTTTGAATCACTAAATAGGTTCCTTCACAGAAACTGTCTATTCAAACTTCAGCACAAGGAGCTGAAAGACTTTACTATTTTTAAATAGGGCACCAAAAAGGACCTTTAACAGAATTTCCCTAAGGACTCACATAGTACTCAGTCCTCTTCCTAGTTCTATTTCAGTTCTTTCCATAATTGTGTAATTTGTCAAGATAGAGCTAAAAAAAAAACCAGCCAGGCTGATGGTAGGAGACAGTTTCGCTTGGCATCTCAGGACATGCTTGATTTCATCTGTCTGGCTAGTGAAAGCCAGCACAAACACACATTACAGTGTCCAGAACACTGCAGGTAGTTATTAAACAATAAAATCATTACAAAAGTAAGATGAACTTCCACTAGAAGAGTTTGCCAGTATACACCATGGACTATAGTACTTACTCTATAAGCTTTCCTGATACAGCATATGGAGTAGCATAACATATAGCAACATACTGTACTCTGATGTTGACTTGTATAACCTTCTGTTCCCATTCTCATACAAGTCCCAGCAGTTCACAGTGCTATAGTGTGTTATTTGGGACGTAGCTAAAATATGCATAAATATTTGACAAACTCTGAGCAGACACAGAGCTCTTTGCATACATTTCAACTTTATATTTGCTAATACTACAGAATAGAAACAGAAAGGCACTCAGCTCTTCCTGCCATATTTAGCACTTCATAGACGTCAATTGCAGATATTTTTTCATATTGAAAAGCCAGCATTAGGATGATATCAGTGTCTACATTATTTTCCCACCAGAAAAGTCATGCCTTACATACAATGTGAGCAAGTACAAAATGCAGCTATTAAGAAAACATAATCTGAACAATGGAATGTAATCTTTTTGCTATTTTGTAACCCATTTAAAGTGGGTTAAAAAAG
This sequence comes from Pseudotriccus pelzelni, assembly GCA_035584735.1. Lineage (NCBI taxonomy): Eukaryota > Metazoa > Chordata > Aves > Passeriformes > Tyrannidae > Pseudotriccus > Pseudotriccus pelzelni. Next base: position 13,164,503 of record JAWMRA010000041.1, on the reverse strand, counting down.
AAAACTGTGTGCAGAAAGAAACCAATTTACAAACCTAGCACAGTAAAACATTTAGTTATCAATAGAGCAGAACAGAAGAATAGAAAATGGGAAAAAAAATGTACAAGTAGAGAGAAAAGCTAGAAAAGGAAGTACTCAAATTCTGGAGTTAAGAGAAGACATTGATGGACAAATGTAAGAATCAGTAAGACATAGGACACTGTGGGGTAGAAAGAACTAAGAATTATTTGAGAAAAAAAACACAACTAAAATCATAGAAGTAATTTAAGTTTATTTGGGAGGGTTTTGGTAGCTGGGAAGGCCTGCAGGGGTGGCTTCTGTGAGAAGCTGCCAGAAGCTTCCCCACATCTGCATGGAGCCAATGCCAGCAGGCTACAAGATGGACCCACCACCAGTCAAGGCTGAGCCCATCAGCAACAGCGGTTTCACCTCTGAGATAATAGATTTAAGAAGGGAAAAGAACCTGCAATGAAACAGCAACCAGAAGAGAGGAGTGAAACTACGTGAGAAAAATCCGTGTTACAGATCTGCAAAGAGTCACGAAAGCTAATGAAACGAAAAGGTGGTGGTTGTTTTAAGGAACCACATAATATGGCTTTTATATGCTGGTGTTTAAAGACTAACACAAGATCTTGATTGGCTATAGGAAGGATATAGTGAGGGAAAGAAAATTATTAGGGGTGACACACAAAGAAAATGATTACTGTTGACTGGACATGTAAAGACATGAGAAGATTCATGAAAGAAAAAATTTAGATTAAGGTCAGGCAACAGAAGGTGACTTCTAAGACAAAGACTCCTGCAAAGAGGGACTGTAGGTAGAGTAGAGACAAAGACAAAACTATTGACTCTGACAAGCTTGCCTCAGTTTCCTGCCAGTGGACTGAACTGATTTGACCAAGACAAGGTGAAAAACCTACCAATAGCAGGTATTACAGTATGATAGCACAGTATATAGCATCATAGATACAGTCTGATCAATCATCCAGCAAAATGGGGAAGGCAGAGATAATACCAGATCTAGAATACTCCTATGAACCTTTGGGATGACATCTAAGGCATAAATGCAAGAGTTCCTCAGAGGCACATGTCAAAGCCTGTGATCCCACAAATGAGGTAGACTTGGTTTGGGCAGCTAAGGGAGTGCAAAATTCAATCTCAAACAGGCTTCACAGAATACCCTGCATCCATATGGCATTCAGAATAGCAAGCTGAGAATAGGCACCCAAAAAAGAGGTGGAATTATCCTTTTGGAAGAATGATTGCTATATCACAGTTACCTTTGGCTTTCACAGCTATGGGACCAAGGGAAGGAAGCTTGAATCTACCTTTCTCATTTTCCAGAAGTGCTCTACATTCTACATTACAAAGTACTCTGTAAGGAGATGCTCCTCAGTCCTCCTTGGCCCAGGCTGCTAGGTAAAATGAAATGAGGAAATAAGCTAATGGAACTTGTCTCCTGGAATTTCAGTGTGCTGATTTTAGGTGGCTTTGCTCGAATGGGTAAGTCATGCTCACATAATCCTCTATAAGAAATATGATAAACCAAAGTTACTAAACAGGTTCCAGATACAACAGGAAGACAGGCAGACAAAAAACATTATGGAAAATATTTCTGCCAAGTTTTTAAATTGTTGATTTTGAACACCTGTTTTCTCAACAATTCCAAAAAATTAATTTAAGACTTTTTGCTGATAGGATTCTTTTCAGAGAGCCAAAGGAAGTTCAGAAGACAAATCAAAACTATAAAATAATATATATGCTGGTTTACTTTTTTTGTAGTTAAAATGTAAACTGCTGTTACAAAATAATACTTGTAACTACATACTAAGATAAGAAAGCAAGCACTCACATAGCAATCAGTCCATGCTCGCCTGCATTTGTAATGATGCAGACAACTATAACAAGCCAAAAGATGGGCTACAAATATTATCATTCCAAGAACAGGGACTGTAATCACCCTGAGAACACAGATTACCACATTTGTATTTCCTAATAATAGAAGTTGTCCATGACTGTGTGACCACTTACCACTCAGAACAAGAAAGAAGGATCGAGGTCTCACAGAACTATCTTTTCCTAAAAGGTAAAAAACCCCAAGCCTCCACTCCTGCAGCTAACAACTTGTCACTGCTTGAAACTATATTTCTCAGAAAGTCCTTAGTCAATGGTAAATACAGACAGTGGACTCTAATGACTTAAAAAAAAAAAAAAGGCGTTTTTTATTTTTAGCTCTCTAAACACCCTCCACCCCTCCCACACATACACATTTGACACCATCACGAACTAAATACTACTGTATTCAAAAGAATAAATGGATCTAAACACAAACTGAGCTTTTTCCTGCATACTGTAATGCCAGTTTTATTTCTTCTTCTATCTATAGATATTGCAGACATTCACAGTGCTGTTTCATTCCCTTGTTTTCTACTATTACAAGAAGACACAAAAAGGCTGGATGAGGTGTCACCAACATACATAAGATGCTCCAAGATGTATTACTCTTCTGTGCTGGTCATCACCACTTAACTGCATTTTCTCAGTACCTACTGAAAACCACGTTGCACCTGAAGAACAGATGAACCCAGGAACAACTAATATATGTGTGCAGAGAAGTTCACCGATGAACATAGTATGACCTCAAACAGCATCAGACTTGCAAGACGGCTGGATTCAATTTCCCAGTCTACTCCATATCTTAATGACTGTGATGACAAAAGCATCCTTGTCCACCTGCAGCTGACCAAGAAAGATAGTGCTTTTTTCACTAGAAGAAGAAAGAACTAAACTGCATGAATAGCCTCCTTACTTCAGTAACAAATCTCCAATGTTGGAAAAAGCTGAGCATATCTCCACAAATACTTTGCTGCTATATTCCAGTCCCTGTTCCAGTATTCTCCATTTTCTGCAGATTTCCTTGTTTTACACAAACCCCAACCCCTAGTAGTCTCTTGCCTTAATACACAGGATCTCCACTGGGACCAGCTCTTGAATTCCTTGCACAACCACAGCCTCACACTGTTTCAGCAGAGAAAGAAACCGCCAGCCAACAGAAGAAAGCTCATGAATGCACATACAGCGAATTTCTCAGCAACTGAATCCACACCAGAAAACCTCTGAACAAAAGTGGACTTGCCATTTTGAAAACAAAACATAAAATTCTAAGTTAGTTTCCTTTGGTCAACTCTGCATGCAAAAGAGATCCACACGTGAAATTATTCTTACTGAATGGAAGGGAGGAAGGATTTTTATTTCTATTTTTACTTCATGAGAGATAATAATACATATCTCCTCTGTAAACTACAATTAATTCCTTTACATTTGGAGGGGGGGGGTGGGGGAATAAAGATACTAATGTGAGCCAGATACCTCACATTTACCAAAACCAATATCCTAGGAAATCATGTATCCCAGGTAATCACTTCTCAGAACACCTCCTAGAGTTTCAGCACAAATTAAACAAAGAGATAATATCTCACTTTGCCAGGTGCTAGAATTCAGGCTTACAGTGCAGTCTTTTTCTCCCAGAAAATTAAGTACCTACAGCTGCTTTTCAGCAACAACTGTTAAATATCAAAGAGCAAATGAACCCTTAGGGTGAGATGCTTTGGCATCTATCTTCTTTAGCCAAAACACTGATGTGTAGCAGAATGTTCTTTCAGGGATCAAACTTAGAGGGAACGATCAAGGCCATAGAGAAAGATAAAGGAACCCCAAGGAAATTATATTCCTTTATAAATGTCCTGTGTGTAAGTAGCAGTGTTAAAGAACTTCTTGATTTAATTTGTATACAGTTCCCTTGAGACTTCCAGAAATTTCAGGTTTAATGATTAAATAATCATTCTGAATAAAAGTTACCAAGATAACAGCACAGCTAGGAGATAAAAAAATATATCCTTGTTGAATGAGCCAGACTGCTGAGGTACCCACTGCTGGAATGCTAAATAAAGCTATTCTAATTCTAAAGAAATAAAAAACAATAAAAAGCAATAAAAATTAAAAGCGTTGCAAGTAAATAGTTCCAGGCTTGCACTACTGTGACAAATGAATTTGAAGGTACTACACCCAGTGTAACCACTTACAAATCAACATGGGTTTTTTTACACTCTCAGGGGCCTTTCAGTGCACAACTTGTAAAGCAAAGGTTAACATTATTTACAACTAATTGAAGCTCTCGAAGTTGCACCATACACACAAGCCAGTGCATAGATCCTTCAAGTCTGGTGAACAATTTTCATCTCAGACTACCCTTAGAAGAAGCACGTGCACCCAAACATCTCTCATCCTCCTCCTGAGCCCTGCAACAGCACAGGCTCAGGAGTTGCTCAGGAGCTGCTCCCCTAGAATGGCCCTGGGGGTCCTGGTGGGCAGCCGCTGACAACGAGCCAGCAGTGCCCCAGCAGCAAGCAGGACCAGCTGCCTCCTGGGCTATAGGAACAGGACAAGTGATCATCCCTCTACTCACTAGACCCCATCTGGAATGCTGGATCCGATTTGGGGGCCTTCAATAAAGGAAAGACATTAAAAAATTATAACAAGCTCAGTGGAGGGACACCAGGATGACCAAGCACTTGCTGTGCGACCAGAGGCTGAGGGAGATGGGTTTACTCAGCCCGGAGAAAAGACAACTTTGCAGCACCTGACAGCAGCCTGGCAGTACCTGTGGGGAGGTCTCTAATGCTTTGCACACTGGTGAATAGTAGAAAGATGATAAGCAAAGGCATGAGTTGAAAAAGGAGAGTTTCAGTCTGGATATACGTGAAACTTTCCATCATGAGGGCAGTTAGGTGGTGGAGCTGGCTGCCCAGAGAGGTGGTGCAGTCTCTCTCAGTCCTTGGAAGTTTTCAAGAACCAGCCCTCACTGACCTGGTCTGATTCAAGAACTGGTCTGCTTTTATCTGGAGGTTGAACTAGAGACTTCCTAAGGTCCCTTTCAACCTGAATTATCCTAGCAGCCAAAAGAATTCCATCATTGGGAAATGATCTTTGTTTACTTTGAGTCCACAAGTATTATCTGCAGTTCCAAGTCATTTCCCTGATGCCGTCAATTACCTGGCAAAGGCTACCTTAACAGTTATCCAAACCAGCAACCAGAGGAACCACCTTAGAGCACCTTACAGTGAAGCTCAAAGGTTTTTTGTCATCACTAAATGAAGGACACATCTGATGTCACTGTTCTTGAAGACAGGCAAAAAACCTGCAGACATTTCCTTGCAGATTTTAGCCTCGCCCTGTCACATGGAAAGTGTTGCAGAACCTAGAGAACAGTGATCTGCTTGCTGTGTAGATTTATCAGACTACAGTGAAGTTAGAATTGGAAGTAAAATCTAGTGTGAAATATCAGAAAAATTCAGCACACCACTTGTTACAGGAGACATTGAAGCTGGGTATTTGACCAGAAAGTAAACCATAAGATACTCAGTTACTATAAACTAGAATTTCATGTTCTAAAGTTAGGAACTGGTCAAATGAACTTTATAATCTGTGATGATACAAGGCTTGACTTCCAAATGCTTGTCTTCAGAACCAGATGCACAAAGCAAAATCAATAATGTGAAGAAACTGAAAAGTCTGAATAATAATGGAATATACAGAAGCATGATCATTAAAATATGGGAAAAATATTTCCAAATGCTTAACATGAGTAGCATCTACCTTCAGCATGCTGGTGGAAATTGCAGGAACTATAGAGAGCCAAATGCATAAAAACCAAAAATGCTATCAATTGTAGCTCAGAGCATATTATTGATGTTTATGTCCCAATGCCCCTAATATTAGAGGGACTGAAGTTCAATATTGTTTTAAGGTAAAGAAACTTCTTTCTCTGTGTAGCTCACTTGAAATTATTATTTTCTCAGAATCACAGAATCAATAAGGTTGGAAAAGACTTCTGAGACTGAGTCCAACCTTTGATCACCACCTTGTCAACTAGACCATGGCACTCTTCAACACTTCTAGGGATAGTGACTCCACCTCCCTAGGCAGTCTGTTCCAACGCTTAACAATTCTTTCTGTGAATAAATTCCTCCTGATGTCCAACCTCAACCTTCTGGCAGAGCTTAAGACCATGTCCTCTTGTCCTATCTCTCATTGCCTGGAAGAAGAGACCACCCCCACCTGGCTACAACCTACTCTCAGGTAGCTGTAGAGAATGATAAGGTCATCCCTGAGCCTATTTTCCACCAGGCTAAACAACCCCAGCTCCCTCAGCAACTTCTCACAGGACTTACACTCTAAAACCTTTACCAGCTCTTCCCTGGACACGCTCCAGCACCTCAATGTCTTTCTTGTAGTGAGGGGCCCAGAACTGAACACAGGACTCGAGGTGGGTCCTCAACAGTGCTGAGTACAGGGTCACCTCCCTGGTCCTGCTGGGCACACTATTCCAGGATGCCGCTGGCCTTCTTGGCCACCTGTGCACACTGCTGGCTCCTGTTCAGCCAGCTGTTGACCAGCATTCCCAGGTCCATTTCCACTGGGCCATTTTCCAACCACAATTGCCATATTTCAGAACAAAGAGTCTGATAAATTGCAAGTCAGAATCACAATGATGAAAATAAACACACACCTTTTGTTTGTTTGTTTTTCAGATGGCCAGGCATTTAACATCACCAGGAATGAATAAACTGCATCAGAGCACAAGAAGTCCATATTCAAAAAACTATGATTTTTCTTCAGCAATTCTACAGACAATAAAATAGCAAAAGATGGCATTTCTCCTAATAAAGTTAACAGATTTCAGAATGACCTTATTACTGGAGAGCAACACCAGAACTGAAGACAACTGATACAAAATACCCATGGGGTCTCCATATGTTTCAATTAGAGAAAAACCTTAAGCTAACCTTCCACTCACCTGAACATAATCTGACAAGAACATGGGCCACTGTAGTACATTAAACACTCTCCTGGAGAACACCCAGCCAAAGACACTGTCTCCAGAGAACACGGGGGAAAAAAATGGCTGAGGTCACACCCTGAAGTGAGATATCACTGTCTACCTACTTAGCAATTAAGCAGTCGAACTGAGGCATTCAATACTAGCGCTGGTTGAATTAAAACCAGAAAAGACTGAATCCTCAGCATTTGCATCAGGAATGCAATAATCCAACAGTGAATGACCATTACATCTCTCCAAATACCCACAGCTGCTTTTCTTCCTTCTAAAATAAGATGCATTTCCAAATGACCACCATCACCCACCACAGAAATGCCCCAGAGAACATTAATTTACATATCCACATTCACATCCTGGAGACTATCACAGCTCTGAGGTCTCACATTACCTCTGGTGTTAAGGTATCAATGCTGAGCCTCAGAGAACCATAGTACTACTGTGGTATAGTTAAACTCACTTTCCTGAACTTTATTGAACAAAGTGCTGTGTGTTACTACTGAGAACAAAGTGTCACTCCCACAGAGGTATCCCCTAAGTGGTACCAAGGGATCTGACAGAGCTGTAAATCACATAGCTGCTGAACGGGAGAAAGCTGATATATGCTTAAGGTGCTTAAGGTGCTTAAGGTATAATATTTGCTAAGCCTATATATATACATATATATATATATAAAAGCCATAGATATATATATAAAAGCCATATATATATATATATTAAAAAGCCATATATATATATATATAAAAGCCATATATATATAAAAGCCATATATATATATATATGATACATATTTGGTAAGCCAGTGCTACTGAAGTCAGTGGCAACATGCAAGCTTCATCTATGTCACAAGACTTTGTGGAAACTCCGTGGGCCCTACTAGCCTTATCTTAATCAAGATGAGTCTGGAGAAAGATATCTCCTTGAGGAGTCATCTTAGGACCTGCATCCCAATCAGTATGGGCCCAGAGGTGCATACAGTGATGCCTGTGGTGCTTGACAAAGAGGTTCACCACAACCTCAGACACCTGAATCAGGTGAGGCCTTTGTGTCTTTCTCAGCTCCACTGCTGTGCAACACAGACACCAGATCTTTTCCCCTGCTGAATTTAAAAGAACAGGAAATAGAGCACTTATCAGGAACACATCACTTTCTAAGCAACAAAAATACTTCTATGGATCAGAGTTCAAACCTCTCAAGTTCCACAGCAATAGACAAATTATAAAGACAGTACTGCTTTAAACAAAGAGAACGGGATCCACAATGCAGAAGAAAATCTGCCTAAGCAGAAAGCTGTTCATCTCTGCAGAGTGGCTGAAGGAGCCAACATGTCTCTGAGCACATCACAGCTCTTGCTGAAACTCACTCCTCCCTCCAAGGATCAGGGATGGCTGGGGATCAAGTCCCTATAGGTCCTGCCAAGGGAAAATAATACTGTAAGGGGGAGGATGTTTACTGACACTGGCAATGCTCACTTAGAGTATCACCCACAGAAAACCACAATTATTTATTGATGCTAACAAAACTGTCTAAAATAGACATCAATTCCTACTGTTACATTTACACCTAATAAGAAAAAGGCCTTTCATGTTTTCTTTAATTCTTTTTCAAGAATAGTTTGAAGTAAAGTGTTCACTATTATGCTGTCACCACTGAAAATCTAATGACTTAGAAAACGCACAGTGTAAGAGGGAAGATAAAAATTCAGTGAGCTGTTAATGAAACAAAATTTTAAGGTCTTCCTGATCATATAAACCCATTCATAACTTGTCAATATACTACACTGACCTTTTAAAATTATAAATTTACAAAAAAAAATCAGTCAAACTTCCATAGAAAAAGTATAAATATTACCACAGGTTTCAGTGGGCACAGGAGAAGACTCTCAGAGGATTTTTAGGCCCTCATGAAGTTAAATATTATTAACATAATACACTCATAAGAGTGAAGGTAATGACTATAGGACTATATAAGAATTAGAGACACCAAGTCAAAGCAGTGTACAGACAGCCTGGGTAGCCTGTGGGACACAGAGAATGGCACATATACCATAGAGAGAGCCTCTGCTCCCTCATGCTGGCATGGCTTCACTTGTAGTCCCCAGCCATTCCTTATATCTGCAATAAAATAGTAAAATGAACAGACATAACAGGGTGCTTCAAGACCTGGGAGAAGATGGGAGTACATGGTTCAGGGTCTCCATTCCCTTCCCAGGCACCATCCAACAACTCCATCGCCTTAAGTTCTCTGTTGTGAAGAACAAACTTCTAAAGTTTAAACACCACAAAAACATGGTACAAAACGCTTCTGTTCAATACAGTTTCAAGAAGGCAGGGGGCCTTAGCTGAATGGATTACAGTTACAGGCTTTTGTTTCAATCTGTTTTGTAATGTTTATCACTGTAATCACATACTGTGATAAGCACAAAAGAGATAGCGTGAATAAGATTGGACTTCTCAAAGAAGCAAATATTGGAATACTGGAAAGTAAAAAGAACCCTCAAAAGCCTAAAAAGAAAGTTTTCTAATGTCTAGTTTGGTTGTGCGCAAAAGAAAATTAAATTAAATTTAAATTAAATTAAAATTCTAAGTTATATTTCCAAATATGCATGTTAGAAGGTAAAGAGATACAGCAGACAGTTCCCAAAATACGTTTGTGGTTGCAACAATGACTCAACTAGAAAACAGAATTGTAAGTCTTCACTGGACACAATCCTCCACAAAAATAAGAGGACAACATGAAGCAAACAGTCATGCCAGTCCCACTTCATTTTGTGTGGAGCACAAAATAAAAACATAGGTTAAAACTCCCCAAAGTTCCGATATCAAGCATTTGTTTATTAGAGAAAGAAGTGTACATGCATATCCCTGATGGCTGGTAACAATTTGCATCTATTAATCCAGCCAGCCTAGTGTTACATTATTCCCTTCTGTTAAGCCACTTACGTATGCTCTACCCACTTGCATCCGTGTGCAATTTCATAACCTAATCACTAAAGTGTGTTGATTCTACCTTAGGAAGGACGGACCGGGGCAGTTTTAACTTTGCAGTCATTAAACCAACACAAGGATGAAAAATGGAGAAGTTTCATTAAAAAGGTGTATTCATGAAAAATGGTAACATGGGGATGTAAATGCAGAGTTCCTGCTGGCACCACTTGTATGATAAATGCACTAGGAAATCCAGTCGTTGGATGTGATTGCAACCAGCCTATAAATAGACACAATTCCAATTGCTCATGTAAATAACATCTTTGCAAATGATCCCTCAGTCATATTGTGTTCTGATTAAAGAGCCCTGTATGAAAAGTGTGAACTGAACAGAAATGCCTCCGAAATTTGCTTCCTCTCTTGGACAACACAACCACTTGCCACTTCGACCTCCAGGCAACCGAGCACCTTCATTCTCAATGAAATTGGTGGGACATACTTAGCACTTTTTAAAAATAAGGTCTAGTACTCAATACAAAGGTTTAATAACTTTCTGATAGAAAATGTAACTCACAGTCAGCCAGTTTTAACTTTTGGTAAACAAGCTTATTTTCTACTTAATAATTCAAACTTCATGCAAAGCTTTTAATGACAGATTTTAAAGCTATTTTGTCACATATGCAGTCATTAAACTAAAAATTACCTAACACTGAAACACGTTTTGCTTCAGCCTTGAAAACATCACAGATACTGAAATAATGACATTATGGTCAGAGGTGAACCACAAAATATTCTATCCTAAAAATCATCTCCCAGAAATATATGGGTATGTCAGAATTATGGCTATCATTGGCATTTTTCAGTAACCAAAATTATGTAAGTCCAGTTGCTTAAAGAATCACAGAATTATTAAGGTTGGAAAAGACCTCAAAGACCATCAAGTCAAACCTTGGACTGAATTCCACCCGCTAAAAATATCACAATGTGCCACGTCTACTCATCTTTTGAACACTTCCATGGATAGTGACTCCACCACTCCCCTGAGCAGCCTGTTTCAATGCTTAACTACTCTTTCAATGAAGGAATTTTTCCTAATACCCAACCTAAACCTCCCTGGAGCAACTTGAGACCATTTCCTCTTGTCCTGTCGCCTGGGAGAAGAGCCCAACCGCCCTCCATGCCACAACCTTCTTTTCTCCAGGCTAAACAACCCTATCTACCTTGGATGCTCCAAGACTTGTGTTCCAACCCTTCCACTAGCTTTGTTGACTCTCTGGACACATTTCAGCACCTCAATGTCTTTCTTCTAGCTAGGGGCCCAAAACTGAACACTGGTGCAGCCTCACCAGTGCTGAGTACAGGAGGAAAGAGCTGTTTAATACAATAAAAACATTCTGTAACTCTATGAACTTCTACTTTTTGGGAAATCTAAGGCTGGTACATTGGCTGTAGAAAAAATGGAAGTCAAACCAAGCACTTCAAACAAGCAAACAACTGTGCACACAGAGCCACAAAAATGGCATGATTTACTATTAAGTAAATAACAAACAGAAGAGAAGCAAAAGCTGTGTGAGCACGTGCATTTGAGAATGCACACACGTATTAGTCCTCTCTCTTCTTCATGCACTCTCCTCCATCCACAGACACACTCTATAGTATTTAGAAACTGCCATGGGTTGACCATCAATCCAGACCAAGACCTCTCTCTTCCACGTATGCTCTGATGCTAGAGGGGCAGAAGGCCGCTCATCTGGAAACCTAAAACACAGTAATTTTTTTTATTTTCTTTTCCCTTTGAGGCCAATATTTTAGCCCATTCCAGGCACATCATTCACAATCATTTAGAGTCATTACAGAGATTGTTTAATTTCTAACTTCTTTATTTATTCAAGACAACAAGATACCGTTTATACGTCCCAGGATGTCATGACCAGGTAAATGTCCCTGTGAATTCAGTGAAGTGCTATACGTGTATATTTGGCAGGACAGCTTTTTGGGTTGTGTTAGGTGACAGTAATATAGGATCAGAGCATCTACAGGAATGAACTTATTCCTGTTACTTTAAATCTACAGTTTCTTGATCATTATACAGTCAAGTTCTGTGCAGAAGGTTTTAAGCAACTGGCATCCAGAGTCAGGTGTGAGGATACCATGAGCTGAACGCATCAGCAAGCACAGAGTGTTAGCATAGCAATGTACATGGTTAACACCTCTGTCAGACTGCAGCAAACCAGTCTCTAATAGCAGGCAGTCTTTGTCTCCTTTTTTTGCAGCACAGCTTTTATGTCATCATGCATTTTAATCTTCTTTCCCTTTTAAGACCAGGTTCTCTGCAGATGGGAATGTGCACAGTGCAGGCAATGAGAATGTCTCACACCCAACAAGCACTGCTGCGGGGCACTTGGTGGTAGGCATAGCACAAAGAATCTGAAATCCCATTTAGCGTGTTCTTTTTGACTGTATCAAATACAGGCTTCCTACTCCCCTCTTACAGGCCCTTATTAACCTGGTGTATCAGCTACTGTCACATTGTGTTACTCCTCCCTGTCTCTGCTTTGCTACTGTGACTGCTGCGTGGCCACAGTACTCCAACAGTCCTTTAAGTATTTTTCCACACCACATTTTATACACGGATTGTGTTTCTTGAGCTGATCCATAAGAATTGTACCACCTTCCCTTCCTCATTCTTGCAGAAGAACAATTTCCTGCATGGCATACGAAAGAAACCAACTGGTTTGGTCTAATAAGCCCCATACATATTAGGATGAAGTATGGGGCACTCCATACTTGTCCTTCCTACACGGTTTGACTAGTACAGATGAAAAAATCAACCAGCAGAATGTACAATCTTCACCAACGGGTAATAATGTATCCATGTTGTTGGGCACTACTGAACCACAATGACAATTTAGATTTTACTCTGCAATTACTCATGGACAAATTGATCCCAGGAGCACATCTCAGGAAGATCTTTAGGATCAGGATCTCATCTTTTACAGTGCAATTATGCCACACAGTAGGTGTAAGTATTTCTTTTCTTCCTGCTTAATTGTCTTGCATTTGAAGCATTCCTTTACACTTATCATGAGAAAATGTGATTGATTCTGTGATATATCTAAAAATCCTACAGGACAGTAGGTAAAGATTACACGGGGAGACATTTTTGCTGTTTTTTATAATAAATACACATTTTTGTCTGCTGATGGCTGATTCTTTGACTTCATCTGTTTGAGCCTAAATCCCAGTTTGGTGATGGCTGACATTCCACAGGAACTTATTCCCAAATGGACAGCATAAATTGACTGGGTTTTTTTAAATAAAGAATAAGATTAGTGTTTATCTTCTCAGTTAAGAAAATGTCTGAAAAAATTAAATGGTGCCCTACATAATCACCTTTTATATTAGTAAATTACTATGATGAATTGTTACTATATGTAGTATATTACTATGATGGGACAGGCAAAAAATTGTGAGTAGGTGTACTTGGCTCTGGGTCTACCAGAATAGGTGTAAAAGTAGTTCTCAAACCAATGCTAGCAGGAGAAAAAAAAAAATTAAGATGTCTCCTCCTATTGCTTACTCGCAAGAATATGAGGGAGTGAAAAGTAATTGTTTGGGACTCCTCCCTTTCAGTGTTCTAAGTCCCCAGCTCACAGAGCACAGTTCTGCTCCAGTCTGAAGACGTATTTCCAAAACATAGACTGTGATAGCAGGGAAAATCAAGGCAGACAAGTAGGTGTTGAATTTGTGCCTTAAAAGATACGCTCGTCACCTACTAGACTGCATGCACAGGAATTTAAGGGTATAAACTCTCAGTCTTGTTGCAGTGTGTAGCTGATGTTCAGTGTGAGAGACGGTTTCAAAGGCTGCCTGAAGGTTTAAGATTAGGCTGATGTGGGGGTCCCTCCTCTGTGACTGGTTACTGGAAAATTAATCTCCACATTTTCATTATTTCTTTGCATATGAAAAGAGAAAAGAGTTAGTGTTACCGTGCAATCTCAGGTTTAACAACAAAAAAAAACCACTAAACAACGCTTTAACATTTCCACTTAATATTTCCTCTGACAAGTTCATTTGTCTTGAATTTCTTATGGAGTTCTGTTACCTATTCTATGTAATAAATACATACAATTTTCTTCATGAGTGGATTGTAGCATATAGCGATTTTTCATTCTGGCAAGCTCATAATAATTCTTCACAATAGCTGTAAAGACACCAGAAATCAATCTTTCTCACTTTCACACAAAATAGTGATTTAGAACAAGAACAGGAATTATTCACCTTTTTCTTACAGCTTAAAAAGAAAACCCTTAAAGATGCATTGCATTAATACAACAAAATTTTATTATTTTTAAATTTCATTTACTCTAAAGAAGAAAAGGGTTTTAATTTGGGTGAGAGAGTTATAAGGAAGAAAAATAATCATAGTATTTAGTCAGAGAAATTTCTGAAACAAAGTCAGGAGAGACTTTCAAATTAATTTTCAGTCCTTCAACAATTTTCTTGCAAATTTTATACTAGAAAGCTACATATTCTCTGCTTTACACACACATGAACACCACTGCCATACAACGGCCAGATTCTTCCCCATTTGCCATGTGATCAAGCACCATGGGTGCTATTCCTGACTCGGTCAATGTAAAAATGGAACCATAAAAGAGATCCTGAGTCCAAAATCTATTCAGGAGATGCCTTAACAGAAAGCTAATAATCAAATGGGACAAGTGGGAGCACAAGTTGTGCATGCAGAAAGATGTCTTTAGTCCCTTACTGCAGTATGCCCTGCAATGCTCCGCTGTCATTTCATGCTGCTGCAACACAACTACGCACAGTACAAACACAGTCATTGCTCTCCCTCAGCTGTTTGTATGCAGTGGTCACTCAATCATCTCCATTAGCTTCTATCTATAACAGCAAACCAAATAAAACTAATGCACAAAGAGTCATGAGCTAGGATCCACAAGTGTTAAAACACCGCATATAATAATGGTATAATACAGCATTAATGACTTGCCTAGCAGTTCTAAGGAACTCAGTTTGAAAGAGCATACATACGCATTAGATTTAAAAATTAGATCTCCAGTGAATTTTCAAGAGCAAAGACTTTTCACATATTTATGTAGAAGAGAAAGATCTGAAATGCAAAAGCAGGCATTTCCTAGTGTTGAAGAAAACAAATCTGGTTCTACGATAGCAACAAAACTATTACTCTGAAGTACCAGTGCTTGGTTAGTAAAGATGTCCAACAGAGAAGCATGAATGGCTTTGGAGGCACTTATAGGACCTACTGAAGAGAGACAACAACTATTGATTACAGAGACCTTTATCCTATATTTCTTCCCATGCTACAGGCTTTCTGTATCCTCTAAACTAGATATTGGAGAAGAGGATCTCAGACATAACTGGTAAAGCCGTGAAACAAAGACACTGTGGAACTGGGATTAAGTGGCAGCAGGAGGATGGGTGCAGGAAATAGTGAGCATTTGAAGGCAAGAAAGCCTTGGGCTTTGACAAAGGACAAAGGACACTTTGTTTAAACAACTGAGAAGTACACTCTGCAGCTCAAGGCATCGCTCCCTATGAGACATACAGAACTGACATGGAGCGTTTAGTAAGCAAGATATCAGACTGCTGGTAATTTTATACAATGTGCATAAATGGCATCTAGTGTTTTAAACAACATAGTATTTAGCAAACATAATTTCCCCCTTTCTTTCCACAGTATTTAAAAGAAGCAGTACTTGCCAAATACTAAGCCAAACCTGAAAGTCAAAAGGCCAAACCATTTGTATTATAGTGTTCTACAAGGAAACTTGCTAAGCAAAATGTTCCACAAATACTGTTATTCCATTTTGAACAACTCACTATGTAAAACATGCCTTGTCTTACTCATCTTTTATCCTTCAGAAGAAATCTTCTATAACACGAAAGACAAACTTCATGAAACCACAGATGGAATGGAATTGTTTTGGAAAACTGCTAAGCAGATACTACAGCCTACAGATTCATGCTCTAGCACTTACAGGGGAGGGATCATACCTCCCTCACTTAAACACAAATGTTGAAGGACAACAAAGCACAGCAACCAAAGTGGAGCTTATCAGAGATGCAGATATGAAAACATGCTAGAGAAGAAAGATCAGAACTACTAAATAATGACTATCAATACTCACTAGCTCCAAAACAATTTTTAAATCCTTCATCTTTCTTTCAGTAATGAGCATGCATACCCGTTCCAAAAAATAGCAATTATTTTATTTGTTTCAAAATCATGAGTTATGAGCATCCTGATAAAAGCACTGGAAGATTATTAGCTTATGTGACCATGTTTAGATTCTGAGGTGTTATTGGGATCTCTGAGGTTATCAATACGGAAGGTTAAACCAGAAGCAAGTTAAAACAGAAAATACGGTATGACCTACAGGTTGACAAACACAGAAAGAATTTGTTGTGTATCAAATGTTAAGTAGAGACCAGACAGGAACTATTAAACTGAAAAAAATGGCTATAAAATGAAGAGCAATTCCAATACAGAGAACAATGTATTTTATATCAACTAGTTCACATCACTCACTGCAACCTGAGAGCATCCATGAAGAAATCTCAGTAGATTTATGCAAGTCATTAACATGTGCAAACTACTGCTTGCAGATAAATAACAGCCATATTTATTGTTATTAGTATGAACATTTGGCCTAATTTTTGATGAAAAGTCTGTTTTTCTGAAAAATGTGTTTTCTCTGGAATTTATTCACTATTACTTAGTTACATAGCAAGATGATGATCTTCTCTTTGTCTATAAAGCATTTTTTGGGTAATGAAAAGAAATATTAGATCCTGCATTAAGGCATTATAAGTACAGGAATGCCAAATACTGGTCTGTCTAAACTAAGAGGGGGAAAAAAAAAGTGATCTCCTTAGACAGACCTCTGTCTAGTCTCATGCAGAAGACTATGCTGACCTGAATACCCAAGAAAGCAGAAGGAGCCAGGCTCCAGCATGGTCCCTGGCACAGTCCCAAACAGGACTGTTCCTAAACAGTGGGGTGGCTGAGGCCACACTGCTGGCTGCAGGACAGGCTCAGCATACAAACGTAGGTTTTACTGTGGTACTTTCCCATACCCATCTTATTTACAAGTTACTCACATAAAATGAATTTAAAGGAATTGGTCAGTGAGTCTAACTACTTGATACCTTGCTAGGATATCTGAGCTCTCCCTCAGCTGTGTGGACAACAGTCCATTAAGACAAATTTGATTCATGTTTCAACACCAATCTCTGGTTTATGTTTCACCTATCTGAAACAAGACAAGCCTAAATAGCTGAAAAAACTACAATGATTAATTTTATTGAGGCAAAAACACATGCAGGATATTTTCCAAAGATAATACTAAAACAGCAGCAAACCCCATGATTTCCCATAAAGGACCATATACCGTAATTTGTGAACTCAAACCACATTTATAACTCTCCTGTTTTCTAAAGAGGTTGCAATCTAGCTTTTCCAGATTGTGCAGTTTAAAAATAATTACTCTGTACATTTTAGTTTATAAAATGCAGTCAAGAAATTGCAAGGAGATCTAAACAAACACATAAATGAAACACAGATTAAACCTCAATAAATCAGCTAACCCATCTATCTGAATCACCTATGCACTGCTGCAGCATGAATTACACCTCTATTCCTGCAAGGAAAGGTCTTACCTTTCCTTAAAACTTCTGTGATTACACAACATTCTGAGCAGTTTAGTCTATTGCTTTACTAAATGCTTAGTTAGAACATTTCCCCCAAAGCACAGCCTAAATATTTGTGTGTGTGAAAATTAGGCCAATCATTGTTTATTTCCTTCATTCCCTGTCACCTCCCTGGGACAAATATTGAGAGCCTTCTCTATAGCAACCTATAGCAGAGCACAAGGCTTAGGTACTTATTCCTACCATCATCCCTCTCTCCCTTCTCTTGCATTTTTCCTCCCCTCCTCCACCACCTCAAACTTTGCCTTACAGTATGCATCTACTAAATCTCTTCTTCTTTTATTAAGCTTAGTGTTAAAGTGTTATGACAAGACAGCTTAAGCATGGCCATATCTAAAACTTGGTATGACGTTAATTTGCAACAGTTTGCCTATTTCTGTAACTCAGTTCCATAAATGGGCTCTGAAAAATTCACACTCAACCTCTGCTGATCATGTATACAAAGGAAACACTTTGATACAACCTGCTAGAATCTGTTTCAGGTTTTGGTATTTTAAAAAAGGAAAAAAAAAATTAAAAGTTCCTGAAGTAGTACTGAGATAGCCTAAATTCTGTTTTCTTTTGAATAAGAATACCACTGTCCAACTATACACTGTAGTACGGAAGAGTTATGGCACATATGCAGTGCAACTGACAGAAGAAAAAGTTCCACGGGCACAATCTGTCACAAGAACAAACAAAACTACCGAAACAGGAATGAGGCAGAAGAGCTTCCGAGCACACAAGCTCTTCAGATCTGCATCAAAAGCAACAAATCTCAAGGTAACCACAGGTCAGGAACAAGTACTCCAAGTATAACATCATGATGTTATTTTATCAGATATTCTGAACAAAATCAGTGGTGAGAAGTGGAAGTAAATATGAATGCTCTCTAAGCATCCCTAAGCCTGTATTAATACACCATTTTTCTACAAGAACTTTTCTCAAATTGCCAGAAAACATAATAGGAGACTAGACAGGGCAAATTAAACTCGTTTATGGAACTGTCCCATTTGCAGCAGAACTTGTGAAGTGAACAGCAAATAAGCTATGCAAGAGAAACTAAAGGAAGCTGGGTGACTTGATTACGGATTGGGTGGGAAACAGCTTTTATCACCAACTTTCCACAGACCCAAAAGTGTTGGGGGGCAGGTAATAGAGATCAGTTCTTCATACTCAAGAGTCAGAGAGTCAGCAGTGCCCTGACAACCAGGAGGGCCAACCGTGTCCGGGGAAGCATCAGGCAAAGCATCACCAGCTGGTCAAGGGAGGGGATTGTCCTGCTCTGCTCTGCACTGGGGCAGCCTTACCTTGAGAACTGTGGGCAATTTTGAGCTCCTCAGTACAAGAAAGATCTGAACCTAATACAGAATGTCCAAAGGAGGGCCTACAGAGATGGTGAACGGTCTAGAGGGGGAAACCGTATGAGAAGAGGCTGATGTCACTTGGCTTATTCAGCCTGGAGAAGAGGAGACTGAGGGGAGACCTCATTGCAGTTACAACTTCTATGAGAGCGGAAGAGAAGGGGCAGGCACTGATCTCTTCTCCACCGTGAACAGTGACAGAACCCAAGGGAACAGCCTGAAGTCGTGTCAGGGGAGGTTTAGGTTAGATATTAGAAAAAAGGTTCTTCACATGGGGAACAGGCTCCCCAGGGAAGTGGTCACAGCACTAAGCCTGACAGAGTTCAAGAAGCATTTGGATGATACTCTAAGACACGTAGTATGACTCTTGGGGATGGTCCTGTGCAGGGCTAAGAGTTGGACTTGATGATCTTTGTGGGTGCCTTTCAACTCAGATATTCTACAAAACACATGCTTTCAGCAGGAAGAGACTGAAGCACAGCATTCTCCCTGATCAGCGGCTATAAAGTGCTACAGCTCAGAGCACCAAGCCCATAGCATTGCCATACAGCAAGCATTTGAGTGGTACAGTGATGATAACTGTAAGAGAGACCACAACAAGGAAAGACAATATTCTCTGTAAGGACTGGGGAGTACAGATTATACAATGCATTTGTGCAAGCTCACAAAATAAAGATGGGAGCTTTTTCTCAGCAATTAGCAATTGAGGCAGCTGCTATTACAGAACAGAAAGGGCGCGGCTGCAGATGAAAGCTGCGTGAAACAGAAGCAGTGACTGCCTTGCAAGGGGAGCTTGAAGTAAACAAAGGGCATGTCCATTCACACAACAATGCACGATACATGTCCGCATCCGTGAATGGCTGCAGCCCTGCGGGATTCAGCACAGTCCTACGATCCCCCTCAGCGGAACTCAGGGAAGATATTCTGCTTCTCTGACCTCAGGGAAGATATTCTGCTTCTCTGACCTCCAGTAAGCTACAACGCGCCACACTGATGTGCAACCATCAGCTTTGGTGCCTTCTTCACTGTGCTCTGCTCATGCAATGAAGATATTCTAGGAGCACTTTTTCTTCTGGTTTTCCTCACTGTGACAATGACAGTCTTAGTGCTAACTGAATTTTAGTATTAGATACTAGTCAGCTATGTCCCTATTTATTCAAAAAATGTGACATGTTGGGCATTTTAAATTTTGGATTGACTACATGTGTGTGATGAAGTACAAAGATGAATTCAGCATCACTTGAATTCAAGTGGGGGTTATTCATTACTCAGAACAAGCAGAACCAGTAACTCTGCTTGAAGAACTGGAATTACTGGTTCATCAGAAAAAGTTCTTTATTATTCTTTCTTCTGTCACTATCACTTGATATGCTTCTACAACAACACTGCACCCTACCTGAGCATTTCCAAGGGGAGTTTACAGTTACTTCATTACCCACCATCATTTTTGGTACAACCCCAGCTTATGTCTTCCTGCATAAAATGGAACAGCACTTCATTTCAGTAAGCTGCCTTTCTCTGACAATTTTTAACATGCCACAGGAAAGTGGGTGCCAATCTTTTTAAGAAAAACTCAATAAAATCGAGTTGATTGAAAATCACAAGTGAAATATTGTTCCTAGGGACAATTCTATTCTTGGCTAACAGTATTGATTTGCTCTTCCTAAATACTAGTTTATATTTAACCATTGCACTCCATATCACCTATGTTCTCCCATACTTGTAATTTCAGAGACCAATTAGCTATTCCTTCACTAACAGGACAACCATGGTCTAAATGCAGTAAAATTCACAGTGTTTCTTAAGTAGGTTGTCACGTTTTCTATGGAAATCATTAAATTGAAAGCTAGCAGTGATATATGTAAATGCAACTGTGGGCATGACTAATGCACAGTCCACACAATGGTTCAGAATAACGAAGACCGAAACTTCTATTTTGTCCCTTTCTTCCTAATGGCACCTTACACAAAGATGAAGAATAAATTGTTCTGGCAAACTTGCTCCCAGATTTTCCCTTTTACGAGGGCTGTGCAGAACCTCCCTCCTCCTATCTGAAGGGATGCCACAACACACCCCTACGGCAGGCAGAGGCGTGAGCCCTGTGCGTCAGACACAGGGGAGAGCTGAGAACACCCCTCTCCACAGCTGCATGACAGGGGTGCAGCCAACTAGGGCAGGAAGGGCCACGGGCCAGTCACACCTTAGGGACAGCCCTAACAGGAGCCTGTAACAGGACCTGTGTGTGACGAAGTATGTAGCACATGTCCAGTCTCTGATGCAGTGACACTGCCCTGCTCCCAGCAGCACAGTCACAAGCCTGGGAGGTCTGAAGACAGCACACCACTGATGTACTCACTATTCACAGTGATGCTGTAAAGGACTTGCCAACTCATGTATGAAGTGTTTCACTCTGTGTATGAAGTATTTCAGTTTAGAAAAGACCTTTACGATGACCAAGTCCAACCATTAACCCACCACCACGAAGTCCATCACTACACCATGTCCCTAAGTGTCATGTCAACCTGCCTTTTAAATATCTCTGGAGGTGGTGAACAAACCACTTCCTTGGGCCGCTTCTTTCAATGCTTTGACAACCATTTTGGTAAAGAAATATTTCCCAATATCCAATCTAAACTTTCCCTGGCTCAATTTGAGGCCATTTCTTCTTAACCTGTTGTTTGTTACTTGAGAGAAGAGACTGCCCCCCACTTGATTACAACCTCCTGTCAGGTGGGTGCAGAGAGTGGTAAGGTCTCACCTAAGACTCCTTTTCTCCAGGCTAAACAACCCCAGCTCCCTCAGCCACTCCTCATAAGACTTGTGCTCCAGACCCTTCACGAGCTCTGTCACCCTTCCCTGGACACTCTCCAGATCCTCAGTATCTTTCTAACCTTCAGAAATTCTTACTGGAAATATTTAAATAATATTTAAATAATAGCAAGGCTTGAGCAGACGTGAACTAAAATGACTCCTTTACCAATTCAAATTAACTACCATCTGTCTTAAACAATTCAATTATCATGGCTTTTGGGCATCTCAAGCAATTAGGAAAAAAGAGAATGTTGCATCTTCTTTGTTTTCTTATAACTGTTTTGTAAGTCTAACATTTGTCAAATAAAATGAGTTTTGGTTCTTAGAGAAACTTTCATACTTCCATAAACAGAGGTGGGAGAGACAAGGCACAAAATGTAACTCTGTCCTTATAAGAAATTACCACAGTACATAAAAAAAAAAAATTAATTTATGTACCTGCTATATGAATTAAACACTGCTATATGAATTTGTTTTCACTGGGCATAAAAACCAGCTTTCTTCTTTCTCAGTCTTTTCTCTTCAGCTAATCGGCCATGTACCTAAAAGTGACAGCTCTTTGAAGTGTGTGGAAAGGCAAAAAATATTTCCAATTTCAACAACTGCAAATTTAAAAAAAAAAAAAAAAGGTTCAAGGTAAAGACATAAAGAAGTTGCACTGAGATCTTCTCTAGTGTCACACATACGTAAATATTATCTATCAAGTACAAATTTAAGCTCATTATGCAGCAAACCCATGCTGGTTTTGTTGCATTAGGCTAAACTCTTGCCAGTATTTAATGAGATAATTTATTTGTTTATCTATCTGTCATGGTTTAAAGGAAATTAAAATTTATCTCATCCATAGCAAGAAAATATCTGTCTATATTGAGAAAGTGCTTCTCTTGCCCACCTCAGCTTGTTCAGGAATTTCTACTAATTTTTCACCTCATAAACATATTCATAGCTTTCTTTTCCACTTCATGCTGCTTCTACCTCCATGTTCCCCTTTTCCCCCCATTCCAAGTCTCTTGATTGCCTCAACAGTTGTTATCCTTTCTCTTCATTGCAGTGCCACCAGATTTTAACGAAAAAAATTGAGGATTAGCTACTTACAGCTGTGCCATTGTTCATTCTAGCTGTATTAAGTCTTTTTAATCTCCTCTTCTTGCTAAACTCCTCTATTTAAGACTATGATATCTGTTGTTTCTGTGCATAGGATAGAATAATAGAGTGCATTATTAACTAGCCCATGTGTAGCTATGTCATCAGCACTACGGTATATGTGTATTTTATGTACAGAGCCCACATTGCATATACACACATACACAGGAATAAACACACAGAAGAGATGCTACATTAGGCAGCTCAATAGATTTTAAATATCAGAATTCAAGAACACTTAACTGATCCTAGCTTACTTATGCCTTTATTCTCTACATACCAATGACAGCACATTAACACATTCACAGCATGTTAACAGGAACAGCTGTTAAATAATAAATGCCTTACTGTATTATTTTCAGTGGGTGCTTCATCAATTAAACTCTGGCTGCCTAATTTCCAGCTCAGTTAGGAAAAATAACTATATCTTATGCAACCAACTAAAATACCAGGCACTATCCAAAGAATAACAGAAACATCAAGATATCCACTGTAGAGAATTACTGTTCTCTGCGAGGAAATGTGTCATCTCCTGGCTTCTCCCTGCTTATCATTGCAAGAGCTCCAAACGCAGCTTTTAGCAGAATAGTCTACAAGCCTTTGCTGCAGGTATCATTGGATGTTTTGCCTCAGCTGGTGGCAGTAGTTCAGCTCTTTCTCCATCCCACCACTGGCTCAAGGCAGACACTACTTCCCCTCTTTCAGATATAGTTATTAGGGACCCACAGCACAGGTCAGTTGGAAACCCAAAGCAAATCAACAGAAAAAACCCTCTTGTATTTCTGTTTTATTTAAATCAATGCACCCTCAGGCAGCAGAACTAATAGGTCTATGCCAGGGAAGCAGAGACAACCAGTGGGCAGCAGCATGACAAGGGCAGGGACCCCAAAGTGACAGACTCTCAGAATCAGTCTGCAGAATCACTAGATCAGATGTACATCAAACCACACGCTACAGCAAACTCTCCAAATATCCATCACCAACTTGGAGTAATGTTCACCAAAAACAAATCTTCAAAAACATGCAAGAATCAACAATCTTGCATATTTCAAATTTTAAAATAATTTTAGGTAGTTTGGCTAAGAGTTAAGAGAAATTCCTATTTGAGAAAAAAAAAAACAACCCTGCAAATCATTTGGTCTGCCTCTTGTGTCCTAAACTTTGATTACAGAAGCTACCAAGCATAAAAAAAACCCCAAACCAACAGCTACTATCAGCTTTTCCACTTGCAAGGTATATTGACTACCTTAGTCTACACAAACAATGTGCAATTTAAAATAAACTATCCAAAAACATGGTTAGGACTGCAAACATCCCTGTGAGATGTTTTTATTATCAGCATAATAAGTCTGATTTATATTTTTAGTTTTATATTTGATCAATCACATTCCTTAAATGCACTGTACCTCTCCAGTACTCTCATTTACCATTTAAGAAGAAAAGAAAGAACTATCATCTTTCACAGGCTTTCTTGTTTGAAAAATAGTTACTTTAACTATTAAAGCTGCCAGCAACTTAATAAAAGAGTACATATAGTAGACTGCAGTATTACCTTGTTCCAGCTTGAAATGTATTCACATGATTTACATCTGGACAATACCATACAACCTGGCTCATTATTCTGAATATTTTATCTCTCCACAACAAGACCAAAACCCATGAAATAATAATTGGCCCCAGAAATTATTTCCCCAATAATTGTGCAGAAATTTCAGCCTTATAACGTTTTGAGTTTCATTTCAAAAAGAAATGTTAATTTAACGTTAAAGAAACATTAAAAATAAGCGGCTAGGGCTTTTTTGTGCATATATTAGTTTTTCAAACAATCAGACTCTCTTACTGAAATGCAAAAGCTTAGAGCACATCTGTTAGGACTGCATTCATTAAAGTCAGCTATCAATCAGTCACAGTAGAACTTTCCTTAAAAACATGAAACGTGATTTGCATAGAGCCCTGCTCGCTGTTACTGAGCACAAGTTAACGAACCGCTCCCTTCGTTTCAAGCTGCAGTACCTCAGGAAGTACTGTCATTACTTAAAGCACAGGAATATTTGGAATTCATTACATTTTCTTACTTTGTGCTATATATATGAGGGTGGTGAGGCACCGGAACAGGTTGTCCAGAGAAGCTGTGGATGCCCCATCCCTCGAAGTGTTCACGACCAGGTTGGATGGGGCTTTGAACAACCTGGTCTAGTGGAAGGTGTCCCTGCCCATGGCAGGGGCGTTGGAACTGGATGATCTTGAAGGTCCCTTCCAACCCAAATCATTCCATGATTCTATGATACAATCCTGCAAATGCAAACTTCCAGTTTTCTATACAGTTCCTTAGTAATCCGGAGGATTTCCACTAATTTTTTTATATTGACAAGGAACTATCTGACTGAGTTTGTAACCAGCAAAATCAGAAGTCTGGATAGACATACTGCATTGTCAAACATGAACTTTACTACATTTATTATTTAAAAATGACCTGAAGTTGAAAACAAACTCTTATGAGTCTGTGATGAGTCTCATTACATTTAGTGGTGACTTTTGTGCCACATTTTCAGATTCATAGTACTTTAAACAAGATTCAGGTTCTGGACCCCATGTTTCACTAGAAAAAGCCCTAAAAATTAAGCCTGCAGGATATGACATAGCAGAACAATAAGGATAGGCCAAGAATATTAATTTTTAATAAACTAACTAATTTAAGTTTTAATTCCATGTAATTTGGAGGGATCTGTTGCATGTAATGGAATAAGGTAAAGAGTCCTCTGAGCCAGTAAGAACCCAGTTAATTTGAAGAATACACAAACTGGCCCTAAGATGGGCAGGTGCACTCCTAGGACAACACACCACCCCCACAGCAATGGCATTTCTAGACCCCATCTGCCAGCTCTGCAGAACAATTCACCATGTACACAAACCAGCCCAGTTTGGGAGAACAGTGAGATTTTTTGCCCAGTTGTACATTTCTTCATGAATAGTGATCACCAAATTGCAGATTCAGGTTGTCTATAAAGTAAGGTAACCCTGAACCAGATTACATTCAGGTCTTGCTTTCAGTTCAGTTCTGTTAGGACTAAAATTATTTTCTCTAAAAGAAAAAAACACCTTAGGTTTTTAATAAGCTTCACAGCAACAAGAAGGGTTCAGGCAAGTTCTGTGACCTGAAACTACAGCTACATTTTTCAGTAAAGCAGATAATAAATTGGAGGTTAACTCCAGTCAGTCACCTTTAAAGACCTCTGACTAATGTGACACTACATTTTACATGACAATCACTGTCAGCATTATGTTTCAACTATTATGTAGACAAATGAAATTTCATTCAACTTACCTGATGCACGTCTGGTGAATCGGTTTATCGCTGGAGCTGAAAAAAAAAATACATTTTGTTTATTTTTGCAGTCGTCTAACACACTTTAAACATAACAATGTTATACTTCACTCACAGTGTTAACCATTATTTTTGTATCTTTATAGAAACCCACGCTACATTCACACGCAAACTTTAAAGCAGCTTTGCAAGAGATGGTACATAGTAACTAGTAAGCTTTCAAGGCCATTTTCAGCTTCCTAAGAGTTACTGTTCCTTATTGCTGTTCTTGACTGGACATGAAACATTCAGATCTGCATTTCCATTATTTACTGAGTGCACAGTAACTGGCATCTTGCAAACAATAACACAAATAGGGATTAAAAAAATACGTAAAAAAATCTACTTTACTTTTACAAAATGAACCTATTGGAAATACAGCACCAAGGATACTCCGATAGAGAAAAAGACCAATTTGCAATCCCATCTAAAAGATCGACTTTTGCTTTGGCTAACCTTTAGAACTCCTTGGGTAAGTCAATAACAATGCCAGCCCCCATCCAAACCCCAGTGCAAATGTTTTATAGTGCCATCCTGGCACACCTCCAACTGAATGCTGCAAACATTTGTATCAGACTCCTGTCTTGTTTCCAACTGGGATAGACTGCAAAATGCAACTTAAAGCACATGGCTTTGCATTTATTTCATTTCTAGGTTTACCAACTTCTTCAAGAGCGACTGGAGATAAAATAAAGTTTTATGTTTCGCCATCCAAATATAACCTTCAGTCTTCTCCTAATTAGTATAAAATACTGGTCTACTAGAACTCTACTTTTATGTGATATATTAACTGCTAGAATAAACAGCAAGAAGAAATCTGAATGACCTAATTTCAAATGTGGGCAGCAGCTACATTAAAAATGTATGCCCTTACAGTGCTTATTAATATTCAACCTTAAAAATTGCTCTTCATGTTTACACAGAATTGAAACATGAAAAATATCAAACTTTTTTATTTTATCCCACTTAATTTTACATGGGAGTTATGCATCATTTCTTGAACATCTAAGCCAAGATAAAAAGAAAAAAAATTGCTGAGAAAACAGGAGAGACAGTGATAGCCTGAGACATAAACTGATTTCTTATTCCTTTGGGGATGAAAAAACAGAGCAAAGCTACAATTTCTGAACCACAGTGGCAGACGGTTTGTGCAAGCAGATACAGTAGTGACAGGTCCAAGTGGCAAAAAATACACTGGGAAACCCCACTACAGAGATTTGGAGTGCTAGTCATGAGCAAGGAAATCTCTGGTTAATAAGATATCACAAACCCCAAACATGCATACAGATGAACACGAGAGTAACGCAACCAGCAATGTTATTTTTAAACATGAATTCTGATTCCCCCCAACAATTTTTTTTTAATAAAAAAGACAAAAAATGCAGATGCATTTTTATTAAAGTAATTAAAGCAGACACCATATTTTATGCAACTGCTGTTTTGCAACACAGGAGCTGTTTCATTCCTCAAAACCGTTTATTTTGTCACTACTGTTACAGGCCAAATTTATTTAAGGGCATCAGTCATGACTGTCACCATCAGACCGCTGAGTTGTTTCCTCAAGCATGTAAATTTGCAGCAGGTCTTAGCAGATGTGCTCATATAAAAAAACCGAAACTGGAATCTGACATATTTCTAAGAAGAAGGCATAAAATAGCGTTCTGCTCTCATTCAAAAGCTTTCCCCAAACTCAGGCAGAGTTTTGGCTGTCAGTTCTGTACACAATCTGTAGATATGAAGATTTAAGTCCTCTAGACAGCTACTTCAGCACATTTAAAAAAACAAAAACAAACAAACAACAAAACAAACCAAAAACCAACCAACCAACTAAACCCAGCACAAAAAAAAAAAAAGACCATTAAAAATAAAGAACATCTAGCACAAAACTATCATAATTTGGAACAAGTTACTGGGACTGTCAAAGAAGAACGTTCTTTTCCAACTCCATAATTCTAAACTCACTATTTTGGCTGCAGGGACCTTAATTTATTGGACAATAGATTTTACAAATCTATTGTATTATTTGCTGCTAGAGAAAAAAAAAAAGCAAGAATGTCAGAACCTTGATTAGCAACCATTTCTGAGCTTCTGTGAATAATCAGTATTTCAGCAGCAACCAGACAAAGCCTTCCTGCCCAGACTGGGATTTCATGGAGGTCATCCAAATGTGTTATTGGGAGATTTCAAAGCAGCATCTACAGTTACTTTTTTATGGAGCAAGTTGAACCACTCTCTATTTTTCTGGTAGCAAATCACAATACTCTTTTGTTGTCCAGAAAGATGGAAGAGTTAGCATACAAGAAGGTCTCAGAGAGTCATCGGCCCTACAGAAATTTTGTAGTTTTCACTACAAAGTAGATGCATGGTCAACCAGATCACTGCAATGTCTGGCAGCATAAGCATGCTAAGGTGGGCAAAAGAAATCAATGGCAGAAATATTCTATGAGGGATATTAAACGTTCCTCCTGGAGCCACACAGCATCAGGAGCATCCTAAAAAGTCAGGGACTGTCAACCTGGGATTCAACAAGAGGCTCCGCTTACCAGGGGCTGTTAAGGACACGCCTGAGCACTCTCTGACAGCCAGACCTGCAAACTGGTGATTTCTGCAGGTCTGCAAAGGACAGCAATTACACAGCCCCAGGCCGTTCAGCAGAGTGCACAGAACCCCACGTGTGCCCAAGCAAGGGCGAGCACACCCCATTCCCTGCAGCTCCTCCAGTGCACAGAGGGAAACAGCAGACTGCTCAGTCTCCTGCCACATTCATGGCAACTCAAGACAATGCACTTTTGGAGCAAAACACACAAAGCCAAAATGCCTGCTCTGAGTGACGAGGGTTGGCAGGAGATTAGTGATTAAGCTTCAGCATTAGTAAAAAGTAGAACACCTTCCACAAGCCTCACTTTCAATTAGCCACTGTAATTTCTTCATATGGCAAAGGGCTAAACCCCCTAAAAAATAAGAAAAAAACAAAAATAAATAAACAAACAAACAAATACCCACAAAAAAATTTCCACTATTACATGTTTAAAATCCTCACATTTGGCAGCCAATAGCTCCAAAAAAAAAATAAAATCTCTGTTTACACAGCAGGAATACTGTTAATGGATAGACACAAACAGAAACATCCCCACCACAGTGTACCATCTTTGTGTGGAAGATGCAAATGCCCCAAGTGAGGTTAGGAAACAAATATCACAGGCAAATCACACATTTTTTTCTATCCTGTGAGGGCAAAACTGTGTTAAAACTCTCAAGGACCTCACTGAGGTCAGTGGGTCAAACCTAGTTCAAGTTCAAAGAATTGACTGAGAACCTGCTCTCAACAGACCATATGATTTTATACCATTTACGTCCTGTGTTTCCAGAAGAGTTATTCCTGATTTACCCATGTCTTTTAATTATATACCTCAAAATTCCAGACCAAGCTTTAGAATGAGATCAGAGATGAGATGCCCAAGATGAGAATCATGGGCACTACATGCTCCACCTTTTCAGTTCCAAGTTTATCTGTTTTTCAGAGGTCTCCTAACTTTCAGAAAAACTCTGAATTATGCTTATTGCAATCATATTCCTATATTATGCAAATTAACATTCGCTTGTCTTCTTTCACAGATTATTAATTAGAATGACCTAATCAGAACAAGAACAAAATCAAATCTAAATGAATGCCACTCTAAAATGTATGCCTTTAGTCAGATTTATGTTTTTATGTCCCAAATGGAAGAAATAGTTAACTCCCTATTAACCAGGACAATGATAGCCTAGGACAACACAAAAATAATAATAGTAGTAATTTGGAGCCCCTCTAATTACCCTCCATCACAGGAAATTTTCACTT
Source organism: Pseudotriccus pelzelni (assembly GCA_035584735.1). Classification (NCBI taxonomy): domain Eukaryota; kingdom Metazoa; phylum Chordata; class Aves; order Passeriformes; family Tyrannidae; genus Pseudotriccus; species Pseudotriccus pelzelni. The sequence continues at coordinate 13,134,424 of JAWMRA010000041.1, read as the reverse complement.
TAGTTCAGGATTATTTCAGATAGAATGATTTTTTCAGATTTTTTATCTTATGAGACAGACACAAGATCATACAATTATGTTCATGTGCCTTCACACTGATAAGACCTCATAAAAATCTCAAGGAAGGCAGGACAAACATTCACTGAGAGTTTGAAGAAATTACTCCAACAAAAGAGGGAGTTGTCAGGTCTATGGAGAATGGTTCTTGTCTTTTCTCTGTGAAAGGCCATGACAGCTGTGAGGAATGAGAAGGGGGGATGAGCCCAGCAAATACCCAGCTATTCTTTGGAAGACAAACAAACAGCCCTGACAAGACAGTAGTTAAATAGAGCATAGCTTTCAAAATAAGTGTGTTTCAATTTCTGGAAATTTAACAGCAACAGTAATATTTTAATGATTAAATACATGAGATATATTTTATTATTTCTCTCACCAAGCAAGTCAGTCTCAAAAGAACAGCAGCACAATAGGGCTTGGCCTTTTCACCAAGAAAAAGGGTAAATCATGGCCACAGAGGTGCAAGCTGTTAGTAACAGTCAGCCAAAGAACCTGAAAGGTTAGACAGCAACACTGCCACCAAATTTCCCCAAAAACAAACCTTAATATATCAGAAAAATCTGAAGTCCACTCCCAAACTCTGAGTTACACCTTGGGGAAGAACGCCCATAGTTTCCCGAAGAGTAGGATCTGCACACCGAGGGATCTGGCTCCATGCAAAGAAAGGTGACTTGCTGGAAGGCACTGCAAGTACGTGCTTTCAGGAAGAATGTGCTCCCCAAGGAGCCGGGACTGCTGCGTACCGGGGGAGGCAGAGTGCACACACACACATTCATACACACAGCAAAACACAGGCACTGAGGCATGAAGGAAATGCAGGCATTCAGCAAATCCCACAGACAGGCTGAGAAGTCAAAGATGAGGGAGCAACAATGCTGTACTGACAGTATTTATGTGCTACTGAGAGAAAAAGTGAAAGCAAATAATTTAGCTTTTGCAAAAAAGGTAGGTGTTGGCAAGAGGAAATAGCTACATCTGATGGGATGCCCTAAGATTTATTTTTTTTTAATTAAAAATGACATCTACAGATTTTAAAACCATCTGTACCATAACAAATACATACACAATTATTGTTGTCTGTGAAGACATCAACATATCTATAAAAAAATAAAAATATAGAGAAACCAGAATATTCTGTTACTCCCATTTTTATAATATGTAACAAAATAAACTAAACTTACACAAGGTTGTAGTCCTAAAATGCATTTTGTTAGTCAAAATGAAATTTTGAGATTTTCATTGGCTCTATAGTTTACTTCTTTTAATTTTTCAATCTGGAAAATTAGTTCCATTTCACTGTAGAATACTCTCTCAAGAAAGCTGGGAAAGCCTTGTAGTCACAATAATTTGAAAATTAGACCAGATATTGTGCAAAGACCTTGTGCTCCTTGTGATTTAACTTTGGAGCTCAGATTTCCACAATTATGTGCTAGTTCACTAGGACTGCCCCTTTTCAAACCCAGCATCACGCATTTCCAAGGGCTGAATGACTACACAGTAATAAGACACGAATTATTTCTTCAAACCCCAAAAAGCTTGACTTGATAATTCACATCAAAAAAGCTCAGTAAAATTTTTAGCAAATTGATTCACTGATTATTAAGCTGTCACCACACAAGAACATGAATCAAATATGTGGGTAAATACCTTGGGGCTTGCTTTGCTGTATATCCATTTAAACACATCACTATGGTATCAGGAAAACAGCAGTGTTATAAATGAAGTCTCTGAAAACATTTAATAAACCGAGAAACTAATATATTATTTCAAGATTTTTATGTTATTTCCAGGTTATAATTAATGTTGATGTTAAATATAGGGTTTTTTAAATGACACTACAAAGCAGCACATTTTCATTGTCATGTTTTGACATAAACATACAGCCAACATTAAAGAATCCGAATGGTTTTGGTTGGAAGGGACCTTCAAGATCATCTTGTTCCAATGCCCCTGCCATGGATACAGACACCTTCCACTAGATCAGGTTCCTCAAAGCCCCATCCAGCTTGGACTTGAACACTCCCAAGGATGGGGCAGCCATAACTTCTCTGGACAACCTGTTCCAGTGCCTCTCCACTCTTACAGTAAAGAATTTCTTCCTTCTATGTAATCTAAAACTACCCTCTTTCAGTTTAAAGCCATTCCCCCCACCCTCCCATCCTATCATACTTGAACACCATTGTAAGGTCTCCCCAGAGCCTTCTCTTTTCCAGACTGAACAAATCACTTAACCTGTTCTCACAGGGAAGGTGCTCCAGCCCTCTGATTATCTTTGTGGCCTCCTCTGGACTTGCTCCAGCGGCTCCATGTCCCTCTCATGTTAGGGATCTCAGAGCTGAACACAGTGGGGTGACCTGCTGGCCACACAGGTTTTGATGCAGCCCAGCATACAACTGGCTTTCTGGGCTACCAGCACACACCACTGGGGTCATGTCGAGCTTCTCATCCACCAACACTCCCAAGTCTTCCTTCTCAGTGCCACTCTCAATCCATTCTTCAGCCAGCCCGTATTTGTACTTGGGATTGCCCTGACCCATGTGCAGGATCTTGCACTTGGCCTTGTTGAACTCCATGAGCTTCACACAGGCTGACCTCTGATGCCTGCCAAGGTGCCTCTGGATGCCATCTCTTCCCTCCAGAGCGTTGACCACACACACCGCTTGGTGTTATCTGCAAACCTGCTGAGGGCGCATGCAACCCTTGTTATCGACAAAGGTGTTTATGTTTCCCCTTTTCCAGTCAGTTTTAAACTTCACTGAACTGCTGTGACTTCTCAAATATGATGGATAAATGGCTTAGCTACTTCATCTGCCAGTTCCCTCAGAATCTATGGCTGCATCTCATCAGGTCCCATTAACTTGTGCACCTTCATGTTCCTTAAACGGTCTTGAGCCTGACCGTCTACACCAGGTGGTTCTTCATTCCTCCAGTCCCTTCTGGGTCTTCAAGCATTCTGCACCTTGGATGGTAGGGTCAGAGCACTTGCCAACAGAGACTAAGGCCAAAAAAAAACCCCCAACATTATGTACCTCAGTCTTCTCCACATCCCAGGTAATCAGGTCTCCCGTGTCCTCCTGGAGAGGGCCCACATTTTCTCTAGCCTTTCTTCTATCACCAACATATCTCTATAAGCTTCTGTTGTTGCTCTTGACATCTCTGGCCAGGGCTTTACGTTTCCTAACCTGATCCCTGGCTGCTCAGATTTCCTCCCAGGCTACCTTGATGGCTCCTCTTCCCTCCAGGGCTTTATTCCATGGCACTCTACCAAACAGATCCCTGAACAGGCCAAAATCTGCTCTGCTGAAGTTCAGGGTATTGAGCTTGCCATGCAACCTCTTCCCTGCCCCAAGGATCTCAAACTCCTCCATGTCACAGTCACTACAGCCCAGGCTGCCCTTGAGCTTCACGTGCTCCACCAGCCCCTCTGTTGGCTAGAATAAGGTCCAGCATAGCAGCTCTCCTTGTTGGCTCCCTCTATGACTTGAAGAATTTACCATCAGTGCATTCCAAGAACCTCCTGGATTGCTTATGCTCTGCTGTTTTGTCTCTCTAAGAGATATCAGGGTGCTTGAAGTCCCCCATGAAGAGCAGGGCTTCTGAGTGCGAGAACATCCCTACCTGCCCATAGAGGACTTCATGTGCTCAATCTTCCTGGTCAGGCAGCTGTCACAGATCCCCACTATAATGTCACCTGTCCCTGCCCTCCCTTTAGTTCTGACTGATGAGCTCTTGGTTGGCTCCTCTTTCACCCTGAGATGGAGTTTCATGAACTACAGGTGGTCACTTACATAGAGGGTAACACCGTCTCCTCATCTCTCCTGCCATTCTTCCTAAGGAGCCTGTATCCTTCCACTCCAGCACTCCAGTCACAGGAGCCCCATCCCACCATGTCTCCATGATGCCAATAAGATCACAGCCCTGCAGGCATGTGCACATCTTGTTTATCCCCCTTGCTGTGTGCACTTGCACAGAGGCAGTAAAGTTGGGCCCCCGATGCAGGCGCCTCACTGGCTGGAATACTGCCACAAGTTAGCTGGTTATTTAACCTGTCAGAACACAAACCTCAAACGAGAGGTAAAGAAATCTCTCCCACTTTATCAGTTGGAAAGATTTAAGCTCTTATGAATAATTGATGCTGTATGTAATTACTAACACTGAAAACAAAAAGATGAAATGCCTGCCTGATATGCTATGACCCAGTGACCCAATGCAGTGAAATGGGCTGTCACAGCCCATTAATGGGAATCAAATACTGCTCTTTTCCCATCCAACCAGCTTCTCCAAGGTTTTGGGAGCTTTTCTTAATTTTTTACATTTATTCTTTCAGAATTATGTTCCATGTTAGAACACAAAAGCGAAGACATTGATGTATTGAGTTTTTCCATCTTAAATGTGCACTCTGTTACTGAGCATGTTTCCCCTTAGAAATTCATCCTTCCTTTTGTTTGTGACCAGTACACTTGGTCATTATCTCATTAGAAGTAATCAGTGATCCAGATGAGAAGGAAAAAACTCCATATATATATATATATATATATATATGTAGCAGAGTGGGTTGGGGTGGTTTAGTTTGGTTTTTTAACATGATCACTACACCCCAACACCACTTGCAGTAACATTCTTCCTTGCTAATGTATTACCATCTCCAAGGGATACTCTGCTATAGCTATAGCACAGTTTACAATTGCTACTAAACAATCCGACACAATCTGACACAAAATGTCAGTAATGCTTTTATCTTCTTACCATCTGTAAATGGCTTCTTTCCACTTGAAATTTCATAAGCTATTTTAAGAATATTGTGGTTATTTGCTTTCTAACACTGCCGCGTAGGCATTTAGATCCATTTCATGTTCTCTCCTGCTTTCTAATTTTGCTGCCTGGAGCATATTTACTAATGTATGCATGTTCCCTATCAGAATAGGAGAAAAACTGGTCATTCTGCCAAAACTCTACCAGCAATGCCCAAATCAGTTAGGTGGTGCTTCTCATCTGTAAAAGTATCAAACTGACATTTTATATGATGTTATGCTTCAGGTTCACCATCTCATAAGATGAAGAAAAACTTGCACCTGTCCTTGAACCAGTGTTTCCACCAAATTGAAAACTAACAAAGATTTTACAAGAGTGACCTGTTCTGATTTCCTGATAGCCAACAGCTTCCCTTAACCATTACACAACAGTGCTCCAGATCCTCTTTTTTTTTTAACAAAATTTTGGCCTACGTCTTTTGTTCCTGACAGTACCCGCAAGATAAATTTATTACAAAGGAATAACGTTGCAATCTCACTGATGGAAGTGGGTTGGAGAAGATGTCATGGCTGTCAGTATTCTTCTCTGAAGGAGTACACCTTTGTGTGGAGTTTATAATTATCTCATCTATTTTATATGGTTTAACAACGGTGAACATAATTGCTTTTTCCCATACACATTCATACTACCTGTGTTTAATCCAAAGCCTCAAACCTTTTAAGACTCAGGCTTTCCTACTATTTTTCATGTTTTTATCACTTTGCTATTAGGTTATTACAACAAATCCTACATGGGCAAACACCATTAAAAAAAGATTTTATACAAAGACTCTGCCTGGTTCCTAGGACTACTCTGGCAGAAATGTGTGGTACAAAGCACCTTGATGGAGAAGTATATGAATATGTATGATCTGCAATATGCACTGCCTGCTTATTCACTTCCTGGGGAAATTTAAGGTTTTGGACTGGATGTGTATTTTAAAGTTTGCATATTTTAAGAACATTACGTACTTAAAGGGAGTTTCTCTGCATCCATGAGAATTCATTCTCAGCTAGTCAGATCTAAAATAGACAATTCTGTCAGCTTTCAGATTATGAGACAAAGCACATTTTCCCCACCTGATTTTAGAGAAAGGCTGAGAGATGTACCTTATCAGAAAGCACAGTGACCCTAAAAGAAAAAAAAAAATCCCAAACCCCAAGCGTTACTGCTTGAATAATAAGAATAATGATATAAAATAATGGCACTGAGACTGTTTCAGGAAAAACAAACAAAAAAAACCCCACACAACACCCAACCCAGCAAAATAAATACAAGCATCTAACTCGAAATGTCATGATCAAAAAGAGAAGCTCCTAAGGAATATCCTGTCCTCATTCCTAGCACATAACAGAAGCTTGCAGATGATACCAACGGCAGGACAGCACTTCCTGGACTCTAATGAAATGTCTAACAGTCCACAGGCAGAGCATATCCGCCATTTCCTAGTCCAATATCCCACTGGTTTAACTACAAATAACATACTTCCCACCATTATACAAACTGTCCATTGTCCGGCAGCCAACAAAACCAGTTAGTGAAATAACACCACAATGAACAAGTCCCAGTGTCTTCCCACCAGCCAGAACACACCCATTGGGGTCACTTCCCCAAGCTCAGATCCCTTAGGTCTGAGCATAGTTTCTGAGAACAAGTTTGGGATACTTCTGGGTTTTGTTTTTCTGTCTCTAATTAATGCTTGTACTCTTAGGCTGCAGACCCTGGAAACACCAGCAGCAAAAGCCTGGCCTACCAAAAACTAGTGTAGAGATCTAAGAGTTTGAGTCAAAGACAGAAGAAAGAGAAGAGAAGAGAAAGAAGAGAAAATGAAAAATATTTTACTGCTCACTTCCCACATACATGCAATGGAAATGACGGCAAGCATTTGTTCTCGGGGGCAAGTGAATGAAGCACAGCTGCTGTTCTCACCATCTGCACTCACTTCAACACAGGCCCAAGGTACCACTGCAATAACTGCTCTCGTTACTCCTGCAAACACCAGCCCAGGGAGAAGGTGGGATACAGATTCAACCTAATAATACGAGCATTTCAGACAGTCAAAACCCCTATCCATATCCACAAGACTACTGATGATGCCCGAACTATACAGACCCCAGGTGTGATCCAGGTTGACCTTCATGAATGGCTGTATGAGTCAAGAAAGGGCAGAGAGAAAGCCATCAAAGAACTCCTCCTGACAGTGATAGCTAAGCAACTCCACAGGCAGCATCTTGAGTTAGCTGCACACTGGCCTGTTGACATTGCACCAGCAATGCAGGTGCTGCTGAAGTGAAACCTGCCAGAGCAACTGAAGGACTGCAGATAACAGCAAAAACCTGTCAACAACATGACTTGCAATAAAACAAATTACTGTTTTCTCTACTGATAGAGAACCATACAAAGGAGCACCACATAGACATATCAACCTGTGAACAAGAGAGCTGAAGAAACTTATGTAAGCAAAGTGCATTATCTACTGGTTCTTTGTTACTCAAAAGGGTATCAACTGAAGATCCCACAAATGGCACCTCCCACCCATTTGGTACAGCTGGTTGTCATTTTCCGCTGAACTGGGCAAATGAAGAATGGTGGCAGTTAGGGATAACTACTCTCCAAGTGACCAGGCAGCACCTTCCCTTGGACCCACTGCCTTGTGATGGCTAGCTACTGAACAACAAAGAACATGGACCTCATCTCCGTGATCACCACCATCCTGATCCTGAAATTCTCCCTTGAATAGCTAGCTCTCCGTTTTGGAACACGATACCCCACTGTCACACTCTCTCTTCTCACAAATGTAGGCAGTCAGAACATGTTGCAACTCACATATGTCGTACAGCCCAGTTTCTGTCTTGTACTCAGTCATGATACAACTGTGCCAGCCTTTATATGACCATGATCAAACACAGACCCGAGCTGCTGCATGTTACTGTCCCAGTGCCAAGATGCAAACAGCAAATAACATAGCATATAGATGGTATAATGCCTTTGCTTAGAATCTTTTTTCAGGCCTACACTCATATAAAACTTTTTCTCTCCCATGGTAAGAACTCGGAGCTTCCCCAGAATATTCCGGAATTATACCCCAGACTACATAGAATGTGTTTAGAGAATGAACTGAGAGCTCAGTTGCCCAACTTGGTGTGGAGATTTTTGTGCCCCAAAAGGTAAATTTGTCTATAATGATGCCAAATTTTGCCACTTGAGCCCCTTTATATATCTTAGGTTTATTCTCAAACTGCTTCCTACTGAGTCAGTCCCTGTATCTCAATTATGGAATCTTTGAGGCCAAATAACTCTTTTCTCAAGAGAATGGAGAGGTCAGAGATCCCACTGTGTGAACAGACCTTATGGACAGGTTAACAGGATGTATCTTTTCCACCCTGAACCAATTGACCCATGCAAGTGAGGTGAGGAAGGCAAAGGAAGCTGCCAACGCCAGTGTATTTCAGTACCTTCTGTTGTATTAGTGTGAAACAGAGATTACTGGTAGCACCTGAACAATGGCCCCTGAGAAAGGGGATGGTCAAAGAACAAAGATTTATCTTTTCCTTATACTGCAATAGCATTAAAAGCATTCTAAGAGATGATTTAAAGCTAAACGACATTATGTCTTATTGCTCCACTGCTTGTGGATCACATTCAGAAATGTCTAGTAATGGCAAGTAGTGGATTTTCCAGCACTATTCCATTTTGCTCAATAGTTTGGGCAGCATTTGAGACGTTGCATCTGTTGTTAGTAAACTTCAGCATCAGTCACTTTCACATCCATTTTGTTCTTCTCCTGGCTAGGAAAGCTTGAGAACATTGTCCTGACTTCCTTCAGTAACTATCTGTGAGATTCTTACCAGGGGCCAATTTTCCATGACTCTTGATAACAAAACTCTCCAACAGGCTGATTAGTCATCAGGCAATGAAATAATTCTTGGCATAAAATAATAGTCTTCCAGTAGATGGCTTTAAAACAAAAAGTAACTTACTGTGCTCCCAGTTTGGATTCCCTAACAAAATTACATTTGATAATGACACCACTACCTGAAATATAGCTAAAACCAACCCTAACAAACACATGTGGTCATAAACCAAAGATGTGTCTGCTTGACATGTCAGACCAGCAACCCACACCTCTGAAAAAAAAAATGCCCTATTTTTCAGGCCATGCCATATTCCAAAGGCAAGCACTAAGAGCTCTTCTCCTGAAGTGAAGTCAATGTGCAAACAAGCATACTAAAAAGCAAATAGGGTGCCTGACTCTGACCTAGTGATCTGGATATTTAAATACCCACAAGGACAGAATAGAGTTTCTTCTTCAACTTACTGGAACATGCATGCTTTGCATTACAATCTCAGCAGAAACAAAAATAAAATTCCATTTTGTAAATTAAATTGCAAATTTCTAGCATTTCTTCCTTGCTTTCTAAAAAAAAAAAAAAAAAAACAAACCAAACAAAAAAACAAACCAAACAAAAAAAAATCCCAAACCAAACACAGACTGCTTCAGAATGTTTCTGAAATTAAAGGACACTCAACTTCATAAATTCAGGATAAACATTTCCAGCATCCATATTAGGTTACTACAACTTAAGATGAGGAGTACTCCTGATGACTTTTCTTTTGAAAATTATTTTGGACAAGAAAAAAAAATTCTGCTTTTTGTACTAATAGCAGATTTAGAAAAACCCGTAAGAGTACAAACAAGGACAACTTTATTTAAAAAGCAAACATACAAAAACCCCCACAGGGCAATAAATTTATTCATCCTTTATAGGCTGGGTCTATACATGACCTTCATGTTCAGTGTGTTTAGTGTGACCAGAAGAGCACGCAGGTAACACAGGATTCTGCAACAGTTATATGGCAAGAGTCCATATTAATAACCACAAGCTGCCTTTTGTATAAACAATCTGGTGAATGACACTAGAAGTGAGGAACATCAAGCAAAGCAATCTCTTCAGTGTGCAGACAAGACAGTTCTGCACTTCCTTCTAGTGAGGCTGAGCTGGTGGCAGCCTGCTCTGGTTGAGAAGGGCTGGCTGTTGGGGATGCAGCTACCCAAGGCCATCTCCAACACGTTCCACTCTCCACAACAGCCTGTCCCTTTTGGGGCAGCTGCTGGCCAAGCAAACAGCTTTGCCTTTTCCTGCTCCCTCAGGCTCATAGAGCTTCCATCCCCAGTGTGCCCTGTGTTTGGGGGATATGCTTCTCTTTCCATTAGAGCACAATACTATACTTACCAACAACCTCCCCAGCACTCCTATATGACAAAACCTGGCAGAAGTCAAGCTGGCCCAGATACAATCTATGAAAGACAATGGAAAAATTCACTAAAGCTCTCTGGGGTTTGGTACACTTTTAAGGGCAATCTTCGTAGCCTAAACAAACCACACAGGTTTCCTCCATTTACAAGCGCTTTGCTGATTGCTCAGGTATTCCTGCACATTTCAAAGATAAATTTTCTACAGTTGGCCAGAAAAAGATGGTGCATCAGACAAAAATTTCTTAAATTCTAGCATCAGGTGGGCCCTGGGCTCTCAATACCAGAGTATTGCAGGCAAGCACTGCTATATGAGCCCCTTACAATCCTTCACACATATACTGCTACAAGGCCCCTGAAAGGTGGGGGTGGCAAGTATTCCATGTTACTACATTACAGGCACCAGTGCAAATGACTCAAAGGCACAGAGCAAGTCTGTGACACAAGTGGAGATTTAACCTAAACTGTCTTATCTCTCAGAGACCTATTTTTAATGCTGGATAAATTTTCTTCCTTAAAGGATGCTTATCAAGGGATGAGATCAGAGTAGATCAAACCTTAGCTTTCAGTCCAAATTCCTTTGTCTTGTGAATTTCATCCAGATCCACAGAGTATTAAAATACAATTTTCTCCCCCACAATTTTTCAGTATCTCTTATCACTGCTAGGATATGGGAAAAGTTACCCTCAGTTACTATACCACACATACACTCATTTAAAAATGTTTTTATCAGTAATTTGACAGACTACAAGAGCTTCATCAGGCCAGTCTACAAAGAATAGACATGTATGTATTTTCTAAAGCATATAGTTTCGTAAGCCCCATGGGTGTTCCTGTATCATGACCTTAAAATTTCTAGAAGTATTAGAAATGAACAGCACCCAGTTTTACCATGCCAATAATTCTGATTAACATGCCTCTTTCATTTGCTTCACACCTCCAGTGCAAAATTCTCCTTTTTGCTTTTAAAACATGAATTTCTTAGAAATAAAACCACTTCCATAAAATATGTAGGATTTAACTGATAGAAAACAGCAAATAGTAGTAATACGTATCTTAGATATTAAAACTACTGATCACCAAAAATAAATTTTTTTTAAACTGAGAACTATGATTAAACTTTCAATACAAACAGAAAAAGGTAAGAGTTTTGTTTCATCTCAGTCTCACTGCAATTTGTGTTAACTTTCCAGTTACAAACTACAAAACCTGAACCTTCTTCCCACTCCCTTAAGTACAATCAGTTATATGCGTTTGATCCTCGCTCTGGTAACACAGGATAACACGTCAAACAATAACTGCACAAAGAGAAGTTATCCTTAGAAAGCATTGCAATTGTTGAATCTCTAATATACAGTTTGTGCAGGAAAAGCTAATTTTATGGAAAAAACAAAAACTTTGCTACCTAAAACGTACTCCATTAAAAACTTAAACACCAAGATGAACGCTGAGTTCATTCCTTTGTCTGAAAGAAGAGGGTAGTTCTACAGCTCTATAAAGTGTTCTGTCCTGGAATGCTGAACATAAGTTAAACAATGTCAGTTTTTAGCCAGAAGTAAATATAAAGTAGGGTTTCCAGAATTAATGTGTACATCTCATTGGCTCTGCCTTTACATTTTTGAAACAGCACACGCGTTTGTATTCTGACCTTTGTACATTTTTCCAGATGAATACAAAATGAAAAATCAAATTAATACTTTTAGGCAATAACTAGGCTCCTGTTACTTTCTGAGTGACAGTCAGGTAACTGCTCCAAGTGGCACAGCAATTATGTTTCTGCTCTTAATACTTCAGAAGAAAGAACATGCTTCCACCGAACCTGGCCTGTGAATTTTAAATTGGTTTCAGCACAAATTATTCAAACACTGAAAACAAGAAAAAGTAATTTCATTTTGCAAGTGATATATCAATTTCTTAAAAAAAAAAAAACCAAAACAACAAAAACAAACAAAACCACCACTGACAACAACAACAACAAAAAAACCCACAAACCAACTAAACTCACTGAACAATTTTCATCTGAATTTAACAGTGAGGAAAGACTGTAAGGAAAGAACTTTCTACTAATTTGTCAAAACTAGCAGCTGATAAACTGGTATCTACCATGAAGGAAAGGTCACCCAAATTCGGTCTCAGCCTGCCTCACATGTCCTGCCAGGTGGTCAGTACTAGACACTCCCAGCATCAGTACCAGGTGGCTCTGACCAGGCTCAGGTGCTGCCCCTACCCACACTTGGTGCACCTTTAGTAATCTGCTTCCTCCTGAAGATTAAACATTGCAAGGGTATTTTACACACTCCGTGCCATTGTACACCAACTGGCTCTTTCAGGCCACCAAACACAGGTTAGTTTGTTTTTACCCCAGCTGAACTGAACCTGTACCAACCAACCAGAGTGCTGTAATAACTTCAGACTATCATTTTGACACTGTGATTTAAAGAAACAATCAAGGCACGTGCCAGTTTGTATGTTCAGGGCCGTGTAGTCAGTTTTATTAGTTCTTCACAAGCAACTTTGTAACAGCTTCAACTAATAAAACATCAAAACTTTTTAAAAAACCACACAAAAAACCCCAACAAAACACTGAAGAGGACATTGCAATAAATACTGAAGGTGAGACAGATTGCAACTTACAGACCACAGCCACAAAAAACTTCTTCCTCAGAAGTTAAATACATCTTAGAAAGCAGAAAAGAAAACTTTAGTCCCGTAAGAAGAACAAAAATAGTTTTGCGCAGTGGTTGAATTTCCTCATGACAGTGAAATGATGCCCTGGTTGTGACCTTGCCAGTAGGGGCCTCTAGCAGTGCCCACTGGACAGTTCCCTCCTGAGGGGTGGGACCACAGACCAGATTCCAAAAAAGGGACCTTGGGTCTGTCACCTCTGAGCAAGAAGACGTAACAAATGGCCTGCTTTATTTGGGAAAAGTACTGTTAGGGTCCTTAACCTGTACGATTTAAGGACATAACCTTTTTGAAGCTCATTTGCATGCTTTGTTTTGATTCTGCCAAGGATTCAGATGCTATAGTGGCAGAATTCTTCAAGAGTTAGACATTTTTCTAACATGAAAAAGCATATTTCAGAAAGCATCCAATGAGGTACAAGCTGATGCCAAGATCACTACAATGATCTGGATCCGAGAGTATCTGTCTCCTCTTCTGAAAGGCCTATACATGCACCTTACATCAGCTCCCTCCCAGATGGTCTTACGTTATCTGGTGTTACAGCTCTAAAGACAGCGAATATCACGCTAGAATTGTAAATATCAACCTGCCTCCTTTCAATTGAGAAGCGTGATCACACACATTTCTGTGATTCATCTTCCATTACTGTCAAAGAGAACTGCAAATAATACTTTATCTCAAAGCAAGGGAAATGGATCTTAGCCCTTGATTGAGCTTCCAGATAAAGAACCTTCTTAATTTCATATATTGTAAAAAAAAAAAAAAAAAAAAAAAAGCAAAAGAAGGAAAACAAAAACACTCGATACCCTCTTAACAGCAACAAAAGCTGAAAAACAGAAATGCTGCTACTGTCTTTTACTGTCTCTTACTACCATTTTTTTCTTTTGTTGTTTGCCGGTAGTTGGTGGTGGGTTTTTTTTTAATCCAGTGCATGAGAAAGACCTTTCAGAAGAAAAAAAAAAGATATTGAGATGGAAGAAGTTGCCATTCACTGCTGTACTTTGGTGATCCATAGAACTTCCCCAGGAAAACTCTCTCTTTGCTGAAAATGGTTCAAATGACATCCAACTTTGGCAGTAGCACCAAACTCAGGTCTTTCTAGCAATATTTACAGAAGTTCTCGTTGAGAAACTCCCAAAACTCCCCAAAAACAAAGTCTGAGAAGAGGACAAACACCTACACATTTGCATGGAAAACACACCTTTCTCTCACAAGCTCCAACTGTTCTTTGACTATATTTCCCAAGATCCCAAGACTTCCCAGTCTCCTTATACCTGCCAAACCTGGCATCTGTGCTAATGCAGTAATTTGAAGGATGGACTTAAAGAATGCATTACATGTTCCTCCTCTTTTTTCAATTTTTTTTTTTGAGGCCATAACCTGAAATAATTAGACAAGCCATGTTCATATGACAATATATTCCAGATAGACAGCAAAATAGGGAACACTTAAATCAATTCCATTTTATTCCTGATTCTAAGAAGGCAAAACCAGAAGAGCAAATTACTTCTTTTTGCAAGGTGGATAATGGAAATGAATCTATCTCTACTCCCACGTCTATTGCCAGCAGCAGCTACATTCCAGTAGAAGGGCAAAACTGACAGATTAGGAAGGGAGATGTGCAGAAAAATACTGCAGATAGATTTTTAACAGGAAGTGAATTTAGTAGTATCTAAGAATAAATAACCATCTATCTTCTTTCAAACAATTCTTTATATGTGCATTAGCCATTAAATAATATTTCCTGTAGGCTGAAGCAACAGGAAGGAAGGCAGGCTGTTAACTTTATATTTAAACTACCTCACAGATGCTTCAATATTGTAGTGGTGAAAGGTATATCAAAGTTTCTCATGTTTAGAGTACCTATTAAAAACCAACAGAGAGAGATAAATTATCAGCTAAAAGATGGCTTTTAGAGAAAGATGCCTGAACATTACTCAAAGGTATTGAATGAAACAGCTGAAATGAAAAAACACTATGCATCAAAACAGGAAAGTAAAAGCCCCAAAACTAGAACTAAAGCCAAAATGATGACTGGGTCTAGTACTAAAGAGACTCATGAAAAAACAGATCGATAAAGCTTCTGGATCCTAACTCCTCAATTTCAGCAGAAATTAGGCGTGACTGGGGGGGGGGGGGGAATTAAACCTGTCCCTCTAATGTTTAATTGCATCAGTTATTGAGAACATACATTTTTCAAAACTGATTCATGACAAAAAAATGGTTTTATTATAACGCTAGAAAACATTGTATTTGAAGTCTTAAGAAAATTTTAACATATGTCTATAGCACACAACTATTTCTGACTGCAAGTATGGTGAGTATCACAAACATTGTTTTGGAAGAGAACAAGAAATCTCAGGACCATTCCCACCCTCCATTAGACAAAGTTTTTGTCATATTAACCACTGTCAATACAGGATAAGTATTTAAACAGACTTACCAGCTTTTAGACATTCATTTCCAAAACCTTAAATGGAAAAATTTCTTGATCAACACCTATTTCAAGGACTAATACCAGTCTGCATTTTTTAGCAAAGGCAATTACTGATGGAGTTAAGCATCAATGAAAAGTGTCAGAGCTTCAGAGAGAGGATCTAAAAGGGAACAAGTTCAGCGCTAAAAGTGATGTGACACAAATTAGGGCCAGATCAGTGCAGTGACAATACACGTTCATTTGTGAGGTCATCCAAAAAAGGCCACAACAATGTTATCATGGACAACATAAGTTCAAGTTAATCCCTACCCTGCAACACTCGCAAATGCCTTCTAACTCATGGAAATGGATTTTGGTTTTGTTTTTTACAGATCTATCATTAAAATCAGAATGGGAAAACACACCAAGCCTTTCAGTTTGTGCTCTTGGGCTAGCAAGTCTGGATGCTTACACTTGGTTCCAGCTTGTATTCATCCCAACACTGAGAATTCTGTACATCTTATTTATATTCTACACTGAGACTTCCCAAGGAATATTTTCTTTCCAGTGTTGGGCAAGGATTTCTTTTCTTCTTGTCTGGTATGTTTTACAATAGACATGTCTGCTAAAGAGTTACAACATGAAAATATTATCCCTATTTATAAAGACATATTTGACATCTGCATCACAGGGATTCAGAAGGGGCTGATGCTGTTCTAAAAATCTTTATACAAGCAGGATGGTATCTGAAATGACTGAGCAGGAAAGATCATGTTACTTCTCTTCCCTTCAAAATCTATTTTATACAGCAATTTTCTAGACCCTCCATTAAGGAAGTCTTCATAATATTTACTAATTGGTCCTTTTAGCCCAGCTTTACAAAAACCACTTTAGGCATGTAACTGGAACAGTATGTGTAAGAAAGCTGTTCTCCTTTTGAGTCTTTACCTGCTCAAGCTCTCAGCTTCAAATTCTTACTCAGACGATTTTTTTCTTAATAGCATTAAGCAGAGCAATTTAAGAGTCAAAGACACAAGTGAAAACCACTTTCTGTTGTTACAGCATGTTTTTTACCACTCTACCTTCCATTTTTTTTTATTGTTCCATTCCTTATAATTTCCTCATTTTATCTGTGGTCCACAAATTACTTTTCTGAGCAGCAATGCTAAAAGGATGCCTTTTATGGAAAAGATGGCAAACTGCCACTGTTCAGTTCAGTCTGTGGATGCCTTGTGCCTACCACCTGCATTTTACTCCCAAGCACTTCAGACACTCTTGCCTATCTCTATCCCACTTCACTTCAGATCTCCCACATTTTTGCATGACAAGGTATCATTTAAAATGCTGAATGAGACACTGGACATTTGATTAATATCTTTTTGATGTAACCCCAAAACTGTGTGTCTCCTGGGTTACTTGCTGCATCAATTTAAATCTGGATTCACGTATTGCATTGCCTAGAGACTGCAAATAGAAATTCTCTGTGAGTACTTCTGCTATTTTTATCACCAAATGCACAAAAACTTGAAACAGAGCTCTTCAAATATTTAAATGAAAACCCAAATTGATAAACATGATGCTTTTCTTCAGGAAAAAAATGTAGTACCAGTCAATTAGAAAAGCCAAAAATTGAGAGAAAACAAAGGGACACAAAGCCAAATTTCATCCTTTTCAACAACTTTTGTTTAGTACTACAAATGAAAACTTATCTACAGACCAAAGAACGTTTTCAATAAAGATTAAATAATAATTAAAAAAAACCAACAAAAGATCCACAAACAAAAAACCCAACAACAAACAAAACACCAAGTTTGTAATTACTTGTCAGGATCAAAATTCACAGTAAGAATATTCTGTTCAGTTCCATGCAGTAAACAGGTTATCTGTCATTCCCACTCAGCACGTGAAAGGGTTAGAAAGAGTTCCCTGACAGGTTTCCAGAATAAAACCTATATATAAAGCTATCTAGAGTTATCTGTATCATCACCCAATGTCCCAAAGAAAAGGGGGAAATAAGTATATATTTCCTTTAGAATTCTCATAAGACTGCTTTCAAACAGTACCATAATTGATGGATGTGTATGGGAATATCCATCTGCAGATGAATAACAGGTTTTTAACAGGGTTATCTGGCACGTAGTAACTCTCACATATATTTATATGGACTTCATCTTTTATGCGCCCACATCGATATACCAATGTACAATATAAAAAAGACTGTGATAAATATATCAACCCTAGTAAGATCATCTCTTCTTCTTCTCCTAATTCACACAGGTCAAGACCTATTCCAGCATCAGAGAAAACTGAGCCATTTTTAATGGCTCTTTTTCTCAAACTCTTCTCTCTCCTTCATTCACTTCTTAAAAATCACTCACCTTTTTAAAGCATAGAACATCTGTATAATTACACTCACTTGCAGCTCATAATAGGAGCTCAAACCTGGAGTGGGAATAGTTTCTCTACAGCGTGACTTTAAAGCATTTCCATTAAAATAACAGTTGATGAATAACCATTGTAATTTGTGCTAAGCACTAAAGAAAGGGACATTTCACCATGTTTGTTATGCACTGTTCAATATTTAATTTTTCCATCAGCACTAAAACCATCTTAACTCTCTATGAAGACTGCAGCTGCACCATGTGTCTATCAACTTTCTTGATGATGACCACTACTGTTATTTTTTGAAATAGAAAATGGTTGAATACAGTCTGGAACCTCCATGAAAAACTGGAGTTGAAACTTTCACTAGAATACAAGTGTTACAAGGCTCCAGACATGGTGATTTCACAGGTGACCATGTCAAAACATTTAAAGTATCTCTCATCATCAGATGACCAACTTCAAATCTGTACAATCCACTGACCACTTAACTTTTAGTTAAGTTTACATTTATGTTCTTCTGAAATACATCTGTAAGCCAAACAGAACTTCAGTAGAAAATTCAGGACATAAATTTGGGATCTCCTCTACATGAGGAGAGCAGGGTAGAGAAAACAGGAGCAGAGAATTTAATGTGTTCTCTCTGTCACATGTGCTGTCTATTCTTTTACCTTTCTCCCCTCACTTCACTTCTGCCTCTCCTTCCTCTTGTTTTTACCTTTGCACTTTCCTTACCACACACTGAGTCCTATTCCACCTCTATGTCCTCCTTCCACCTTTTCTTCTTGTTTCTTTCACAACTGTTCCAACAAATGAAATTTCCCAGTCTAGAGGTCATCTTTGATACTGGAATACCAGAAGCAGAGCAGCAGCCCGTACCTTGAGTAATCTGTACCTTGTGACCTAAATGTGTGATTTCCAAACCATATGTTCCAGATTTACAGGAGCAGCTAAGGCCAGTAAGTCTGCAGAGATTTGACTATTTAAGGTAGATTTCCCTCAGATGAGGGAACTGGACAGAACCAGCGAACATAATGAAATACTTTTGCATAACAGATTTAGGATAAACCCCAAGTTATATACGTATTAAACCAAGCTCAACTTCCTGACAGATGCATGAAGTACCTCTGTTCAGGTTACAAACACTAGGCCATTATGTTGTAGGAGTACATACTAAAAACAGGCGCTTTCTTAACGTCCAGAGATGTACCTTTATTCTGTTCACTAAGCAGGGAAAAAAAATAATTGCCTTTCCATTCATGTAAATGTATAAACAGGAATAAACATAGGGAACAAAGAACGCAAGGTTTCTTTGGGAAACTGAACCAAAGTCAGCAAGTGACACAATAGTCCTAGAGCATTCCTGAGTTTTCCTTTAAAACAGACATGATACGTGCAAGAAACCGAGTGTTGGTACGCAAATGTTAATACTGACACTGTTTATATCTTATAATTCATAATGCAATCATTACAAACCCATGCCAAAAATCTTTCTTCCGATGCTTACTGAATTAATGCTTTTTCCAAGCTGAACAGTCAGCCACAACCAGTTTCAAGTTGTTTCTTTACAGAAAAAGAAGCTGGAGACAAATTCAAATATTTTTGGTATTGTTCTACTACTTTTCTGTCCCTAGGCCTTTGGAATTTGCTCCTGCTTCTCTTTAATACACGAACTTTAACAAAGTATTAGAGATCAGAGACATCTTCACTTATGCATGTTTTGCTTTGAGCAGGTATGCACAAATACTTTTGAGTGGAGGCTGCTATCATTTCAACTAAACTATTAAATACAAACATACTTTTGTTACCAAAAGTATGCTTTTCATCTACAATCACAAAAACATGCACGTCAGAGGGAAACATACTCCTTACTACAAAAACTACTAAATGCTATGTATTACAAGTTCACATTTCTAGTTGCTAGATAATTTTGTCAAACTAAATTTTTGGACTACAAATCTCTCAATCTCAATAAGGCACCTGTATCAGATTAAGGGATTAAAAAAACCCACAAACAACTGCCAATTTGCTCAGGTTTACTTTCTAAAATAACTGTCAGCAGAAAGAGAATATTTTAGTTTGCTCCTGTCAAAATTACTGGAAACCTTTCTTTCAAAAAGCTGCACTATTCTTAGAATTCACAACAAGCATTGGAAGCTTTGTGCTTTTGTGACTCTGTACACTACCGAAGAGCAGCAAGTAGCCAACCCCGACCACCAAGGCCCACTGCACCAGCAAGACAGCCATTCCTGCAGCTGGAATTCTTTGCCCTTCCCAGAAGTTGCCTTCTTCCCAAACACCCGTCCCGAACGATCTCTTTACACACGTTATGCTCTGGATGACAGCAGGCATAGTCTGGAAAAGTGCAAGGAGATACAGCCCAAAGCCTTGACAAGGAGTGCACCAACAATGCCCGGCTCACACACTCGCAAGGGACTCGGCTGTGGTTGGAAACTTGTCTCTCCTAAATTGCATCCATAGTAAGGCTGCTCCAACCTGGGTCCAATTAGGTTTGTCCTTATAACCATACAAATAATGCTTTACTTCTTTTTGTATATCAAAAGAGTAACTGTAGAAATTATTAAAACTTCAATTCTAAAGCACATAATAAATAGTAATGCTTTCAGCCACTGCTCATCATAACCCAGATTTTAATTTGAATATACACATTTTTAAGAAATTCACGTTTTAATTATATCCTTCTACAACCTATACATATATTTACATTTCCCCCTTGCACTTGTTTATCCCTTCCACTGCTCTAATCTGCCTATTATCTACACATTACAGACCTACAGGAAAGTTACAAACTAATCAGAGCTTTCTGGTTTTCTTTAAATGCAGGAAGAAAACAGTAAATTAGCTTAACTGTACTGGTGAAGTACCGTTTATCATCACAAAGCTGGCATGAATGTGGTTGTGTGCAGAGTTTTCTCTGATGCTCTGGCTGCTACAATTTACCTATTATTTCAAAATTTCTATGAACAGTACATAGGTAAAGCAATTCCGACTGAGTAAAGGAACTAAAATAAACATGCACCTTTAAAATTGGTACTGTAAGCTAGAATATACGTCTTACCTAAACAGTGATTTCATCTCGTTTAGGCATAAACAGTGCGTTAAAGTAAGATACATACTTGCATTTTCTAGCTCAGGTTTTCAAAGAAGCAACTCAAAGCAACCAACACACCAACAGAAGCACACGGGGGAGGAGAGGGACAGCTGTAGTATTTTCCTGTTAAAATACACCACTATCTGAGAAAAGACACCAAAACAAACCAAAGTAAAACCAAACAAAATAAAAATAAACACAAGCTACATGATGCCAAATGGTAGATAAAGCACAGCAATTTTTGAGTTTAAAGAACAGCACTGTTACCTCTAAAAACTCCTCTACTAATTCATAATAAGGCAAGATGATATATGAATTTTTATCTATGGCAAATACTTTAAAACAGCTGCTACAAATGTCATGGGTTATTACTCATCAGAATAAGTCTCAAATCAACATGTAAGTGGTAATGTCAAAAGTATAGTCATTGTAAAAGAACAAATGCTTTACTGAGCATTTTCAAATTTTGAAGACACAGTATAATAAATCTTAACATGTACTTCAAACCTGCAAAAAGTTAGATGGATTATCTAAAAAAGGGGTCATTTTTATGTATATGTCTGTCCTATCCAATTTAGTAATTGTTATTAGTATTAGTAGGAATTATTTGTTGTCACTGATTAATGCTAATACACTCCTGTAAGACAATTAAATATATATTTTTTAAAAACCAACCAACAAACAAATCATAGAGACCTAAAAAACACTCCCAAATTAAACAGTGTGTTTTAAAGGGGATAATCTAAATGCTCTGAACCTAAAGAATGTAATTTCAGAAGTCACCTTAACTACAGGTGCCAATTCAAAACTATGACACCACTACAAGAAAGCTCTGCCTCCAGACAAGGTAACTGCTTCTACCTTTATGCCATTGTCTGCAACTGATGTAAAGGACACAGCAGAGACCTGAACAGAGTTTAATTCAAAGTTCACATATGACTCTTAATCCCAAGTACAGCTTTTTTTCTTTTTCACACAGCTTATGCCTCAGCTCATCATTTCTGAAACAGGATAATGCTGATGTAACTTCCACAATACATTTCAAGGACAAAACTAATACTGAGAAAGAGTTCAACTGCAGGGCTTGTAGGTATTTAGAAACATTTGGTGAGGGAAAAAAAAAGGTTGGAGGCAACAGGATTTACAACGAGCTCTCACCAACATTCTGTTTGAATTAATTAAGGAATACTCTCAGTCTGACATTTCAAGTGTACTGCTTTAGCAAAGAAAAGATACCACCACCAGGTCTGAGCTGCTTCCCAGAGGCTTCCATATTACATTTGCTCCTCAACTTTTCCAATTTGTTGTCCTCTCCTAAGGAAGCAGTATGCAAACAGGACAAATTGACAGTACAGAAGAAGTCTGATTATCCATAAAGGCAAAAGAAAAAAAACAATCCCCCAAAACTTAAGTTCAAGAATTGTTACTTAGCGAAACAGAGAGAAAAAGCATAAAAGAAATATGCTTTTAAATCGGTACTTAAACATTTTAAAAATTATTTGAGTACAAGCCTTTATGCCTTCAGTTACTAACAAAAGACTTAGTGGATGCATTGCTATTCTACCTTAGAAGAATATATTCAGGGAAGACATAAAATCTGAATTTAAAGTACACACTTCTGCACAATACACATACACAAGCACACCATTAGTAATCCTTTCCTATAACTTGCTTACTATTAACCTTCCCTGTGGTTTCACAAATATTTTTTTGTTACTTTTAATCAATAACTATTTAAAGTGACAGAAATTACAAGCCATAATACAATTAAACTTTCAAAATACATTAAAAATGTGACCTTTTAAAGGGTTTTTGTCAAATAATAAATCAACGAGTTAAACTAAGAGATTCTAACATGTCCCTTAATGAGGATGTTGACAATAATGGCTTTCCCTCTTCACAATCCCAACAAAAAGACTATCAAGAGAATCATGATTACAGATATTCGTTAGCAAGCTTCTTAAAGCACCCTGGAAAGTTTTACATATGTAACACATACATGCTAATAAATCAAGGTACATTTATAAGCTTCCCTCCTTACAACATTCCAGTGCTCCATTTACCAATGAGTCTGTTTAGTATAATCATAATTAACATTTGAAACCCAGGTCCTGTGTTAGTGAATTAAGATAATTTTGTTCTTCCCCATTTTCACCATTTCAGTTATCAAAGACAGCAAATTTTCAGATTTTTACTAATCTCACGTAATCAGCATTAGAGTTTAAAATTACCACATAAATCTGCAGAACCTGACTGACAGATTCAAGTTCTCATTAAATACACATGGCAGAGCTGCAAATAACAGATGAAAAGAATGGTGCCTATCTTAAGGTGTAACATGAAGCATTTTGAAAACTTACCTACTTCTTAAACACCTATTTGTTTATCTACATTTCCTGTTAAAATGCACAAAAGACATAATTTTAAAAACTGCACTGATATTCAACTAGCAAACATCTCACTTCTGTACTCTGCTAAGTAAATCTGCCTCCAGCATGACCCGGAGGGATGAATGCTTTGAAGAGATACACTTCAATTTCAAGCTATTAAAAAAAAAAAAAAAAAAAAAAAGATAAAGATGCTCGGACGCCGCCTCTTCTCTTAATGACTGGCCTCAGTATCTAGCGGTACTGACTGACCCTTCAAGTCAGTCTGCTCGTGATAGAAAGATGAAGCGCTACACACCCTTCAGAGCCAGCTACGACCCGTCCCATAACCCACAGCAGCCGATGGATCGACACGGTCTCTAAATAAAGCCTGTCAGCCACACAAAGATAAGGTGTCTTTAGCTGCGTGCAGAGAGGTGTTACCCTCAAACACAAAGATACTGCTGTCACAACCACGCTTGCTCCACAGGCCCTTCTACATGCAGAATATTTCACCCTGGCTCTCAGGAAGAAATTGTGGTTTAAATTGCGCTCTACTTTTTTAAAACACATATAAGTACGCCTACGTAAAATGCTTAATCAAGCGCGTGAAAACAGTAACATGACCATGAGAGGTGTTTTCTAAAGCAGAGATACCACCGCACTAATTACAGAACACAGATTTGCTCTATCCTGCTCTTATAGAAAGGAAATACAGAGATCTTTGTTAGGGCTATCACAGGCTCATGCACTGTAAGAGACACGTCTGGTGATACCTGTGTGCCCAGCATCCAGCACCGCCGAACAACAGGGGAAGCCCGGGGGGTTAAAGTTTGCCGCGGGATACGGGAAACCTCCCGCGGGCTCCGCCGTTTGGCGTCAGCGCGGGCGGGAGGTGCCCGCGGTGCCGCCGCTGCCCGTGCCCGCTCACCGAGCCCACCCCCGCACGGCCGCCGGCGCTGGGGCTGCCCGGGGGCCGCTCCCGGCACGGCGAGCCCACGGCCGGGACCCCCGTCCCTGCCCGGCCGCGCACCTGAGCCCGGGGGCTGCGGGAGCCCCCCGGTCCTCCCACCCCCCGAGCCCGGCGAGGCAGGGGAGCCTTACCCGGGAACTGCTGCGGCGGCGGCGGCGGCGGCGGCTGCTCGTCCTCGCCGCTCTCGGAGTCGGTCTGCATGGGCTCCTCGGCGAAGTTGACCCCGCGGGCGTCGGGGGGGCCCCGGCGCTGGCTGCCCCTGTCATGGCCGGTGCCCGCCTTGCGGCCGCTCGGCTCCTTCTCCTCCGCCTTGGCCGCCGCCGCCTCCTCCTTGAGGCGCCCGAAGTACTGGAGGGCGAACTCCAGCAGGTCCCCGGGCTGGCTCCGCAGCACTTCCACCGTGAAGCCCTGCAGCAGCTCCGTCAGCCCCGCCGGGATGGAGATGCTCATGCCGGGGCCGGCCGGGGGGGCGCAGCCCGGCCGGGAAGGGGGAGGGAGAGGGGAAGGGGAGAGGAGAAGGAGAAGGAGGAGGAGGAGGGAGGGAGAGCCCGGGGCCGGGGGTCGGCGGCCCGGGGACGAGGCGCGCCCGGCGGATCGCCCGTGGGCAGCGGGAAGGGGCGGGCGGCGGCGGCGCAGGTGGGAGCGGGCGGGGGGCGGACCCGCGGGGGGCAGCGGCTCTCGCAGCCTCGGCGGCGGCGGCGCCTCCTCCCCCCGCGCCGGGGGAACCTCGCACATGTGACCCGGGAAACCATGACACCCGCCCGCCGGGGACTGCGGCCGCCGCGCCCCGCCCGCGCCGCCGCGGGGAGCCGGGCCCGCGGCACCGGCCGGCGGCTGGCAGGGCAGGGCAGGGCAGGGCAGGGCAGGGCGGCCGCCGGCATCGCCGCACCCNNNATCGCCGCACCCCCGCGATGACCTCCCGTCCCCCGCCCCGCCGGGCACCGCGGCCTCCCGGCACCCCGGGGCTCTGGGCGCCTTCTCCCTGCGGGGAGGTCCAGGCATCCAGGGGTTCCTGATGAGCGGACGTGTCCCCGCTCAGGGAAGGACCGCAGTACATGTGGCGTTTCATAGCTGGCTCCTGCTCTTCTTTTTCACAGCCGTGCACCACCTTCAAGCTATTCTCCACATCATTCATATGCATAGATGTGCTGTCTATTTATATTCGTCTATAGACGAATAGAGGGGTGATGTGCTAGCAAACTCATCCTGTTTGTCAGCTGGTTGTCTTAAGGTCCATGAAAAATTTAGCTGGAGAAAGAAACAATTGTCAGAAAAAGGGAGAAAAAGTCCAATTTAAACACTACCGAGTGCCAATACTCAGCATAAACACTCTTCCAAGCCACGCTGCAGAGACTACTTAGCACCGCAGTAAGTGGGTGCTGCTTGTCATCACCAGGAAGCTTAAATGTTTTAAGTAGAGTAGGTAGCAATTACGGGTGCCATGTTTTCCAAGGCTTCACGAAATGCTTCTTGAAAGTCAGATCTGTGGAATGCATGAAAACTGCATCACCCTCTGGTTTGCAATCACCCCTGAACACTGGCCAACGTTTTGGGGTTCCGGAAATATCTGTTGGAGTCTTTTTTTTTAACGCACCAAGGAAATTAACTGCTAAAACGTCTAAGGCTAGGACTACTTGGTGTTTGATAATTGATTTCTGTTAACATTAAGCATTACTTAAATCACCTTGAAATATGCCTCCTGAGGGCTTAGGGTTAGATAAACAGTCAAAATGTGAGTTTGTAGTAGCTTGGCCTCAAGAAAATAAGGTGACAGCAAAATACAGTAATCCTTACAACACTTTTCATGCAGATAGGTATCTCAAAGCCAATTTTCAATTTAATTAGTTTCCAAGTGGAACCCAATGCCTGTAGTGTATGCCTTTCCAAATAGCGCTTGGTTCATAAGTTGCGTCTTCAAGGTAGATAGACCAGGTGAATTACTGAAGTGCCATGTATGTAGTGAAGAACTATGCCAGTATTGGTGATATTGCAGCCCTGCAGGAGGCAAGAAACACCTCTGCCAGTCGAGCTGTGGAATACCTTTGCACAACATCTTGTGGCCTCATTTCACTCTGCAAGAAAAGCCTACAGATAGCCATTATAAAGTACCTATTTGAAGTTAAGTTCACTGACGTTTTGCATTGTCCAGCCTGAGGAAAATCTTCAAGTTCAAGCCAAGCCATCTTGAGGCAGACCCTGAGTGCTCTCTGGGCTGCAGAAGATTGTTCCATCTCTAAGAATTGCTGCAGTGTCCGGGGGGGTCCCAGCCCAGCCAGCACACCCCCACTTCTTGCCATGCCCCAGTGCCGGCATGTCCTGAGCACAGCTGCCTGTACAAAGGTCTGCCGGTGCAGCAACTAGCCACAAAGCTTACAGTGACCAAGGCAGGAGAGGTGACATCTGTACTTTATGGACAGGTGCATAATTTAGTCATTCTAGAGGGTGGTTTAGCTAGAAATGCCAGATTGGCTCATTTACAAGTTTAGGAGCTTAAAAACCTTCTCACACCACTGAGAGGGCTGATCTGTTTGTGACCAGGTTCAGAGATACTTAAGCTTTGAGGAAACTCCCAAGAAGAGAAGTGTTAGCAGTTAGTGTCTTATAGGCACTAGGTATTCTGTGAGCATATAATATTCCATTTGCTGGAGTCTTCCGGGACTAAAAAGGTTGTCATCCCTGAGGTTTTCTCTTAGCCAGACAGGGCACTCCATTATTCTAGGAATTTACCAGCAGCGTAGTGCCTTTTGCCATCTAATCAAGGACTCCCCTAGCTTTGCCAGAGCCTCCCATCCTCCCAGACGTGAAAGGAGATTGCTTCTCTGAGGACTTCCTGAAGAGTCAGCCTTTGATGTTTTTATGCAAAGCTTGGGTAATTTGAATAAGAGATTCCTAAGTGGCAGCACTCTAAAGAATGCTTCTTTTTTAAAAAAATTTTTCAAAACAACCTAAAACATTTGTGTCTAGTGAAACTTATCTTGAGTTTTGTGTATCTCAAAGGATGGCAGTGAACTTTGTAGTTCAAGTTTGTGTCATCTGGTTTTCTTAGATACTTTCTGTTCCAAGGATCTTGCATTGATATTTAAATTGATTTTAAATCCACATAAGGAGGACAGCTGTTGAAAAAATGTGTTATGTCTAGCAGAGTGAACAGTTAGATAATGAGAGTATCGTATCGGTTCACACCTCTCCGATGAGTTTTATTAGTTGCTACTAATTTTTGTGTATCATTCTAGTTCAGCTGTAAATATCTTCCTGAAATGAAAGAGAATATAAAACCTTCAAAAATCCTTCTGTACTGAGAAAGGATTGAACAGAACATTCCCCTCACAATTCCCAAGGAAACAACCTAAAGAGTTTGTTGTCTTCTTTCCTCCTAGCCAAGAGATGCGCTCTTCATAGCACACTGCTTACCAGCTTTGCATGTCACTCTGTCCCTTCACCTGGTTCAAGGCTCTGAAAAACTAGAAGACTAGAGCTAATAGGTGAGAAATAACAAACACTGTGTCCCACAGGACAATTCCAGCATGCTTCACAATGCGGTTGGGACTGCTCTGTCAGACTTCCAGGCCTTGTCTTTACCAGGGTAAATGCAAACCTAGTAAATTCAGTAAACTTAAGTAACTAATTCCATCCAGCAGTCAAATACAAGCCTTTTTTTTCTGCCAGAAATCAATGTTTTGCCTTATAAGAACATTCTTTTGCAGTCCTTGCAGACATGCTCCCAAACGACCAGCTTCTGATGAGCCTGCAATGCAGTAGGTGCCATACAGGGGGGGCAGAAGCGTGCACTTCACATCGTGAGTGTAAGCCTGCAAGAAGCCCTTTCTGTCTTATGGAGAGTAACTTTAGCAAGCACTCTAGTGGAGTACAGGCTTTTAAACTCTGCTCTTAGTTACCTCGTTGCAGGCCAGAGGGACTAGTAACTCCCAGCTGCGGTTATCAATGGAAAGAGTTTATGCTACACTTGAGAAAATACAGGAAAAACTTGACCCTTATTGCAGCACAGTAGGAAAAGACTGACATTTGCTTTTGGGAGAAGTTACTCTATGTATTTCCTGTGTTTTAAAAATCGGTTTGTGTTATCTTAAATATTTTGTCCAGGCTTCTGAAATTTCAAATGCAGATGCTCTTTGCATACTGCTGCTGATGAGAATGCATCTGCAAATCCCTTCATGCTTTATATTTGCTTCAAAATCCATTTAGCTATATGGCAATGTTTTTTCTTGCTGGCTCTTGATCAAGCAATAGCTGGTTTGTAAGTTTTGAACAACCACTGTTCATAAGAATAATTATATACCAATTTCTGATCTTCCAAAATACCTTTAAAATGTTACATGTATTGACTTTCCTTCTTTTTCTTTTCTTTCTTTTTTTTTTTTTTTTTCTTCCCTCTCAGCTCCTGCTGGCTTACTAGGCAAATCTGGCTCACAGAATTTTTTACTGACTGTTTTTAATGGCAGTCATTCAGCCATGGATTTTCCAACAATAACAAAACTTGCAGTTGTGCAGATTCATAGTTTTCCACTTTTCTATTTTTCTTATTAGAATGATGTGTCACTGTTATTATATTATAAAATCCATTGCCAAACCCAAATCTATATATCAGAAAAATTTTCAGTTCTACCAACAATATAAGAAACTAGTGCCTGTAATGCATTAACCAAATTTGAACACATTCCTCATAATTATTCCTTCAAGTGAATCTCCTGTTCTCCATATAATACCTTTACTCTGTCTGTGCCTATTGTTCTACAGATTCAAAATACTTAACTCTTCCTCTGTCTAATGTAAATCTAGAGTGGCAAGAACCAAGTAGCCACTTACATACTCAAGTAAAATTGTTA
Organism: Pseudotriccus pelzelni; assembly: GCA_035584735.1. NCBI lineage: Eukaryota > Metazoa > Chordata > Aves > Passeriformes > Tyrannidae > Pseudotriccus > Pseudotriccus pelzelni. The sequence continues at coordinate 13,105,544 of JAWMRA010000041.1, read as the reverse complement.
TTTATGCCAATAAAGGTTTTCCCTGAGCAAACAGAAAGGCCAAGTTCAAAACTTGGATGGAAGGAATTCAACTCAGGAAACAGAATAGTGGTGAAGCAGTGTTAATGAAATAGCCCCTGCCATTTTCAGTGCCAGTTCACAAGGAGTTTAACCAGATATATGGTTTGAGGAGTTTCCTCACAGAAAATGGTACCTGCTAAACCTTGAACGAGTGTAACTTTCCTCTCCCCTGTGTCACCTTTTTAGCACTTGTACGGCTATGCAGTCAGTGAAATTAAATGCTTGATAGAGCTGAGATGAGTCATCATGCTGTCAGGGAGAAAAGAGCAGAAATCACGCTCAGGAGGAGGAATATCAGACTATCAGCAATTCAAATTCAGGTTGTCTTCTGTTGGTCATGAAACCAAGTCTTCCAACAACCTCATCTACTGAGATAATCTGTTCAGAAGAACTGCAGGGTATCACATCTTCTGAACAGCTGTTGATTTCCATTGAAATCTGTTGTTTGTGGTCCTTGATGTTTAGAAACTACTGGATACTGTCTCTTTTTATGTGGGCACTCATTTTAGGCACTCATAATCACCCATAATTTCATAAAAAATGTTACTAGAATTTTTAAAGACAATATAGTCAATGTTGAATTTGTAACTAAAAATAAACCTTCTCATTTTAAAAGCAACAAAATAAAATTACAGTGTAGATATAGGAGACTTCAGCTATTTTGAGGATCTTATTTCATTGATGTCTTACTGCTTTTATACAAATGGCTTTATACACTGTCAAGACAACCTGTTAAATGGCTAATAGAGACATTTCTCCAAGTATTTGACAACAGAAAATCGTCATCAGGTGGAAAGGTTCCCCAGGAACTGACAGTAGGCTGCTTCTGTTAACACCTCCTGTAATCACACAGGAGCAAGTAGAAATGTTGCTGTTATAATTTCCAGAAAACACAAAACCCATTCAGAACAGCCATGTCAGTGAGCTCAGGAAAGCATGGAGTGCTTTGGGTGACTTGTCCCTTTAAAGAAAATCTTTCTTTACACAGCTACATATTAAGTCATTGACTTCAGAAGAAAGAATGCTAGATGTTTTTACAGACTGGAAAGATTTTTTCTTGGAAAACAGTGCTTCAAAAAGGGTTTGGGGATCAAAACAGAGAAACAGCTCAACTTCAATTTCCAGAGTAATTCTGTAGAGAAAGGGGCTAATGAGAGTCTTGCTTATTTCAAGAGGGAGGCCAAAAATAGGAATCGGGAGTCTTCCCTCTGTAAAGCACTCCTGAGATCAGTAAAGTACAGATTTGTTGTTCATATGTTCAATAGGATATAGATAAACAGGAGAGGTGCAGAAAAGAGACACAGGAATTATTCATAAGCTGAAGGAAATGCCTTGAAGTGAAAAGATTGTGAGAGTTCACAGCCTTTATTTAAGCACTTGTTGCTATGCTCGGTAGAAGAGGCTTATACGATCAAAGTGATGAAGGACATCAGTCTCGATGGCCTAATAGGACCTTTAAGGAAAAGAATAGTATCGGGCTTGCCTATCAGAAATGGCTCAACGTCTTCTCTTTATGAAAGTCAAACTCTTTCATGTCACTAGAGGAACAAATAAATATCCCAAAACATGCAGTAGTTCTTAGATCTTACAAAACACGAAGCAAAAGTTAGAAAGTCATAGTATAAATATGCTTTTAAAAACCTATAGTCACTCCCATGGATGCTTGGATATTATTTAAATGAGAAAGAGCTATAGTGGATAGATAGTTTTGCTTCATTTTCCCTTGATGGAGCTGGGGAATCCAATTATTTTTGAAAAATTAACTTTCTCCCTGCCACTTCTCCTCCTTATAGTCCCAAGCTTAGGTATGGGACCTTCAGATCATCTACTTTGTGGCAAAAACAGTGAACAAAGGAGTAGAGATAGCTGTTGCATGAAGGACAACCCTTCAGTTCCATGCCTTGCATTTCTCATTGACTGCCAGTGATCCACAAAAACAAAAAAAACCAACCATTGTGAGAATTAACTTAGGTTTCTTGGTAGCTAATTTCCAAAAGGAGGGGCTCAGAGCTGTGGAGTCTCTGCTTCTAAGTGATGTCTTCCAGGAAAGAGGCAACTTTTTCAGTGGACATTAACTGTTGGGCTGTTGGTTTGAGTTGGTTTTTTTTGGGGTTTTGTTTGTTTGTTTTTGTTTTGGTTTGGGTTTGTTTGGGGTTTTGTTTTGTTTTTCCTGATAGATTTGTTACTCATTATTTTCATGAAGAAATTATTATTTATTCTTGGAAAGAGGAATAAAGCATCTGCAAAAATATTGGCCAAAGAGGACAAGTAAGCACTAGCTGAAATATTTTCTTTAGTTTAAACCTTTAATGCTGCAGTAATGTTCCTGCAGGCTTTTGTCCTGGTGAAAACTGAAAACAGCATTAGTGAGTAAAACCACCATTCTGACCCTAAAGTGTTTCTCAATTTGGGTGTCTCTGCACACTTCTAAACAGCTTGGGTTGGGTAAGTATGTACACTGGACTGTGTGACAGGCACTTCAGTGTGTTAAAGGCATCAGACAAGACGGGTTCAGGTCTGTGAGGAAAGATGTGTGCTTCCAGTTGGAAGAGCTCCAACTGAGAGAAGAACCTTCTTTCAAACCAGCAGACCTTACAGGACAACTGTGGATGTGTCAGAGCTGTGCACTGGAGTGCCAAGTCTCCATTTTGTCCCAGAATGGTTTGTTTATATGAACTTGTAGATGTGCATTTGATTAAAAAATAATGTAAATATAATGACCTTTACAGATCCTGGAACAGAAGCCCTGTCTTTTTATCTCTCATATATGTGTGTGCACGTATAAATAAATACACGCACATTTGTCTGTATATGACACTACTATTTCTATTTTGGCAGAACCTAAAGACCCCATCATATTAATCTCTCTATGAATGCAGTGTAAGTATCTTAACTCAGCTGACTTGCACTGAATTGAGACTCGCTATTTAATGTAGACTAATGGATCATCAAAGAAAGTATGTGATTATTTTTATACTTTCATAAGAAACAGAAATATTTATATTTTTAAAGTAAAATTCATAATTGCATCACCATTTCAATATTCCAACTTTAGCCCCAGGAGTGGAATATCAACAGTGCCAGACATTCATTCCCATGAGTTTTTTGTCGTTGTTTTCGACACAATCTATTTTTATTCAGTTCTATGGGAAATGCACACACTTTGTGCAGTTGCCAGAATGTGATTTCCCAATGCCCCTTATTTATTTTGAAGGGTGCTTTTTTCAGATTCAAGCACTTTTGCAACAGCACTTTTTCACGTTTTATCATGTAAGTGCTCCTTGCTTATACTGAACCCATTTGCTGAGGACAATGGTTACATAGTGGAGCTGAAAGGGCAGCCACATAAGTTAGCAGAAGCCTCCCACAATGACTGTAAGGGTTGATTCTTCTTCCTTTTTCAGGTTCTGCCATTATTCATGCCCACTCCACCTAAAGGCTTCAGGGCAGAATTTTTGCTTTGTTCAGATTCTGCAGCACGTGTCTGAGTCCAGCAGTTGTTGGGAAGATGGTGATGGCCTGCTGAAAACCCTCTCTCTGGGTCTACATTGCAGGACAGTTTGGAGGCTGCTCAAATTCATACCAGAGTAGTCAGTGGGAATCATCCATGAGCTGGGACTAGCCAGAACACAGCAAGGTTCTGATTTACAACATAACCATTACATAGGGAGCTATGAAGAGGTTTAAGCTGATAATGTACTAGAGAACAGATTTGGCTGTGGAATCTGCCCCAAAAGGACAACTTACCTACATGAGGACATGGTCCTTAGTCAACATATCCACTAAAATTTGCATGGTGCTTTCCAGGTCAGTATAATTTTCTACACTGAGATCACTTTTACTCCATGGATTTTTTTTCTCTCATTTACTTAAGAGTTCCTTTTTGTGTCAAAATCAATCTGACAATGTCCTTACATCCAGACAAACCATTCTGTTTAGATAACTACCTTAAGGCCTAGGCAAGGACTCTCGTATTCAGAGACCGTTGTGGTTCCAGCACAGTCCTTTACAAAGTGCCCCAGACACTTCTGTGTATAAATGAGTAGGGCACCACTGAAGAAGACCTTTCCCAAAGTCCCTTGTAGTGCTGTGTAAAGGACATTTTAATACTTGCCCCAACCCCAACTCGTCTGCAATACGGCACTGCAGGACCTGCACCATAACATTGTGCATAAATGCCCCTACCTTCATCTCCCAGCCTTCTCCAGCAAAGCCTTCAAACAAATAGGGAAAGGAAGAAATGTGGTCCTGAGGCCAGATATTTTGGTCAGTAGTCCTTCTTACTTCTGTTATCTGCCTCAATATCTGCCTGGTAGCTCAAACGTGAGCTTGTTCCTGAAGGTTTGACCTGAATGCTTGGAGAGAGGGTTGGTAACCCCTCCTAACACACAGCAAGGATGCTTCCCTTGCCCTGTGGATTTCTTCATCATCCTTCTGCCATTTAAAGGATGGCACAGCTTCTTTGTCCTACTGGGACTTGGACCAGAAGAAGATGGGTTTGGTAGCAGCTGGCCAGGCACATGGACTACTGCGGTGCAGGAGAGAGAGAAGGTTTGTTACTACATCCTGAAACTGTGGTCCATTGCTGTGGCAACGAGTCAGGAAAAACATCTGCAAGGTTACAGTGGATACATATTTTCCTTAACAAGTCTTCTTAACTGATACCATTGTCTAGGCTTTTTAACTCACAAAGGTTCCAGGAAAAAAGGAGCCCTCTCAAGGTCTGACAACCTCATAGTCTTCCATGAAGGAAGATAAAATTCATGAAGAAAAGAGGAGAAATGTTTTGAAATCTGGCACTTATGGGTTGCCAGGTTTCCATGAAGGGGCACAGAAGTGGAGCCTCTCAAACTGCCTATGTCAAACGGAGTCTCCCAGTCCAGGTCCTTCCACAGATTTCATTGTGACAAAAGTGTATTTCCCTTTTCTTCACCAAGGAAAAGTGCACTGCTGCCCTTCCAGTCAGCCTTCAAAGTAATTGTTTTCCAAGATGGTCCACCAACTCAATTGACCAAGAAAAATCTACATTAGGTATGAACTGCAGAATGCTCCCTTCCTCCAAAAACAAAAATAAAAGGAAAGGAAAAAAACCACCCCAAAAACAAACAAACAAACAAAACAAAACAACCAAAAAAAAAGTATAATCAAGAGCTGCAGGGACTGTAGGCTTCTCCCGGGTAGCACCTCTGGCCTGTCAGGAACTTCTAAGTTTTGGGTTCTGAACACACCAAAGGATGGTGCCTATTAAGAGACCTGGCTCTGAGAATAAGACAAATCTTTTTATCTCACAATTTTTATAGATTGTCATGAGCAATCAGCTAAGGCATCCCAGGACCCCTGAGCTCAAATGGGTCTGTGCAGAAAGCATAGCTTGTAAAGTCCATATTGATCTGCACACTTCTCAAAATCATATACCCTCATTTTCCTGCGTTTCCTTCTCATGAGCATGTGCCTCTAAAATCCAGATTTTCTCCAATAGCCCCACTGTAAAGGGTCCTAGAACAGGCCACTGGAGTGGAAACACTAGTACAGACTTCAAAACAGCTGCTCTGCCTTTTCCATAAGAAAGAAAGAAAGACAGGGAGTGTAATTGGCCCAGAACAGTCACTTTGGAAGGTAAAAATCACTCATGAAGCATCTCTTTGTCTTTGGCAGTCTTCGATAATTAAGTAATTGTTCTGATGTTCTTTTTCTAAAGGTGAAGATGAAGGAATGCAGCAGAAATACAGGCACAGAAGTGTGGGGATCTTTGGGTGAGAAAATTCCCCTTGACCAACCACAGCCCTGACAAGACCAGTCATTTTTCAAAGTAAGTCCTCAGCTTTTTATCCTTCTAAAAAATGCCAGGATGCAGTGGGAAAGACTGCAATATGGACACTTTACAAATTCCCCGAACAGAAATAGAAGAGGAAGATGCAGACAGTGGATATCCTGCTTTACTAACATTACAGAGCCAGATTGTCCTGGGGGAGCTTGCAGCAAGGTCCAGCTGATCTTACTGTAAGATAGGATGATTACGGAGAGCACAGAGGATTCTCAGTGTGTGATCAGTGCCACATTGCCGCCTTGGCCAGTTTCCAGTGGGATACTCAGGCTGAGATCTTTTAGCTAATCCATAAAGTGCTAGCCTAGTTTTATGGTCCTCCTCATGGAGTTGATTTCACATGAATTGAGATACCTGGAAAAGCTGAGTCATCACTGCAGCTGGGGTGGGAGGGAAGGAACATGAGCTGGGATTGCATTGCTGTCCTCACCTGTCCTGGGACGGTCCAGATCGGGCACATCTGCAAATCTGATGTGTGCTTAGAGAAGTCACACAGCTCTTTGTGAGTCTCCACCATTTATTGCCCTTTCTACACAGAAGCAGAGAGAAGGGAGCACCATAACAGACCAGGAGGAAGGACTAACTCCTTGCCTTTGCTTTGCCTGGCCTTCTGTGTGTCATTATATATCTGGTGTGAGCAGCGCTCTTCCCCACTTGACATTAGCCCAGCTGGATGGCAAGACAGGTGAAAAGGAATGGGGAGGAAGGGCGGAGCAGGGCAAGCAGACAGCAGTGTACCAACTTTCCTGAGACAAAAGGCATCATCCTGGCAGGGGCCATCCTGGAGAACTCTAATGTGCCCAGTTGCAAAGCAAATTTGGGTTTCTTAGTAACTGAGATTCTCTACGTTTGATAGCCAAAGTAAGAGCAGTGAGCTTTGTGCAGTGGAGATGCTCTCAGTGAAAGCTGGCAAGCAAGGGGAGTGCGGAATTGCAGGCTTCAGACTCCCCAGCCTTCCCTTTGTGAGGGGAAGCTTTGGTACAGAGATGGGCACACGCCTTCATGCCGTGGAAATTGCACAACACTCTTAAATGACAGAGGACAGCACAGACCCAGTATTGATTGTGTCATAGTAAACCTGATCTGCATTCACACAAAACAGGGCTTGGATTATGGCTACAAGCAGTGAAGACCTTCCATGTCCTGTCAGTGTTTCAGTGCATCATGTGCAGAACCAATACAGAGCTCACTGAAGAGGCTGGAAAGTTGCTGCCCACTGCAGGTGATGTTGGGGTCAGGTCCTACCGTATTCATATTATTGTCTCTTGTGATACAGTAAATTAGAGGTGAGAAAGAGATATGTCTCATACGAGAAAGAAATATGTCTGATGTGAGAAAGAAATGTCTCATAGTCTTTGAAATACAGAATCACAGAGCAGCTGAGGCTGGCAGGGACCTCTGGAGATTGTCTAGACTGTGTATTTTGGGTTGTGCCTGTTTCCTCTTGCTCTGTGACTGGGCACCACGGAAAAGTCTGGTACCACCTGCAGGATGAGCAGTCGCTGCTCTCTCAGCCTCTCCTTGCATGCCAGGTGGTACAAGCCCTTAATCAATGGGAGTGGCCCTTGGCTGGACTCACCGTGCTGTCTCCACACCTCTCCAGTACAAGTACAAATACAAGTATTGGAGAGCCTTCATCCTGTCAAGGTCCCGTTGAATGGCAGCACAGCCACCTGGTGTATCAACCACTTCTCTCAGTTTTGTATCTTTTGCAAACTTGCTGAGGCTTCACTCTGTCCCACCACCCAGATCATTAGCAGACCTGCACCCTAGTATAGGGTGACCCCTGGGATACATCCCTGCTGAAAGTACCCAAGTTATTTTCAGGAGCAAGTAAGGATTTTGTCCCTGGAAGAGTTTTGATTTCTGCTGTTTAAGAGATGGAGAGTTAAGAAAAGCTCTTTTAAATGTTTATGGAAGAACAGATTTTATTTGAGACAGGCTAATAAGTGCTAGAATTTATTTTGAAATGTCTACTATTTTAAAATATCTACTACTTAGTAAAGCATGAAACATTATTTCATTTTAAACATGTGCATCATTTAAGAGTTGGACTTTTAAAACATGTAGATATTTTAAAATTACTCCACTGTGTAAACAATTCCTTGCTTAATAATGCAATGTCTTGGAAAAATTCTAAATAATTTAATTGATGGCTCTGATTTTCTTTTTGTGTCTCAGCCATTGGCATTTCTCAGTTTGGATGTCAACATTTCTATGCCTGGAGAATTAAAATAGTTGCACACTAAAAAGAGGCAGTGCTGAAGGTGAAAGGTCCTGATCTTGCAAGTTCTTGTTTGTATGGAAACTCAATGGGACTACTTGGGTGAGGAGAAATTACTCCCCCAGCAGAAATTGCAAAATGGGGCTGAGCTTCTCTACTAAAATGGTAATAATTCAAACATGGAAAAGATTATTCACTCTCCAGTGAAACAGGACGAGCCCGAGTGTACAAATGCATAATTTTTAAAGAACCGACCACAGATGAAACTCACTGGAAATCTGTTTTGAAAACAGATGAGAACCTCCTGCTAAGCAGTTAGACTGCAGTGACGTTTTAACAATTGGGATTTTTTTAGGGATTTTTTATTGAACTGCTGAGCTACAGGGATTGCAGGCCTATTTGGAAACCAACTATGTATTCATGTCAATATTAATAATGCCTTGGGCTAGACAGAAAGCTTGAAAACTATGCGTTAAAATAAATAAAAAGCAGTGCATTTTTGAAGTTACTTCATTCTGTGGCCTTAAAAAGAGTCTCCTTGGCACAGTAAGATGACCTTATCCTTAAAAAATGGTATTATATGTAAGAAATGTCTTTATTTCTTGACTTAGTAGAACAGAAAAGCCACTTTTATTCCAAGCAATCCAGCTTGTTTGTATGAAATATAGAAAGAATGAACACATTAGGACATCTTGAGATAAGAGTAAGTGCCTAATAGCTGTTTTTCAGACAAAGAGCACTCAGTTAAGAAACAGGGTACATGTCAAGGAGGTTTTAAAGGGGAACAGAACTAACAGCTCAAGAGAGGTTAAAGAATATCAAATAGGCTACAGAACTCTACCTCTTCTTTTGCTGCTCCAAGTGAAGGGGAAAAGACCCCACAAAACCCATAAAACTTTTATTCTCTAGCCCTTTTCTAGCTGGAGCTCCACCTTCTCTGGTTCTGAGCAACTCTACGCTGATTTTCTACTGAAGTTTTCTCGAAAAGGCAGCACCCCACTTCCAGAATTCAGGGACAGTCCAGTTGGTGTGACCAGACCCTGCAAGGATTCTGCCACACCTGGCCAGTTTCAAAGCCACTTGTAGCAAAAGGCATTTACCACAGCAGAAGGTCCGTAATTCTCAATTGTTCAAAACATCAGAGCTAATGTAATTGCAACTACTAATTCTCAGCCAGCAAAAGGGCACCTAAACTTCTGAATTGCTGCTCCCATTGCTCCTTGCTCCTTTTGAGACATTTCTGATTTTCCCTCTGAAAGATGATGATCTTATGAATAATTAGCTAACTTCTTAAATTGCTTCTCAGCTGTTGTTTGAGGAAGATACTCCCTAGCTGTAAGTTGGAAATGAAAAAAATTCTCCAGCTCAAAGCTCTTTGCTTACCACACCTTGGTGGTTCTCTCATGAAGTTAATGGGCAATACAGAAATCCTTGCTGTCATTCCAGTGCACTTGATTCTCCTCCTCCACCTTTCCAACTGGAAAAAAAAATGGTTCTTTGACTGTATCTAGCATAGCTTCTTACATGGGAAGCTCTACAGAGAATTTTCCCTTTATGTATGTGTAGTCATCCTTTTAGTCAATGCTGATTTCCTTCCTTACTTCTGGTTTTCTCTGAACATAATTGTTGTATTTGGAATAAATTAGAGCAATTACCTTCTCCAGATCTCAGTGGCTTCCTCTGTTGTGATCTTGTAAGTAATTGTGTGCCTACAGACCTTTGTGCCTGCACAGCTTTCACTGTTGGATGCAAGTCTGACATTTTATTACTCAGAAGCATTTTTGTAAATAATCCATTTCCAGTGTAAGACTGCAACTGGTTAGTTTCCTTGGGGAAAAGATCAGGAGCCCTGAAGAAATGGAAATGTCATGTTCCTGTGTTGGTTTAAAGCCTGTTCTTGGAGGTTGTTGATGACCAAGTTACTAAAAACTGAACCAGTCTGTCTGAGTTTACAAGGATATAATCCATCATCAGAGATTCACAAAGAAGTGATTTTTTTCTTTTTTTTTTCCCTGGATGAGCTCATTTTCTGAACAAAGCAAACCCATATATTACATTAAATAAGTCTCTCACCATTGTTTATTTGCAGGCCTGTTCTTTAAAGGATAAGCCAATTCCCTCTCAAATGAAGCTCATTTCTCTGTGACCCATTCTGACAGCTGTGACAATCTGTTTCTCACAGACCCATTGGTACATATAAATTTAGATATTAAAAGTAGCTGGAGATGGAATAGTCTTATTTGTGGGTTTAGGACCTTAAAACATGATGTGAAGATTCACACCTGTTTGGTTTTTTTTAAAAACAACGACATTACTTTTTAACTTTGCACTTTGGTGAGTTCTCTTCCAAGAGTGACTCTTACCTGGGAAAAAATACTGCCCTGGAAAGTGCCAGTTATCGTCCGTGTTACAGTATCCAGCATGATTCTATGGCAGTGTGGGAACACATCAGGCTGAGGCTGGTAGCGGGCAGTTTGCCATTCTGGGGAGAATTGTTTCTGGCTCGGTACCATACGCCTGAGGGTGGCATGTGTCTTCTCAGGAAGGACAAATTGCTCTCCTTCATGTTTGGCAAGCTCCTTCTGGCATGCCAAAGAAGCCTATATTTAGTACTGGTACTGTTTAGCCAACAATCTGGAAAAATTGTCATGATGATGCGACTGGAGATTTACCGAGGCTGTTTTCCAAGAGCCAAAGAAGACATGGTTGAAGTGGGCTTTGGATTTCCAGCTTTGAATCTTGTTGCTCCTATTTTCTCTGGGTACAGTACATCCTGCTCCCATCCTGCAAGCCTGCAGTGTTGCACCTTGAACTAGAGCTCATCTATTCCGATTTGGCATTGGTGGGATTCCTACAAAGCTGGCTATTTTGATGCGCATCTTGGTATCCAAAATTATGCTCTCCATGTTCTGTTGAATCCTGGATGTAGCTACCTCCTTTCCTGCTACCCTAGTAATATGTTCTCTCCTGGCTACCTAAAGCTCATTGGCTCCCAGATGTGCTGAAAGCAGAGATCCAGAGGGCAGCAGCAACTCTTCTCATCAAAACCCTCTTTGCCCGTTATCTGCAATGGGCACATGACATGTACAATTCAGAAAGCTCCTGAGACCAAAGGCAATGTGAGCCCTGACACTCCCTGTGGGAATTTCACCTCCTCTCTTCTTTCCCCTTGTGAAACAGCAACATCACAAACCTCCCAGAGAAGTGCAGAGATTATCTAGAATGGGGATATATTTCTTATTCATCTTATTTCCATCCCAAATTTGCCACAGGGACATCCACTGTTCAGCAAGAGCATCTCAAGATCCTTCTCCTGGAAGGCCATGGCTTTGGGAATGATGGGCTTGGTTATCTACTGTTTGTATGAAGCTGAAGTTACATTTTCAACTGGTAATTTACTCTGCACTTAAGCTTTGCATACATAACAGTGTTAGCAAGAGTGTGAAAGAAATCACCTCTTGAGGAAAAAAAAGGCAAATACCCAATGTAAACACAATTTTATTGCCTTTATTTAGGCTGTGTGAAGGAACGGAGGTCCATATGGGATGAGCTAAACTAAACAGGCTTTTTATTAACAAAACTTTCCCCACACATGCTCTGCTCACAACACAGCCGAAGATACATGAAAAAAAAAAAAAAGATTAAGGAAGGCCCTAATTCTTTGCTTTACAAAATCCATGTGACTATTTGCTTGTGTCTTGCCACACATTCTCCTAAGCAAAGGAGTTCTGGAGTTGTTCTTAAAAACATTGTCAAAATGTACCATTAATCCTTTGCTTGGGCATTTAAATATTCTCTTCCATCTGAAGCAAGCATTGCTTTCAGTTCTTGCAGCGACAGCCAAAGCATGAAAGATTGTCTGTGCTTGGGTTGGCTGTATTGGAGTTTTCTCTTCTATATGCTACGCAGGAGGTTTCCAGGGCTGGCTATTACAGCACACATTTTCTCTTCATTTGTGGTTTCAGTATTGCTAGCAGCACAACAAAGAGCAAGGTGTTTCCTTTTTCCTTGTATGTCCCTTCTGTGCACATAAAAATCAGATTATTCTGCTGATTCAATTACTGTGAGGACAGATCATCTTCTTAGACTTCTTGTCACAAAACTGGCATTTCCTGTGGAAGTTTTAAGTGACACCTCTTAGCATAGTACAATTTCTAGCTTGTCTACTAGTGAACAAATGTTCATTAGCAATTCTTGGCATTAGAAACAACTCACAGCTTTTGCTTATTTTCAGTAGTTCAGGGAAGGTCCTGACAACCTTAATTTGCTTTGATTAACAGATGATTGACTATTTTTGTATATTTCTCAGCTTTCTGTCCATTGGGCCAAGAATAGTTTGGAGAGCAGGTTGTGCACGTCTGAGACATCCACCCTGTACAGATCTGTTAAATCCCTCAGATGTTCGTTGTTGCCTATTGCTTTACTAAATTCACTGCAGGTCCCTTATCTAGCAAACACTGCCACATGGTAACTCATGGCTATGAACATTCTCAAGATCATATGCTGACGGAGGGGTTCAGGGTACAAACGCACACGACCTATAAGATCTGCAATATGTCCGATTTATTAAAAGAGTTCTGACCTTTTATAGTTTCTCTATACAA
>JAWMRA010000041.1:13076870-13092732 GCA_035584735.1 Pseudotriccus pelzelni | reverse complement strand
AGGGTGGGCTCAGTTCCGCGCACACTGTGTCTCACCTAAAAAATCCAATGCGCAGGCTCGAAGGTGTAAAGACCTTCACTGGATCTTCGTTCACGAAGACTGACCATTATTACATTAAATTCAAGGCTGGTGTCCTTAGATGTGCTTCGTTTGAATAAATCAATTCACCAGACCGATAACATCCACCCATTTTCAAAGTACACACTTTCAATATGAACTAATAGTTCATTACAGAAGAAAAATCTCTCAAGCTGATTCCAATTTATTACCCTATACATCAAATCACACCTAAACACTGGTGAAACAATATCAAACATAAGTAGCCTACCTTACTAGCGTGCAGTAAACAAAACATATTGTTGCTCTCAGTCAATCTCCACTGAACAATATTAAAGTGGAAATTATTCACCAAGAGCTTGGAAAGTGGAAGGCAGTGCTGATTGAGCACAGTCACACAAGCCAAGCTGCCACAACATACTGAACTTCCTTTCCGAACAACACTTTCTACACAGAAAATCTTTCTCTAACTGCTGGAGAAAAGTAAAATTGGTGTAATGATTCCTTAGCAGATAATAAAACAAGCAGATAAAAATGTAAAATTTTAAACTGAAGCAACACAGCATGTTAATTAAAATTCTTTTCTCAAGTTCTGGAAAGCAGTGACTGTGGTCATACCACCTCTGTAACTGACAAAGTAGAAGGAAATATTACCTGCTTATAAAACAAAGGCTGAATTGCTGAAGACGACTCATTTGTTTAATTTTTGAAGTTCCTATTTTTTTAAAGGAAGATCATTCACACAAAAAGTTTCTTTGTTTGAGCTGTTCTGCTTTTCTTGCTTGCCCTCCTATCCAGATGCAAAGGAAGTGTTGCACTTACCAGGAAGGAAGTTTTAACCAAGTTGATTATACATATGATTGCTCATTTTAAAAGAAGTCAGAATGTTTTTCCTGTTATAACAGTAAAAATACACCAACAGTACACCAATTGAACATATAAGCATAGAAAACATGCTTAAAGCCTTTTAAAAATAGCAAAGAATAATCTGGGCAATAAATTTAATGAATTCAAATACAACATTTAAAACCAATACATTTTTGAGAGATTACTATAAAAGACTTAAATACCAATACTAGATAAAATACAACTAAATCTGCAATGCTTCATTACTTTTATTTTCATGGTGACAGCTGTTTGAGGTTATCAATCCACTTAAATTCACTGGAGTTTTTTAAGCCAGCCTCTGTAAAGGCATCACATGGATATTGTATCTGCCAAGTATGGTTACATGGTAACCTCAGCAGTAGAACTATGGGGCAATCTCATGCCTAGTATTTTTAACTCATTCATTTATGATTACAAACACAATCTAATCCACTAGAAATAATGACTTAAGACTCAGGAAGAAAATAACCATATACTTCCAACTCTAATTCTTGTGGTTAACTACAACCTGAAGAGTTGTTCCTTTACTAAAAAAAATGCCTACAGAAAAAAAATATTTGGGAAAACATGTTCAAAACAGAAAAAAAAGACAGAAAAAATTCTAATTGTATCCTTTTTCCTTATGACTCTTCCAGTGAAATACCGACCCTTTTGAAGAGCAACAAGCAGTACACATCCTACAGTGGTACATATCCTACAAAAATTATGACTCTTGAGAAGGAAGAAAAAAACATGAAAAACTGAAAGGTCTTCTAACAACAATGAAGTGGTGGGGGCCTTTTTCTTTAATATATTCACTCTTCCTATTTGTAAGACATTTTTTATTATAAAGCAAAAAATAACCCTCCCTCTGTACTGCTGAAAAAATCTGACAGCCTCTTACCCATCTGCAGTGGGCCATTCTCTGCCTCTGAAATTAACACTTTACAGGGGTTAAAAAACGGAAAACCGCCCTCCCCCATACATACAGCTCTTCTTTCTCAGGGCATCATTCTGCTTGGCAACCAAGACTGATTTCTTTTTAGAGGATATTTTTCTCAGGAAGTGAGTCTGGGGGAAACACGCTTTGTCCCAGCTCCTTTTATCTTTTAAAGCCAGTATTTCAATTTTCTCACAGCAGTGGTGAAGTTACCCTGAACATTTTGGCACTGACATGAAATCTACTCATCTTGGCCAAGACACCTCCAACACTCATCCTCCACCCATGTGCAGCCTGTCAGCATTCATCAGCCAGAGTCTCTGTGGCATCTCAGCACTACACACTGCGTTCCTCTCTCACATTGTATAATTTTTAAAATGCAATGTAGTCACATATTTTTCTTCATTTAAACATAAGCAACTGGCATCAAGGGTTTTTTCATGCCAACAGGCTGCATAGACTTTTTGCAAATAACCCTTGTTCTGAAGTAATTATTCTGCCCCTATATAAGTAAATCTGGACTCATTTCAGTTTCATTAGGTTCTGCAAATCTAAGAAAGCTTCCATATTTAAAATGTCCTCAACCTGCTGCTACGTGCTACGCACCCAAGGATTAATTTTTCAAACACACATACAACAAATAGTCCATCTTCTGCTAAGCTCTTCTAGCACTACTCCATTGATCGAGACCATCAAGACAATCAAAGGCAGCATCTCTACCTTATGCAGCAGAGAGCTACACTGCACACTGTGCAACAAATGCAGTTGTTTCACACTCTCATCCACTTACAAAGGCAGGTAGTGCAACACAGTGAAAGGTTAAGATATTCCTCCCCGAATTGCATCAGGATGCAACACAAAATGTGTGGCACTTCTGTAGCTGCCCTGCCTATAACAAGGCTGTCTTTTCTCTGAATTCATTTGAGCTGTGACCTGCCATGTCTTTTCCAGCCCAATCCAATCTCCATCTCCAGTTGTGCTCTGATCCATTTTCATCAGCTTCAGAAGGCAATTCTTGGAGAGACAATTGTCTCATCCATCTCTGCAGTGACAGACACAAAAGTGTCCCCATTCTTAAGGTGACATCAAACTATATCCATTTTCTGCTAATCTATGTGTTGGCAAAACCATATTGCCTCATGCATATGCATCATGAAACTTTGTTAAATCATTTAAAATAAGTTCCTAAAACCTTTGTCATGCCTAAGCTTTATCTAGAGTATTGACATTTCTATATGTCTACTGCAACAACAAAAATCACTTTTTTATTTCTAATTCTAATGAGCCTCACCAACTCTGAATATCTCTCTATTAAGAGAACTGTCCTACTACTGGTGCACAAATCCTGATGGGGTGCAACGGAGCATGAGGAGGTGGGTCTGTAGAAGGTAACCAAGGCAAGTAAACAGTCCTGCCTTCGTCTCCAGTTTGTTCTTATCTCTTCACCCAGGTCAGCAATCTGACCATAATAAGAACAACAAAAAATTAGGTTAATTTTCAGCTGGATCAATTCCTTTATCTGATTCAGCACTTGCAGGAGTGGTAGGGCAGTGAAAGAAGGGAAAGGAATGGAGCCAGCATAGCTGAGATTGAAACATGATTCACTGCAGAATTAGGAGATAAATTAATGAGTAAACTTGTTAAATGATTTGAAAACACAGGCTGAAAGGCGCTTTGAAAGGACAGTGTGGTATTATGATGAATTACTTCATATATTCAGCTAGAAAAAATTTAGGACAGCTGTCAGTCTTCACTGCTCTGTTAGGACTGCATTAAAGTTCTGCTGGTTACTATCACACTTACTCTACATTAGCTCTTGCTTCTGGTTTAATACATCATGTGGAAACCTTATTTTAAAATTATTCTTTTCACTTTATTGTGAACTCCTTCCCAGACAACTTAACCTGCAAGAAAATAAGCACTCTCTACTAGAGTAAGAATTACCTCGTGCACACATTATGCCAATATAAGAATCACAGAATCAACTAGGTTAGAAAAGACCTCTGAGATCATCGAGTCCAAGCTTTGATTCAACATCATCTCATCTACTGGACTGGGGCACTAAGTGCCACATCCAGGGTTTTTATGTTCACAATTTTAGACAAAGTTAACTTAAAAGATAAGTTAAAAAAACCAACATCAAAACTACCATGACATGACCCAAAGCTTTCCAAGTACTATACTACATCTACTTGCCTGCACTGTCCTGCAGCAGGAGACAACTTTGCATTTGCTGGACAGGAATAAAATACATCTTCCCTACACCTACTGATGATCCACTGCTGAACACTGCAGGTAAGATACAGCACTAACACGTTAAGGATGAACACAATAACAACAAACCACTTTGCTCAGTTTGTCAGATCCTCTAGCAACTACAAGCTCTCATGGGAATTAAATCGATGCAGGTTCCCATTTGCAAGTAAACTTCACAGGTAATGTGGTCACATTCCGCACCAAAAAGTATACAAAGCAGCAGATACAGCTTGGTCGGGAGGTTGTTACTCAGTGAGACTGCTCTTACAGCTGTAGCACTTTCAGGCACCCCCTGCCTTCACTACAGACCTTTGCATATTTTGGTTTCTACGTGAGTTACCTATTTGGGGCCGATTTTGGAACAAACAGTAACTTCTGTCCTGCTCCGGAGATTTAGGTAAGAATTTCGGCCAAGTTCCAGTTAATTGGCGTTACACAAGCCATGGGTAATCTACCTTCAAAGCAGTACTTCACAGAGTTTGGAAACACGGAGATGGCAGCTATGGCTCCTGCTGGGACACGCTCGCCATTTGGACACTCCTGTCCTGTCAGTTCGTGCCCAACGCTGATTCCCAACGCCGTGACCTGATCCACACCAACAACCAGCTCCCGAATGCCCTCAGCTATTATTTCAGACGATTTGTAGCGCGGTAAGGTTTTATGGTCTGCATGTGCCAGACAGACACAAGAGGCTACTATTTGCTGGATTAGGAAATACAGTTATTTACTGTTTAAAAGCGGAGCTGACTCACAGATCTTAAGACCCGAGGGAACTGCTGCCACTGTCTAGTGTGATCCTTCGCTTCGCATTGTTTCATTCAACGTTCCAACAGCTTCCTCGGCGGGTTTTCCATCAAACTCCGTAACTCCTGTTTGGGCCATGACGTGAGGCGGGACCGAGGCCGCGCCGGACCGGGCAGCTCGGGGGGCTCAGCGGAGCCGGGGACGGCGGGGACAGCGGGGCGACCCCGGCCAGCCGCACACGCCCTGCGGGAAGAGGCCCCGCGCTCGGGGCCGGCGGGATGGAGCCGGGACTGCCTCCCTTCCTCCCCCAGCCCCCCCCCCGAGCCCCGCGATGGCGGCCGGCACCGCCCCCAGCGCCCGCCGGAGGGCGAACCTCGCCGCGCCCTGACCGCCGGGGCCGGGGGTGCCCTGTGGCGGGCGCGGGGCCGGGGCAGGTCCGCCCGTGGCCGCCGCGGGGACAGGAGCGGCACCGCCACCTGCGAGCCCCGGCCTCGGGCAGGGCCGGCCTGGGGCGGGGTCCGCCGCGACCCCCCGGCACGGAGCTACTCACCGCAGCGGCGGCCCCGGCCCCGGCCCCGGCCCCGGCCCCGGGTCCGGACAGGTGTTCGCCTCAGCAGGAAGCGGCGCGGGCCGGGCGCCGGCGGGGAGGCTGCATGGCCGGCGGGAGAGGCAGCTCCGGATCCGCCGCCAATCACACGCCGGGCAAAGAGGGAACCGGCTGTGGGGCCTCCCCGCCCCGCCCGGCCCCGCCGCCGCCGCCCCGGGACACCCGGCCCTGGCCCCGGGACACCCGGCCCTGGCCCCGGCGCCCGGCGCGGCCGCATCAGCCGGAGTGCGGACCGAGCCGCCGGTGGGGTGGAAGCACCACGGGCGCGGTGCGGCTTTTCTCGCCAGCACAAGTCATGCAGGATGTGGCCTGGTGTCAGTACAGGCAGCAAACCCTCCACCGGGAGCAGCTTCCTGAGGCATTCCTTGCCCAGGGCACTCCCTTAGTGCCCCCCGTGTGCCCGGGGTGCGCCCGGCTCCTTCAGGGCAGGGGCAAATCCGTTTGTCTAAGCTGCCCTTCTCCTTTGGAGTGATTTTCATACTGTCTGATTAAACGGCTTCTACAGGTTAAGCATCTTGCTTACTTTTTAGACTACTTTTTTTGTTCGAAGTTGTTTGGGGTTTTTTCTATATTGTTTTTTTCTACTATTTTCCCATGTCCAGACGGGGCAGTCCTGGATCTCTCTTTTTAGGTCATGTTCCTTAGACTTCCTGTGATTCCTGTAGCTTGCCTCCGGGTTCTTGCCAAATGGGCCACATTGTTTTTGGAAAGCACTGCACGAAACTTGACATAGTAGTATTCCAGCTAAGGCCTTGCCAAGGTTGCCCACAGCAGGAGGATTAATTCATCAGCCTTAGGGTGCCAGGGCTCCAAATGCAGCTCAGGAATAACCATTCACATCCAATTCAAACAAACAAACAACTCCCCCTCACCAGTCTTTCCTCACCGTGGCTGCTGTCTGTTTGGCTCTGAATGTGGAGCTGAGCATTTCTGTCTCTGCAGCTCTTTTTTGGAGCGAACAGAAAACTTCCCATGATTATGTTGAGATTTTCTTTGGCCCAGATCGTGCAGTGAGTGTCACAGATGAACTCTGTATGGCAGCAGAGTGCACACACTCGCCCTGAAAGCCATGTTGACATGAGGTCACATCTTCAGGGAGCACTATACAAGACCACAGATTGCCACAAAGACTATTATTAGCTTCCACAGAAAGAAAGTATCAGAAGGAAATAACTAGTATGTTACACATACCGATGCTATTATAAAAAGCTGGATAATTGTTGTTATAACATGGATGGATTCTTTCAACTTAAAAAATCATTTGCACGACATTAAGAATCATAATACCAGCCTGAAGCAGCAAGTATTTGAGGAACTACTGTATAAACATGGAGTTTCTAAATGAATATACGTTACACTGAACTGTGGCTACAAGGAATCATAACTCTGTGCTGGCCTCAAGTTCCTCAAGTCTTTACAAAGTTGAAAGCAAAGCAAAAGCCTTTCACAACTATCACGGGATGTGTGTGCAGCGTAGGGGAAACACAGTGAGGACTCACTTCATGCCTGGTTTTGCCTGATTCAATGGGTAATATCTGTCAGAGAAGTTCAGCTTTGCACAGCATGTGTATTGCTGAATGCTTTAAAAGACATTTAAAAGCCTTATCAAAATAGGAAGTCTTTTTTTGTTGTTGTTGGCTGGCTCCCCAGATGGATCACTCCGGGAACACAAGTGTAGCCAGTTTGGAGACTAATCCTGTTAAAATCCACGGACTTTATTTGGGGATGCACAAACGTATGGAGATTTGAGCAGCTGAATAAAAAGACTGTCATTTGTCAAAAGACAATTATAGAGGGAATAATTTACAGCCAGAGCAAATGACACGTTTCATGTTGATTTCAGCCAGAATTGTATAACATATTTTTTAAATAGCTATAAGTCAACATAATGTTATTTGCAATGCAAGAATAAATAATTTTGCTTATTATAGTTGAGAAAGGTTGGTAAACTGAAAATCTTTGCCTTTTCAGGGTTGAGTAAGTTAATAAAATACTAAATTTTTGCTGTTAATCTTCAGCTTGTCTATATATAACACAATTTTCTTTATTTCCTTTTTCGGCAAATCAAGTAATACAAATTTTCCTATAAGAATGGATGCTCTTCTTGTAGGTTGTATATTCTTTGGAAATACACATGATAACATTATTTTATTCCTATTCATTTCCAAATATGACTTAAACCCTTTCCCATAAATTATCTGTTCATTTGTTTGTTTGTTTTTGTTTTTGTTTTTGGGTTTTGGTTTTGTTTTTTTTAGTCATAAGCAGCCTGTAGAATGAATCAAAATGCATATTTTACCATATCAAAAATGGAACTTTAGAACAGTCAGGAATACCATAGCTTAATGAAGGAAGGTGAAGAACACAATTTGCTATTTAAATGAAGCTGATTTAATCAAAATTAGTCATGCAAAGAAGCAATCATTTTGCTAATATAATCTTGTGGGGTGTAGTCAAAATGCAATTATTTCCTTTCTGTTCCAGCTGTAATAAAAATATGACAAGGAATCACTGCCGTGATCTTAAATGGGAGTTTTGGAGGTTGGAAAAATGTAAGATGGTATCTTTTGTGTCTTCTGCACAGCCAAACATCAGTTTTTATGTTCTTTCATGGAGAACTGTGATAAAGAGTAACAGCCATATGAAATGCTCAGCAACAGCTTTATATAGTAACATATGTTGGAACTGGATGTGATTGTTCAGTTGTCATTGACAAACTGGGTTCATTACAATTTAGGAAATAGTATCTAGTAGTTTGGGTTGGATTTTATTTTCTATATTGCCAGCAGAGAAAAAAATTAAATGCAGTAAGTTTGTAGGTCTTCTAACAACAAAATAAAAGCCTGCTTGCCTAGTTCCAGCAATAGCTACGTTCAGTTTTGTAATTGCTTCTTTATGTAAAGAAAATGGGAAAAACACATTATGGAATAGATTGTGCATCCTCTTGGAATGGTAGGTAGCTTTCTCCTTTCTTGGAGAATTTATAAGCTGGAATTTTCTAATTGGGTGTGAACACTTTATGGTGCATTCAGTAGAGGATTTAAAATAAATAGACAGAATCCCTTTATCTTACAGCTCTGCTGTGAAAACTGATCTTGTAAATATGTGATCAGTTGTATTGACATCATTGCTGTTGATTTGTCCATATGCACAATCATATGGTAACTTTGGTATCAAAAATAAGTTTTTCTTCTTGCTACAACTTGCCAACAAATGGAACAGGAGTGAGATGAATTTTATTTTGGCTTTTGCATCATATTCCAGGTGAGGTAGCTGCTTGTGTAAGGGATATAACTGATAGCTAAGTGTTGCCTGCAGATCTGCCCTCCATTCATAGTTTTGTCATGGGAAAGGCAGCTCTTCTTATGCTGGTTCTGGGTCATGGCTTGGGGAAACAGTAGAAGGCTCTGGGAGAGTACGGGGGATCCAGAGAAGAGCAAATGAAGGGTAGGTTCTTGCTGCATCCCCTCTGTAGGGATGCCAGCAGGCAACTAAGTCCTCTGTGAGATGTCTCCTACGTGAACTTGGATTCCAAGGGAGAGGTTGAATCCAGGGGAATCTTTTAACATCTGCTGGGTGGGAAAGTAGCTTTATGGCCTGATCCAGAAATTATCTCTGTGAAACTCTGTAGGCAGAGCAATGTCAAGAAAACTCTAACAAGAAAAAGAGGAGTCTTGTCTATCTCTTTGCCTTCTCCTCCAAGAAATACCCACTCTTTCCTTTTCTCCTGATAGACTGTTGCTCCTGTGATAGAGATTCTGCACAAAATCCCTCACTTCAAACACCTTAAGCTTCGCAAACAGGAAACAGCAGGTGTTCAGAAACCTTTAGGGGTACATCTGCTAAGACTTTGTCTCCCATTTTATTGATTTAGGCTGTTATGCTTCAGAATAGGTTATTTAAAGCACAGGGGTGGGAGTGCAAGCTGTTTCCTCTGTACCACATATGTACACACATCAGCTGAGATGTGAAACTCACATAATACCTCTTACTGGCTTGAATGCCTATTTTTGTCTGTTCACATGTGTATGAGGCTGTCAGAGAGGTACTCCTCGCGGTACCACAGTGTGTGTAAACAGATCTTTAAGATCACTGGTTATTCTAAAGGGGTGGGGAAACTCACAAGATTTTGTGGCTGCTGACAGAGGTCTCAGTATTAGGGGATGTTGATGCAATGTTGCATCATCTTGTGGTGTTGGGACTTGACAGAGGAAATGAAAGAGGTCAGAAATAGAAATGTAAAGAAAAGGAGTTCACACTTCCAACAAGTCCTCTAGTCTAATATCAGTATATTAAGTACTGTTAAATATAAGGAAAAGACAGGAATTCCTCAGTCTCTGAAAGTTTCTGACACTGAAGATAATTAGTCTGATTTGGCAATATGTTATGAGGTTTCTCTAGACAAGCTCTCTGAACCATGTTGCTGTGTCATCTTCCTGTCCTGGTATTTATTGCTCTTATCTTTGAAAATTTGCTCAGCTGTGTGCTCATTTGTTGGTGTATCCTCCTGTCTGTGAGGAGGTAAATATATTTACATTGCACAGGAGCTATGTAAGGGTAGACTTTTATCAGAGGATTTCTGTATTTTTGTGGTTGTAAGTGAGTAATGTAAAATGCTTTCCCTTTAAACTATCTCATTGCATTTCCCTGTATATTGAAGTAAGGTATCCTTCAGACACAAAACTTTCTTACCAGAATTTCAGGCACCCCAAAGACTAATTGATCTGCTGTCATAATACTCAGGAATACTGAAAAGGCACTCAAGGAGGAATCTATTTGTTCCACAGAGTTTAGCTGAATACAAATTCAGCTTCAGGAAAAGCTCTTTCCCAGCCTGATCTTTTCTGGAAACACATCCTTAATCTTCTCAAACAGCTTTAGCAGGTGGCCTCAGCAGAATGTCTGGATCACCACATTTGGGGTTTTTTATTGGATTGAATAACAAGATTTTGTTAAAAAATGCTGGATCCCTTGTACAGGAAGCCTGTGAGCAGGACTCTCCGGAGGAGACTGGGGATCCTGTCTTGGAACTGGAGATCTTGTTGGGATGTCAGGGTTGTATCTATGACAGTACTCCCTATACAGGAGACAATACCTCCTCATACTGGTAGCTTTTTTAAATAAACACCTCTCCTCACACTGGAATATAGAGCTTCTTTCTTTGCAGACAAATCAAAGCCTTGACAGCCAGCCAGTCAACATAATCATGAGGAGTAAAAAGCCAGTTTCACTCCCTGAACTTTGCATATTTGCTTCCTAGAAATGGAAGCTAAATAAATCTGTGAACCAAAGCTTCCATATGGGAAGTGTCAACCCTTACACACAAAATGAGGACGGCTCTATGCTGTGGATATTAGTGCTTCATCACATGTCACTCTGGTCTGTATAGGTGGCCCCCCATTGTCTATGTCAGCCAGGGGTGGTTAAAGACAAACATGGGAACATCACCCAGATAAAATAGCTGGTTTTGCCAGACAACCTGTGTATTTTAGGATTCCCATCACAAATATTGCATTATCTATAAAATGCATGGCCCCATGTTTCCCTGCTAGCAGTGGAAAGCCAGGCCTCTCCATCAAACTTTTGCAAAGCCTTTTTAGTCTTTTGCATTTCACAGCATGAAGCCTGAGCTGTTCAGCAGGGGAGGACGTAGTAATTGAGCCCAGCTTGGGAGCCTTGTGGAAGGCAGTAACTGCTGCAAAGTGCTGGTCAGGGTCTGCTCTTCCCGCCCTCCCTGTGTCCAGATAGGAAGCTGTGCCTTATTCTCCCTTGATGTGCATTTCTGCATCCCGAAGCCCAAAGGGAACATAGTAACATCTGTCCACCACGATTCAGCCAGAGTCATACCACCTCAGGTAGCTGCTGGATGTCTACTACACTGCCTAGGTGTGCTAGAAATTGTATCTCCTGTTTCTGCAGTTAAAATGTGTCAAACGGCCAGATCATGCTTTCCAAGGCACATAGGACACCTACCCCAAGTATGTTGGTCGAGTTAGGCCAGCTTGCCTGCATGCAGCTGTGTGGCTGAAAACAGGCAGGGCATGGCACTGGATTTCTTCCTGGTTGTTCACTTGTCTGTCTGTCAGCTACTGAACAGACATAGCCCACAATAATAATCTTTTGAACCACATTCAGAATCTCTTTGATGCATTTCAAAAGCTACGGGAAGTCTTCCTAAATTCACATAATGAGGCAGACATGCAGGAGCCTTCAGTTTCATTCCAGCAGGGGACAATTGTTCTCTGGACAGGTGATGTTCTTTTCTAGTATTTTTCCCATGTGTCTTCAATAACAAAATGCTTTGGCTGAGATGGTGTGATTTTCCTCCTTGAAGAGGGTGTCCTAGTATTGGATAGACCAGATGCTGCAGTCTTTCCAAGTTCAACAGTACCCCCAAATATGTGGTAAGTTGACATGAATAAGGATATAGAGATGAGGGACACACAGGAGGATACTGGGGATGCTGGTCCTTATGAATGAGGCTCAGTGCTGTTGAGCTGGCCCTGAGGAAGGGTGACCTGCTGGCACAGGACTGCATGGTCCCTTGTGTGTCACCACCTGTGCAGAGAATGGGGCTTCTCAGACTTTCCTCTAAAGGTCAAGCCTGGAAGAGTCTATTGACTGCTCTATCTTGACAGGCTGAGCCCTGGAAATGGCAATCACGCTTTGACTAATAATTTTCCGTATTTTTGCCTCTGTTTCAAGTAATTGGCATCGCAATAGTTGTAGATGAAAGGGACATTTGAAAAGGTGTTGCTGGGAGTTTAGGAGTTGAGGGTTTGCATTCAGGAGGTTGCTAATGAGGAGAAGCAGCCCAGAAGACCATGGTTTGACTGTTGCATGCCCATTATATGAATTGCCTGTGTTAATAGCTCAGGAAGGGATGGTGTTGGCTGAGTTAACTCAGTTTCACTTGGATAAAAAGTAAGATACTCATAGCAGTGTCCATCTGCTAAGAATGAAGACATGAAACTGACTGATGTGAAATCCCACGTTCAGCTTGCAAGATGCTCCAGGACCAGTGAGGTAAGTGCCACGAACTAACTTTACTGAAACTTATGGCAGATAAAATGTATGGAAGCCAATGACTATACAAGCCATTTTTATAAAAAATATTCTTTAGGTGATACATGGTCCATGCAGAGGAAAAAAAGATATATTTTAGGGTTCCATGTAGTTAAGGGATAAACGTGCAGACCCAAGAATACTGGAGGCCCAGGAGAGATTGATTGTGTGCATACAGGATGCATGTGCAATGATGGCACTGTTTTAGCTGGCAGTCATTTCAAAGGAACTTGGCATGACCCTGTTTTTCAGCCTTAATTCCATGAAAGGAGTACAAAAAGAAGGGATTCGCTTCACTAGTGATTAGGGAGGAAACCAGCTGTTTGCATCTGAGTTAGTCTGATAATCTAATTTAACCAAATTATGTATATTGAAACACTGTAAAATTTGAGATAAGCAAAGGTCCTGCAGTCAAGGAGAAGGGAAGGTCTCATGTTTGATGTGCTTGGAGAGATACATGTGCAATTTTTGGCAGTGTAACTTGCCAGGAAATTGAACACAAGTCCAGATTCAGCCCATGAAGGAGGCTTTAGATCAGCCTTTGGAGGTGTAGACCTATCCATGAGGAGTACACAGCTGGCATGAACCCAGACCTCACAGATGACCACAAATACTCTCTATGACATCCCTGTGCCGGAGCTTTGGTACCAAACCTCTCTGACCTGCCATCCCCCCCCCAGGGACATGCCCCTTGCCTCCACTTTTCCACCGAGGCACCTTTAGTGGGCACGAGCCTTGGACCCGGCCCTCCCCAGCCATCACTGCCCTGCTACGGTGCCAGAAACAGGGGCACCACTGGCCGGGCCAAAGGACGCAAAGCCAAGTTACGCCCACAAACTTTTTCTCTCCGGAGCTGCCCCTTCCATTTGCCCGCGGGTGTGACATCATGCACGGCGCGGTCCAGGGTGGCACTGCGTCATGCTCCGGGCCAGAGACCCTGGTGCTGTGGGGACACCTGCTGGGCCGGCAGGAGCATCACCGGACCTTGTCCCGGCGGTGTGACAGCCAGCAGGGCTCTGGATTTCTGGCTCGGCCTCTCCCTGGCTCATCCATGGGGTGTGGAGAATAATGTTACTCACCAAAGTTACCCCTGGTTAACCCGTAGTTAACCTAACCCTTAGTTACTTCATTTTCTTTCAGTCATTAATATCTGAAGTAATTAAAGATCCTTAGGGTATGGAAATGCAAAGTATCGTGTGTGTTTTTATGGAAGACAGTTGGTCACATGATTTTGGAGCATCTGTGCTGTAACTACGTGTGCCATCCAATGTGAGCATTAGCAGAGCTTCCACATCGCACCCAATCATCAGGTAAATTGTATCATGTAAGCACCTAAATCCAATTCTGTACATCCAGTTCTTGGCAGAGAGGAGCAGGATGGGAAAAAGAGTGACCTCTCTTGCTGAGGACAGGCTCCATACGAGAGCTCATTCTGTCAGAGGTGCTCTGCCAGAGCTGCCTCCCAGCTGCCCATCACATTTTGGGCCGAGGCTTTGCTAGAGCTGAACAGTCAGCTTGTGTTAAGGAGCTCAGGTGGGGACTTGGCATCTCCAAACACTTTTCAACTTGCCTCTGCCAGGGGTTGAAGCTGGGGGTGCCTGGAAAAACTCACCTATCCGGGGGAGCCACATAGACCAGTGAGGCTTCTGACAGCTTAAAGACATTAAAATGTAGGTCTCTGTCACACACAAGGTCAGTTTGAAATTGGCACTGAGGAATATGTGTTGCTTGACAGGGTGGCTGCTGATGCGGAGGCTGGTTCAGGCCTCCTGGCTGCTGTCACCTCCCAGCAATGTAAATCTTCCTGACTCCATTTTAATTTCCATTTTTTTCATCTCTTCCTGATTTCATTTTCTGCAAAGTGTTTCCCTTCCTTATACATGTACCCAGGAGCATGAGCGCTGCCCATGCTTTTGTTGAATCTCTCCGTAAGCCCCGCACTCTCCCTTCTCTCAGCCATTCAAATGGCTACATTTGAGGAACTTTCTCTCTCCTGCTGTGTGAACCAGATAGCCATTCCAGGCATGAAGGTCTGCATGAGTGATATCAGAAATACCGAGCCAGCCATGTGTGATGTCAGCTACCAAATGGAAGGCCAGCCTTTTTCCTCAAACCCTCTGCTTTTCTGCAGCCATCTTCTCCCTTCCCAGCTTCTCAGGTAAAAGTCTTTGAAAACTCTTAAATGAAAGCTGCTGTCACTGCAGTTGTTGCACACAATGGGATATCTATGACACAGTATTATCTGCCAGAATATCACCATGGAGCACGGTAAAACTCTGCACCCTCAGATCTGATGCGTTACTGATGAACCAGCTTCTATTTTACCTCATAAGATAACAGTTATCCCTACCACGGGAAAGCAGAGTTCAGGACAAATTATTAAATTCAGATGTAAAGGTGCTAATCAAGATATTATCCAGTTCAGTAAAAGAAGTCAAATGGTTCTGAAATATAAATACTTTTCCAGTAATATGAGAAGGGGATCAAGTTATTCTATATTCAAAAAAGGGAAAGAAAAGCATACCAGTGAAACTGCAAGCTGACTTATGGGAAATGATCTTTTAAAAAGAGAAGTTTCTGAGGAACAATATGAAGTTGAATGGTATGCAGTAAGCAATACTAGTTTCAACACGAGGATTTTCAGGAGCAAATTGAATCTTTTAAGAAACTTTTAAGAAATCTTTTAAGAAGCTAATTGAATCTTTTAAGAAACTTTTAAGAAATCTTTTAAGAAGCTTTAAGGTGAAAGATAAAATTTTAAAATGTTTGACCTCTATTTATAAGTTTAAAGTGTATTTAGAATAATACAAAAATGAAAAAAAAAAAAAAAGCCTCCTTGAATTAAAAGATTTTCCAGAAAACCTATGTGAGTAGGTAGAAGCATGAGGAGACCCTTTGGAGCTGGTACTAGGACAGCCCTCCCTGCCTGTCTGCCCTCAGTTACTGGCAATGGAAGAGGCACTGTATTTGCTGAGTTGCAGGTGGTCTTGGCCCTTCACTGTTTAGGAAGAAACCCCAAATACCACTGGGGGCACAATAACTTTTTTCTAGCAGGGAGCCTCAGTGCAGGGGACTGCTGGGAAATGTGGCTCTTGGACACTCACTTGGTACGCCTAAGCTGAAGAAAAACCTGCTCTAAAGTTTGTTTTCTCCTAGAGAAAAGAGAGAAGAGCATAGAAGCTGGTTGTTTCCCTCCAGAAAGAGACAATACCTGCCTTTTGGCCTGGTTTGGTTGGAGTGGGTGTAGATTGCTGTGCTGGTTTAAAAGTTAACCAGCAGGGGAATTGAACTCAACTCAAAAGAGAGATTATAAGTCAGAATAACAA
>JAWMRA010000041.1:13046484-13076055 GCA_035584735.1 Pseudotriccus pelzelni | reverse complement strand
TGGCACTTAGTGCCATAGTCTAGTAACTGTGGTGGTAGTGGATCAAGGGTTGGACTTGATGATCTCAGAGGTCCTTTTGAACCCATCTGATTTGATGGATTTGTGGTTGCTTATTGATATTTCTTACTTTGTTCTCCTGCCCTTTCCTAATAATGCCTTTTCACTGAAATAATGTATCACCTGGACTTGTTTGTGTCACAGAGAGAGAAAGATATTTGGTTTGCACCTTGCTAAGTCTCCTGCTTCCCAAAGATTTAGGAAGAGCTGTGACAATAGGTGCTAGAGAAGAGGTACCTTCAACACATGGTCCAGTGGTGCACCAGAGCTGATGAACTCAAAGACAAGCACAGAAAGGATTGTCCCTCACTGGGTGGCTGTGGTTAATCTTTGCTTGCACACTGTGTGAATACACACTTGGCAGAGGGATGGTAGTACTGTGTCCTGCTGCCTACCTGAAAGTGCTGCCATGGTGCTTTCCAAGCAGTTGCTGTTGCAGTGCAGGGACTGTCACAGTCATCTAGAGGCATTTCATCTTTTGTACAATGTTTGTGAAACCAGGGAGAATGTTTTCACCAACAGCAACTGCAAATGGTCCTTCCAAAGGACAGAACTCCACATTTCCAAAGATAGAACTCCACATTTCTAGTTAATCCTCTGCAACACATTCAGTTTCACTCTTGCTCTGTTGCCTTTATAACGTGTCTGACTCTGTGCTCTATCCTGACTGGATAGATACATTTAGGCTGTGAGTTTGTGGTATTACTAATGCAGTCTGTTTATTAATAAAATTAGGTTCTTCTGCACTGTTGCCCTTATCCTTCCTGTGTGTCTCCTTAAGAGAGTTCCTGTTCTCCGTGCAATTCTTTCTGGAGTAATCTAAACCCCAGCTGCTGGTTGCCAGACCGTGCTCATTGCAGAGGACACCTACATTGCTCCTGAGCAGATTACGTTGTGAATGCTAAAAATTCACATGGGTTAGGGGAAGCCTGAGCACAGCCATGGAGAACTCTGTGACCCCTCAGTTGCTCCAAAGCAGCAGCACTTCACCCAGTGCTGATGCAGCCCAGCTGCTGGCCACTACTTGCCACCACCACCTGTGGTAACAGGATCTTCTCTCCCTCAGTATTGAATACTAAGAGAGGGAAATGGAAGCATTTTCCTTGCACTGCCACAACCCTCACATGGGGAAAGAAGAGAGGAGCACCACCATGGCACTACACAGTTTCCACCCTGCAGCTGAATTCACAGCACTTCTGTTACCACTGCTGGCTGAACCTCCACCAATGCCACCGCCTAACCATGTCAAGTGGCAGGAGGCAAGAAGTGCACTCTGATACAATGCAGCTAACTCATTTCCTGTAGACAGGTGGAAAAGAGGGACGTGGTTTGGTGACAGGTGAAGGAAAAATGGAAAAAAGGGACAAAGGAGAAAATGAAAACAGATTGAGAGCAGAAGGAACTGCATGCAAGAGAAATATTACAAAGAGAGGAAATGAAAGATGAATGGGGTTTGTGTGTGTAAAAAAATGAGGCATTAGCTGGACAGACAGGAGAAGTAGTAGTTGAGAAGGGCAGTGATACACATAACAAAATACGGCTGGCCCCGATAGCCCTTGGGAACAGAGAAGAAAATTTGGGAATGGTGGGAGCTATTTCTTCAGGTCACAATTTATGGGGCTTGCTGTACTAAGGTGTTGGGTGCAGCAGTAGTTGCAGTCCTTGTCTTTTCTCAAAAATAGTGAGAGGTGAAACTTCAGAAGTTGGGGGTGGCAATTCTCACACTGTTGATGTTGGTGTTGGAGGGCTGCAGGCATAGTGATGCTGGTTCTTCTACTTGTTTCTGCCTCCCTTTACTTTGATATTAGAGGAGAGAAAATATAGAAGACAGCTAGGAGCAGAGCTTCTTGTTCATTGAGAGTACCAGGCTTGCAGGGCAAAAGAAGAGGGTGAAGCCAGTACTACAGCTGGCCACTATCACAGACGGGCCTTCAGTCTATCCCAAAAAGCTCTTGTCAGAGCCATCAGTGCCTCTCCCAGCTCCAAGGAGTTTGGCCACCTGAGTCAAGCTCAGCCTCTTCATTGGTAAAAACTGTTGCAAAGAAAATGAAGAGAGCGCCTCCTTCCCTCTGGTGCTGCTTTTATGTTAACGCTGTTTGGTTTGCAGCTGTGTCTGCCCCTCCTTCTCAGACCTTTTCCCTCTGACCTGGACCTTGACACCCTGGTTTGTCTTGGCTTCCTGACTTGGCCTCAGACCTGATTCAACACAACAGACCTCCTGGCTGATCAGTGGCCTGAGGCTGACTCTGATCACTGCCTTCAGACCTGCTCCTGATCCGGACTCATCATCTCAACTTCCTGACACCTCATAGATGAGGCAGTGTTGTTGTCACCCTCCCCTCCTGGCCTCCGTGCCTTCCCTGGTGGAGCAGCCTGCCTATGCTGCCCCCAACACCATTTCTCTCACCTTACAGAGCTCTGCATTTCAAATGTAGAAACTGTTAGATATGACAAAGTGTATTTCCACATCAACTGAGCTTGGACAGGAAAGAGGGGTTTTGTCCTGAAGACATGTATATGCTCAAAATTTTAAAAATATTTTATCCTGCCACAGACATTGGAATTTTCAGAATAGTTATTTTGGTGATAAATTTAAAGCAAGCAATAATTCAGGACTTGAAACACTTTTGGGAGACCATGGCTCGTGTTTTTCTGCCAGTGCATGATTAGTCAGGTCTACAAAATGTGGTAGTGCCAATGAATTATACTAAATAAATCCTACACTCTATTAGCCACAGTTTGAGACAACTGGGTTGAGTGATAACAGGAGAGTTCAAATCTAACATGCATGTGCCAGATAACCAGTAGCTCTACCCTGTATTAGGAGCTATATATGTGAATGGTTTCCCAGTGAAAACTCTTTAACTTATTTTAGCTAGGTTTGTCTTTAATACCAACACATGACATACTGCTGAAAAGAATTCCTTTTTACTGGCCACAGCTAAGTGGTGCATCTCTGGATCAGAACCTGGAGATGCTGTTTGAAGTGGAAATAACTAGAGATTGGTTCACAAGTATGAAGTGGCAAGTGACTTCTGGGAAAGCTAATGAACTGGAAGATAGTCCATAAGGAGTGATGGGAGAAGGCTGCGTAGAAGCTGAACTGATTTAGCAATGGCCAATTTCTTTTTGCCACAGATCTCTCCACTTGTGCTCTGGGTGTTACATAAGTGATGTAGGCTAATTTAAAGAAGAGACTGGTGGGAGGAAATGACCAGTTTTGACTGAAAATATATCTGCAACGGTGATATAATTAATTTCACTTTAATCAGAATTTCCAGAGGACTCCTATCTAAACTAAGCATAACATTTTTCTAAAATCAATGGAGATAAATGGCTGAAATGCCCATATTCATGCTGACAGCCAGCCTACACCAGACACTTCTGTGATTTAAAATGCATCTGATTTAGTTTGCTATCAGGTGAAGCATTTCCTTGCAATTCGCTTGTCTGCTCATTTTCTAATCCCTTTCTAATCTTTCCACTTCTCTATAATTGGATAGCTCTCCATCTTCACGTGTTTTAACCTCTCCTGGCACAAGAACTGTCTGTTAAGAAATGCCTGCCACTGGGGAAAGCCATTCTACAATCTCTGCCTTGGTGAGTTTGGGTTTTTTGTTTTGTTTTTGGTTTTGTTTTTGTTTTTTTTTTTTTTTGGTTGGTTGGTTGGTTGGTTGGCTTTGGGTATTTGTTTTGGTTTTGTTTTTTGTCCAAATTTTATGCAAAGACAGATTATGTCTGGCAACCATTTTCAGCAATTATTCATTATCAATAATTGTTACATCAGTCCTGGAGTCTCAGTCTCAGCTTTTTACTTTTCTCTATTTTTTTCCCCAACTAATTTTTCCTTTGCTATTGTTCATGGCACGTACCTATCAAGATCTACACATTATCATATTCACTTTGTAACTAAATTGTTTGATTCTATAAGCACTGTGGGACAAAACAGAACACGCAGCAAGCAAAGTAAACCTGTATTGTAGGATATTGTACTATATTAGTCAGTGGGAGGAAGTAGTGCTTTTGGAAATACCGGCTCATTGTAGCAGGAAGCAAATGGGCAGGAATTTCAGTGATTCAGCTTTCAGTCAGGGAGGGACGACCAGGAAGAATCTGGATTAGAAAGAATCCAGATAATGAGGAATATGAAAGGGAAGATGGTTCTGGGCATACAATATGTAATGCTGAGGATAAATCTAGTATTTCTCTTCTACGATATGTCCAGTCCATTGCTACAGAGCAGAAACACCAGTCTTTGTTTCAGACAAGACTTGAGGTTAGCCTCTGGCATCTTCATTTACACTTCTAAATAACATTCACTTTTCCAAAGTGATGGACCATTTGCAGTTCTCACTGCCTGCAAGGGAATAATGAATGGCTCGGGCCATGAATTGCAAATGCCAAGCACTGGGCAGCTCCCTCCAGACAATGCATTAACTTCAGACTTTAACTTTAGGCTCCTAGTGTCAAAAACTTAGGACTCAAAATGCAGATGTAAAAGAATGCTAATGGACAGTGAAAATTCTGTCTTAATTAGATGACTTTAATTAAACCAATAGTAACCTGTATGTGGATTCTTTTAAATGTGAGCAACAATGGTTCTTTGAGCTTAAACTGAATAGGAGCCAGTACAATCTAAACTGAAATGCCACACAAACTGGAGTAACTGACCACACTAGGGCTTATCATGGGTTGAATTAAATCAGTAAAAGATTAAACAACTACCATTTCTTATTTGGAGGAGCCTTCCAAAGGTAGCTGAGGGGAGTGGGAATCAAATATACATGATTTGTTAACTCACTTTTTCACTTTACAATTAAAGTTTGGGTCACTTGTATATTTTGGAAAATATTTAATGCAATTGCTGGTTGATAACACTCATACATATATCTGTGAGAACAAAGACATTAAGAAATTCACTGTATTTCTTAAAGATAATTTTAAAATACTGGTAAATGAGCTACTCATCCACCTGGAGCCATTTCAGGTTCACAAGTATGAATGAACTCGCCTTTTTTTGTGGAGAACCTTTATAATAATGCAGATCATGTGTAAGGTCAGAACCTCAGCTAGTATCAGTCACTGTGCCTGTATTGAAATGAAGGGTATCTACAGCTACAGAGAATCTTTTCTTTCACTTGAAAATCTAAAGGCCCAGTTCTCAAGGTATTATCATTCTATTTTTATTCTTTCTTTGTGAAAATGGTATTAAAAAATGGTCAAAATAATTATTGTGTACACGTTATCCAATTTTGATATTTATTACGTGCTGGCATGAATTCACAAGAATTTAAAAAGGATTATGAAGAAAACTATCAACCAAGTGTTACAGAACTACATATTATTCGAATATTTTGGGAAATGTTTGTAAATCACAGTTGAGGGGTTTGAACTGGATCTGCATTGAATAACATTAAAAATACTTTCAAGGAATAGAAAGTGATACAGCTAAAAGTAATATGGGTGGAATTCTAGCAGGTGTAAGTTGGGGCAAGATCTCAGTCTAGAAAAGGAATTCAGCTCATGTGAGGTGATGTGGCACCTCCCCCGTTCCCTAGGCCAGGTCTCCCGTGCCGGCTCCCAGCGCTGCAAAGAGGGGACACGGGGCCCTTGGCAGGAGCAAGGGAGCAGTTCGGAGATAAGCCTTCCAGGCTTTTGAAGCCCATGCCTAATGTCGAGAACAAAAGAGAGATTCAAAAGGAGGTGTTAATGCTAACAGCCAACATGTACATGATAATTGACTGCTTACAACTTTCACTGAAACAGAGAGATCAAGACCCTTTTCCACCTAAAGTGTCTGAAGCTTACTGTCCTCTGCCCTGTGAAAGTGCCAGAGGCGACCTGAAAAAAAGACCGATTCTGTCACTTTCCATTAAAACAAACACAGCAGGCAGTAAGGTTTGCAGGATTCATTTGGGACAAAGAGGACAAATAAGAGAGAGCCTGACTAAGACGTGGTCCATTGACACAGTAAAGCTGCTGTAAGTATCTATTTAATAAAGCTACATCCATACGACGTACAAAGCCGAGCTAGTATCAACTCCCTTTCTCTGATTCACTCAAAGCATTTTGGAAGGTATCTTCTCTCCATGGACTTTATGCTGTATCATGTATTGTGTCCTCCCTAGGCCAGCATAAAACATAAATCCAGTATAAACATTGCATTGTATCCTGTGGCAAGTTAAACAAAAAACAAAAAAATCAATTGCGGCTCCCTCTGTTCTGGAGTGAATTTGTCCTGTCAGCTCATCTGGTAATGCACAAATCTGGTAGGGAGGAAAATGGCAGCACAGGCTGGAGGGTATCACGAAAAGAATTCCTGAACTGACATGCTCAGCCACACGGTATCAAGAAATAAGATTTAATTAATAAGGTTATTAAATAATTGCTACTAGGCTTTAAAAAATGTCTGGTTTGAGACAAGTGAATGAAATTCACATTTGTTCTAACAGTGACTGTACTTTAAATAGGGTGCCTCAGGAAACAGTGTGATCAATATTACAAGATGACATTGTCTGTGATGTGTGAGAACCATGTTCTTGAGCAACATATTTCTTATGATGGAATTATATTCAGAAAGCAGTATTGGACTGACCCATTTTACCCCTTTGATAATACTAAAAACATACCACTTGGTTCTGTATTCGAAAGTAGTCCAGACTATATTTCTGTTTTATAAATGAGGATTATCATTTGAAGGATCTACAGTAGGAAACATATTTTAGACAGAAAGTAACTGAAGAAATAGAAGAAAGAGAATGTTCCAGCAGAAATTATAACACCAGAAAACAGAATTTTAAAAAAGAAGAAAAAAAGAAAAAGAAGTTGTCAGTCAAGGGAACCATAGATTCATGGTATTGTGGAGGTTTGCAGGGACATCTGCAATCATCTGCTCCAACCCCACTGTTCAGAGCAGGGTCAGCAAAAGCAGGCTGCCCAGGACTTTGTACAGTAGGTTTCTGAACAGCTCTGAGAACTGAGGCTCTACCACCTCTCTGTGTAACCTGGTCGAAAGTACAACTGCCCTCAAAAACATTTCTTGTTGTGTTGCTGCGCAGCCTGGTGACGTCTTCTCATGGTGACGGTTTCTCAACAAAGTCTCCTGCAGGCTAGGAGACCACCTCCCACGGCTCCTGCTCCAGTGAAAGGCTCCAGGCACTCCCAGCAGCCTGAGGTCTGCAGAACTCAATCCTCCTTCTGAAGCTTTATTCGGAAGCTGTCCTAGAATGAAATAGGTGAGAATACAAAAGAAATTGGAATAGGTGTTGTGAAATAATCTAATCCGTGGAAGCATTTCTTGTGTAATCAGAATGTTGGGAGGCTTTTCCCCCTTGGTCTGGCATATTCAGTTTCCAAAACCTGCAAGGTCTACCTATACCAGATCCCACTATTTGATTACTCGCCTTACCAAGTTACTTGGTGAAGACAATACGATGTATGTGTCAGCATGTTTCTTTTGCACTGACTTTCCAAAGATGACACAGTGGTTAAAGCAGTTTTATTTTGTCTACAGTAACGTTAACATTGTGTGAACTACTCTGGGAGTACAAAAGATAGAAAATTTGGTAACAATACAGTCAAAGCCAAGAGGAGAGGTAAAACAGATGGCTTAGATGGACTGAAAGGAATAAGAGAAAAATAAGATGAAAAAAACCCAGGATTAGCAAGAAAAGTTTTCACATTAGACATAAAATCCAAGGGCTTAATGAGACCAATTTAGACCAAGAGATCATTGCCAACCCTCAAGACTGTAGTGACCACCAAAATAGCTATTATTAGCATTTATTAATTGCAGAGCAATGACAACACAAATGATGCAGAGTTTGTATGGTTATGTGCATCACATACAGATAACTTCCCAGAATGGGAAAACAAATGTTAAACAGCCTCTGCTGAAATACCTTCCAGGAGTGCTCTCTGTATCACAAAGCATGCTTCTTTTTGTATTTTTATTTTTACTTTTCCTTTGGGTTTTTTTTTTTTAATATATCAAAGCCTTCTGCTAAAATATGTTAGAGAATTTTTCCTCTTTCAAACATGACAATGTTTTCCTTTCAAACTGACAATGAATGCTATTAAAATAAAAGCTTATTTAAAGAAAATCCTTTCTTCCCCTCTGATGTAGTCAGTCACCATTTTGAAATTGTATTGAGGCAACGAACAAAGTGAAAAATGAACATGTAATGATCAGAGCCAGTGGAATACACTTACCTCAGGCTCCATCCTTGTTGTGCTCCTGCCTGAGTGTGGCTCTCGGCTGCTGGTGGGTTTTGTAACCTCTGCATTTCTTTCTCTGCAAATGCTTTGTTACTTTTTAGCTCAAGAATATGGTCTTTAGTTGCTGCAAGCTGATGAAACAGTACAGCTCTGGGAAAGAAATACTGCATTTAATTGATGTGGATGCCCTCTTCTGCCTTCTAACAGGTCCATAAAGTAGAACCAGCTTTGATGCCCAGTTCCAGGGTCCACCTAGTCCAGCTTCCCTGTCTGTTAGAAGTCAGAAGAGGAAGGTTAGGGAAAGCATGTGAGAATGTTGCAAACATTGAGAGTTACTTCCGCAGATATATTCTTCCTTTCTTTCCTAGCCCTTGGCTTATGGCCTTTCTGAGCCCAAGGTTTTCATGTGCAACAGTTATTGATGGATTTTTTTCTTCCAGTCATGTCTAATCATTTTGAATGGTGTGCTCTGTAATGCCTGTAAATGTACTAGGGTACATTTTTCCATTTTGGGACCCGCAACTTAGCTGGAAAATGAGCTCCACAGAGGAATTATGAGCCATCAGAAAAAAAAAATCACGTCTTTTTGGTCGTTTGAAGTTTTCTGCTTTATAGCTTCATCTGCTTCCCTGTCATTCTTAGATTATGAAAACTAAGACATAATAATTTCTTATCTGCCTTCTTTGTACTATCACAGTTTTATAAATCTTTATCATATTCATCCTCAGCCATCTGTTTTTTTCAAGCTGAAGAGTCTTAGCCTATTTAATCTCTTTTCATAGAGAAGCTGTTCCATATTTTTACTCATCCCAGTTGCCCTTCTTTGTATCATTGCTATATTCTTTTAGAGATGGTAAGACTAGACATGCACAGTATTCAAGGTTTGTGGAGGCACAATGGACTTGCATTCAGCAGAATGCTCTCTTCTGTTTTGCTTTCTATCCCTTCCATAGTGATTCCTAACACCCTATTTCCCTTTTTGACTGCAGCTGTGATTTCTACACACAGTGATTCTGCGTTTTTTTCCTCCCTCAAATAACTGCTTGAGAAACTATTCTCGTAAATTATTTGCTTTTGTCTGTTTTTTAAAGTATTTTCAGGAATTTTGCCAGTGCTTGTCTGAGCACTTCTCAGACCCAGGAACCCGCTGACTATTGGGTAATATCTGAAGTTCAGTTGCTAACGGACGTGAAGTCATGTTTGCACTGCCAGGCAAACTTTCCTGAAATTATACTAAAGACATTTAGGAGTCAAATTAACTGAAGCAGGCTGCCAGTTAAGGCAACCTCTCAACAGCAGAGGTAAAAATATTAGAAGACATTGGACAGTTAGCCTGTTCTTGCTGATCTGGGTGGAAGAGCATGAGTATGCTGGAGGAAAAGTCCCGGCACCATAAGTGGTGCGACTTAATAACCAGAATTTTAGGATTCATCAGCAGAACTCAAAATGGTGGGATCATAAGATTGTTAGCATTTAAAATAATGATCAGTTACCTGTGAGTTTTTGTGGTACTAGGAAGGAATTTTTAAAGAAAATGAAGTGTCCTTGTTGTGTAGCAATTAGTGTACTGATTTCTGAATTGTTACTTCACTTGTCATTCTCAAGAATTCTATAAAGAAAAGAAATTCTAACAAATAATTGAGAACAAAGATTACAGGGTTGGGGTTTTTTTCTCTTCTCTGTTCCAGTGTAGACATTTCCTGTACTTTTAGAATAATGATTGTTAGAAGATCTACAGAAAATTAAGTCATTGAGTCTACACATCTTAGTCAAGCCATTTGATCCACTTTATTCAACTATTAAGGAAAGGCAATATTTACTTACGTAACTCATGAGTACTGTGAGTGATAATTAATGCTTGTAAGATGTAGTATGATTGAAATAAAGAGCTATGCAGTTCCAAAGAATTATTAATTTTATTATCATCGTTATTACTGTACTGAGCTATTGGAAATTACTTGAAGATAGCCAATTACTGTGGATTTTCTTGAGATGACTTTGTAGGGTATTAAAACAAGAGTGTTATGCTGCAGAAAACTCATAATGAAGTTGTAAAAGTGAGATAATATCCCGTGCCTTAAAATGATATTGTACATCCTGGAAGCAAAAAAATCCAAATAATGAATAAATTCTGATTAAGACAAAAATGTGCTGACCTTTCTTTTCACTTGTAGTTTATAGTGACTCATTTACTGCTTGCTGCAAATTCCCCATCTCTGTCTCCATGATTTTTGAGTCATATGCCAGAAATGTTTGTGATTTCTGGAAAAAGGTTATGGCCAATGGGCAACTGGATTTCTGCAGTTTAACAAGGGTCACTTGTCAGGAGAGCTGCTGAACTGGATAGTGTGATAGCTCCTGCCACTGAGAACGTGAGCACAGGCCAGCTCTTGTGGTCCAGCAGGTGATGAGCCACTTGATAAGCTGTGGTGACCCTGTGGCGGTGACCCCTGTACACCAGAGCGTGACTAACAGCAGCATGGCTGGATCAAGAGATGCCTGTCCCTAATGCTTCCAGCTCTGGGCTTTGATTCTCTGCTGCATAGGACATCTCCTTCAGTTAAATCAATCTGGCTACATGACTGTGCTTTACAGCACAGTATGCTGTGAAATGAATCCAATTAAAAATGGCACTAACACCATCATTTTGGAAAAGGTTTCCTTTTAAAAAGTAGGTCATTTATAAAGCTGTTTTAGAACATGGCTGTACCTCGAGATTGTCTCCATGAAGATTTAAAATAGCTTTGTTAATATCTACTTTAAATGGTTATTTGGATTAATATTCTTGAGTTTCCCATGAACACAGTTTGAATTATACTGTGAAGAAAATTAATTGTTTCCACTGGCAGTAAGGAATAATTTCTTACACAGAATTTCTGCCTCCTACTTGACCGGATTTCTAGACATTCCAATTTAAGTTCTTGATGAGTTGAGAATAAAAGATTTCCCTATTCTAAGATGAAAGATTAATTACAGAACAAAGATTGTCTACAAAGAAAAATGTTATTCCTCACCCTTTACCAATGCTGAGAGAAAGTAATTAGTTAGGGGTCTAATCAAACCCCCAGCAGGATTTGTAGTGAAAGGTTAAACCATCCGTATCCTTGCTGACACCTTACTGTTCTGGGTGCTGGAAAGAGCTCTGGTTTAATTGCAACAATCCAGGGACCTAACAAGACACTCTCCCTGTGACAGCAGTCTCTCAAGTATTGGAAAGCATGATCTAGAGGGACATGGGATTTCACAATAGCTGACAAAATTGTGCAATTGTAGCAGTGCCGTGCAGGAGGAAATGGTGCTGTGGATTCAGAGAGGTGGTGACTCTCAAAGGGCTCAAATGCAAGTTTTTACTGCTTCCTTTGGGACATGCTTTGTTGGGATATCAAGCCAATTCCACTGATGCTGTAAATATTTCAGTGTTGACAGAAAGCAGCTTGGGAGAAAAGAACCTGGGGGTCTTGGTGGACACCAGGTTGAACATGAGCCAGCAATGTGCCCTTGCCACAAAAAAGTATCCTGGGCTGCATTAGGCAAAATATTGCTTGCAACCTGAGGGAGGTGATCTTTCCACTTTATTCAGTGCTGTTGAGGCCACACCTGGAGTAGTGTGTCCAGTTCTGGGTTCCTCGGTACAAGAGAGACATGGACCCACCGGAGAGTCCAACAGAGGGCCACAAAGATGATGAAGAGGCTGGAGCATCTCTCCTGTAAGAAAAGGCTGAGCGAGCTGGGACTGTTCAGCCTGGAGAAGAGAAGCTCAGGGGGAATCTCATCAGTGTATACAGATACCTGAGGAGAGGGTGCAGAGAGGGTGGAGCCGGACTCTTCTCATGGTGCCCCGGGACAGGACTAGAGACAATGGGCACAAACTGAAGCACAGGAAGTTCCCTCCAAACATCGGGAAACACCTTTTTACTGTGAGGGTGACCTAGCACTGGCACAGATTGCCCAGAGAGATTGAAAACACCCACAAAGACCATTGACTCTAACTCTTTGCTCCTCACAGGAATACCTAAAACTAAACCATATGAGAAAGACAATAATTGAGATGCTTCTTGAACTCTGACAGGGTTGGTGCTGTGATCGTTTTGCTGGGGAACTGGTTCCAGTGAACAACTACCCTCTCAGAGAGCTTTTTCCTGATGTCAAATCTGACCTTCCCCTGATGCAGCTTCATTCAGATTTCTCATGTCCTATCAGTCATCACCACAGAGAGGAGTCTCCATCCTTGGAGATATTCAAAAGCCATCCAGACATGATCCTGGATAACCTGCTTTAGATGGCTCTGCTTCAGCAGGCAGGTTGGACCAGGTACCTCCAGAGGTTCCTTCCAACCTTGACTGTTCTGTGATTCTGTGACTTACAATATTGTTGACTGACCGGCCTACAGGTTCACGTTAAAAAAACCCATTGTAATAGGACAAATGTATTTAATATCATGTGAAGGACTTTACTGTATCATGTTTGTGACCTATTTTTGTCATTTCACTCAGTATATTCATGGTTCCTCGTCCGGGGAGCTTGCCCATCCACATGTCCAACCAAACCCTTACTCAAACACCTTTCACTGACCAGACCACCTTCATCGATCTGCCTTGTGAGGATCCTCACCCTCGGAGCGAGGCGCGACGCCGGCACACGGCTCAGCGCTCGCCACACCAGGCAGGACCGTCGCGCCCTTCCCTGAGGGAAGGGGCAGCCAGCTGGGACACCCTACTGGGGAGGGGGTGCTCGGGGCTCAGCGTCGCGCTGGGGCCCGGGCTGGCCGGGCCCCCGCGGTGCGGGTGCCGAAGGCTGCGGGTCCCCCCCGGTGCGGGTGCCGAAGGCTGCGGGTCCCCCCACCGCCCCCCGCAGCCACCGCCCCCGGCGGGGCGGGGCCGGGCCCGCCCGACGCGTTTCGAACGGGCCAACGGGCGGCGCGGGGGGGGCGGGCGCGCGCAGGCCCCGCCCGGGACTTTAAAGCGCCATTTTGTGCTGGGCGCAGGACGTCGATCGTCGCTCACACCCGGCGGCGCCCGGCGGCGGCCGCAGCCTGCCCTGGGCGCTGTGTCCGCGCTGCCTTCTCGGCGTCTGTCCCGCCACCCCGTCCCGCCGCCTCCATGACCCGCAGTAGGAAGCAGGCGGCGCTGGAGAGAGGAGCCGAGAGGATGAACCCAGAGGCGGGGAGCGCCGCGGCGGCGGCTGCGGGAGCCCGCTCGGCGGCGGCGGCGGCGGCAGGGGTAGCTGGCGGCGAACCGGCGGCCGCCGCCTGGGGGCTGGAGGGCGAGGCGGAGAAAGTTGTGTACTCGCGCTCGCAGGTCTCCTTCGCCGGCACCAAGGCGCTGGGCGACGCCCTCAAGCTCTTCATGCCCAAGTCCACGGAGTTCATGAGCTCCGACTCGGAGCTGTGGAACTTCCTCTGCAGCCTCAAGCACGAGTTCTCCCCGGTCATCCTCCGCAGCAAGGACGTCTACGGATACTCCTCCTGCCGCGCCGTCGTCCCCGACCCGCCGCCGCCCTCGGAGCGGCCCCGCCGCCGCGCCGGCAAGCGGCGCCTCCCGGCCGCCGACGCCAAGCGCCGGGCCGGGGCGGCGGGCGGCAGCGCCAAGCGGCGGCGGCGGCGGCGGCGCCGCAGGAGGGAGCGGGGCAAGCAGCGCCCGGCTGCCGGCGGCACCCACGCACCGGGGCAGGAGGAAAAGGAGGCGGCGGCGGAGGCGCCGGAGCCGCCGGGCGAGCAGGCGGACAGCGAGCGGGGCAGCTCGGCGGCGGCGGCGGCCGCCTGGGAGCCGTTCGGCGGCAAGTCGCTGGAGGAGATCTGGAAGGCGGCCACCCCCCGCCTCACCACGTTCCCCACCATCCGTGTGCGGGGCAGCGTGTGGAACCGGCGGAGCCTGGAGGCGGCGCGGCGGCGGGCGCAGCGGATCCTCGGCGTGGACCTGTCCCCCGTGGTGCGGGTGCGCCGCTTCCCCGTGGCGCCGTCCTGAGCCCGCGGGGACCCCGCTCCCCGCGCCTCACCTGGGCCGCGGTGCGGACAAAGAGACTGGTATCAGTCACCTGTTTACATTGCTTTTGTCTGGATCGTGTTCTGCTGCAGCACTTTATGGCCCGCTCGGGCGGCGCCGGGCCCCCCGCCGTACGGGAGGCGGCCTGCCGGGCCCCGGGCTGGGACCGCCTGGCAGGTATCACGCATGGGGACCAAGTTCCACTTCCACTTTTTTTCTCTCCCATTGGGCTACCTCACTGGTCCAGAAGTCCACCCAAGAAGTTATTTTCCAAAGGAACTTACTTTCATGCTTGTATAATAAAGCACCATCTAAATTCTTGCTATTTTTTTCCTTCCCCTCTCCCCGTTTCTGATGGATTATGTATGCTTTGTGGTGTTGCACTAGTATGTGCTCAGGGTATTTTGAATCCCAAGCATTCCCAAGTTTCAGTTTATTCTGATAAAGAATGCATAAAGAATGGAGGTTCAGGACATGTGGCTGTTCTTGATGGTGCAAAAACTTTTTTTTAATTATAATTTCATGGGCTTAGTGATATATAAAGATGTATTGCGCAGTATAATTGTTACACTTTTGTATCTAAAGTCATTTTTAAAGTTTTCTAGTTGAACTAAGTATTTGTTTCTATGGAGCACCTAAAGATAGAATCATCCTGATATTTTATAACCCTGTTTACTTTAGGGAAGCTCGTTTGGTCAACCTAAGTGAACTTAATAAAAGTTAAAGAACAAGTAGTGCTTCAGTTCAATGAAACTGCACAGGGATGGGTTCCTGATGAAGTGCACCACCGCCGAGGCGCTTTATGTCAATGAGCTCTGGCTTTGTGAAGAATGTAACTGCTCATCAAAGCAATGTATAGGTGTCTGGAGGTGAACTGTGATCGAGCGTTGGTGCCGGCAGCCAGAAGTCAGGAGCTCGCATGACACAAATATCACACTGAAGTGCCTGGCTCTGCAAAAAGAGTAAAACTTGATACCTGATCACTTCACGGCAAACTAGCACTTGTTGACCTGCAGTTGGAAGATGGTTAATGATGGATAATCATATTTAATATAATTACTTGCACATAGTTATTTTTATAAACCTTTCATGGGTTTCGCAGTAGACTGATGAAGATTCATAATGTAGCTTGATTATTTTGACTGAAAAATAACATGTCATTCTATGCACTAGGCAGTCACTTTTAAACTGATTTATTAAAGGCTTTTTTTAGGTCTTATGCCTTGCAGTTGGTGTGTGAGGAGCAGCGTGTGTGTGAGAGAGAATGTGATTATTTTCTTTTTACATTAACTTTCTTATGCTGTGAGAGGAATAAAAAATGCTGGTAATAGACAGTTTATGTCCCTAGTATCCTGGCAGATGGGACTAACGGGTTTTCATGGTGGGATGAACAACTTCACAACTTACTT
This sequence comes from Pseudotriccus pelzelni, assembly GCA_035584735.1. Taxonomy (NCBI): domain Eukaryota; kingdom Metazoa; phylum Chordata; class Aves; order Passeriformes; family Tyrannidae; genus Pseudotriccus; species Pseudotriccus pelzelni. Next base: position 13,060,391 of record JAWMRA010000041.1, on the reverse strand, counting down.
ATAGAGTCGTTCCTTGACTCTTAACATTTCTGATGTCTGTTGACCCCTCGTTGTCTGCTGTCAACAGAGGCAGTAAGATGGCTTAATGTATAGAGGCTGCTTGTAAAAATATGCTAGTGCTAACCTAAAGCATCCAGCTTCTAAAAATCTGTGTATATTTTGCAGTTCTTTCTTATATAGTGAAGCTGCAAACTTCTTACAAACTAGGGCTTAATCTATTCTATATCCATCTGGCTTTTGAAATTGTTTACATAACGTTAGACTGTCTGCCGATCGCTGCAGTAGTGCCACGTTGCATTTCAGAAGTGAATTAAATGAAAGTTCAAGGGCACATATTGTTGTGCTGCTTCTCTGCCATAATACCTGCTTAAATGTTGAGGCAGAATTGGTTGATTTAAAACCCAGTAAGGCAAGTTGCAATGAGACCAAGTGCTGAGGCTCCAGGTATCTTAGTTTTGAAATTCCTCTTCAAACTCAAGAGTATTGCTCCTAATTCTTGAAGCATCTAGGTGATTTCAGTGCTCCTACTGTTAGGTTGAGGTTCTTTTTTAGTATTCTTTTCAACTGTGTAGAAAGATGATAAAATGTAAGCAGTTGTCTTGTGCAAATTCTTAACTCATAAAAAGGCACAGGACAGGCTAGGTCAGATTTCAAGGGCAAGAGTTAAGGCTGCCAGAGGTATGATATGGGAGACACTCTGTTAAATTTGTGCTGCTCCAAATTTGTTTGGAGGCATATCCTGAAATGTTCTGTGTGGGAACAAAATATAGTGAAATAACTTATAACTCTGTTGAGTGACTCTAGCTGTGTGGGCTGTATACATAAGGCTTCCTTATTTTTCTCTTGGTTGTGCGTTGACTTCTTGGTTTAGAAGTGGCAGCTTTATTGGGAGTATAGTGTGCTTTACTGATACCCTGTTAGAAAATTGGGTTGAAGTTTCACTGGAGTCTCAACTCCTCTGACAGCTGCATTTACAGATTCTTAACTGAGCTATTTCAGTCTGTGAAGCCAGTTAAGAAGGGGAAATCTTTAGTCAGGTTTTCTGGCAAATTAATATGCTGAAATAACTCAGCAAAGGGCTGAGTATGGGGCAGTTAGGGTGTGAAAGCCAAGAGGTCACAAGGAAGCTAAACCAGCTTATTCCATGACTGTGTTCATGGCAGTTCATGGCAATCTAGGACAAGATGATCTGTGGTCCAGCTCCTCCCCTCTTTTTCCCTCTCAAATCTGACTCCCACCTACCTCTCTGTTCATCTGAGGAAGGTAAGCAATCAGAAAACTCTTCAGTTTTAGTTTTGGCTTCCATTCGACCTTCTAGCTGTAGAGCAGAGCTGAAGAAGGTTGGAAAGAGGTGTGCTTTTCAGTAACTCTTCAATATTGAGTTAGATAATTTTAAGCGTGGAAGCAGTAGGGTTTATTTTATGAAAAGGGCTGATAATACTATTGTACTCTACCTATATGTATGCTATTGGAGAAAGCGTAATGGATTAGCCGGACTTCTGGTTTCGCTCCATGTGGCTGTTCCTACGCACACACTGAGCAGTGTGAGAGGTGTAATTTGCCTGATTTTAACTCGGTGGTTCCAGGTCCTGTCACACTGGGCTGCTTCTGAGACTGACAAAATGCAGGCCCAGAATAAATCCATTGTACAATGCCCAGTCTACTTCAGTCAGCATGACTGGTTTCATATTAAACAGGAATTTTGTTGTACCCTCTGTTGCTGGAATTCTCTTGTAGTAGCTGGTTCCCTCCGTTATGAACTCTCTTATAGAATGACTCGTGTATTGAAAGTTTGGCTGTTTTTTTTACCAGCTCTGAATGTTCAACCAGTCACTCAAAGGTTATTGAACTTCCAAATGCCACAGTGCCAGAAAGGGTTGGAGGATGGCCCCAGATGTCAGGGATAGAATTGAGGTGACCACTGGTCTAGTGTAGACTTTACGTTCAAGAGGCAGTGCCTTCATCTGAGTCACTGCACAAATACATTGTTCAGGACTAAGCTCACAACAGGAGAATGTAGTGCCTTGCAAGAATTCTCCTGACTATTGTTACATAAAAGTTTTCACATCAGAAGGATCAGAGTGTACAACTGGTCCCTGAAACTCTCTGTTGCTGACCTGTAGACAATGAACTCTATATGCCCAAACCTCATTGCTGTATGGATTCGCAGAAGGAAATTTTGGTACTTGGACTTCGCTCTGAAGGGGTGTAGGGGATGTTGTGTGTATCTGTATTTCCTTGCCTGTCAGAAGCAAAGGGCAGAGTAAATTTGGTTTGAAGACTTCAGCTTCAAAATAATTTTTCTCTTACTGGGTCTTCAGCAAGGCAGAATCCTGGGCTCTTTATGCTATTAAAACAGTTGACTTATGGTAATTTATGATGGCTCAGTGCTGTACTTTGACGCCAAGGTTTGCATGCGTAAGAAACCAGTAGTGCTGAAAGCACCTCTATTTCTTTTTGGCTTAATGGATAGACAGAAAGTTTTCTGATTGGTATGTATGAGTCGAAAACACTGATTTTGGGTTGAACAGAATGTGGGTTTTTTTGAACTTGAATTGCTCAGGTTTTGCTTGTGTCTATAAACACAGGAAATCTGGAAGCAAAGGACTAGATTGACAAGACCAGTTTGCCTCGAAGTGGTGAGGCAGTTTATGTCAAGAAAGACAGTAGGTCAGAAAACCTGGACTTCTAAGACCCAAATTTCAGTGCCTCCCTGTCACGCTTGGAAGGGGAGCTTTGAAATTCCGTGTCCTGAGAACCATGTTACAAGAGCTTGAACCATTTCTTTCTGTGTAATAAATATTCAGTAAGCTAGAAAAAATCCTGAATATCAAAGGTTTGAGGGAACACCTTGGTTCTTCATCTGCTATTTATTTCAGGTGAGCATAACTACCTTAGCAGGAAAGAGTGAGGCAGACCCATCCCAGAATATTCTGTGGTAGGGGATCTGCTCAGGCAGTGACTCCAAATACGTGCTGCTCATAATGGCTTATTCCTAAACTATAATGAGGCATCCAGTATGTATGGTAGTAGGACTGTGCTGGAGAATTTTGGAACATGTCTTATCCCTAATCAGAGCACAGCCATTTTTCCATACTGTAAAAATAAAGCATATTTTCTCAGTGCTAAGGCCTAAGTATCTTCATAGAATTAAAAAAAAAAAAATTCTGTAGTTCTTCTCTTGTTGAGGCCACTTCTTTATGTAAAGAGACCTGAAAATATCTTTCAGGGTTGATTACAAGAATGGAGTCTTGTTTACCTATTTATTTGCCATGAAACTGCTAAGCAGTACTCAACATTATAGGAGATGGAAGAAGTGAGGCTACATTCATGTTCATTTTCACTCCAAAGGGGGTTCAAGATACTCAGTGGAACAGAAAAGCTTGTGGTTCTGTGTACTCTCTGTTGGCCTTTAAGAAAGCTTCCATTCCGTTTCTCTTTCAGCCTTCTTGTTTGACATTATAGAACATGAGAGTTGATAGTGTTGACTTGAAAAGGCAATAGTGTCAAAGTGAAAACGCTGCCAACAGGAAAGCTCCATCCCTTGAATTGCTCTCATCATTCTAGGTTTCTCTCCCCATTGCTACTTCAGGAATGCACACATTCCGCAGCCGCCCCTGCTGCTGCCCTCCTTTCCTAAGCTGGTTTTGAGGAGAGAGAGAGAGATTTGAACGATCTAGAGAGATGGGAGGTGAAATTCCTGCTCTGAAAGACAGGTGGGATTTTTTGTTTTGTTTTGCTTTTGTGGGTGTGTCTTGTGTGTAAGCTGGCAGCTGCTTTCCACCTCCGTGGAGAGTTTTCACTTTGTCTTTACTCTGCCGTCATTTCCTTGTGCATCTGAGCAGCCTCTTCATCAGCTTACATTGCTCACGCCAAATCATCTTGCTATAGGATGGTCTGTAAAGATGGAGAGGACTTGTTCAACATGTACACGTACTTGCAGTAAGTGTCATCTTCACCTCACATTTTGGCAGCACTTTACCTTACTCAAAATGCCAAATGCTCTTTCCAAATGGGTGGTATTTCCTGGATGAGAGGTAAGAAACCAAACTGAAACAACATGGTGTGACAATTCCTTGTGTTTCAGTCTGCATGATCCAAAATGCTTTTGCAAAGTATTTTTGAAAAAGACGGAAAGCTGCTTTCCATCTCCCCATGAATTCCTAAAAATTCTAAAATGGGGGTAGTATGTTGTTGTATTTCTTTTCCAATTAAACAATTGAAAGAACAACCACTGATTTGATAAATCCCAGAATTGTTAAAATAATTTATAACTGAACTTGTCCCATGGCTCTGTAAGGTAACTTATGAATAATGAGCATGTACTTCTGAATTAAAAGGTTGTGTAAGAAGCTGACACATCACATTTCACTCCCTCTAAGGATATGTGTCTGCCCAGCTACTGGGAATTAGTGGCACAGTTTGGGACCAGTGATGCAAGTTTTCTTGAAATGGAGCAGAAAGCATGTGTTAGGGCATGGTCCCTTATCCTGTGCTTATCCTTCATTCTTGCCAAGCTCCTGTGTAAGGTTCCAAATAGCGATGATTTCCTAATTACACAAATACAATTATGTATAGCAAAGACTAAATTTCATAGATGGTATAGATAACTATGAAAGCTTGTAATTAATATTAGTGTATATATGTACACATGCACTCAGACCCCAAAGCAGTTCTCCTAAAGAGGCTTGTGTTGTAGTTTTTATTTGTCCAATGCCATTGTATCCCGTGTATATTTTAAAAATACCCCACATTTCCATGCTATACAGGATAAACAAAACTGTCCCAAGGCCGCAGCAATCCTTCTTGGAATCTACCTTGTGTACTTACTAACAGTTATCTCATCCAGAAACCCCTTTCCAGTAAGATTTCTCTGGACTTCTGCCTCATGTTGAATCCACTAATATTAAAAAGTTGTGGTATAATCTCCACTTACCACTTGTTGTCTTTGGAGGTTGCAAGGGAAATTCGGCTCTTCCAGAAGAATAGGATCTGATTTTTCTTTTACTCTTGCAGTGACAGTTTGATAGAGGAAGCAACCAGAGACAGAAAATTTTAAAACCAATCTTTTGTCTTAGCAGAAAGACTGAAGTGCAGTTCCTGCTGCTGTTGAGTGGCCTTCAGCAGGAAGGGTCACACAGCTCAGACACAAAATTCCTTCCACTTAAGTGCTTTTTCCAGGAAGAAACACAGAGCATCTCTTCCTGTGAATGTACTGAAACAGTGCTGTGCTGATTCTGAGTGGGCTTAAATGTGTGTGTAAATGTCAGGTGTGGTTTTTTTTTCATAGAAATTCTTAGTGTCTTAGGTTATACTAAGGAATAGTCATTTTTTCACCCCTAGACCTTTAAAGAAACTCAAAGTTTAAATCTTTTACGAGTTGCCCACACTGTTTTTCTTCCCAAAGATGCATCAGTTGTTTAGGAAGTTGTGCCTGTGGAACACAGAAAAATTCAGGTTGGAAGGGACTTAGAGAAGTTAACCTGGTCAAACAGCATCCTCCACAAGCAAGAACAGGCAAAAGATATCTTGAAAAGGGGTCTTTTAAAGACATCCTAAGTACTTGTAAAAACAGAAGCAATAGGGAGAAGAAAGATTGGGGGGAAATTTTCCTAGGTTGAAATGCATCCCATTTCATAAGTAGGGAGGGAACTGGCTGATGTCATTGCCAAACCACTCTGTTGTATTTGAAAAGTCATGGCAGTCAGGCCAAGTCCTCGGTGACTGGAAAAAAGGAAACTTTGCTCCTATTTTTAAGAAGGGGAGATAGGAAGAGCTGGGGAACTGCAGACTGATGAGCCTCACCTCTGTGCCTGGGAGGATCATAGAGCAGATCCTCATGGAAGCAGTGTTCAGGCACATGCATAACGAGGTGATCTGAAACAGCAGGCCCAGCTTTACTAAGGGCAAATCGTGCCTGACCAATCTGGTGGCCACTTATGATGGAGTGACTGCAATGGTCGACAAGGAAAGATGTCATCTGCCTTAGAACTCTGTAATGCTTTTAACAGAGTCCCACATGACATCCTTATCTCTGAATTGGACAGATGTGACTTTGAAGGTTGGACTGTTCAGTGGATAAGGAATTGGTTGGATGGACACGGCCAGAGAGTTGGGGTCAATGGCTCTATGTCCAGGTGACGGCTGGCTGATGAGTAAAGTCCCTCAGGACTCTATCTTGGGACTGGTGCTCTTTAGTATCTTTATGACACAAGACAGTAAGATCAAGTGCACCCTCAGCAAGTTTGCAGATGACTGGAAGTTGAGTGGTGCAGCTGATACAACAGAAGGACACGATGCCATCCAGGGGGACACGACAGACTTGACCACTGAAACCACATGAACCTCCTGAAGTTCAATAAGTCCAAGTGCAAGGAGCTGCACCTGGGCTGGGGCAATCCCACATATGAGAACAGCCTGGGAGAACAACTCATTGGGAGCAGCCCTGAAGAGAAGGACTTGGAGGTTCTCGTGTATGAAAAGCTGGACATGAGCCCAGAGTGTGCGCTTGCAGCTGAGAAAGCCAACCACAACCTGGGCTGAGTCAGAAGAAGAGTGGCCGTCAGGTTGAAAGAGGTGATTCTGTTGTCTACTCTGCTCTGGTGAGACTCCACCTGGAGCACTGCATCCAGCTCTGGGGCCCCCAACATAGGAAGGAAATGGATCTGTTGGAGCAAGTCTAGAGGAGGCCACAAAGACGATCAAAGGGGCTGGAGCACCTCTGCTATGAAGACAGACAGAGAGCTGGGGTTGTTCAGCCTGGAGAAGAGAAGGCTCCGGAAAGACTGTATTGCAGCCTTCCAGTATTCAAAGGGGGCTTATAAAAAAAGAGGGAGGGGCTTTTTAGATGGGCAGATAGTGGTAGGACAAGGGAGAATGGTTTTAAATTAAAAGAGGAGAGAATTAGAATAGATGTTAGAAAGAATTTCTTTACTCGGAGAGTAGTAAGCTACTGGAACAGTTTGCCCACAGAAGTTGTGGATGCCCTGGAAGTGTACAAGGCCAGGTTGGGTGGGGCTTCGAGCAGCCCAGTCTGGTGGAAGGTGTCCCAGCCCTTGACAGCAGAGTTGGAATTGGGTGACCTGTAAGGTCCCTTCCAACTCAAGCAATTCTATGAGTCTATGAAATCCATAATGAAAAAAAGTGCTAATCTTTGGTATAGTAAAATTTGTTCATTGTGCTCATGTTGTCATTTGGAGCTTTTTATTCTCACATGTTGGATGGTTAAATTAATGCTGACAGAGATGTCCCAATACTTAGTTCAGGACAAATGAGAAGAGGTGGAGGAGAAATTGTTCTAGCTACTTCACTGCCCTTCTTTCAGATTCCAGCCTTTCACTGTGACTCATACAGTTTGACAAAATTCCTGAGAGCAATGAGTTGTGCTAAGAGAATATACCCGAGGTGCTCTTAAGACATGTTAAGTATTTGAATACTGATTAGATTCATAAAATATGCTCATTTATTAGCAATAAATAATGATCCTTTGTGTAACAACTGAGCATAAATTACTTCCATCTGCACATAAATGTCACCTTGTTGTCCAGTGTCTAATGGAAGGTTTTTCATCCATCTTTCCACCAGATCAGGTGTCTTAATAATTTCCCAATGTTTGTATTCTTCTGAATTGGCTTAACACTTTTATCACTGGCTGTTTCCTCACGTCCAGTTTCCTCTTCCATATTTCCACAGTATGTAAAAATCCCCTTCCTATTTTAAAAAAAATATCATAATTGCAGGGATCACGTCTTGATTGTTCCTACTTGGAACAATCTGAATGAAACAAAAAGCTCATGGATTTTGGAAAGCTGCCTGAAATTATCTTGAAAAATAAGTTTGACTTAATGAAAAATGTCCTATTTCAAAGAAATGGAAAGCCCAAAGCAGCCAGTTGTTTCTGCATGATTTATTTTTTTGACATTTTTATCAAAACATCTTTCATTTTTGCAAACAGTCTTTCATTAAACTAAATGTTTGGAAACTTAAATTTTTGGCAAAAGTAGAAAAGATAACGGAAGTGGAAGCCACTTAGACTTTGTTTTCCTTATTTGACTAACACAGTGTTTATAAAGGCAGAACAATGTATCAATGAGCACTGGAACTCATTTATTTTCAATGATTTTCTACACGGTTTTCTTGCTAGTAGTGTCTAGTCCAGGCTGGGTAGGTCCCTACCTAAAGGAAATGTGAAACACGTGAACTGGTCAGCTGGGCACTGCCTGGCCAGGAGAGTCCTTCCATTAGGCACAACTCTTGCACACATGGTAGCATATCAGGATTGCTGTGTTCTCCCTGCTGATGCTTAGCATTCCCCCCCCTCTAGAGACACTCCTTCTCTGAGGTCTGAAACCTGTGTCTGAAAGGATGTTACCCTCCTACATATGGGATTTTTTTCTTGGGCAACGTAAAAATGTAAAAAATACCACCATTTCAGAGCTGCAGTTCTCTGTCTTGCCTCACTGGAATGCTGTATAATATCTGGAGTGCTAGACAAGGAAATAATATTTCATGTCAGCAGTGTTGCTAATTAACATGTAAATCATTTTGCTCACTTTTCCCGATCACAAGACTGGCTTTAAAAAAAAGTCAAAAGATTTAAAAATGATGTATGTATGCTTGCAACTTTTGCAAGCCACTAAATTTCATGCTTTTCAAGATTTTCTTTGCTTTCTAGAAGAACAGAATCTCATTTTAAATTTGAATGATAAATAAGTTTTCTCAGTCTAGGAATGGGGACAGTAAAAAAAACAACAAATACCATGATCCTGGCAATAAAACCCCGGAGTTGGCAGTCGTGGGTCAGAGAAGACAAGGCTTGGGAGGGAGCCAGAGCCTGCCTGTGAACAGGAGCGGCAGGCTGGATACAGCTGTCTGGAATCTGTCTGGGCAGCAGGCACCCCAGGAGATGAGAGAATCATGCAGGGAAGCAGCTTTTTGCTGCTACGGGAGCTGTAACATCAGAGCTTGTTTCCACTTAAAGGGGGTTCCTGTTAGAATTGCAACTGGCAAACCTTGCCCATGAAGATGAAAGTTAGACAGCTTCCCAGAATAGGATTACTTGAGCAGAAGGGAGTTGCTGCATATATAAAAGCATCTATATTAGAGGTTTTGTTGACATGTTTATGGGGTTTGAGAATGGGTGTATGGCTGTTTTGTCTTTTGTTTTCGGTTTTTTTTTTTTAGGTTGATGGAAAGCAAGGCTATATAAAAGGGGGTACCAGTGTAGGGAGACACAATTTGCCTATCTCTAGGCACAGTTTTGAAAAATTGCAATGAGGTCACATCACGATTCCCCGGGTGTTAGGACCTGTGGGGAGGTGCAGTGACCTTTGGTAACAAAGCAGTCTTCTACTACTCCCATGAAAGCTGGGAATGCCTATGGAAATTCATTGTGAAGTCTGTGGGTTTGCAAAGCCCCAGAGCGCATCTCGTTCCTGGCTTTAGGCTTGAGGGATTGAACCTACAACCTTGGTGTTACTAACACCAGGCTCTGACCAGCTGAGCTAATCTCAGGGTCTTGTGCACAGAAATCCCATGAATCACACTAATATTTATTTTAGGGTTAGCTGGAACATGAATTGGAGGCCATGTTAAAGAGGTTCAACCATATTATCTGTCCATTTTCTTCTTGGCAGTTACAGTTTAGACATAAATCATCTGGGCTGTGCTTAGGAAGACCCAAGTTTCAGGACATCCCTTGGTGGACCACTTTAATTCAATCCAGCTGATGTCAGTTTGTCTAGACTAGGTAAAGGAAAACTTGGAAGCATGTGGTAGCATAATGCAAGTATTTAAGCTTTTACTGCTTGAGACAGGTCTGGAGTTCAGCATTTATAAAACCAGCATGTGTGGTAGATAGTGCTGGGCTTGAGCACAAACTCAGAACTAGAACTGATGAAGAGCACAGGCATAGCAGAGAAAGGGCTGGCTGATCATGGAGACTGGTACAACATATGGGGGTGTGATAGGTTTGACAGGTTGTTGCACTCTCTTACTCGCTGGTGCTTCCATGTGCAAGTGCAAATAGCAGAATTGGACCCAAAAGCAATGACTGCTGCTCACATAGTGACCTACTGAGGTGGGCAGCAGCCTGTGAATGTGGTTAATAATACCACAGCAGAGTGTGAGTACTGTGAGTGAAGAGAAGAGCTCCTGTTCCTCTGCTCATCTGATGATCTGCCCACGCTTTAACCAGCCACTTAAAAGTTTTTACTATCTTTCCTGATATTTGCCAGAAAGATCCACACCATCAATACATGCACAGATATGTGAATGGATTATCTCCTCCAATAGGTCTTGAAAAACACCTTCCATTACTTAGCAGAGAACATGGGCATTTCAGATGTTTTCAGATGCTTTCAGATGTTCACTAACATTTAGGCATGAATTAAATGCCTAAGGCTATGTCTGCATAAATGTTTTGGTTCAAAGCTATAGTATGTGAGTTGATTTGGCATGCAAAACTGTTTTGGTGTCTGTGAGGTGGCTTCCTTTAAGAGGAGCTTAATCAGAAGCTGAAATCCAACTGCACCACCAAATGTGCTCCAGCCCCTTATGAACACTAGGATGTGAACCAGTGAGCAGGCTGCACAGCCACAAAGCCCTCTGGCACGTACTGAACATGCACAGATTACTAGAAATCTCCTGAAACCAGAAAATGCTTCTGCAAAATCCCAAATGTGCCTCTTGCTGTACAAAGGACCTGCTGCATTTTCAGATTTCCTTGCAACTGTGAGCCCTCAGTTCCCTGTGGCTCTTTTGTTCCTTCTCAGTCACCTACCTCATCCTTTTTCCTCGGAAACCCTAACTTCTGTTGCTTTCCCCAGCCTTTGCTGTTCTTCTCTATTATTTTCCCTTTCCTACTGTTCTCTTCTTCAGTGCCTCTCATCCATGCCGTCAGCATCCCAGAAATACAGTGAATGTACACCCTGAGAAACTGATGCAACCCATTAACTGTGCTCTGAGAGGGCTGTCAGTGTACCCAGCACGACATAACCCGGTAGCGGTACCGGGAGGCTGCGAACTGCTGAACGGTGCCTCATTAAACTGAAGGAATGAAGGGAAAGTGATGGCCTTGCTCTTGGAGGCAAGATGCTTGAGGTGACAGGACTGAAGTGTCCCCAATGCAGACAGCTCAAATTAGTCTTTGGTGGGAGCAAACCACCCACCAGAAGAGTCTGAAGGGGCTTGCTTCTTCTGGCACTGCTCTGGGGCCCCCGGACTCCACTGAAGAGCCGTACATGGACACATCAAGGGATATGGTTTTTTGTCCTCTTCCCCAACCCAGCTGGAATCAGGAGAACAGCATCAGTGGACCAGCTTCCAGCCCCAGGAGTATATTGGTGATCAGCTCTGGTGCTGTACATGTATGAGCAACCACAGCACCATTCCTTGCTATTTCAGCCTTCTTTCCTTCACACTTCCCCTTCCCAGTGAGCTCAAAATGGGGGAGGAGGTGATAAATGTAAATTGTCTCACAAAGTGACTAAAGGCAGGAGCTTTCCTTTTGTCTTTCCAAATCCCACAGAACTGCTGTCAGGGCTGTGACTGTATCCCAGACAGAATATATGTCCCCATAAAACCGTGCTCACGAGCTCTCACTACTGTTGAAACTACCATCATGCTAAAACACCTTGTTACTAGTGGCAACCATTTTCTGCCAGTCTAATTTTTGTGCTTTCAAAGAGTGGGAAGAGATAAAGTAGCATTTCTTGTTTGCTTAGGAAGCCCCAGTGTCTTCTACATTCCCACACAGGTCAGTCTCCACTTTGCTGCTTTTGCAGACCACAGTCACGGCCAGTGATTTATCAACTCATCAGTCCCTGGTGCAGAGGGTTTTCCAGATACCTGCCACAACCCAGTCTTTCCTCACTCTGGTACCTGTAAGCACAGCAGAGCTTGCAGACTGTTCAAGTGTGAAATGTGAGCCACAGCTCTCCTGCCTTCTGCTAAACTGGCCTCTCAGCCATCCTCATTTTCCCCCAGCAGAATTATTTTGTCTAGCTCAGAGATAAAAATAGCTCACTGTTTTCTAGGGACAGATTTTAGAGAGACGTTCTCAAGAGAAAAGCGCTGAGCAGCAGAACAAATTACCAAAGGAGTACAAGTCCTTAATAAGCCAAATACCTCTGAATATACCTAGATGGTCTGAGAACACATTTGTTGGAAAAAAAGAACAACAATTTTTCCTTTTCCAGTCCATCTTTTCGTTTGGTTGTTGTTCTGCTTCTTGCAGAATAGGCAAATATTTCCTCAGTATTCACACCCCTCTGGGCTTGCATCCATAAAGCACTGGGTGTAGTGCATTTTGTGAGAAAGTTTTAGCCTGTTTGTAGGTCATACACCAGAAAGACCAAAACCCACCATCTAATGTTATGTGAGAACTGCTGGAAGGCTGTGTTATGAAAAGATTATACTGCTCATGCATGGCTTCCCAGGGACTTTTTAGTTCTTGTCTCCTATAATCTCTGCTCCAAGAAAACAGGAGCCCTGTTTCTTGGGAGTAGTTCCTAATAATCCAAAGGATTTAAAGATAGCTGTTGGAATACACTGAGTCTCTGAGCACTGCTGGAGAGCCTTAGAAATAAGGCAGAACTTAAAACATTACAGTGACATAATTCCATTTCAGCTTACAAAATTAGTTACTAGGAGCTATGGATGCATACAGTTTAGTAGCCAAACTTTTACACTCATGCATAAATGTTTTGAACACTGGAAGTTAACTTTTGCCCATCTCAGTCTTGTGCAGAAGGTGTGAAGCCTTGCTACAAAAATCCCGGGAGGACTCAGAGGCAGCCTGGTGAGGTGCTCAGAGGTTTTCCGGGCTCTTTCTCCATCTCCATGTGCCTCTGCTGCCTGCCCGTATCCGTAAGTGTGCTGGTTGCAGCATGCTTGAAGTGCTTTCCGCTCTAACTTGGCCAAACCTGCTCTCACTCTAGTCCTGGCAAGCAGACATGAGGCACCATGGGTGCATGGGTTTATAGAACCAATTGCTTCCTAGCAGAGTGGGCTTAAATGTTTTTCATCTTTGCTGACTTCACTTCAAGTGTCAGCTGAAGTCATGGAATCTAGTTTCAAGACTGGAAGCAAAATTATTGAGTAAATGCAGTTCTAAATGCCAAACCCTTAACAACCAGGGGCATTTTTAGTAGCTTGGTATCTTTCAGATGGGATTCTTTCTTCTATCCTAGCTAGAGACTCCAGTTCAAGCATAGCTCTGCTTGCATTGTGCAGAACAAACCCTCAGAATTTCCTTTAAGGTTGGACTAAAGAGTTGTCACCCTGTCTGCTACCCTGAACCTTCTGTGATGGTGGCCACTCCAAAGTTTCTCTCTGTTTAAGCTGCCAATTTCAACCCCTTTGGTTTCACTTTAAATCTGTTCTTTTGCTTATTACCCCAAACCAATATGTTTATACAGGGGTGATGAAACGTCCTGGAGAAACAGCTTTTCCTTCTAGTCTGGACTTTTTTTGTGTGTTGTTACTTTGTCTGGGTTTTTAGAAACAGCTGTTGGGAAACTGCAGGCCTGCCAGTCTCACTTCAGTGCCTGGTAAAGTTATGGAGAAAGTTATTCTAGGAAGTATTGAAAAACACCTGAAAGACAACACAGTCATTGGTCACAGCCAGCATGGCTTTGTGAGAGGGAAGTCCTGCTTATCAAACCTGATTTCCTTTCATGACAAGGTAACCCACCTTGTTGATCAAGGGAGGCCAGTGGATGTAATCTTTTTGGATTTCAGTAAAGCTTTCAGTACTGTCTCTCACAGGATCCTTCTGGAGAAAATGTCCAGCCCCCAGCTGGATAAACACACCATGTGGTGGGTGAGTGCTGGGGATAGGCTCAGGACTGCAGAAGAATTCAGAGAGTGGAAGGAAACCAAAGACATCCTCCTTGAATCTTCTGCCT
>JAWMRA010000041.1:12992469-13046384 GCA_035584735.1 Pseudotriccus pelzelni | reverse complement strand
GTCCTGCTCTGCTCTGCACTGGGGTGGCCTCACCTTGAATACTGTGTGCAGTTTTGGGCACTGCAATATAAGAAAGAAATTAAGCTCTTAGAGAGGGTCCAATGGAGGGCAACAAAGATGGTGAAGGGTCTTGAGAACCTGTATGAGGAGCAGCTGAAGTCACTTGGTCTGTTCAGCTTGGAGAAGGGGAGCCTGAGGGGAGACCTCATTGCAGTTACAACTTCCTTGTGAAGGGAAGAGGAGGGGCAGACATTGATCTCTTCTCTGCGGTGACCAGTGACAAGACCAAGGGAATGGCCTAAAGTTGTGTCAGGGGAGGTTTAGGCTGGATATTAGAAAGAATCTCTTCACCCAGAGGGGAGTTGGACCCTAAAACAGAAAAAGCATTTGTATAATACTCTCAGGCTCATGGTGTGACTCTTGGGGATGGTCCTGTGCAGGGCTAAGGGTTGGACTTGGTGATGGACTTGGGTCCCTTCCAACTCATCATATTCTGTGATTCTGTGATATTTTCTTTTAGTCTGCTTCTTTCAGACCATGCTTACAGGAGTCACCCCCTGCCCCCTAGATGGAGAGTGGTGACAGGGTGCATATACAATATAGACAGCATGTCCCACATCCTGTTCCTTTTCTTTTACATTTTTGTCCCTTACCATATGTGAATTTTGTCCTTTTCAACTTCATTCTGTATAACTGCAGCTTTCATGAGTCGTCTCTCCACAGATTCTGAACAAGAAGATCAAATGTAGCTTGTGGGGCTGTCCCCTTTCGTGCCTTGGCACTTGTGTGTGTATACCTCTTAAGTTATTCAGTTGTCACACTCCTTCCAGTCAAGGCAGCACTGGTATTTCTTCAGGAGGTTTTCTGAGTGTTGCCACACTCCTAAAGACTGTTCTTCAAAAGATGTGTCACTGGATGATTCACTGCTCTTGCATCCTCCCTAGTTGTCAGTCTGTAGTTGCCCAGTTTCTCACATGCTTACATTGTGCTGTTACATGCTTTTTCCTTTTCCACACTTGTGATGAATTTAGTGGCTCTCCTTGAGAAGCGTCACCTTCTGTCTGCAGAGAAATGGTGGTGTGACACCCATGGGTGTCACTGGCTCAGGAAAGAGGCACGAGAAGTTCACCTGATTGAGTGCTCATTGTATCTCTGAGCTAAGCATGGTCACTGCACAAGCTCTGGGCACTGGGGGCTTGGCAAGGGGATGGTGAGGAAGGGTTTGTGGCTGCAGCACTGCTTCCCCATAATTTATTACCAAAAGACTTGACTACACTTCTCAGCCGGTTTAAACAAAATCTAGATGTGATGGAATTACGCACTGGTGACATCAAAGAACACAGTTATTTTCTGTCTCGATTCCCAGTCCTTGTCCATCCTGTGGTCTGACCTCTGCTGCCTGCTGATGCACATCATCTTCTTCTATCCAAGGCCAAATTCCCCAGCACTGGAGATAAGGTGTCCTTGGTCACTGGCCCTTGCCTGTGTAATGCCTTACTGAGAAGTCATTATTAGATATGACAGAGCCAGATCTACCCTTCAAGAATATGATTTTGGATGCAATAAGTTGGAACAGGCTAAAAAAAATCTACAGAGAAAGAACCACAACAGTACAGTATGTGCCAGGGCTTGGGGTGGTGAAAGGCAGGCTCCAGTGATGGTAATCCTATGAGACAGTATTGTATTTGGCACTCAGACACTTGTGTGATCCGGGTTTCAGGAATCCCTTAGCAAAACCAGAAAATAGTTTCCAATCTAAAAGAAAAAAATGCCAGAACTTGGGAGTGAAAACTCATCTCATTTCGTTTATGGCGTGTCCATGTTTATACTTTCCATGAATCTTGGAGAAGAAGGGGCCAGCCATTGCTCTCCCACTCACCTTTAATTGATAGTGTTCCTTCTCTGCAGACTGAAAGTTCTAAAGAAATAGGATTTATCTTCAGAATTTATGTTTGGTTTTGTTGGTGGGAGAATTCTTCTGTTTTCTTCTTAACTTCAGAGAAAATAAATCATTGTGCAGTGGGAGGCTTGGATACAAGGTTGAACAAGAATGAATTTCTTGATTTATGAACTAGAGAGTACAAACCCAACACCTTTTAGTAAATATTTGTTCATGAAGCTTTTCAGCCTTTCTCTGTAGATGAAACACTAATAGTCCACATTGCCTAAAAGTATTCCAGGAGCTTGTCAAGATTTTATTTTGCAAGTATACAATCTTCACAAATCTAAGCATGTATCTTCTTCCATTTTCTATTTTGATGTTTTCATATTTTAATTTAAAGCATTTAAAATTGAATAAAAGCCCACTGAAAATTTTTAAAAAATTCAAAGGTAGCAATATTTAATATGCTGAAAGCCTAATAAACTTCAATATATATTTTACATATCAGCACACAAACAAAACACATTGCAGAATCCTTGCAATGTGTGAAATGTTATGACTCAAATATCTGGTGATTAATAGTTATAAAGATACATGTGTGTGTGTCTCTGTGTGTGTGTGTATAACGACAGATTTAATATGTGGTGACTGTAGCACCTCCTTAATTGAATATCTTTCAATTGCAAGTCATGGTGCATCTAGTGTCTGAAAATAATGTACTCCTTTAAGAAATTAACGCCAGAAATGGGTACAAAAAATCAGATTTGGGATTTTTACACATTTGACAAGATGGTAGACATTGTCATTTTCACTCTTTCTGTTCTACTAGAAAGTAAATAGTGAATTAATAACTTATTTTCTTATATAAACAGAGAAACATTCTTATATATAGAAAATGAGATTGTGAAGTTTGCAAGGAATCTGAAAGGCAGACACAGGACTTGTAAACATGCTGAACTGACTTTAAAAGCCAATAAATTTCAATTTGAGTGTGCCCATTGAAATACATGTATAACCTTGCTATGGCAACAGCACTGCTGGGGAGAATTAACATAGAGATAGACTTGGTATTACTTTACATCTTGTTTCAGACTGCTCAAATAACAATAGCAACAGAATGGAAGTGCCCTTTGTGCCAAGAACAATAAAGTGGATGCACAGAGTCTGAGAATTCTTGGCAGCAAATACCTCACACAAATTCGGCTCTAATATGAAGTATTTTTAGATTTGGATTCCTTTCATTGGATGTGCAAAGGATAAGACTCCTTTGAGCAAGTCCCTGTTAGTCTTTTCTCCTTTCTGGAGAAGAGTGCAATTCTTGGAAAAAGGGTCTTCATTTCACTCCAGGAGAAATTCTTACTCATTTTAGTAAAATATGGAGGGTGCTTTTTTATTATTATTTTGGCACAGGAACTCAAAATTCAAATCATGATATACTGACAAACTCCAAACTGGGGTGAGGGACTGGTGAGAGAGCAGACTTTCCTTGAAGTCTCACAAGGAACTCCTGTTATCCAAGAAAATCATGGTGTTCAGTATTTCCAGTGAACCACAGAACACCTGCAGTGAGCAGGTCTATGTGAGTGGTTGTCATGTTGCTACCTCCAATAATACTGTCTTGCACCTCAAAGTATTTTTTCACATTGTTCTATTATTATGTGAGACTAAATTTTCAGTTAGAGAGGGAGAAAAAAGATGCATGTACAGACCTTACAACTGTGGTGCACGTGAATTCCAACCTCTTAAAAAAGAAGACAGTGCTAATTTTTGTTTGCTTTAAAGGCTAATGGTTGGATCAAGCACAAGATTTTCAGGACCTATTTGTTGGTAGTTTTTTTTTCTCCTGGCATATTGTGCTTCTTGTCCTTAAGAAAATTGTCTGCTTCTAGAGACAACAGCTAGACTTGAGCATGCTTTCACAAGTGTTTCATCATCTTCATGTTCTAATGGTTATCTTAACCACAACACAGCCATGGTTTCTGCACACGAAGGAGGACGATTTTGGCTCTGCTCTGCACAGGACTCTCTTCTTCCCCTCTGAATTCAGTGGAAGCAGGGTTGAAACAGCGGCTTGTAACAAAGACAGCATTGTTCAGCATTGCAGGGGTCTGGGATGCTGGTGATGCCTTTCGTCTTTGTGCTCACTTCCTCTGGCTCATTAGGGCTGTGGCTTTTGGTTTTCAGCTCCAGCCTGTATGTTTGCTGCAGGTCCTCAGCGATGTTTTGTGGGCTCTGGTGCTTACTGAGCTATAAGGCAGGTGTTCCAGCAATACTTTCAAATGCAACATCTATTGTAGGGGAGTGGGATCTCTCCTCCTAATTTAAATGCACAATATCTAAGATTGGTTTGCATTTCACTCTAGATTAGATTTGCATGGTTTGTTGATTATTTTTGCCTGCCTTTTCTTTTTTTTTTTTTTTAAATTCCAGCACTAAGAGGTAAGTTAAACCCCAAGAGGCTGCCTTAAGCACCTTAGCTCTCATTTTGATATGTCAATCAGCAGTGTGTTTCCTTCACACAGGATGTCAGCTGGCTTGATTTTCTTTGCTGAAGTGGCATTAAAACAGCATTAAGAGAGGCTGGAAAATTGAGAATTATGGGAAGTATCAGGACCTCAGTCTTGTAAGAGGTCCCTAGAGGAGCACTGATATGTTGTTCCAGTCTAGAAAGAAGCCCTAGCACCCTGGTTAAGTGGGTGTAGGTCACATAGAGTATTTGGGCAACTCCAGTGGAGAGAGGAGATAGTCAGCATCAAGAGGATAGTGGATTATTTTGTAAGCACATGCATAAGCTTTCAAAGGGCATATTTCAAAATTCTGATAAGTAATGATACTGTTTTTGCAGGCTAAACTATTAAAATTAATTACCATCTATTTTCATTTTTTATAATTACTGTAAAGGTTAGAGAGATATATTTGTTCCAAATTAGATTTTATTCTCATGCTCAAGTACATGTTTAGATTAATTCTACCTGAAGTGGATGAACTATTTTGGTTTTAGGAAGCAATATGGGCAAATTTCCCAACTGGGCATTTTAAAAGCAGGAATCTGAAACATCAAATGCCCTCATCATCCCTTGATGAAGAGATCTTCTCCCTGCAGGGAAATCTATATTTATTGTTGTTCATGCCACATTTCAAAAGCAATTCAGCTATAAATTGCAAAGATACAGTTAAAATACATTTTTAATTGCTACTAGTATTTCCAAGGCTCTCAGCAGCTAGTTTGTTGAAACTGTGTCGTATCTGGGTGCATCTGCTACCAGTGGAAGATAAAATAATTCTCTCTGCTTTGGTATTTCCAGGTTAGAAATTAAGTCCTATATTTAGTTCCCAGTTTCTCCTGTCTTCTCTTCTCAAGACTGTATGGCAGCTATGGAGGTTTTTTCCCCAGCTTCCCCCAGAGTCCGTGGGGAGCCTTGGCTGTGGACTGTGCTGGCTCACTCTCCCTGATGGGTCCAGGTGCTGTGGCTGTAGAAAACCAGCCCTTCCTTTGCACCTCCACCTGTGGTCCTCAAGGATGCAGGATGAGGCTGGAGCAACTCCACAGCTTGGGAAGGAGCGCTCCGTGAAGCAGTGGAGGTACTGCTGCCCATGCCCTGCCTCCTGTGCAGCACATCTGACTCTGGCATCCAAGGTTAACAATAAACACACTCTCCTTTTAGGCTGCCAGTGTTACAGAGCCTGGGAATTGTATCCTGCTTTGGGAGAGCTGGAGGAAGCAGCGTGAAACCCGTGTTTATAAAAGGACGTGAGATATAAACTAACACTCCCTTTCTGATATCTGAAGATTTATCTCTCTGTTAAATTCCTCAAGGGAAAACTGCAAAAATTCAACCTCAGTGTTAATTAGGAACCCAAAAACTGCATTTATCTAAATTTGCATATGGAAGAGAAGGTGCTGTAATAAAAGAGAGATTTAACTATACATCCCTCTCTGCAAATATAAACACAGTTTTCCCTGTGTTTATGCTAGACTGTCTACAAATGCATTGTAATACCAAAAAGGGATGCTTGGACCTGTGAGCACAGCTCTTTGCCAGGGCTGTGTGCTTTGGCAAGCGCAGTGGCTGTAGCATACAGACCAATGGTGACTGCTCTGCAGCAGCTCTGACCACGGCATGAAAGGCAAATCCACAGCAGGATTTTGAGTAAGATGATCTGAGGTCAAAGACGGGAGATGAGCAGCTGGGGAGGAAGATGTACAATTATTCTGAACCAGAAGGAAACACTGCCTGAGCAGCAAGGATGAGTAAACAGGATAATTACCAGGAATTTACAGTAGTATTAGTGCAATCATAGGATGGCCTTTGTTTGAACAGAGAGCAGTGGAAAAGCAAGACATAAAATCCTGGTTAAGAGTGGTAATAACAGAGATTTTACAGGAGATCTAGTAGCCATGGAGAAAAAGGGAATGGGGAAAAGTATGAATTAATTTTTGAGATATCAATAGACCTTGCAGGAGGAAAGAGCAAGAAAAATACGTGGGTCTAACTGCTCACTCACAGATGTTGGTGCAAATGCAATAGTAATAACTGGAGAAAAGGACTTAAATAAGCAGATGTAAAAGAGAAGCAGGGTAGCACCTCCACTAGACGTAAGAAGGAGAAGACAAAAGAAAAAGAACAGGAAGAAAATCTCAATAAGCAAAGGATACACATAGCTGTTGAAGATGAGGGAGAAGTAGGGAAAAATGAAAAAAGCAACTCTTATTCTTAAAAAAGAGGTGGAGAGGCCTTCAATGCCTGACAGAGGGAGAAGCTGGTAAGAGGAAGAAAAGGAAATCAAAATACTGGAAGCAAAAGCCTTGAGGTTTTGAGAAGCCTGGAGATGAGGGGGAGGAGGGAGAGCAAGCAGAAAGCAGAAAAGGAGGTGGAGCTGGGCAGGCAGCTAAAGCCTTCTAGGCTCCCAGGAAGAAGGAAAGAAACCCAGGGAAAAAAATGGTTAGTGAGAGGCTGAGAGGAAGTGCAAGGGGGGGTGTGGGGACATGAGCTACAGAATTTCAACTGGAGCAGTGGATTGCAGTGGGAATGAAGCAGGAGAGATGTGTGGTAATGGGTCCTCACACAAAGCCTCCTCCCTTTTGTGTCTCATCACATTTCTGTCAATTTGATTAAATTAAGCAGTTGATCTCGTTATCCAGGTGATGTGTGGCTGACACGTAGACCCAAGGAGCACACAGAGTCTATAGGAAAAATTGATTTATGGATCAGTGGCCAAAATTCTAAAAAAAATCCCAAAAAAACCCCCCAAGCAATGTGCTCCCACACAAAGCTTATCTTTTTCCATTTCCTTGGGTTTAGTATTTTTCTTTTGGTGGTGAAAGAACAAAAGCAGAAACAGGATTCTCTGCATCTGATGAGAAGAAAAATATCTGATTTCAGGTCTCCATAAGGAATGCTAAAGGAACAAAGTAGCAAATTTTTCCTCCTGCTGCTGCAAGAGCTACAGTTTCACTGTTCCCCAAGGGAGAGCACAGACCACATGCCAAGGAGCTGCATTTCACTCCTGACAAGCGGAATTTGACTCCACCTCTCTCTGGTGACTCCCTAAGTGCTGGGCTGGTGAGTCCTTTGTCCACCATGCTTCCTACAGGGCAGAGTCTCACGGGTGGGAACTGCGTGTGCCACCTGCCTGGGCTGTTCTCCTCTCTGCAGGGAGATGGGCAAGTTCACACCCACTGGCTGTCCTGTTCAGGCTCTGGTTGGTAATTAAATTCCTCCATCTTTCACAAGCAGACATTGGGGTGGTGTTCAGGGGTATCTGCCCTCCCTGCTGGCAGTCAAAGCTGATCCACGGAAGAGTTGCTGGGACAGAAGGAAAAGTGAGAATAAAGAGAATGGCTTTGTGGCCTAAGCCTGGAGTAATGTTTGAAGACCGGGGAAACGGGTAACATTTGTTTAGACAGGGTGATCTTTGTAAGGGAACAGAATTATTTGGGATAATCTAACACAAACAGTCACCTTGAGAGAGGCACAGAACTCCCTCGCAGCTTTCATGCCGAGTCCAGTGGATGCTGGGAGGTGGTTGGAGCAGTGCTGTTAGCACTGTACAGAGGAGATGACAGCGCCTAGAGGCACACTTGGTTGGTGGGGCTTGGTGTCTCCCTCTGAGAAACTCCTACTAGCAAGGACTGGTTTATTTGTTCTAGAGCACAAATCCTATGAGAAGTGGTTCAAGGAGCTGGGGTTGTTTAGCCTGGAGAAAAGAAGGCTCAGGGGTGACCTTATCACTCTCTGCAACCACCTGAAAGGAGGCTGTAGCAAGGTGGCTCTTGGTCTCTGCACACAATTAACAAGTGACAGGATGAGAGGAAATGGCCTAAAGTGGTGCCATGGGAGGTTTAGATTGGATATAGGAAAAAGATTTCTTCACTGAGAGAGTTGTCAAGAGCTGGAACAGGCTGCCCAGAGAAGTGGTTGACTCACCGTTGCTGGAGTTATTTAAAAGACATGTAGATGTGGCTCTTGGGAACATGGTTTAATGGTTAACTTGGCAGTGCTGGATTAACTGTTGGACTTGATTATCTTAGAGGTCTTTTCCTCTAAATGCTCAACCTAAATGCTTCTGTGATTCTATAATTTGCTGAGCTCATGGTGCTTTTGAGGCAGCAAATATATATACTTGTGTATAAATGTGGTGCTCAGAAAAGAAAAAAATTAAAGGAGATCTTAGATCTTGCTCTGAGCTATGTCTTCCTCTCTGCACTGAAACTGTGGAGCCTCTTGCACAAGCAGCAAAGAGTCTGCAGGGCAGGGAAACAGCATTCATACCTCTTTGTGGCTGTTGGCTTCCAGCTGCAAAGAGATGCTGGACCCCAATCCCCAAAAAGTGCACCAGCAGCGCCCTGCTTGCTGAGGAGTTCCTCTGGCCGGTACCAGGTACCTCACAGCATCCCTGCAAGCCCCAGCCATGTACCCTGACACTGCTATTCCTCTTCAAGCATGGTGCATTCTGTGGGCCCCTTTGGGCAGCTTTCTGTAGTGTTTTGCCATGTGTGTGGCCTTGGTTCTTGCTGTTTCTCTCCGGCCTGGGTAAAGTGCATGTGCTCAGTGCCAAAGCTCATCGTTCACTGAGCCTGCTGCAGGCTTCCCCTTATCCCAGCTGCAAACACCGCACCCGGGGCTGAGGCTGGAGAGGGAGAAGCTCTTGCCCAGTTGTTCCATTTGTTGATATGAAGGTTTGAGCTCTCTGGCTCTCAGCACCATCCCTGTCAGTGGAGCTCGGGGTCACCTCTCCTGCCGTGAGGTTGCCCCAGCTGAGGCTGAGCCTGCCTGCAGTGGGACTCAGCTGGCTCCGGCTGAGAGCACGGTGTGCTCTCGCTGCTGAAGTGAGGTCTGTTTAATACTTGTCTGCACTCAATGTGTAAATATTATGAGGAATGTGTAAAAAAAATCTCCTGAAAGCCACTTTACACAGATGTTACCATGAATAGATTATTGTCCATTTATGGCCGAGGGACAGACTTTGTAATTTACAGTTAAATTTATATCTCTGTGATTTCTGTGGCACTGGGAGTCGTCCGCAAAAATCTATTAATAACAAAGAGGACAGAGTTAGGATCTCTGTAATAGAAGAAAGAAGGATGGTGAAAGGGTGATTTATGGTTACTCAAAGAAAACAGTTTTATCTGTTTGCTCAGAGGCAGACTGCCTTCTTAAGAAAAAAATACTGCTACGTAAACAGCAGGCACCTAGTCATTTATAATGAGACAATTTAAATAGACTATATGAATTACTTCTTCCTAAAAGTACAAATAAATTTACTGCTGTTTTGACAACAATCTCATTAATGGTCAGCACCTCCTTTAACTGGCCCTTGGATATGCTGCTTTAGACTTTCCTTTACCTGCTCCACATGCTACATGACCTCCTCTCAACAGCTTTATCTCAGGGAGTGGTTTTTGTACAACTGAAACTCAAAAGTGCTGCCAACATTTAAAAGAATCATAGCAGAAGAAAGCTCAGAGATTTTCTGATAACCTTAAAAGCAATGGGGAATGTAGGCTCACTCCAGGCATGAAACCCAAAGTGGTGCTAGATCCAAGGGAAGCTCTTGGCTCAACCTTTGCTTATCGTTGTGCATGGTAAATACAGGCCGCTAATGCCATATAAAGTGTGTGTTAACAAACGTGAACACAGAGCAATAAACCTGGGCCACCTTATCCCTGGAAAAACTGTAGCACTGTCAGAGGAGCCTCAAAGATGTCTTCAGTTGTGGGCTTGGTGGGCTGAGGACACAGGGACAGGCTGAGAGGGAACTAACATAGCAGAAGACACTGAGCTCTAATGCATCTCACCATCTGGGTTTGTTCTTTATACTTACTAAAGTCCCATTTTATGAACACTCCTGTCCCAGGAATGCATACGCAACTAAAAATAGCTCAAAATGAATGTCAGCTAAAGTCAGCCCACCTGGTGGCTGCACACACAGTAATCTCCTGTTCTTTCCTTCCTTCCTTCCTGCCTTACTGCCTCTCTGCCTGCCTGCCTCCCTGGGCTCAGTGTAACCAGAGCACAGGTGTCTTCCTGCACACCAGCGCTGGAAAGATGAAGCAACCACTCTTCTGTTAAACTAGTGGGGGGTTGATCACTTGTGCTGATTTACTTGTGAATCAGAGCAGGGTGATGTTAATGGATTGCAGATGCTTCCTTTCCAAACCTCAGCAGTCGCAGAGGGAGCTGGTGAGATGGGACACAGGGGACAGCTGCCCCACCTGGACCACAAAGGAACAGATCCCACAGATCTGGCAGAGGGAGGAGGCTGTACTACACCAGTCAAAGCCAAATAAAACCTTGAGTAATGTTAGCACAGTACTAGGAAGTCCCATTCTGGTGTTTATACCTTTCCTCTAGTCCTTTAAGCTTCTCTTGGACTTTTAACAGTTACCAGTTGAGGTCTTCTTTTCATCACAGCTGAAGGGAGATAAGCAGATGTAGACAGTTGAATTCTTTTACTTATCTAGACCTTTTTTTATGTAAAATGCATCTGCTTCATGTTCCTTTGAAAGAATGTCTTCAAAGACACCAATTGCTTTTGGCACAACCATGTTGATCCAGATCTAACTTGAAGGCAGGATGGGGCAGAGCTGCTCAGCCGAGTCATGCTCTTGGAAACGATCACCAGCTGTGGACATTTTCTAGCGGTGAGGCTGGGTGCAAGGGAGCACTGAGCAGTTTCTCAGCTTTTCCAGGAGTTCCTATGTGGATATGTACACATTACCCAACCTTCTGCATTTCCATAAATGAAACAAGAGTAAAGATGATTTTTCTAAATAGCTTTTGGATCTACAGAGGAAAGACACCACATATAGGACTTCTGAAAATATAATCAGACCCAAAAGGTAGCCTGCAGGCCAGGTCCTGTCTTCAGCTTCAAGCTGTTAATTTTATCAGTCCCCTAAGGACACTCTACTGCCCTTGCACATGAGCTGATCCCTAGAGCTATGAGCATTGTGGAGTATTTGGGGGGTCCCAAATAGGGGACACTCCACACTGCTCTGGAGGCCAACTCATCCTGAAAACACTTTCTGCTTGGGTGGGAAATGGAGCTGTACAGTGTTAACCCCACGCTTTGACACAGGTTTTATTTTTATCTTTGCGTGTGTAATGGGTTCATACACTGAATGATAAGAGGAAATGTCAGGTTTTACCCTGAATGGAAGACACCAAATATGTTGGCAAGAAAACAAAATCCATGTCTGTTCTTGTGCTGCTTGCTTCCTTTCAGTAAGTTTTAAGAAAAGGCAACACTGGTGTGTCTGCAACAGCCCCAGGCATTGGGACAGGGAGGAAAGTGAGTGTGCACCTGCCCTGCTGTCCACTCTCCATGTCCCCACCAACTTAGCTGCTACTGAAATCTTGTTTCTCAACCTGCCTCTCTGTACAGTACTGTTGCACCTACCTGGAGGGGCAGAGGTTGCCTCTTCTCCTACTTGTCAGCCCAGTCCAGCGAGGGACCCCTCAGTAATGGAAAAGGGTTGCCACCACATTTCTTGGGCAAATGCACTTGTTCCCAGCCACTGGAAAGAGGCAAGACCTCCTTCTATATGCTTCTTTTTAACCAGAAGGGACATGGTAGGAGGAGCACAGGAGGTCTGAAGTAAGACACCTCCAGAGTAGGAGATGCTCAGGAGACACCTCATGCCAAGCATTTCCATGCACCCCTCTTGCTCGGCCTGTGCTTGTCAGGCAGGCTGCTTGCACGGCCAGTTTGAAGGATTTTGTTTCACAAAGGGTCTGCATTGCCTGTGGATTGAGGACCCTGTTCCTGATCTGCCCAGCACAGCAGTATTTCTGTCTGTCTTGACTGCAGCCCTCCCAGGTGGGAAATGTCTTGGTTGCCTACTGCCTCCTCACAGAGCCCTAAAATCACTCATTAGATTTCAGAAATTGGGCCAGGGTGAAGAACCACTCAGCTGATCAGAAACACTGTGAGGCAGCAGGAGAAAGGTGCCAGATGAATCAAGGCATTGGAGGAGAGGTATTATTCAGAGGGAGATGCAAAGAAAGTAAAAGGTTAGACAAGCCAAAAGGAAAGAAAACCTGGCTGCTGTGCAGCAGGGCAAACCAGAGGGGCTGAAAGAGGGAAATTCTGAAACTGAAAGATGTCATTACTTGCAGTTCTTCAGCTGATCTAAACACATTCATGCCCAGTACATTTTTTTTCCAATGGATATCCATCCTTCTTGTGAATCCAGGTGAATTATGTCCAAGCTGCCAGTACTCTCTATGTCTGTACTACCATAAAATATGCAGCTGATTGCATACAGCATGAGGTGCTCTTTTAAAGTTCATGGCTGCCTGCTACATAGTGAGATTCTTGCTTCAGTGTCTGTTCTGTTGCTTTTCTCCCGAGTGTGATTAGATAGTCAAAAGCAGCAGTCACTACCCCGACTTGTACTGTGTTTTTTGAAAGCTTATATTGCTCTCAACTTGCTTTAATTTGAATCTTGATAGCTCAAAAATTCTTTATGACTATACAAAAAAAATTATTGGTATTTCAGTAGAATTCATTAACAAAACTTTAACAACTCTGAAGGAGGTTTGTCACTGTGCAGAGTTCAAAGCCAGATCCACACCAGATCATTTCCCATGCTTCCTTTATTATTACTTGTATAAATTGCTTCTCATTTTGTTAATGCACATAATTTTCGTGCTGAGCACAGGTTGGAACAAAGGGCTCAATGATATTTAATGGGATTTTTTCAAAATGCATAGAAGAGGATGTGTTTTCAAATCTGCTGGGCTTGTCATTCATCCTATAGCTGTTAGAAGCCAGCAGAAGCAATAGCAGACCCACTAGTCAGTGGGATACTCAAGGAGGATAGTGATGTTTCTGAGGACTGGAAAAGATAGACACACACATTTTAATATGTTCAGAAAGAGAGGAAAAGAAGCTCTCAGGAACTTATAGACCGGTCTGGCAAGTTTCAGTTCTCAGAAACATACTGGGAAAAATAAGAATATAGAAAGAAAAAAGTGCAATAGCCAGTGCATATCTTTCAAAAGTGTGTAATGTCAGATACATTTAATCCATTCCTGAAAACCAGCAAGGTACCTTTTTGATAAGAAAAAAGAAGCTGAATTCACATTTCTTGTAGTGATTGTCTACAGATCCATTCAAACTGGGCCCAATATCTCATGGCCATAGTCTTTTCTAGCCTAAATGTCATTAAACAAGTGCATGCTCTGACTCTACCCAGACACAATATATAGTTTGGTCGTTGCCCATGTGCCCTCAGATCCCCTTGAACACCTAGATGGAGCTCTTTTTATGACTGAAGCTTTTTTGATCTACCTTTAGATCTTCAGCTTGGATGTTAGCTTGATTTACCCCTTTCATTCCCCCTGAAAAAGCAGAGGCATTTTTATTTAATCTTTGATATTCAGCCCCCTGGAGCTGCTGAGCCTTCAGCCTGCCCTGAGCCCTTGTGCATATGGACATAGTCAGTTTTTTGAAGTTCCCTTTGAAGTCCAGAACTGGTCACCACACCTGGAGCAGAAGGATGTATGAACATCCTCTGGAATGCACAATTTGGAATACAACCCATTTGCTATAGATAAACCTCCAACACTGTCAAGAGTTTAACCCTGAGATTCAAAACCAGTAAGTAACATAAAACTCCCGAGAAGAAAATCTGCAGAAATTTCTGTTCATTAAAATTTCTAGTGTCTTAACAAAGGTTTCTTGATGCTGCCATGTCCAAGTGTTGACCAGCTGTACAATACACTGGATGAAGAAGCTGAGGATGATCAATCTTCTCTATTGTGCAGAGGAGACATTTATTTTGGGGTTGTGTATGACACGTCAGATTTTCCTTTTGGTGCTGTTACAATCATGTACTGAATACACTGCCAATTACCTCAGTCTGTTCTGCCCAGAGTTTCAGCAACAGCCATATTAAGTTTTCCAAGATACTCGAAGTTCATATGTCTCCCTGGACTTCTACAGAAAATTAATCTGGACCTTCTAATGAATGTTTTTTTGAATCTTTTTCCAGGACATCTGTAAATTACCTCCACCTCTTTTCAACCTCTAATACTCCAAAAGGTAAAGGCAGATGTAATTGTGGTCAGCACAATCTTATGAATGCAGTTCTGATCCCAAGATGAAAAGATGCTGTTGACGAGGGACCACTTTTTCTGAGGATGGAACCTATAACCTGTGTTTCATAGCAGGAAAACCTGTTTTTTGACTAATTTGCGTGGTAGCCTTCATAGGTCTGGTACACCTTGGTAGGAATTGATTCTGCTCAACTGATGTGAATTGCCTGGGCTGAAGGACACAAGGTTGCCCACTAGTTCGGCTAAAGCCAAATCTGACTACTTGGAGCTCCTTTCAGGCCTTCCCAGATCCCTGTGTTCTTTCAGACCATTGAAAAATAACTTTTTCTTGGGTGAGGGTGTGCTGAGATTTCTGTTCACTTTAGGCTTGGTGCTGCTGTCAAATAAGGCAGATGCCACACTAAGATACTGGAATAGGAATCGTAAGTAAGATGCAGTCGGTATTTCTTTTTCCACTTTATTCAACCCTTCAAGACTTTTGAAATTTTGTGCATTTTCAAGTACCACACTTCACAACTCCATCTGGACAGTGCTCTGAGAAAAGCAGGGAGAAGTGTTTTGCCTGCAGTAAAAAAAAAAAAAAAAAAAAAAATTGGCCTGAGAAGAACAGAAGGAATTTGCTTTGGTTTGTCTGGAGAAGATAGGGCTGAAGGAGAGAGAGGTGAGGATAGAAGTATGGTAATGTTCTTCTGGTTGTGATAAAGATTGCTTCCCAGAGAAGAAGGCCAAACTAGCTCTGTGTGTACTATGTGTAGGACAGCAAATCATGCAGAAAGACATTATGACAAACTCAAGGATAAGTAAGCTCTGGAACAGATGGCCTAAGAGACCTGCAGTATTTTACAAATAGGTTGTAAAATATCTGTAAAGACAGATTTAGATATAATCAGATTTAGAGAGGGGGCAAGGTGGCCTCTTTACTTCCTGTCAGTCCCGTCATATGATCCTGTGTTTATTTTTTAATTCAGTCCTATATTAATGCCATTACATGCTGTATCTGACTTGTGAATCCATTTACCTTTTCTTCAGTGTTTCTTCTGCTGGTATCATCCCTTTCCCCTCTCCTGCTCTCTGATGGCCTTACCTCAGTGCCTTTGTTGTCCTTTTCCTCTCCCTGAAAGGCAGCCTCTTCTGTATCAGTAGTTTTTCTGACAACACCACCATGTAAACAGCAATTTTCTTCAGTTACACATTCAAAGTAGAATGTTTTTACCCTCAGATATTTAAGCACACAAAGGTGATTCATTGGGTTTTGTTTTTTCCTTATGTTCACAGAAGGGTGATGTGTTGTGCCCTCCCAGTGACATACAGCTTTCTCTCGCACCTGTGGGACAAAATCTCTGCATTAAGGGTTTAAACAAAAGTGTGGCCTACAAGCTTAGAAACAAACAGAAGGATGAGAAAAAAGAGCTATTACAGGAGAGTCTTACAGATGCTTATTTTCATCCCATGTTAGAGATCTAAACATGAGACCTGAGTGGCAAGCCTACTTGGCTCCATGCGTGATCAACTGAGTCAGTGGGAGAAGCATTTCTGGTGGGTGATTCACCCTGACTGAACACCAGAGTTACCTGCTCACATTGCCAACAGCAGGACTCGAGGGAGGCTTGTCTTCTGGCTGGGGGCCTCAGCCAGCTGGCCAGGAGGCAGGAGGCACTTGGATGCTGCCCAAGGCACTGCTGTGACCAGGAACCACTGAAACTGCTCAGCTAAAGGAAGGGCTCAGGAAATCTTTAAGGAGAATAGTAGTTGCAGTAAGTAATACTGCCCAGGGATGGTGGGACAACATTTGCAGCATTGTGTCTTCAGTGCTACACAGGACTGTAATATGCTCCAGGGACCTCATTTTGAGAACTCTGGTTTAATTGTCCTTAATTGTGTTGATGTTTAATTTTTGCAGGTTTTGTCCTGTTAAAAAAATATTCATTTTATCTGAACAAAAGTGAAAACTTGGTGAAGCTGTGGGCAAATCCTGCATTTTGCTGATCTGGAAGTGGTAGAAAATAAAATCCTATCTAAGCTGAGCTGGGGAGTGGTGCTTTGACTCATCTCAGCTTCCTGTAAATCCTTATCTCCCGTCCTTGGTTTGCCCTTTAGCTGTAATTTCTACCTCCAGGTAATCCAGGTTGATTGGAGTGCTTCTTCTGCCCATCTCAGGGGGATGGACAATTTCAACTTTTTACAGATACCTAAGGGATTCAAAGCAGGAGTTCCTTTGACTCAGCTCTCAACTTCATGTCAGACTTGCCATTTGATTCATCAAAAAAAGTGGGCCTTCATTCATCTGAGAAAAGCCCCTTCTGAACTAGGAGAGCCCTCTGATCATCACTCAGGAGCAAAGAAATCATTTTCCAGCTCTTACTGCCATGTTTTATCACCTCTCCATTGCTCCCTTCTTTTCTGTTTCACAAACCTTATCTTCACTCATGAGCCTTTCTGCAAGACCAGGGCTTCTTATCTCATTTCTGGCCTGGAATATGTCCACCATCCACCATCCTGTTGTCATATCTTCCAGCAAACACAGTGCCAAGGGGAAGTCCCCAAAGCCACCTTCATGAGCCTCTGTGGACTATCCTTTGGTGCAGCCACACCAGGCATCAGGTGTGCAGGACCCTTGGCCTTGTACTCCTCCATTAGTCAACACTTGCCTGTTGTCTGCAGTGCTATATTTAAAGAGTGAACTACTTGGAGCACACCCTGTCCTTTCCTTTTGTGATTGCAGAGTACCTCATATAATGGGGTGTTGCTTCATAACTTGTGCTGTTCGACACGGATGCAAAGCAAATAAATAATATTATTGATTTGGCCACTAAGAGCCTTTCTTTACTTCCTGCTTTTGTCTTGCTTTTCTTCATTTATTTTTTTTCTTCACTGTTACAGCTATTCTTATTTAAATAAAAGAACCACTCAGATACAGCTTGGGTTTTATGTTCCCAAAGAATGTTCACTTTTCAGTCCAAAGTTAAAAATACTGAATTCTGAACCAAGCAACATGGAGGTTGTCTTTAATCAAATTTATCTTGGCGGGCACTGCTGTTGTTTGGGAAAATAATCCATTTTGTCGCAGCAAAAGCCTGTGCATAGTATTGAAGCCAATCCTTAATTCATTTGTTTTTCTGTTTACTCTGATCAATACCTCAAAGAAGAGGTTTTTCATATTAAAAAAATAAAGTAGCTTCCACCTTTCTTTTTGAGAAGAACTTTAAGAATTGCTACTGAATAATTAACTTTGTTCCTAAAAAACATCTTCACTGCGCCACAGGTGCATCACTAAACATGGCATGCAAAACATAGGACATCTACAGCTTCAGCTGGGTAAATTCCTGTTTTCCTTTTTTTTTAAAGCAAATATCAAATTTGTCCCCAAATGTTGTTTTAGTTATTCACAAACTGATTTGTTTATCTGAGAAAAATATGCCAGGTGGTTTTGGCTAGATGCTGGATATTTAAGCCTATCAGAGAGAGGATATCCACAATTTATGGTCAGTAATATGCAGGCAGCAGAAGACTTACATGTAATCCCTATTGCTGCACGTGGGACCTGAACTCTGCTTCCCTAGAGAGTGGTCAGAGCAGCAGCCTGAGGGATATTTATAGAAAAGGGCTGAACACAGAGTTCTTCTGCAGTCCTACTCAGGATGGGATATTGCAACACCCTTGCTAATTTAGCTCTTATTCTGCTTCAGGAATAGAAAAGAGAGACACAGATACTATAGCAAGATATGAATTGTTAATAAAATTCAAAGTTTTGTATGCTCTCTCTTTTTTTTTTTTCTCCTAGCAATGACTGTTGCTAAAATTTGTATTTAGCAAATAAGCAAAAGAAAAGACATGAAGTTTAAGGTATAAAATACCAGATTGTCATTAAGCCGTAGGAAATTTCAGCATCTGTTGTGCTTTGGGCAGCAGCCTGATGGAAAAGAAGACAAAGGATGGGACTGGAGTTTTAATATGAGCAACCTGATCTCCACTGGTATATTTACTGCATCCCAGAGAATTAATGGCTCTGTAAATGAGCCACTGAAAAGTAGGAGTTACCTACATGTTCTATTTATTTTATAATAACTGTTAATTTTACTTCTGATTTGTTAAAATAGATCATCAGATCCTGATTTTTGTATGCTTAATTTAAACAGTAATTAACTGTGCATTACATATGCATATTACAATGCAGAAGTCTCTAAAAGTAAATGAGGGTGGGGCTGCAGTCCAAAAAAAGTGTACAAAACTATTGCTGAGTTCCTGAATGAGTGCAAAAAAAAGGCCAGTTGAAGAAACAGAATAGCTACTCTACTGCAAGCCAACCCACGCCAATAGAATCCCAGATACATGGTGAGGAGAAAAGGGAGGTAATAACCTAAGGGGCCACATCCATCAGAGGCTCCTCCCCAGAGTATTCCTTCTGAGCAAGTTCTGCTGTGATAGAGTTTGGCTGCTTTCATGGCTCACAGTGAAGAGAAGAGCCCCAGATATCTGGGCAAGAGGATGTAAGTGTCGATGTTTACTCTTGGGGAAGTGAAAGAAATAGATGTCTGAAAGGTGAAGTGCAGGTACACACGGAACTCAGGCGGACAAAATTTGGCACGTTGACCCTTGGTCAGAACCCATGATTTAATTCTAAAACTGAGTTGAACAGGACATCTAAATAGTGGTTTCTGTGTGCTGAAGTTCAGTGACAAACCATATTTGCAATGAAAAGAAAACCTTTAACTACAATGCTTCCAATGCCTGAACACCAACTTATGCCCTTGTTTCATGGTCACATCCATGAGAAAGTTCACATCCTGGCAGAAGTAAGTCCCTCTCCCCCCAGCTTCTGCTCACATGCCAGCTCTCTTCCCTTCTGTCAGCACACACACTTGTGTGGCCAGGCAATAAACTTGCTCTGGGAACTCCACTGGCTTCAAACAAGCCCTTTGTCCTCCAAAAATGGTTACCCCCAAACCCATGCCTTTGGGATGAGCCACCGACAACAAAACCCTGGGTGAGGTGGCTGCAGTCTGTTCTCTCTCTCCTTTTAGGGACATCAGCTTCTCAGGGTCAAAAAGGGTCAGAAAGAGAAAAGCATCCCAAATTGTTCCAAGTTTTATTGAGAGGGATTTAAAAAATTGTCTGGTCCAAACTTCAGTACTAAGATAATTAAGTTGTCTTCGGTCTTTGCCTGAGATAGTCTTTTTTCTCTGTTGTTAAAAACCTTCAGTGAGGGATGCCCTTTTAGACTCAAGATAAAACAAGAGAAAATGCCTCTCTTCTATCTTCCTGACACCGTCTCTTCCCTTTTTCTCTCTTTTGACCTATCTTTACATATGTATTTACTGAGTTGTGAAAGAGATTTGAGTGATGTGTTCTCCAAAAATTGCCTATGGTCTTCAATCTACCTATAGTTAACCATACATTATTACTCCTTAGGAGATGAAGGAACAAATACCTCAGCATGTCCACACCTTCAGCAGGTATTTGTTTTTAAAAATAGGCATGTAAACAGCCATGTTGGAACTTGCAAAGCTTCCTGGTGTAATTATTACTGTCCTATGACTGTATCCTTGTATGATGAACACTCTTTAACATAATTCAATGCAAACATTTGATGAGTGAAGAAAAATCTTCCTTGTTTTTTGGAAATAGATTCCATTGGGTTACAGCATGAAGAGATGTCAGGTTCTTGAAATGTTTGAGAAATAAATTTTTGTGTTACTAAAACCCATCTAAAAAGATTATTTGGTTTAGATGGTTAGGGTAACCATAATTAAGTCTCCACCTTGTTTTAAATACCATCCAAATCAGTGTGTAACTGGCAATAAACAAGTATTTTAAAATCCTGTTTCTCTGAGGGGAGACCCCAAAAAAGGTTACAGTCAGTGATTTGTGGTGAATTTCTGGGCATGTTCGATGGAAAGCAAAAATCTAGTTGAATGGATTGTACTTGAAAATCTTTCCTAACAGGCACATGGTGTATTGGATTTGCATAGCAAGGTTTTGGTGGTGGGGAAGGCTGCAGGGGTGGCTTCTGTGAGAAGCTGCCAGAAGCTTCCCCCATGTCCTCTGGAGCCAATGCCAGACGGCTCCAAGACACTGGCCGAGACCAAGCCCATCACTGATGGTGATAGTGCCTCTGGGATAAGGTATTTAAGGAGGGAAAACTGCTGTGCAACAGCAGCTGAAAGAGAGGCATGAGAATATGTGAGAGAAACAGCCCTGCGGACACCCAGATCAGTGCAGGAGGAGGGGCAGGAGGTGCTTCAGGCACTGGAGCTCAGATTCCCCTGATCCCCACGCAGACCATGGTGAGAGCTGTGTTCTTGCAGCCCATGGAGGTCTACAGTGGAGCAGAAATCCACCTGGTTCGTGAAGGACCTCACACTGAAGCAGGTGAATGTGCCCAAAGGAGACTGCAACCCTGTGAGAAGCTCATGTTGATGCAGGCTGTTCCTGAAGGACATCCCATGTGAGGGACCCATGCTGGAGCTGTGTGTGAGGAAATGCAGCCCATGGGAAGGACCTGTGTCAGAGGAATGTCTTTCATGTGATGGACCCCAGACTGGAGCAGGGGGGTAAGAGCTTAAGGAGGAAGAAGTGGCAAAGAAAACATGTGAGGAACTGACTGCAACCTCCATTCCCCTTCTCCCTGCACTGCTGGGGGGAGAAGGAGGTAGAGAAATTGGGAGTGAAGTTGGGTCCAGGAAGAGGGGAAGGGTGAAGGAAAAGGTGTTTTAAGATTCAGTTTTATTTCTCGTTACACTGTTCTGATTTGATTGGTAATAATTTCCCGAGTTGAGCCTGTTTTGTTCGTGACAGTAACCAGTGACTGATCTCTCCCTGTCCTTGTCTTGACCCATAAACCTTTCATTACATTTTCTTTCCCTGCCCAGCTGAGGAGGGGAGTAATAGATCGGCTTGGTGGGCACCAGACGTCCAGCCAAGGTCAGCCCACCACACAAGGTTGTGTTGGAAGTGAGATGTCCAAAGAAACCACTGGCAGGTTTACAGCTGTGCCTGTCGTGTGTAAAGTAGGGAAAACTGGTCATGAGAGCAAACTCCAGGCTGCCTAGAGGAGACAGCATGAATTGTCTTGGCAGTGGGGGAAGACCCAACGCTTGGTCTCTATATGAAGGAGAAAACTTCAGCATACAAGGGTGCGCTAAAGCAAACCAACCCTCCAAATGACAGATGTCATTTGCCCCTAAATAAATCTATTGTAGAGCAATACTTTTAATTTTATCCATCTACTAATCTGCAAGGCCACTTCTTCAGTCCTTCTCATCCTGCAAATTCATTCCTCGAGTCAATGTCTTCTCCCTGAGATTAGTTCAGTTGTTCAGAGCATGGTGCTAATAACACCAAGGTTGTGGTTCCAATCCCAGTATGGGCTGTTCACTTAAGAGTTGGACTCAATGATCTTTGTGGGTCTCTTCCAACTCAGAATATTCTGGGAAATCTGTAAATCCTCTGGCCCTTAGGTCACTAAGTCTGTTGTTCAGTATTGTCAGGATATAGCCAACAGATTCTACCTTCTTTGTCTCTATTTTTGGTCATTTATTTGCGATTGCATACACATCAAATTGTCATTGTTCTTTATTTCTTAAATTTATTATGAATATCTGATACACATCTCCAACCAAAATTTGTTTAAATGAAGCTCTAACAAACGAAGCCCTCTTTTGTTTCTCCCTGATCTACAGTTTAGTGAAGACGTTATTTATGTTTGACTGTATTCCCACCAGCACCCCTTCCTTTGCCTATCTGCCCCTGCACCACAGACAGTCACAGGGGCTGTGAGATACATGCCTGGGTAAATAAATATGACAACAGTGCTTGCAGTTATTCCTTCTTGAGCAGCGATGCCACGTAAGGTCATATTTATTTTCATAGCCTTTGTTTGCTGACCTGTTGATTATAAGACCTTATTGTTTTGCTGTTCTGACTAAGCTGTTTGTCTTTTGTTGTATCTCATCTACTGATGAATAGATACCCTCAGCAAACCAAGACTGCCAAACACCCCTGGAACTCCAGTCTCCATGCCAGATATTTGCTACACAGCAGTATGAGACACTGCAGGGAGATGATGTACCTTCACTATGTCGACAGTGACATCAGAGCAGTAATTTAATTATCGGTGTTCTGAGAAAGATTTTGGAAAATATAATGGTTTTACAAAGAAATCTGTAAATTTTCAGTGTCTTACTATAACAGCATCACTGCCAAATGCTTCCCTACAATCACTGAAGTGTAAGAGTGCTACTTGCTACTAATTTTTTGTTCATTAGTATTATGTAGTGTGAAGGTATGGTCAGTGAACAAAGAACTAGGAAGGGAACCAGCTAGCTTTACTTAGTGGCACTATGTCTTTTCTTCAGAGTGATTGTACAAAGCTTCGATTTGGGCAGGAGCATTCTTTATCTCCAGTTGTTTCAATCACTCTTTCTTAGGCAATTCTGCCATGGTGCATTTCCTCTTTTCCTTTGAGATGAATTTTAGACCCTGTTTCCTGCTGTAGTTGTATTCTTCATGTCACTTACTTTTAGTGGATGTTCACTCACTATCCTTGCTCACAGTCTTTGTGACTCTGTAACTGGCTGCTGGAAGTTGCAGTTCACCTGAGGTATTTCATGTGAATATGCAGATCTTTTCTCTAACTTACCTTGCCAGGTTCAGTCTTGTTTCACTTGGGGATCTATTCAGTGCACAATAAAAGTAGTCCATGATCCACTTCAACATAACCTGCCTTGCCCTATGTGTTTTTGTGCTTGCAGTGATTCACTGCTCCTTCCTTCCTTCCTTCCTTTGGAAAGTCCTGACACATTCTCAGCCGTATCAGTGAATGTGCTTCTGATGGGTCTGCAAGTCTAGCCCATGTGACTGAAAAGGGATTCCAAGTCCTTGCAGACAGAAGACTCATCTGA
This sequence comes from Pseudotriccus pelzelni, assembly GCA_035584735.1. NCBI lineage: Eukaryota > Metazoa > Chordata > Aves > Passeriformes > Tyrannidae > Pseudotriccus > Pseudotriccus pelzelni. Next base: position 13,023,036 of record JAWMRA010000041.1, on the reverse strand, counting down.
AGGGAAGAAGTTGGCAACCGTGATGTAATACTTTATATGGCGTGACTGAGCCATTGACTTTGGGTGACCACTGCTAACCAGAAAAATAATCATTTTAACAGCCTATGCAACCATATCATTGAACCTGTCACTACACTACAAATCCTGCAGGTAAGAGTGACCAGATGGATCTAAATGTGAAATACTCAAAATTTATACAACATCCCTACTCTTGTTGTTCCAGAGAGCCATATGGAAGACTCTTGATCAAAGATCTTTTTCTTTTTTCTTGCTTCTGTGAACTACCACCAGAAGTACTGCTCCATTTCAGATGTTAAATACAAACTCAGGGACTTCATTCAAGCAATATAGTTTATGCAATTTTATACCTTTGTGAATAAAACAAGTGATATTACTGTGATGGATATTTGTAAATCACCAGGTGTGGAATGTTCACTTCTGGTTTTACGAACATTAAAACACTGCAACCTCTCTGATAAGTTTTAATAGGCATTAAACTATGAACTATGAAAGTTATTGACAATAGTTTTCAACAATTGTTTCTGTGGATACTTTTGGAAGACTATAAATGCTTAATGACTGAAAAACCTTGGGTAGGCTAGAAAGCACTCTACGTAACCGACCTTTACCTCATGACACAGGATAATGGTGGCTTTCTTCTTTGTGTGGTTAGTTCATGACTTTTTTACTTATAGCCAGAACCCTTTTTGTGATTATTTGCCACCCAAGAACAAAGTGCTTTACAAACAGTATGCACATACTCCTAAGCTCTTGGAGAACTACAGAAGTCAGTAAGACCATGGTAAGTACCAATTTTTTGACACTAAGATGCAGAATGTGGAAGCTTCTTCATTTATGTGCTGTGACCCAACGGGACAACAAACTTCTGCCAATAAAACAACATGCTGTCATCAAAGCAGCTGCTCAGGAGCACAGAGGTATGGGTTAATAGATCCTGACAAAGTCAAGTTCATAAATAACTTAACCAAAGTACATGAGCATGTTGGATAACCTTTTTCTTTCCATTCTAAAGATTAACAAAAGGCTCATTGTCACCAAATCACAACAGGTTGCTGGACTTGAGGCTATTTTTTCTGAGTTTCTTAGGAATCAGAGAATAGCTGGCAATTTCACTTACAAATATTTGCATTCTCAGTCAGGCAATGGAAGCCTGGAACCCTGGAAAAATGATGGCTATTCTGCACATGAGGAGAAGGCAAACCAGTTCTAAAGCTGTAATACCTTTTTAGGAAGCCTTCTCTTGGATTGATATACAGAGCTGGAAATCTCTGTTAAATGATGTGTTTGGGATCTGGCCCTGACTTCTGGACCAGGATCTAGCACAATGCACCTAGAAACTGGCTACCAAAGCTAGCAGCTGTGCTGCCTAACCTCTCTGGGTGCTCTGGGGGAGCGTCTGCTGTGTTGAGCAGTCCCAGTCATTTCTCTCATCATTCAAAAGCTCAGCAACAGCAATCTGCATGCTTTGCTTGGCAGCCATCCCAGCAGCACAAGAGCACTCTGCGATGGGCTCTTTGAGTTTCTAGGCTTGTGTGACTACTTTTCAGACCTTGTAACAGCAACATTTCATGCTATCCTCCACAGTTTGTGCATACAATGGCACTGCAAGTGAAATATTAGGCATAATCTCTTCAAAGGACTAAGCAAACCCTTAGAGATGATCAGGGATTTTGAGCTTTACTCCTTTAAGGAGAATATAGCCATATATATGGACACCCTCCCCCAAGAAGAATGGATTTTGAACCTCTGGACTCAGGCAGATCCCGTTCTTGCACATGGAATTCCAAGAGCAACGACAGATTAGAAACTCATGCCAAAGTTGCTGAAGCATTTAATAGAGTCTGAAGAAGCTAGTGTCAATCTTTCCTTTGTCTGGAATTACTTTACCAGAAGTACGCAGGCTCTTCATATTCCCTGAATGGTTCGCGTTGAAGCAAACTCTCATCTAAGTGCAGTAATCTCAGGGCATTAAATTGCATTTAACCTAAATCGTTAACTGTTGTTGATTCTCCATGTTATAATTATATTGGCTACAAACGGGATCAAGCCAGCAGTGTGGAGGAGACGTCAGTGGGGTGACTGTGAAGTGACAGGCAGCAGCACCAATCCCCAGCCTCTCCACGCAGCTCGTGTGCGCTCGCAGCTCCAGGGTGGGAGGGCTCAGGGGAGGAGGGGGGCTCTGCACATATGTCCAGAAATTGCTGCAGTGGATGGCTTGGCTCAGCTCTCGCTGCTATTTAAAGGCACATGAGCTGCATGTTAAATTGGGCATTAGTATTTGCCTGGCTCTCCAACATAGAGCAGGTTTGATTGCGCTGTGCACACAATGAGGACAAAATCTAGGCAGAGCCCATAAGCACAGAAATTACAGGACATCATGGGCTGACTCTTGCTTCTCCTCTCTGGATGACAGTTTCATAAGGGCAACTCCCTAAACCAGAACAGTATTAGCAAATTAGAATCATGGCTTGCCACTGTGCTTTGAGTTGCCAAGAAACGCTTGGTTTCTTCCTCAAAGTTCCAGCACAGGTAAATCTCTGGACCTTTAGTCCAAAAAAAGGAAGAGCATTTGCAAAAAAAAAAAAAACAAAAAAAGGACTTGCGTGTTGCCTAACCAAAACACTCAGCTTGGGTGCCTGTTGCCAGCAGCTATCCTAGCTCTGTATGTGGCTGTAAAGCCTCAGCACACCTGAAGATTTACAGTGGACTCATTCTAGGAAAATAAAACTGTGAATTCTGCTAAAGCCTTAAATTGCTGTCTAAAATATCTACCAGCTGACAAGCAAACTATTATCAAAAATGTTTTAAAACACAAGTGAGCGAGAGAGGAACCAGAACACAAAGAAACTGAAGCTGTGTTTATACCAGCAAATTAAATTTGCCTGGGGCCATTCCCTGGCACTCAGGCCAGTTGGCAAGGAGCAGCCTGCACCCGTAGCATTAAACCGTCTTACTCTCCAAAATAGGGTGGCCACATGGAAACTGGTGCTGGGATCAATCCCTTGCCTCTGGTGGTCCTGAATACTACCCAGGAACTGGTTGGGAGAGAGCTACTTGGCCCTGGTTGAAATGTGCCAAAACCTGTGCTAAAAATTTTGTGGTGCAGAGGATGGGGAGTGCTGAGGGATGTTCCTGGTGCTGTTAAATTTGGTGGTACTGAGGTTGCCGGAGAAATTCAGCCTCTGCTATGGACAAGAAGAAAAATCTCAGGAAGAATGGGAACAACTCCACCCTTTTAGTTTCCTGGTTGGGAGCATGAGGACAGGTAAGACATGCACCTTGCCCTGAAAGCCTTGCTTGCAGGAGTCACAACCCTCGTGCCATGGGTGGGTACTCACCTCCTCTGGAGTACAGTCATGAGTAATTTTGCCAAAGAGAAGCTTTTATAATAATTTTTTTTTAAGTATAACTTTTCCTATGACTTCAGTGGGTTTATAAGGCTTTGTTTTGCTCTATTTGGAAACTTTCTTATTGTTTCTCACTCTGCAACTACTGATAGGTATGTACTTTAATCTCTCAGCCATTTCTAACACCATTTTCCATCTTTGAATTTCATTTTCATGACAAAAGGTGGCAAATATAAACACTGAATAAGATAGCTACAGTATTTTTTGTGATGGAACACATCAGTACCTAGTTATTTAAAACAAAACAAATAAATAAAAAACAAAATCCCTGGAGAAAGGCCTCCCTGCTTCTAACAGCAGCTTCTTTTGTAAATCCAAACAATGCGGAGCAGAGTGGTCAGGCTGGCCATGGAGCTGGGGCTGTGGTTTCTTAACGCCACATTTTCAGTGGCAATGCTAGTTTCAATTATTCCCACAATCGCTTATTCTCATCTTGGCAGGACTTTTTTTTTTTCAATCAGATCAGATCCCTAATCCAGTTTAAAATACAGTCCTGTAAACAGTTGTACTGTCACAGCTGAATCGGCTGAAGACCAGCTGACAGGACACAGGAGAATGGGAGGCAGGGAAGGTACCAAATACTGAGTTTGCACTGAGTTTATGGTGGCTCTCTCTTTCTAATGCCTGCTGCTTTTTGCTTTCTGCTCCACCTGTGGATGAAAGAATATCCAGGAGAAAGTGAGCTCAGGATTTCACAGCTGTTCCATTGCTTGTTTTCTTTGAGCTCTCCTTCCTTCTCAGGCTTCAGTGATGGTTTGTGCAGATAGTCCAATGCCCCTATACTCCTTTGGCAAAACGGTGCTTAGGCTTCCTCTTTCCAGGAAGGAGCCACTCAGAAGGCAGGTTGTGTTTTCACAGCAAATGGCAGTTTCTCTTGCCTGTTTAAGACTGGTAGATCTGGCCAATGCAACCACCCCTTTGAAAGTGAGTCCCTGTTCCACCAGGACTTCCATGATCACCCAAGTTACTTAATACTTCTTTTTTTTCTGTGTCCTCCTTCGCTAAAAAGATTAACAGCTATCAGATGTTTAATGCAATTAACAGCACTGTTGAAAGGGGAAGAACTGAGAGTAGAAGAGAAGGAATAGATCAGGGAATGCTCCTTCAATTAAACATTTTCAGCTTGGTTGAGTCTGATGAAAATCACCCTAAAGTACTTAGGAATATGGCTGAAGCAATCACAGAGGTGTTTGCAGCTAAAACCAGCTCTCAGGCATCTGTGGTTGAATTATCCAGTTTGGAGATTATCCATGCCACAGATGCAGAGCTAGCTAGGGTCTGACACGGCTCATTACCACCGGCACCACATGAATAAAGCGTTGCATATTTCAGGGTCAGGCTGGATCTGGAAATAGTCCAACAACTTCCATTCAGGACAAAGATAAAGCCTTCTCTCTGAAAATGTGGCTGGATATGAGCTGTGTACACCTGTACCTGTATCATATTGCTTCCGAGCTCCTGGAGAATAATCAGCTTAGGCAGAGTGCGAGGGAAGTGGTGTGGGAACGTGAGTCCAAATTAAGTCTAACTGGATCCAAGATAAGTCTGTAAAAAGCCTTGAACCATTTCTGTACTGTGTTGTCATAGACCTGCATGGTTCCCTATATCCATCACCCAGAGTGTCTCAGCTCTCCTGAGGCTCCAGTGGGGAACTGATGGTATCTTGGAGGATTTGTGAAGCTGCAGAAGACTGGAAAAGAGGCAAATATTAAAAGTCCTGGTATGGGTCAGCTCAAAGTCATTAAAAGGCTGTTGGAGTGTGCTGGGGGGAAGAAACTCAGATGTAAAGTAGCAACCCACAGGGGTTGGCCAAGAGTAAGTCACAGGGAAACAAGTTAAGTTCTTTCTATGTTTTGTTCCAGGCCTGCCTCTGTCCGTGGGTTTTCTTGCTCCTGGCTACTGGGGTTTTCCAGCATTTGCCAAGGATGCAGATGATGTCATCAGCCTCAGTGCTTGGGTGGTCCTCACTGCAGTCCTCTTCCTAGGAAATGAGGTTGCTTGATGGTGCAATTGCTGCCTGGCACTGACACCAGATCCGTTTTTCAGTAGTAACCTTTTCTGATAAACCTTTCCCAAACAAAGGGTGATTTTACTGCCCCTTCTTGTTGACAGGGTGAATATCAGATGTTACACCAAGTATCCAAAGGGTTTTACCCAAATCACAACAAAGTATTAGGAGATAGAAATGTTTAAATGAGGTATGTAAACAACCTTCCATCTTTCCAACAATTACTCTAGAATAAGACAGCAAATTAAATACCCACCTTAAAGCATCTTTAAGTAGCAGCTTAACTGTGAGTTGAATTTATGTAGATGTTAGAGTTCCTCCATTACAACTGCACTCCACTTGTGTACTAAGTAATTATATGGTACCTTATTAGGAAAGGTTGTGCAGGTATAGTATATGTGTGCTATGAGATATTTCTATATCTATTTAGAAGAAGAAAACCTGCAACTTCAGACATTGTCTGGAAGAATCCACAGAATCACAGAACTGCAGAATATGGTGAGTTGGAAGGGACCCACAAGGATTATCGAGTCCAACTCCTGGCCCTGCACAGGACCAGCCCCAAGAGTCACACCCTGTGCCTGAGCGTCATCCAAACACTTCTTGAGCTCTCTCAGGCTTGGTGCTGTGACCACTTGTCTGGGGAGCCTGTTCCAGTGCCCAACCACCCTCTGGGTGAAGAACCTTTTTCTAATATCCAGCCTAAAACTCCTCTGACAAAACTTCAGGCCATTCCCTCTGTTTCTGTCACTGGTCACCACAGAGAAGAGATCAGTGTCTGCCCCTCCTCTTCCCCTCATGAGGAAGTTGTAACTGCAATGAGGTCTCCCCTCAGTCTCCTCTTCCTCAGGCTGAACAGACCAAGTGGCCTCAGCCGCTCCTCCTACAGCTTCCCCTGAAGGTCCTTCACCATCTTTGTTGCCCTCCTTTGAACAGTCTCTAATAGCTTAATATCTCTTGTATTGCTTAAAAGTAGTAGGGATTTAATAAGAGATACTTTCCAGCAAAAAAGACCATGAAAGACTAATATGCTGCCCCCCATGCTTTTCAAACCACATATTCTCTATATGCCACATCCAAGAAACTTCATTTTCTGATTCACCAATACTGAACAGTGTTCACTTCAGTATTTTCCAGTCCTTCAACTGATTAACACCTTATGTGTCACATACCTGAAGGGAGACTCAATTACACCCGTGACTCAGATCTTTCTCTTACTATAATTATACACCTACAGCAGAAATGGAGGTTTCATGACTTTGTCACTGTGGCTAATGGATGTGTCTCTGTGCTGACAGGGATGTGAGTTATCCATCCACCTGTCTCCTGGCTATCAGAGAGACATAGGAGTGACTCATCTCAGGGCTACCAAGTCACATCAGCTCCTTCACACAAGTTCCTGCTTGTTTCTCTCCTCTTTGAATTTTGCTCTGCATGTACAGGAAAATCTGAGACAATCAATCCCATGACTACATTTTAAGGAAGATTAAGTGACTCAGAGGATCTCACCTCACTGCAGATGCCAATAGCACAACCATCGCTGTCACAGGTGGTTGCTCTGGGTCCCTTTTAGTCAATGGAGAGAAATAAGGCCCAATTCACCTTCACTGGTTTAAATATCAGCATTACCATGAGTTGAACCATGTTATAAAAGTGAGGGTTCCCTTGCTGCCTTCTGAGACAGCCTGCATGACATGCTCTGGCATTGATGACTACACTGCATCCTGCCCCAGGATGAGTCAGAAACAAGTGCATATGCATTTTGAGATCTGATGAAATAACCTGCTCTGTCATCCAAATGTAGTCTTCTGTCCCTCTCTACATGACTTACTGCACTTCCTTTTCTAATATTTTTGCTGCATAAACAGTATTTTGGCAGATCCACTGGACTAATTGGCATAGGGAGGTATCACATGAGAAATACAGGGCAAAAGGAAGTTCTTTTATACCCATGTAAAAGAACACATTACCTGTTGGGATAAAATGCCCTAGGCAGCCTTTTCCTCTGCTCTACCCTAAATCAACACAGGTTTCTAGTCTGAAGTAATATAAAATCAAAATTTACACTTGTATCAGAATAAGCTGGACACTCTTCAGCTTCAGGTCACCTTGGAAAGGCTCTCTGGAGTTGCTGCACTGATACAGCCAGTCCTGTACAGTCCTATACAGAGCTGAGGCTGTTCCCACTATTATGTGCAATGGGAAAATCCCAGGAGTGCCAAGGACATAAAAGCCTGGCACTGCCTTGGGACATGGGACACCCATTCTGCAGATGGCAGCGGCTGCTGTCCTCTGTGGTGGCAGGAGAAAGCACAAGGTGGTGGCAGAACCTTTGAAAACTGTCCTATAAACCAAGTAGAGTCTGATTTGGCTTCTTGCTTTGCTGTGATTTCTATTGTGGCACGGCAGGCAGCGCACCTGGGAGCCCACGTGTTGAGCTGGGTGCCTACCAGCACTGATTTGGTCTTTCAAAAGAATAATTGCTATTTTGCCTATCTATGGGTTTACAGACCTAGTTTCAAAAGAGGCAGCATAATATGTTCTTTTCGGAATCTGAAATGCTCCTTTGGATGGTTTCCCTGGGGGCTTTTTCATTTATTTATTTTGATTTACACATCCTGTAAAAGGGTTGTATCTAAACCTAGCTCTAATGCCAATGGCTACTTTTTAAGTACAACTGTAGCTTTAAACACTTTTGCTGAACGCTCCTTCTGGAGAGAAAGAGAGAGAAAAAGAGCCTTGCAACAACAAAAAAGCCATAACATTTTAACAATAAATATTTATCAAATAACAACAAGCTGTTTCAGGATTATAATGAATTTCAGTGAAAACAGATTTAAAGAAAGATTAAGGCAATTTAAGTAGTTATCAAAGTGCAGCCTAGATAGGTAGGTAAAAAAGACAGAGTAAAAGTTCCACAGAGTTCACAATAACTTTGCTGTGAAGCCTTGGACCAAACCAAACAATACCTATATTCTCTGAGGAACACCCAGAAAACCTCACTTGATGTAATTTCTGAAAAAAACCACCCTGAGTGTGGTGAATCCCAATGGACATTGCTGTGCTGAAACAACCAGATTCAGACCCAATGACCTCCATTTCTGAAATGAGCCATCCCACCAGTGTTTTTGACCATGCTGGTTTTGAGCAAGAGGGTGTCAAAAACTACTCTTACAGCATGGTTAGTTGTGATTAATTTTTTTCAGGGCCGTTTTATAAACATATTTATGTTTATAAAACATATAGTATGGTTTCTTCCTTCTAGGCCATTAGAAGCCACATCCAGAACAAGATGTTCCATAACCCAACCTTCTCATCTTTGTTGCTCTGGAAGAAAACCTTTCTTCTTGTCCCCCTCACTCTTTGATACAGTTCCAGAGAGCAAGCCATCTGTGAACTGCAGTTAGCCTCCAGCTGGTGCCCAGGGCTGGGGGTGCCCTCCTCCCTGCTCCTGAATACACTGCACCTTGCAAGAGCCACAACTCCACCTGCTAATGATGCCCTTGCCAATAGCATCAAAATGATGTTTTACAATTTGATAAGACTGACAAAATATTTCAGCTGGCTGAAGCTGTGGGTGAAAACCACTGAGGTGCTGGGTGAGAGCAGAGTGGAGCCCTCAAATCTTTCTTTCTGGCCCCTGAAATCATGCCCTGCAGAGCCCCATCCTCTCATAAGAGGCAGGAGCTTGTGCATAGGAGTTTTCAGGAATGGCTCCATTAGTTTTAATGACCAGGCATAATTGCAGCACAGATTTTAAATCAGGAACCTGGAAAGTTTTGACAAGCTCTATCAAAACTTTTGCAGTTCATCTCAAGGACTAGCATTACAATAAATGTCATTCTCTAGTTTATAGTCGTAATCCCCGAGCAAGAGCTGATGATTGTTAATTTTATGCTTTCTTTCGTTCTGCTTACTCATTATGTCAGCATATTTAATTTCTGCTGTGCTTTCTGCAATCAATCTTCATTTTAATGTATAGTTCCCTATTGCCTTTTTTTCCAGTAAACAGCTGAAGATCCAGTGTTGGCCTCCAACACACGGAATCCATTTATGATAGTTTACATAATCAGATTTTCAGTGCACTGTAAATCTGTCTTTAAATGCTTGCATTGCTCCAGAACTAAACTGGTTAAACTTTGGAACTGTTTTTCATCGTTTGTGTACATTTCACTATTTAAAGGGACAATTAAGATGCTATTTTGGTAGGGCTTTAGCACTTTCTGTGTGTCATTGATTATTTTTCCCCTATGGGGAATTTCTACCAATGAATCTTGTATTTCAGAATAACAACTAGTTTGGTCATAAATAATCTTCTAAGCTACTAAATGTCAGATTTTCTTTGGCAGTAGGGTAATTCATCTCTTGAATATAGTAGTTGACTTTTGCAATTAAACAAAGTGATGAAATTTCACAGGGAGGAACAAGCAAAACTAGCCAAAACGTTAACATGCAAATGGGTGATGAACCTATGAAACAGCTCTGATGGGAAGCAGGAATGTGCTCCCACAGGCTGCCTGTGGATTCTTCTCATGTGTATGGCACCCTGCTTTTAAGCTCTGAGGGGCATCAGGACTAACAAGAGCAAGACACAAGCCCAGGTGTAGGGCACTGCAGTCAGGGCTCTGAAGTGGTTCCTTGCCTCCGTGGAGGACCAGACTCCTTCAAGCAACGTGGTTTACTCTGCTGTGTCATCTGCCAGTGGGAAAAGAGAGCACCATGTAAACCCAATGGAAGCAGCCACTGAAGAAGCCACAAGAGGAGCCTGCCCGAGTTACCCAGGGATTTGTTGTTTTACCACTGCAGGTTTTTGGAGGCTTCAGCTGAGTCATGGCTCAACAGACACATGTGCCACCTTCCCATGAGGAAATTGGAGGGTGAAACCCCTGAGCAGCTGCCAGCCAGGCTGGAGCATGGAAACACAGCTGGGGCTTGCTTGCATTTGCAAGAGTGGGTTTGACCAGCAGCTGATCCTTCCCTGAACTGTGATGTTTCTTCCTCTCCAGTATGAGGACAACTCTACAGAAGTGCAACCCTTCTCACAAGCTGAATTGCTGAATTGATTGCAGTAAATCAACATTTTCTCTTAAGGAAACACACTGACTTTGGTTTGTACTTTCTCATATAAAGCAGACTCAACAGCAAGCATTTGGAACTTGGTTTATAACTGTGCTCACTGGGGTGTTATTAAGTCCTTTTAGAAGCTGATTTGTGTGTGGAGAGTGGAGAAAATTGCACCTGAATGTAGCTTGTGAGTGTGGACAGAAGTTAAATACAAAATGTCCAAGTTCAAGGCTGGGAGATAACAGCTTTCCAGGGCCGCAGCTGGCTTTGGTTGTTTCCTAAGATAACATTACCTTGCAAAACTGTGTGTAAAGGAGCAAATGACGGTATGAATTTAACTGGAGCAAATCCAATACAACTCAACTGCAGTTGGGCAAGTATCATTTTATTTACCTTATACCAATGCACAGGATTCAATCAAAACAGCCAAACAAATGTCTATTCTAAAGCATTTGGTCCTGGTAAAACCCGAGGTTTGTTTTGGAGATTTATTTAATACACATAGAGTTGCATAGATGAGGAGCAAGCTGCAAAAAGAAACAGGTGGTGTGGAAGGGAGGAAGGAACAGAATAGAGGAAAGGAAGGAGCCAAGTCTGAAGTGAAATCTTGATGAAAATAAGTCACAGTATTTGCACCCCTGAAAACCAAATGAGAAAAACAACCTGCCAGAGGCACCTAAGATGTAAAGGGTTCAGATGGCTCATGTGGACAGTGAGCACTGCTGATAGATGCTGTCCCTGCCAACCTGTTACCTGATTGCATGCCCCTACCAACTGCATGCTGATATTTATGGGACTTCAGGATGTGTTTTGTTCTTTAAAACTCAGGAACAAAAATACAGGTTAGAAACTGTGGCACCAGCACATTATTGAAGTTATGAAGTTAAAAACTCCAGAGTTTGGAAGTACTGGAAAGCACGTTGGTGCTCTCTGCACGTGTTCTCTGTTGAGTGGTCTTTAACCACACGCAGGATTCACACCAACAGTCCAGCAAAGCAGGTTCAGCTGTGCTGGGCTTTCTCCCGTGTTTGAAACCTGTCCCGTGTAATTGTGGGTTGTGGCACTTTGCTGAGTTCAGCAGTCCTGGCAGGTAGGAAAGTTGTCCAGAAGTACCTGATGAATTTACAGAGCTTTCAGGGCTGGATGGCCCCACAGGTGTTGAGTGTTAAATTGCCCTGTTAGATACAGACATAAATTCTGCCTAAAGCCTTGAGTAGTTTCTTGTGCTGGTGTCCAGGACTTTGCCCCTAGAACAGGAAAAAGAAAAAAAACCAAACCACACAAACCCACATTGCTTAATTGAGAGTACATGATCCTTATTGACTGGGTGGAGCAACATCATGAAGAAAAGCAGGTCAGCACCCAGCAGTCTCTGAGCTGCCCACTTTAGTCCCCTGTTTCATACGTAAGCCATAACTTTGCCATTATAGAACAGCATCCAAATGTCTCCCTTGCATTGTTTCAAGCTGGATGTAACTTTGCTCTCTCTCTGTGGGATGTGAACTGTGCTAAGGAGTAGCATGTTGTAGCTAAGGCTATGCATGCTGCTGTCAGGGTGGCCTTGCCCATTGCCCTAAGGGTGCTGCCGGTAGGTGGGGTCCAAGTGGAAATTTTGATTGCTCACTCTACCCTGTTTGCTGGAGTTTTTGTTCTTGTAAGGGACTTCTATGATTTTTGAGGTGCTCTCTGGAGGATCTTTCAATGTGATTGGGGCATAACAGCTGGAAAAGACCATCTGCCCATAGAATAATTATTTGTTCCAGAAGGGAGATCACAGGAACTGAGATATTTTTTACTATCTGTTCATATCAGGAGTGGTTCGAAACAGATATGGATCTGAGCTGGATTCCCAAATTCACGTACACTTGAAGTCCAATATAACTTAAATCAGGCTGCATGGTCAGGGTCTGAATATTCATTCATGGTCATGGACAATGCTGAATATTCAAGTTCCTTGAATCAAGGAAGAAGAAAGATGGGCTTGGATAAAAGCATATACGTGCAAGAGAGAAAGAATAATTGATGGAGTTGGAAAGTGTGTTATGCAGCTCTGGGTTCCTCCCTGTTTCCAGCTCCAGCACACATAGAAGGGCTGCTCCCAGCTTTCCAAATCAGGCAGACACCATGTGTTCGTGGATTTGTTCGTGGATTAGTTACTGTGTGCAGAGTGCTCCAGCTGAACATCTGTAAAGCTAGGCTCCTTTTGCAGAGTACTTTGATACGAGGGGACTGGCTGTCTTGGGGGATCTCTAATAAGTCGTGTTTATTGTGAGGCTGCTGGTTGCAATCTTGTGTGCACAGATTTGTAGTGGAGCTGTTACATGAGCGATTGTGGGATTTGCATTTTTGCACATATGGAAAGGTGGAGCTCACATCACCATGCGAGGCCAACCTTGAAAATCAGAGCTGGAAGGAAGAAATGTGGGAAGGAATTCGCTCCAAAGTGAGAAATGTGGATTTTGATAAGGGAAGCACCATCAGTCATTGCCTAATGAACATGAAATGTATTCCTGATACTGCGTAATGTAGGAGGCTCTCTGGTGATGACAAAGCAATGGCACCCTTTTACAGCACCTTTTATAGCAAGCACCTGAAAGGACCTAGGCTGCATCTTCCCAGGATGCTGAGCCACTTGAGCAGCTCCCAGGTCAGGAAGGGGACCCCTCAAGCCATGCACTAGGGCCCAAAGATTAAAACATCTGCCCTGAACACACAGGGAGGGAGTTGGTGCTGAGTGAGGGAAGTGTGCTGACAGACTGGGTTTGGAGCTTTTCCTCACTATTTGTATGCTGAAACACCACAGGTACATCCTGAAGAGCCTGTTCTACTTGAAAAAGAAAGAAAGGATGTCAGCTGCATATCCCCCATGCACCCTCTATTAGGTTCTCCGATTGGATGATATAGTGGTCAGCAACAGACTCCCTGCCTCTCTACAGCATCCAAGACTTAAATTAGCTACTATTGATCTACACATTTTAGGGTAGGCAGCTGAAGTAGAGTCAGATTGGCAAACCAGTCCTTGGACCCACTCAGTCAGAAATACATCTAACAACAAATTCAGGTTAGAGATTCCAAAAGAATGAGGTAAAACACAGGCAGCATGACAGTATTTGTGCTCTTTCTGTTTGCTGAGCCTTCAGGGTTCCTCTTTTCTCCCCAGCCAGAAGATTCTCAAATTTAGCATTTAAAGTGGAAGTGCTCCTGTAATTTCTTGACACTTTTAAATGCATGTGTAAATGTGATTTCCTAATTAACGATGAAGCTGAGCAGTTTGCTGAAGACGTCTCAGTTCTAGTTTTTGAAGTTGTATTTATAAACAAATTGCAAATCTCTTCAAATCCATAATTATCTGTCACAGATGATGAGCACTGAAAATATCTCCAAGGTATCGTTAACCCTTAAGAGCTGTTTAAACTGTGAGTTGTTATACCTTTGTAACTTCAAACAGGGAACGTTAGTATGAAGTTTATATTCACCACATGACTCTGCGAACTAGATTTAAGGGAAAGAGCAAACACTGTGAAACTGTGATAAAATCTGGAGAGCTGGTGAAAGCATACATGCACAGACAGTGTAGAGCCAAGTGTGAGACACCCTGTACACTCCTGTGGGTTGTTCCCTAACATGAGTGGCAAGCTGAATATGTCAGTTGGCTGTCTGAAATGCCAGCTGTGCCCACAGGCTTATCTCTCAGCACTCCCCTCCTCACCTCTGAGAACTACAAAACATGCTGAATAAGCTGTGGGCATCACCCCTTCTAGTGCTGGCAGGGAAGTTGGGAGGTCAGAAGATGGAAGATTGTACCCAGCTCCTCCATATGTAGGTTATGCCTGGGGGCAGCCCAGTGTGAGCCCAACACACCCTGCCATGCTCCTCCAGAAGGACCATTTAGGCAGTCATCAGAGCTGTAACAACATTTCCTTACATTTTTAAATTACTGTTAGTATAAAGGGCAAAAATTTTGTCCCAGCTCTTGGATTTTTGACTAACATGAAGACTCTGAGAAGGGTGGGTGCAGCTGTTCCTGACGTCCTGCCTCAGTGCCCCTCAGCAGACATCCTGTTTGTCTCTTCTTTCAGGATGGATATTTGGAAGACACCTTTCTCTCAATTTCATGCAGTCTGGTTAGTGTCATACCTCTGACACCATAGCCACCCACGGATACTCTGACCAACTAGCTGGACACGTGTCCCACGAAGTGCGCTCCACCTGTTGCAGCAGAGTTCACTTCGCAGGAGTGGGAAATATGAAGAAGCGCTACAATGTGGTTTGATCCCTATCCCTGAGATTGGTATGGCCCTGGTCAGAGCTGGGATCCGAGCATCCATCCCGCAGGAACGTTGTTTCATGAGCATTTATGTACCTCACACTGGTCACGTGCGATTGTGCAATATGGAATGCTCCAATCTATCCCTTTGAAGACTGTCAAGAAAACAGACTCTGAAATGTATTGCTGTGTATTTAAAAATGGAGTTACGGAAACAAATTGCATCTCATACCAAGGATATTTCTGACAGATATCTTCCTCAATTAGTGCTATTTGGACATGTGGTGGTAAAGTTAAAATGCCAGCATAATCTCCTTCTGCAACCTCACTCTACAGACTTTTGATAGTAAAAGAACTGAACACTTCAAGATAATTTCCCCCAGCTAACCCTTGGCCTGGAGTATGCTGGAGAAAACATTACACTGTGTCCAAATAATGAGAATTACTGCTGGCAGTACAAGGAGGAGCCCAGCATCAAGGACAACATCCAGTTTTATGACGCTCCCACGTAGCCTTTTGAAGATAATAAAAAGCGACTACTCCAACCAGAAATTTTTCTTCATCTGTAGCATTTAAAACAATAATCCTAAAAATGATCCTGAAAGCTCAGGGATGACAAAGACCTTTGCATACAGTAAATATTTTAATAGGTCAGTTTCCAAATTTATTTCTGGCTGACAATACATACTTTTCTTCCCCCTAAGTTTGTTTTGAACCCTGGCTGTATTTCTTTTGGGATGAGAAGAACTTCATGATGCTTCTTCTCCTTTCCTGAGAATACAGTCCACCGAAGTGGATAAAACAGCAACATTAACAGTAGTGGCACTCCTTGTTCCTCCTTCAGTTCATCTCCTGTGCTAGGCTGAGCAGTATAATTTTTCTCCTAAGCCTTCCAGGTAGGAACCAACCCGTGGACCTCTGATTTCTCACACTGAGTCCCCAGCCTTCCCCAGCCCCTGCCATGGGAGGAGAGCCATGGCACCCCAGAGCTGCACAACTCAGAGAGCACACAATGGAAGGAGGAGGGAACCAAGGTCTTTGCAGTGCCAGAGCATAAGACATTTCTTCCATGAGGCAAATGTGGGTTTGTGGTTCAGGAAAATTTCTGAGACCTGGCTTTTTATTCCCTGGAGTTTTTAATTGTAAACCAAAAAGCCATACACAGAACTGTTTGGAGAAAAGGAGCTTAAAATCTTAATTTTAGAGTAAAAAATGCATTTCCAGATGGAGTTTGTAGATTTGTGACCTAAAGCTGTGGTGTGTATTAATACACCCAAAGTGGTGGCACAAATTTGTTTTACAAAGACTGTAAAGCAAGGCTGAAATGAACCCTTTCTGAAGGCAGCAGCACAACTCCTGGGCCTCAAGAAAATGGGGTTTTCTTTAGGAATGGAGATGGATGTAGTTCAGAGGCAGATGAAGTCGTGTTTCTAGTGAAGCACAGCTTCCTCTGGTTAATCCCCCAGCCAGCACCACATTTCTTGAAAAGGCAGCCCTGCCTGAGGGAAAACTCCTACCCCTGCCTGTCACCTCTGTTTTCCATCTCCTGGGGATGAGTTCAGGAATGCTGCCCAAAGTGGGACCCCAAAGGCAGATGGAGAGGGAGGGGGCAGAGAGCAACTCGCAACACTTCTACCTGTCCCACCTGCAAAGCCAGGGTGTCTCAACTCTCCTCGCCACTTCTTTCAGTCCATGTATGAGGGCAGAGGGGAGTTTTGACCAATACCCCCATGTCTGGTTGGTGAAGCGCAGGGAGCCCCTCTCTCTCAGGCTGTCGAGGGACAAGGGAGGGAGCAGGATCCTAGGCAGTGCCATGAGGCAAATCAGGGAGGAGCATTTATGTAGGTCATGTTGGATCAGAATTATTTGCTGGAGGACAGAAAAGTATGAATGGAGGGGGAAGGACAAAGGAACCACACTTTGGAGAGGGACTGGATTGTGTTATCAGGCAATTGGCAAGGGCCAGAGTGATCCTGTGTGTTCATCTTCACCAGCAACACTGAAAAAAGCAGCAGTGTGGCCACTCCCGCCACCTCTCCGTCACTCCTTGCTGCTCCTTCATCTTCTCCTCCTGCTAGAGCATCAGTATCACTCAGCAAAAAGCTGGGTTTTGGTGCTTGTTTTTGTTGAGAAAAAAAAACATTATTTTTCAGCCAGGTTAACCAACTGAACAGGTTTGCTTTAAAGCTGTGCTAGCAGAGCAAAAGCACTGGCCCAGGTTGGGGATGGATGAGGGATGGGCAAGGACCCCAGCTGAGCTCACAGTGAACACACAGAGGAAACCCTGGAGTGCCACAGTTGCAGAGCAAAACCCAGTTCATTTGGAAAACTAATGCCTCTCTTAGCACATGGGAAAGAAGTTCAAAGCTGATCTTCAGACAAAATCTTTATTTCTCAAATTTGTATAGTTACCCTTAGTCTGTCAGCACAACGCTTTGTATGCCTTCCACCTATATTTTTCCATAGATTTTTCATTCTTAATTAAATAAGAGTTGTTGCAAGAGGACAGTGTCTGCAAAGCTGAGTAAGAAACAAGGAAATCGACAGTAAAACAGCCACAGTCAATGAAAGGTGGTGAATTCACTGTAAGTGAAGGAAATGCAGGAGGGACAGAAACAGGATGACTCACTGCCTGGCAGATCTTACCGTGAAGATGGTGGGGTCCATTGCCACCACGACTTTATTGCTGTTGGCAGAATTATTCCAAGCCCTGTGATACCCCCGTGCTCGGTGTGGCCAGAGGTGTGTGCTGGCCCAGCGTGCTGCCGCAGGAAGCAGTCACCCACACACCAGTCCCATAGGGATTTCCCCCGCTGTCCAAGCTTGTCTTGTTAACATTATCTCGAAGTTCAGAGCTGAGGGTGCAGCTCTGTCTCCCAGTTTCCTTCTGCAATATCTCTAATATCTCTTCTGCAAGCTTATGTGACTGTTGCATATTGCTCATGCGGTTCCCAGCACATGCTCCAGATTCAGCATTTACAGGTTGCCAATTCCCTCCAAGTTTCCCTGATGGGGATGCAAACATTATTTGACTATGCACTTTGATACCCAAGGTAAACGTTTCCCTTGTCTGCTGATATTTTCCTTACCTTTAAGATTGTAAATGTTCCTTCTGTCCATAGGGAGTGCTGGCCCATTGCTTTAAGGGGTCTCTGTGATGTATCCTAAGCCTGTTGCTGGCCCACAGCCACAGGGGACAGAAATGCTGTAAAGGGGGGACACAACCAGACAGCTGCACTCAGCGCTGTGAGTCATTGTGAGGGTGTGCAGAGGCTGGACATGGCGCTGAGTTTGGGGAGATTCCCCCTCCCTTCCCATGTCAAGGTGTGCAGGATTTGGCTCCACAGAGAATGGAGGAGACTGGCAGGAAGAAGCTCTGAGAATGAGGGGAGGAAGGACTTGGGACAAGGAGGGGGGCTGGGACAAGGGTCACAAGGGGAGATTTGAGGGATGACAGGGGTAGAATGGGCTTTGGTGAAGAGGCAAGAGGCGTGGAGGGGAGACTGGAGTGTGGGCTGTTGGTGTGGGATGTTATGGGTGAGAATGTTTGGTGGGTTGGTGGTGGTTTGAAGGGTGTGAGTGGTTGAACAGGAAGGTCTGTTACAGAATCACCCAGGCTGAAGACCTGGGGAAGAAAACTTCCCAGCCTCAGGTCCAGCAGCAGGGTGGTTTCAACAGACAGTAGTGATTTTTCTTCACTGGGAGCTGTCACTTCAGATGTTGCAAGGCCCCTTGGCATCCACACATACCCTCAAACAGGAAGCCAACTGGTCCGTGCCTGAGCCCAGAGCTTGTTATCTGCAGGCAGAGGGCAGGAAAAGGCCCTGCCAGAGTGTTGGAATGTCATGATTGCAGCCATCAGCCCTGTGTCATGCAGCCATGGGATACCCATCACAGGTAGAGCCTGAACACACCGTGAGGGCTGTGATGGGGCTGTCACCCTGGTGGGGACCAAGCTTCAGGCACAAGGATGGTACAGCACGGGCCTGACCTCTGCTGTCACCTCCTGGCACCAATCCCTCATCCACTGGCTGATTTCTGGACCCAGTCCAGCATACCATGTGTCTTGCAGGAACTGGCAGGCTTTGAAACTGCAGCTTCCTCACTTGGATGGGTGATGACATGATGAGGTTGACAACTGTGCTGGAGGGAGGGATTTAATGCACCCTTCCGGTGCTGTATTAGTCACAAAGGTCACATCTATTAACAGACAGAGCTGTAGTGCGTGGCAAGTGGGTCACATGTTACCAGCTTCTTGTTTCCACCCAGTAATTAATGCTAAAAGGGAAGTAATGTAGTGTTCAAACAGTTTCCCTGGGACCAGGGGTCTCAAGGCAGGGAATGTTGCATCCATCCACTGGTTAACAGGAACAGGAAGCAGAGGGGGAAACTACCAAAAGACTTTACCTATATAAACCATTTACTGAAATTCCCCAAGGGCACATGAGAGCAAAAGGGAAGCAAGGACTGCTCAGGGAAACTTTTCTCCTACTGCCCTTGTATTTACAAGGAGAGCTCTGGCAGCTCTTTCCCCATGTGTGCTTTCTAACAAGATCTCCTCAAATCACATGTTGGGCATCCATGTGTCACTACCTGTCTACACAAGCTAGAATTGCCTGAGTAGTGGAAATGAAATGAGAAAACTCGATTCCTGCTAAGGAGCATGTCTGTAGGGCAAGACTTGGGTTGCTGCCTGAGGACGAGTTGGCAGCAGCTGCCACAGCTGTGGGAAGAGGTTACCTCCCTGGTGGTGGTACAACTGTTAGTGCTGCTGTGTGGTAAATGAGATCAGAGATCTGAGCTGGCTGGAAAATAACTTTTTTTTTTCCTTTTATTTTTCCTTTCCTCCTGCTTTCAGCTGGGTGAGTTTTCAGCCAAATCAGTTCCCCAGGCCAGTTTGTGGTGCAGCTGCATGTTGACTTGTGATGGCATGACATGAAAATAGCACAAAAATAGACTAAAGGCACAGATGGGAGAGACTCTTTCTAAACAGAATGCTCACCAGACTGCAGCCTGAATGACCTCTGAGGCTCCTCCTTCCTAACAGTTAACAAAAGCTTTGTTAGACAATGTCCTCAGCGGTTGTGAGGCTTTGCATTGGGGAAGGACTGCTCTTCTTCCAAACATCTGTCTTCATGTGCCAGCTTCCCCTCCCCACTGAACGTGTGCAAGAGGAGCAGATGTGATAAGGGAGACAAACAGGAGGATGGGTACTGAAAAGCTTGTTGAGACCTACAGATGTAACCTCCTGCTGAAGAAATGCATCCTTAAGTAGTGGGGATCAAGGAGTGGTCTATGCAGAGATTCCCAGTTTTGCAAACTGGGCATTTGAGCAGCATGCAGGAGAGCAAACGTGATACAAAGGTACACACAGAGATGTCAAATTGTTTTGTCAGAACCAAAGTGCTGCTGAAAAGAAGAAACAACCTGTGTTCCTGAGGGCTCGTGGCATCAGGCTGAAGAACAGGACCAGGTGAAGCGAATGGGTCAGATGTTTGTGAAGCTCTTCATGAGGTGCTGCAAATCCATCTGTGCATGCTGTCCTGGGTACACTGGAGGAAAACTGAGAAATCCTGACAAATTGCGTGAGAAATTGCATTCCTTGGGTCTGAGAGGCTGGTTTCCTCACAAGCACTATGTTTTACAGGAATCTCTTCTTAGCTGAAGGACATTTTTCAATGAGCTGCTTCTTTGTGCATTTCCCAGTGCACAGCTGATGTGAACAGACGTGGCACGTCACAGCCTGGAACGATTTCCAGTCTTGGTGCAGGTCAGCAGCTATGCCGTGTCTGCAGAGCAATCTGGCACATTTCTAGTTTAACCCAGTAATCAGATCAGCTTCTTAAAATGATTTTTTTTCAGCACTCCAAGAAAAGCAGTCTACTTAGCTGGAAGGATAAAAGACTTCGCTCTCAAAAGACTGGCCATAATGTGAGCACTTATTGAGAAACTGCATGTAGGAGTCATAAATCAAACAAAGCAAGATCAGTCCTACAGAAAAACAGCCTCAGAACAGGAAAGGCTTGTTTCAGGGTCATTACCCAAAATAATTTTTGTCTGTATGAGAAAAAAACCATGATATTTAGGAATATGTCCTGGAATGTGAAGTATTCTTCAGTTCTGGAAAGCAAGATATTTATTCTGCTGATTGATGCAATATCAGTGTTTTGAGTAACTAATGGATAGTGGTTCCTTCCATTTAAAAGGAACACTTGGAGGCCATATTTCTTAAACGCATTTGCCTTTAAAGAAAATTAAAACTCTTGGCCTTCTGAGGGGCTTTGCAACTTGCCTTGGGGCCATGACTCTGTAACTTCTTACTACTGGATTACATCACATTTGAAGTGAAGTAGAGGTAACACTGCTTATTTCAAAGTGCTTATTAAATAGACTGAAAAAAATAACTATGCTGTGGGCAATACCTACATAGTAGTTATTATTTAGGATCTTGCAGACTCTGCAAAGGAATATCTCTAAATTCCAAATTTACTTGGATCTGATCAGGATTGAAACCATTCGAATCTGGCTGATAGATAACAAACACAGATAAATTGCAAATTCTGCCTGTACAGACTCACCTGTGCTGTGTCTCCTGTTATCTTGGAGATATTCTTTGACCCTGAAACTCCTCACTTAACGGCTTGCCTTTATGTCTCTAGGGCTTAATCTGATGAAGTCAGGGGAAGTTTTGCTCCTGGTTATAGTGGGGCATGTCTGGGCTCATCCATCAAATCCATTGATGGAGTTGAAGCTGCAGATTTTCTTCTACCTCCTTATCTACACCTTTGGACTGCAGTTAAACTGTGCCAGTTTCACCCAAACCCCTGACTCCACTTCCTGCTGTGCTGCATGCTGCCACTTTAGCTCGCTTTGGGATCCCCATATTTACTTGAGTCCTATTTTATCTATTTTCACTTCAGGTAAGAACAGCTGTGCTGTTTTGGACCATCTAGCCCATCCATCTACTCTGCCTCCAACAGAAGCCATAAGCAGACTTGCAGTTACTGTAGCTTCCAGATGTTTTCAGCTCAGAGGATTTCCTAAACGCTCCAAGCACTTGGGTGGGCATGTAAGCTCCTTGCATTCTCAGTGTGCTTTGGAAAGGACCTCTCCAGCAGGTCCACTGCCTGCTGCATGAAAAAATTCTTCCTGTTGTGTTCTTTGATTGTCCTGGAGGCACAATCAACACTTGATCCTTACCCACTCTTTTTTGTGTTATTAATGATTTCAAAACTTTCCCTGTAGCGTGTCCCCATCTCACCTCTTTTCCAGCTTGAGAAATCCTCTCCTGCAATGTTGCTTGTACAAAAGTTGGGTCACACCTTCTGTCATCCTGTTATTCTTCTCTGAATCTTGTCCATCTCTTCTCTATCCTTTTTGAGGGTCCAGAACTGCACAGAGTATTCAAGGTGTGAGTGCAAAATGGATTTACACAGTGGCACAGTGATGTTTTCTACTTTATCGGCTTTTCCTTTTGTAGTAATCCCAAACATTTATTTGTGCTTTGACTGTTGCTGAGCACTGATTTCATATTTTCAAGGAAGTGTGTACAGTAGTTCTACCAAGGCCTCCCTCCTGAATAGCAGCATTGAGCACAAAAACCATTATTTATGCATGAAACTGGAGCTGCTTGTCCTTAAATGCATTCATTGCTTTATATCTGCCTAGACTGATTATCATTTCCCATTATTTGGGCTGGTCATTCTCTCTCTTAAGGTCTTCCTTGAGTTCTTCACCATCTGCCTTCATATTCCCTACCAATAAATCTGTATTATCAGTAACATTTTTGACCTCCCTGCTCACCTCCTCTTGCAGCTCTCTGCTCTGGCTTCCCTCTGCTGCTCACATCTGCCTTTTCCCTGCTTTCCCCACTCCAAAGACTCACAGTATCCTTCAGATTTCTTCACGTGGACCTATCTTCCTTCACATTTGTTATCTGCAGCCTCAGCCATTCACAAAAGCCATACTCTTTTTTTTTTCGTGCTTTCTACTCTCTTTTTCATGTGGCTGTAAGAATGTCAAACAGAGTTGTACCAAACTTTCGGTGTCTGGAGGAAGACTGTCCCTGCTGCAAGGCCTGTTGGGAGGGAAAGGACAAGACAAGATATGCCTGCCAGGCAACTGAAGTAACATTTAGGAATTTCCAAAATTATTCGTGATGTCATTTTTAGTTTTTGAAGGCTATAGAAAATAAAGTTGTGGATTTTTTTAACAGGAAGAAGAGGATTTATTATCCTTTTTTGACCCTAGTGGTTAGCCAAAGTTTGGATTGTTTCAGTCAATTCTCTGGTGTCAGGATTGTTTCGAAACCTCGCTGTTTATTTACAAAGAACAGGCACTGCTTTCTTTGCTTAACATGAGGAAACACTTTGCTCGCAGCTCCAAGCTCTTTTCCAGCAAGTGGTTCATGCACATTGTTTGTACTACCAGGCAATACCCGGCATATCTCAGGTCCCTCAGAAGACTTGCATCACGTGCCTGTGTTTTGGGTCGTGGATCCTATTGTTCCAGATAGTTTATTCCATAAAGGAAGTTAATTGTTCCCTGTTGCCTAGTGAGAATGAATAGGGCTGCAATACCTTCTGTTTCCAACAAGCTTGAACATGATTTATGATGGAAGGAACTTCATAAGGAGCCAGTGGTCTTCCAATTGAGCTGATTTTTCAAGGACCATACTCAGTCTGAAAATTCTTTTCTTCACTACTGTCTTTCACCAACCAAGCACAGTTCAGCCATGAAGTGCCTTCATCCCCCAGACATCCCAGCTCTGTGGAGATCCTGGCAAAGTCAAGCCTTGCAGAAGGCTTGAAATTCCAACACTGGAGGCAATTTTAGCCAAGCTCAAGATTTTCAGAGATTAACCTCCTGGTTAGGCTTCCCAATGGAAAAGTTGAAAGTAGTACATTGCACTGTTTCTCGTTGTCAAGAATTTCTAAGTGGACTATCTCTAATGAAAAGGTTGGGAAGACAAGGAGTTAATTTGGAAATCAGAGTTGGCTTCAACGCCATTCAGAATTTGCCACATCCTTTTTCCACTACATAAAAATCTTTCAGTAAGTCTCTGCAATTCCAAAAAATGCATGTGGCAACAATTGACTTCAGCTCCTGGCTCCAGACCTTTGCTTCTTCTCCATGTGGGAACATCTCTTGGTCTTTTCCAGGGATTTTTTTCTGATGGGGATGGAGTGGTTTTTCCTCCTTCATTCAGACTGGTCCATACTACAGATCTGAACACGTCTGAGTACCTGAGGTAAGTGAAGCGGGTCTGAGCAAACCTTCTGTAGCCTGCTCACATTGTTATTACGTTGCCCCACACCACTGCTCATAGCCACGCTCAAATGCAGCCTTACAGTCCAGCCAGGCACTATGACTGTAATTCTCCAACCTCTGCAGGGTGTAACCCAACTCATCTCACAGCAGGAGGGGCAGCATCACTCCTGTAGTCCAGGGATTTTTTGCTTCATGCTCGGGCTTTTCCTGAGCTATCTGCTAGCAAGACATGCTCTCTGGTCTGCTTCAGAGGAAACAGCAGAGAGGACCTGGTAACCACACTGAGGACATGCTGACAGCAGCCTTCTGCTGCGTATTCTCCACTGCAGAGGACATAAATGCTTTTTCTCAAGAGGCAGCACCGCTTTTCTTGTTATGCCTGCTGCCTCTCACGCTCCACTTTATGAGGGAACATATTTCCAGCTTCATGAATGCGTAAAAGAGCAAAACCAAAGAAGCCCTCCAGTTGTGTGAGTGCTGTTACAGCATGTTACCTTCCATGGCAGCACAGCAGCTTCCTTGCTTTGGTGCATGTCAGCACGAGTGTGAAATGCCCATGGGCAGCATGATGAGCTGTTACACGCACCTGAGAGCTGTCTCTTGACTCTAACTTTGGTTGTTACTTCCCTTTAGTTTTTTCTTTACCTCCAGCATCTCAAAGAGCAATTGTCTGTCCAGGGAGAGAGTGTCCCAGGCCCTCTAACACAGAGATGCTCTGAAAGCATGGTGCATAGACCCTTTTCTACATAAGAACCAAAAGTGAGACCTGGGCAGCTTTCTGCATGCGTCACACACGTAAGCTCACAGTTCACACAACCTGAGACAGCGTTTGATGTGTGAGGCAGGATCATCTGTGTAGCTGGAGGTGAGCACAGACTATTTTGCTAAATCCCCAAAAGCTCATGATTTTGTCCCAATGGTTCTTCAGTATATCCTCTGTTGCTACGCCCAGACTGATGGGAACAGGAGAGAATGGGAGCTGTTGCCTATAGGAAATGCACTCTTTCTGCACAGGCTGTTTATGACTGCCATCCTCATTGTCTTGCAGAGCGCTCTTGTGGCAGGAAAAGCCTGGTACCTGCTAGACTGCTTCTGCCTGAGGAGCTCTGCCAGTGTGATCCAGGGCTGTGGAATAATTCTTCTCTAGCACAGCCCTGATGTTTTTAACAGCTGAGCACTGAATTTAGGTATTGCTGCAGGTAGGGATGGGACCCTGGACAGTGTTTTTTGAGGATACAGCAGCCAGCTCTACATCCAGGGACGGAAGAAGGCTGGGTGTTTCCTGCTGCTTTTGAACCCCCACCACCAAGAGCAGAAGGATGTCAGTGGAAATGGGACACCCTGATCTAAGAACAAAGGACTGACATTATCCGAGTGCAAGATGTCTCTACATACGCAAGAATGGCTCTACAACAGGAAGTGGGATAAGGGCTGGTGTTTCAATGACTTCCTATAGCAACCATCAGCAGCTACTGTTTTCCCAGCTTTTCTCTAGTGATCCCAGGCTTTCAAGCATTTACTAACTCATCAAAAATCCTTTCTTTGGATAAAATTTGACACATGAAATAGGAATTTGTTAGGAATACCATTACACCTTTTTTTTCCACCCAAAGAAGTCTGACAGTTTTCCATTCTTGTTGTGTGGATTCCTGTTCTTATTTTGGGGATTTCTGCTGGCTATTGCCATTTTCTTATGTTTTGCCGTCTCCAAGAGCATTGTTAATCAACTTAGACAGCTTGACCCTTGTTAGTCTCCATGTGTCATGCAAAAAAGAGATCAGTATTGTATGCAGTCTAATCTGTGTTTTCATTTCTTTTTGACTTATCTACTCTTGAGTGTGAGCTTGCAGCAGCTGCTGTGGCAGGCTTATTACCCATAACCTACATCTGCATTTGCACAATAAACTGGAACGAAAGCAGTGGATTCAACATGTCTTACTGGCTCAAAGTGGACTTTACTCTCTATTGACTTTTGCTTGTGTGGGACAAGCACAGTGACATGTCATTGTATATCTTGTAAGCAGCTCTAAAAAATGCAAAACAGTGGAAAGGAGTTCCTGGTGGCATCACACACCTCCAGAGTCCTTTGACTCTTTGTGGTGCAAAAGTCCTTCAAGTACATCGCAGACCTGAGCAGTATCATCTTTCTTTAAAGTTTTGTAATAATGAAGAGACATTACACTAAAAAAGAGAAAACCAAATTTTATTAACTTGAACTGGTACAGAACAATGAGTTATGATGAAACCATTCCTTTTGTTGGATAATTCTCATGGTCCTCTCTGCAAATGTGAATATGCAGCTGGTTTTGCTACATGCAAAGTTTGTACTCCAAAGTATTTTTTTAAAAACTGGTGATCTTGCCTCTCAGATGCAATTAATACAAATTTCCTATAGCATATGGGATGTAAGTAGTTGCAGTACCTCAAAAAAATAAAGTAAAAATACTCTATACATTTATTTTTCATTCCAGTGCTGTTTAGTTTATCCTTAATCCAATAATAAACATTTAGTTCTTCAGCTCTGAGAAAATCTTTTTGGTATCAAAAAGCTGACAAAATTCACAGCTCTGCTTTGGTAGATTCAGACTGCACAGCTCTTGGTACACAATAACCTAGAGCTTGTCCAAACTGCATTTTTTGCAAAATTTGGCTTTGCATTTGAAACACTTTGAATAATTTGCACCATTATATCTGTAAATACTCACTCTTAGGCCAAAAAAACATATATATTTCTACCAGACAAATCTTTTGCCACAGTTTGAGCAGCAGCTCAACCTGAAGCAGAGGCCAGGAGCCCACAGTGGAGGGTGAGGAGGGTGAAGACTGCGTCAAGCACTGTAGCCAAACAAAATGCTTGTTAATCTTTCACCCTTAATGTGCAGCAAGGGTGAGGGAGTGAGCTTTCATCTGGAAGAGTATTTGGAGAGAAGTAGCAAATATACTGTAAATTAACACCCTTGTTGACTTAATGAAAACCTTCCTGCCTTAAAAACTTGCTAGACAGGGGTATGATTGATCCCTCTTCCCAGCAGTGCTCCCTGCCACAGAGGGAATCTGTGTGTGCTGTGACGGATGGCTGGAAATGAGGGCAGTGAGAGCAGCTGTCCCAGCCAAAGACCAGGCCACGTCCACAGCATTCTCTGCAGCACTGGCATTGCTGGGTGCTGCACCTCTGCGTGTGCTGCAGCCACGGGAGATCTGCCACCAGCAAGGGCAGAGCTGAGATTTATTAAAAGGAACCGTGGTTTAAACGAATCACGAACAGCCTCAGCGCACTGTGGTTCAGCTGGACTCAGCTCACTCTTTGCCTCTGAAGCTTCTTGTTACCAGGAACCCAACTACAAAGACGTAGCCCCTTTCATGCAATGTCCTGCCAGGCTGGGTCACAAGTGCACTCCTGAGAGCACAGGTCTACTCCTGCATCTACCACCAGGCCCTCCTCTGCCTCTCTGTGGGAGACATCAGTCCCTCTTCCTTATTGTAAGGAATTCTGTGCAGTAAGTTGCTAAACCATCCAGAATCTCAGCCATCTGAGAAACAACTATAAAGGCAATTGCTCTGTCAGCTCTTTATCATACCTCTTCTGTGGGTCTGCATGTATAATCCCATTGAGGGCTCTGGGCCAACAGATTGTTTTGTTATAATCAATGACAACTTTGCTAAAAGTGAGTATCTTGCTGCCATTTTATATGTATTTTTGAGGCATGCTGAGAGGCTGTGCATGATGTGTAGTGGGATCAAATGAGGAGACACAAGGAGGCTTTGCTCTGAATATGCCCTGGTTAATCGTCACGAATAGTTGTTTCCAGTAGCTTGGTTCGTAGGAGTGAACTGTGAGGATCAGTCCAAAGCTGGCCTTTGCTGTTTTATAGGAGCTATTTTATATACAAACCTTCTGCTGCTGTAAAGACCGCAGAAAGGGTATTTCCTTCAGCTGGGGTTGAGCAAAATGGAGCAGGGAGAGGTGGTAGTGCTCACCTTGCTGATGTGCCCTACAATAGTTTTCAACCAGGACCTTGTCTTTGCATGGGATTTTCTACTGCAAACAGCTATTCTATATTTGCTCTTTGATGAAGAAACAAGACCATTTTAATTAGCACAGCCCAGGCAGCGGTTTCCAGTGCCCACAAGCTGGGTATTCCTGGTGCTGCTTCTGGCAGAGGTGAAGGGCAGACTGGGTTGCAGAGGAATGAATGAACTTGCATATAGGCAGGTGGCCTTTTGGGAGCTGCTTTAAAGCATTTTGACAACGTGCTTTCCTTTCTCCCTTGTACTTCTCCTGCCTCTCCTGCAGATTTCAGCACACACAGCTTCCACACTCAGACCTGTACATTTAGAGCAAGTGGATTTTCTGCTGTGGTTTTGCAATCATCTGGGTTGATAATTTCTGCTGCTGCCACTGTTGTGTCCTGTCCTGCCCCCTGTGTGGTGCAGAGCGGGGCAGCTGGTGGGGAGGCACCTCGAGGGGCAGCAGCCCTGATTCCCCATGACCAACTGCACAGGGCAGGGACAGTCCTGGGCTGGGACCCGCAACAAGAAGGGTGTTTCATGGAGATCTGGTGGGGTAGCAGAGAGGAGCCAACAGGCAGGTACACTGGTGTCTGCTATGCTAGAGGTATTTCTGGTGGAGAGGAGTTATTGTATCATTAAATGGAGAATGTACAGCAGAAACATCAGCCGTGAACATTGTCTCCACGTCCCTGGGGTAAATGGCTGTGCCAGCCTGCCAGTGAGGGCTTCTTTGTGTAAGAGGAACTGCAAATGAAGGAGCAGGGCGCTCAAGGCAAGAGAGATTTTGGTCAATGTGTGAAAAGGAAAGAGCTGACACAATATTTCCTCTCTTGAGCAAGCGGCAGCTCAGCTCTTTGTGCAGCTTAACTCCATGTGGGTCCTGGAGCCACTATCAAGCATCGAGCAGAGGTGCTGGCACTGGGAGAGCTCAGATGGGAGCAGGGGCAGGCACCCATGACAAGAAGCAGCAGCAGCAGCTGCTCCCAGCAACATACCCCCTCGCTTCCTTGTCTGGTTTTCCTCTCCTCCTCCCCCTCCCCTTTAAGGAAAAGACTGTTTGTCATTTGCTTCATATTTTTGGGAATAGGGAAAATTTGTTCACTGAGCACTGGTTTAGCTTAATTTTCTGGTGTTTCTACATGGGAGGCCTGCACCAGGGCTATTAATAATGACAGTGTTAAATCTGAGGTCAGGCATTGTTGCTGGCTGTGATGGCTGGCAGAAGGTTTGCCCTCTAATCCTACTTCTGCTTTTGCATCTCCTTCTCCTGCACAATTCAGGGTGAAATGTTGCTATTCTGTTTATGGCTTGGTTTTACACTCTGGTTTAACAGGACCGATACATGTGCTATGTAACAGTGCTTGTTTGTTCTTCATCAGATGTGACCTTACACGTGTGGTGTTTTCTACCTCTCTAAAACAAACAAGCAAAAAAATGGTAAAAACAAGTTGGAACCATACCAACATAGAGGTAAAAGCTGCCAGAAGGATAAAATGTCATCCAAACACATCGAGACTGAGCCATGGGATGAGTCCAGAAGCAGCTCTCCAGCAGTGTGGCCTGCCAAGAAATCAGGTGCTGCTCCGGCTGCTGCCATCAAGGTTTGGGTTTTTTTTAACTGTGTCTCTTGAAAAGTGGCCATGAGCATAATCCCAAGCAAAAGGCCAGTGGACGGCCCTCCCACCAGGCTGGCTCCTGGAAGCTCCACCTCTGCCTGCCCACTCCCAGCTGCGCTGACACATAGCTGTGTTCAATCAGCTTACTCTCCCTCTGCTTTTTCACGGAAGCCTCTGCCTTATGGCTGGTGAACAGGAGAAGACGAGCACTTCTCATGGCTATCTCCACTCACAGGAATGGAGGCTCTTCAGACCTTTAATGGCATCTTGATTATCTAAATCCAAATTTCTTTAAAGCCTTTCTTTATTCTAATTATTAATACCTCATGCATTGTATGTCCATGCTAGAACCATGTGGATTTGGCACTTGCAGATACGCAGGAGAAAGTGCAGTGAAAGGAACCATTTTCTCAGTAATAATCTCTGCTGAGGGCTGTGTTTATGTCAAGCCATGCTCTCACATTTCAGCCCATAGACAAGGTGGTATCTTTCAGTGGATTCTACCTCTGTGGACTTTCCTCATTTCTGGCTGCTGCTTGGCTCACAAAAATGCCCAGGTCCAGACCAAGCCTTGCTTCTCTGGTGGGCTTCTTGTTGCTGCCCATCAAGGGTTCCCATGAGATTGGGACGTGCAACAACTGCTGCAAGATTGGGAAAAAATTACAATGCCTCCAGGTATGTTTGCTTTTTAAGCTTCTGCCTTCTGTTTTGATGGATAGCTAGTGTATGCCAGGAGCTTTCAAATCCTCCTGCTCAACAAGGCACTACTTCCCCCATCCTCACCAGGCTGGCACTGCCTCATATTTTGCCAGTGTGAAATCCTGCATGTCATGGGTTTGCAAAAGTCCCCCTCCTTGGGGACTGAAAATAGTTTGTCCGGATGAATTTCCGGACAAAAGCCAA